>OZ025298.1:216028918-217278918 GCA_964019185.1 Maratus speculifer
GAAAAAAAAGGTAGTCAAGGGGTTATTATAATATTAGAATAATATTACAATAATAATTTTGGTTCAAATGATAACATTTGATAATATTAATATTTATTTATAATAGAAAGCATTGTTCAAAAAATAAATTGCAATAAATAATAATCAGAAATATTGGTTTAAGTTTGTGTCTGCTATAATCAGGCCTTCTCTCCCCGAAGTTACCGGTATATCTGCCAAAGAATAGGTTAAATAATTTCTAAATTGTGATAATTAAATGATTATGAAATATAAATGTAATTTTTATGCCTCCATTGTCATTTATCTAGTATTATCTCTTGTATGTTTAAAAATACTTAACGAAAAGGTGATTATTATTATTAGTAGTATAGTAGTAGGAATTCCCTGAATAATAATTTTTTATCCGAATATCGAATACTTGGCAAACATATATACCAAATACCGACTATTCAGCCCTCATATAAACCGAATATGGGATTTTCGGTCAGTCGAAAAGTAAATATAGAGTGAATGAATGTTGCCAGTGAGCTACTTTTTTAAAATTCATATTTCTATATTGGCACCGCTTTTTTGAAACAGTAAATTTCTCTTCGTTTTCGCCTTAATATGTCATAAAATAAGTAGCATTTTACAATTTCAATAAAGGGTACCAATGAAAAATTTGAATTAAAAAAAAAAAAAAATAGCACATCGGAGAAAATATAATATACCTATGTAGTCAAATTATAATTATTCAGTCGAATACCAAATATTCAGCTCGCCTAATACTCTTTTCAGTGTTTAAAGGCAAAATTGTTAAAAAATTTTTTATTTCTTTAAAAAAAAAAAAAAAGATTTATTTGATTAAAATAGATTTTTTTTTAATTTAAATTAAATTTATTTCGAGTTGAATGTTTTTTTTATAAACAAAACTCATACAGTTTGATTAAAAAAATCGAAATAATAGCCTACTTCTTTAAACATTACCCCTAGTACATACTTCCAGTTGCAAAGTTTAACTTTAATCAGATTTTAACCTTCTTAACCAAAATTTTATTTTAAAAGCCAAAAGGTTTGTTTAATGTGTTAATATTTTAGAGCATTGGCGTAGAAATAAGTTGACATTTTCAACCAAAAAACGTGTTATGTTAACCGCATGGAATTTTTTAAGCTATTGCATAGCTTTTATCGCGGGCTTTGAGCGCGGCGACCGAATCCAAAATTTCCGTAACGAGAAATATCCTAACACATCCGTAACGAAAAAACCTAACACTCGGCTAACGTCGTTTCAGCTCGGCAGACTTCGGCATGGTATCATTCGGTAGACTTCGGCAGACATTGACGCGGTATTTTTCAGATATTTAGAGGGTATCAAGGTTCAAACTTATATTTCTTATTTCAGTTACTATATATCTATAGTTTCAATAATAAAAATTCCTGATAGAATGAGTATAGAAAAGAATCGTCTTAAGATAAAACAAGGTAGGATAATGTAGCTTTTGGTGATTGGACACCCGCCCAATGGTGAGGATCGAAAAATTTAAAATGCTTATAAATCGCGATCTAATTTTCGTAGCGCGGCCAAATTTTGTTTGATAATTTATTATGAGACAGTGTTAATTTTTGGTGACAGGAGACCCCCACTGTGAGGGTCGAAAAAGTTAAAATGCTTATAACTCGCAGTCTAATTTTCGTAGTGCGGCCAAATTTTGTTTGGTAATTTATTATGAGACAGTGTTAATTTTTGGTGACAGGAGACCCCCCCCCCCTCCATGGTGAGGGTCGAAAAATTTAAAATGCTTATAACTCGCGATCTAATTTTCGTAGCGCGACCAAATTTTGTTTGGTAATTTATTATGAGACAGTGTTACATTTGGTGACAGGTGACCCTCCACGTTGAGGGTCGAAAAATTTAAAATGCTTATAACTGGCGATCTACTTTTCGTAGTGGGGCCAAATTTTGTTTGGTAATTTAATATGATACAGTGTTACTTTTGGTGACAGGAGACCCCCCACGGTGAGGGTCGAAAAATTTAAAATGCTACTAACTCGCGATCTAACTTTCATAGCGCGGCAATATTTTGTTTGGTAATTTATTATGAGACAGTTTTAATTTTTGGTGACAGGAGACCCCCCACGGTGAGGGTCGAAAAATTTAAAATTTTTATAACTCGTGATCAATTTTCGTAGCGCGGCCATATTTTGTTTGGTAATTTATTATGAGACAGTGTTAATTTTTGGTGACAGGAGATCCCCCATGGTGAGGGTCGAAAAATTTTAAATGCTTATAACTCGCGATCTAATTTTCGTAGTGCGGCCATATTTTGTTTGGTAATTTATTATGAGACAGTGGTAATTTTTGGTGACAGGAGATCTCCCATGGTGAGGGTCGAAAAATTTAAAATGCTTATAACTAGCGATCTAATTTTCGTAGCGCGGCCAAATTTTGTTTGGTAATTTATTAAGGTATTGCATAGCTTTTATCGCGGGCTTTGAGCGTGGCGAAAGAATGTAGAAATTCCGTAACGAGAAAAAAAACCTAACACTCCGGCTAATGTCGCTTCAGTTTGGCAGACTTCGGCACGGTATCCTTCGGTAGACTTCGGCAGACATTGACGCGGTATTTTTCAGATATTTTGAGAATATCAAGTCTCAATCTTATGTTTTTTATTTCAGCTACCATAAACGTATAGTTTCAATGATAAAAATTCCTGATTAACCTACATGTATTGTAAGATAATAAAAATACTTTAAACGATTTTTCTTTTATTGAACAAATTCTCATTAGTTCAATAAAAGAAAAAAATTGTTATCGGTCATCACGCTCAAAAAATGTAACTTGAATTAATATCAAAGATAAAAAAAACTGCATAAATAAAAAATAAATAAATAATTATAATTGCATAAGTTGATAAAAAATGCTATGCAATAGCTTTACCGCGGCAGTCCCCGAGTGCCACACGTATTTTTTTTTTTTTTTTTTAATTTAAAAATTGATAATTAACACCCCCTAAATAAATAACTTCTGAACCAAATTTAGACCCGATTATTATGTAAAAATTAATATAATTATTTTTTTAATAAAAAATGTTTATTAATGCTAAATGTACACTTGGATGCGATTTATTTCATCGTATTTTGATTTTCGAAACTAGATTCAGAGTTTTAAAGTTAGCATAAAAAATAAAATTTCATTAAAAAATGAAAGCGCCAAAATGAGTTTAAGAAAGGTTTTTTTTTTAGTACGTCTTTTAAAGTAAAATGTGCGCAGATTAAATGCATACATATACATTTTCGTGTTTTAATAAAGAAAGGCTGATGCTAAATGTAAAATATTACAAATAAATAAATAAATTAATTAAATTAAAATATATAAATAAAAAAAAGAGGATGAAATTTGAGAGAGTGACTTTCGAAACTAAAAGATTAATATTAATATGTTTTATCATCTACTTTTAACAAATGTACGCAGATGAAAAGAGTATTGTTTGTTTTTTCATATTTTGATTTTAGAAGCAATTGTAATTTTTTTAAACTTTACGGACTTATGCGAAAATCCCGAGCTGTCTCTTGGAAAGCATTTTGTTTTTTAAGAATTAGTATTAATATTTTTTCAAACTGAAGACATCGTTTTAAAGATGAAAGTGTTCCGGGTAAATAACTGTTTTTCATTTTGTCGATAAAAAAAAAGCGACTTTTCGAGGAGTTTTCGATTCAGTTTAGAAATTTATCTACTAGCCAAATTTTGTAGATCTGCCTCTTCAGATGCGGAATACAGACAATTACTTTCCTTTTTGTTATAGTTATCTGTATTTATTGACTATTTATTTTTGTTTATGTATTGATGATGCAAGTTATGTAAGGTTTTGAGAAATAATTTTTTAAAGGTGTTTTTAAGTATTCGGTTTGGTCGAATATTTTGACATTCTGAAGTATGGTCAAAAAGCTCGAACACCGAATATTAGATGTATTCTTAAGTGGCCGCTTCACTCAAATGAAAAGACCCGTTCGCTAATGCTAATCCTATGGAAGAACTATATAAAGATATTTCGGTTGCATTTTAATATTTTTGAATGATTCTTTTTGCATTGGATAACTGAGATTGATCTGAACGCAGACCGTTTTTTACTTTTTTGATTTTGTTTACAGATATTTTTTACGAGAACGCTTTCATTTTCAAAACCAGTTTGGAAAGTGAAATAACCCCCATAAAAAATATCTGTAAACAAAATCAAAACAGTAAAAAACGGCCTGCATTCATATGAATCTCAGCTATCCAAAGTAAAAAGAATCATTTAAAAATATTAAAATGCAACCGAGATATCTTTATAAATTTCTTCAATAGGATTAGCATTAGCGTACGGGTCTTTTCATTTGAGTGAAGCAGCCCCTTAACCTTCCGGCGGGTGCAGCGTTGTAAAAAGTACAACATTCGCTTTTGTTTTTCTTTAAAACAAAATTTACGCCTGCTTTAATATATTATAACAAACTAAATCTAAGTGTATTGCAGAATACTTTCATAAATTGTATGCAGAGAAAACTTATATGATATTTGTATGTTACCCTTTGAGCTCTGATGGTAGAATTTTCTACCCCATAATTTTAATTCCGAAATGTCACATCGGCACCAGAAAATTCAACCAAATTTACTTGAACAAGGTTTAATGCATTTTTTTCGTGTATATCGTTAACCGGTTATTTTCTTTGCAAAATACTGGATCCAAAGTGACATTTGGAATTTTGAAGAAATTTTCCCACCAGAGCTCAAAGGGTTAAATTATTTGTGAAATTAAAACAAAACAGCAATAATTGAATGTTTTCTTCTGTTGTACAATTTACAACGCGCGCCCGCTCATGTGATGAAAATTTGCGTGCCCGGAGAAAGGTTAATTAGGAGCAGGAATAAAATTTCCGGATATTTTTCGTCGAATATTTTTCCTTTATCAAAGTTTTTTTTTTTTTTTTTTTTTTTCCCCATGGTCCTTGGGAAGCACCCCACTGAGTGTGTGGTAGTTGTTAGCCTCAAAAATATAAAAAGTCTCATAAGCAAATACTCTTCCTAAATAATGATAATAATAATAATAATAATAATAATAATAATAATAATAATAACAAAAATAATCAAAGATCGTAAGTTAATTCTACTTAATTAACAACTACTGAAGTAAGATAAGATTGAAAGCAAACCTACAAATTTCATCATCTGTTACGAGTCAAAGAATATCTGCAGAAAATTAAATTTAGAATTGTGCAAACTGAATTTTCAAAAAAAAAAACATATAGTAAAATTTATGCTAATATATGCGATAACAATTCGAATTATTTTGGCACCACGCAAAATAAGCATATCCTGTTTTCACAGAAAACTTTTTTAAGAGTATAAGTCTAAAGGAAGGGAGGGTTGAATATTTAAAAGAAAAATGACGATCGATTTCATAAATTTTCTCAAGGTCTGACCTTTTGAGGGAAAAAAATGTGGTATGATTTGCATAAATATTTAAAAATTACTTTTGTACCTCAACAGCACAGAAAAATAAAAATAAAAGCAGAAAAAAAATCATTTGAATCATACAGTAAAAATACACAGAGGGATATTTAACATAGTTAATTTTAAAAGCTTTCAGCTAATAGTCCTTTTTTTTACGAATTCTAAACTTTTTATTATATCTTTAAAACATTTTATACTAAATCAAAAATATTTAACTTTTATAAATAGGTATAAAATGTCGCACAGTTACACTTTAATTTTAGCTGTTACGCTATAATATCGGGCTGCAAGAAAAATCATGCTAATTATTGAGCCTTTGTTATCATTATTTCAGAATTATTGTTTTTACTTTATTTAATCATAAAAATTCTAAGATTATTCTACTACGACAATAGTGGGAATAGTGGGTAACAGAAAAGCACAAAAGTTAGGGGCTATAAGAATCATGACTTGAGGTCCAATAGTATGAATTCATTACTGTTACTTTGAGTGTTTGTTTTCTTTGTTAAATAATAAAGAGTTCAGTTCACATATTAGATAATCAGTGACTGAAAAAAGTCTTTAACTTTTAAGCGTAGTAAATTTATTCGTATATTTCAGGTATCCAGAAATCGATTTCTGTTTAAATATTTATATCTTTTAATTCTTATTATTTTCTAATTAGAATTTAAAATTTAAAATTCATTTTTTTCTGTTTGTGAAATAAATTTCCGGATAAAAAGAATTGAAATCTATGAATTATCTTAACAGAAACCGATTTCTAGAAGCTTCAAATACGAGAATAAAAAATTATATCGTATTTTAAGCCCCATGTAGCTCTTCAATTATGCTTTTAAAAGTATCCTGTACTTATATCTGTTTTTCAACAATTACAAATGAGAAAAATAATAGGAGTTCAAACTTTAATCTTCATAATTCCTAAACTACTTAAGTGAAAGACTTTTGGTTTGGTATCACAATGTAAAATTTACAAAAAAAAAAAAAAAAAAAAAAAAAAAAGAAAAGAAAAAGAAAGAAGCTATATATGATGTCAAAATTATGTGTTCGTGCAGAAAATTTCTGGGTTTAGTACAATTTCAGTATGTAGACGACTTCCTAAGTTCTTTTTTAAAACATAAATTGAAAGAAGACATAATACTAAGTTGAAGGGCTATTTCTGATTTTTAGATGCATTCGTAATTACATAAATACGTAGCACTTATATAGTCGTCGTCTGATCTGTCTGTCTATCTGCCCACATATAATAGAGCGCACTGTTGCGAAATCTTCTCGGATGAAAGTGACGTTTCATTCTCGCCTGCGAGCGAACAAATTTATATGATGCTAAGTGGCAACCAATTTTGAGTTGCCTTGACGATCGCAATGTTTTGGAATGTTTTTTAGTTTTTATTAGAGTTGTTGAATTATGCATCTATGGAATGTTATATTTATTTAATAATTTGGATTTACCAGATTGTCTGGTACTGTAAATATGTGTACAGAAATATATTTCAACATCTGAAATAAACTTATTATGAAAAAGAAAACCTTCTGATAGGGATTAATTTCTCTTTATGGTGCCCAACGGATGTGATCGTGTTTGCTAGAATATTGATGTATGAAGACGCCTTTTTCACGCTTTAAGGATTATATATTTCTGGCAATGACTGCAGATTTAGCAGATTTATCTTTTAAAGAATTTGTCTGGCGAATCCGACGGGTTTAGAAGTCGCGGCCACGACGAGATTGCGGTAGGTCCAATTTGATTATTAATCTATAAATTTGCATGGAATTTGGTTTGAAAATAAATAAATAGAGTGTTTTGGTTTCGTTATGAAATTTATTGTTTTAGTTCCGAAACTGATAGATTATTTTAATCTCGGATTGAAAATAGATGATTATTGAAATTTAGTTTTGTATGGAAATATTTAATAATATTATACTAGGAAATATTTTATTGTATCGTTTTGAATATGGATCACATACAAATATATACAAATCCCTTGGATATATACAAATCCCTTGAATTGGAATTTTTGTGATGGAAAGTCAAATCCAGCGGATAAACTGACGCGTGGTGTAAGTGCTCGGTCTTTAATTAATGACGGGATTTGGTGGAAGGGTCCTTCTAGGCTTCATAAAATTGATATGAATAGTTTTGAAGGCAGCTACATTGGTCACAAAGACATCCCAGATTTTGAAAAGAAAGGAGAAAAAATTATCTTGTGCTGCAGGCATTCGTAGAATTGACTGAAGCGTTATTGAATCTGAATAGATATAGTAACTTAAATAAGATTTTAAGAATTACAGCATACATTTTTCGATTTGTCCATAATTGCAAATGGAAAAATGAAAATTTCACAGGAGTATTAACAGCAACGGAACTGTTTAATGCTGAAGAATATTGGGTACGATATATTCAACAGACCGTGTTTAAACATGAATATTGTCTTCTTAAGGCAGGGAGATCCATCAAAACCGACTCAAGACTGTACTCCTTGAATCCTTTTTTGACTGAAAGTGGATTAATCTGCCTGGGTGGTAGACTGCAGCAATCAAATTTTCAATTTTACGAAAAACATCCTAAATTATTACCCGGCAAAGGAAGATTTACCGAACTTTTAATTATAAGAGAACATGAAAATTTGTTGCACTCCGGAGTTTCAGACACATTGACTCAGATACGTGAAAATTATTGGATCCTTAGAGATCGCCAAACGATAAAATCTTGTCTAAATAAGTGTCTAATTTGTAAAAAATTTAAAGCTAAACCTGGCAGTCAAGTGATAGCTCCATTACCACTTAATAGAATCCATGAATCTAAACCGTTTGAAGTTACTGGTATCGACTTCGCAGGGCCTTTATATGTTAAAGACAAAGACAAAGTGTACATTGCACTTTTCACATGTGCTGTTACTCGCGCCATCCATTTGGAAATCATTAGTAGTCTTCACACTGAACAATTCTTGAGGGGTATGCAGAACTGTTGTTAACTGCGATAATGCCAAAACATTCAAGGCAGCTGAAAATGAACTAAAAACATTTTACACGAACGTTGCAGATCCAAAATGTCCAAAATTACTTTGGAAAAAAGGGCATAAAATTTATATAGGGTAGATGTGCCAGTAATGGACCCCCCTTAAGGAATTTCTCTAAAAAATATTTTTTTATTAATAGTTATAATTATTGTATACAATTTTTTTTCATATTATATTAATCTTTCAACAATATTTAACTAAACCCACAGTTACATTTCCCAATAGAAATAAAAATTTAATTTAAAATAATAGAAATATGTCTAAACACACAAAAGCCCAGTAATGGACCACCTATGTTCCAGTAATGGACCGCCTATGTTCCAGTAATGGTCCACCCTACAAAAAATAACAGATAATTGCTTTTAGGTGCGTTCGTAATTATGTAAATACGTAGCACCTATAGTTGTCGTTCAGTCCGTCCGTCTGTGTGTCCGTCTATCTGTCCGTTTCTCTGTCCGTCAATCTGTCTGTCCGCATATAACAACGCAAAAACTGTCCAACCGAATCGGTTGAAATTTAAAATACATAATTATTACATAATTTTGTCAAGTCATTTCAAATTTCATGAAAATCGGATGAATAGATCAATTACAGGGAAAATCAAAAGTATTCCGTTACATTACGGTCAATGGGGAAAAAAGTTTGAAATGCATTTTAATCGTTTGAAATTTAAAACATATAAATATTACATAATTTTGTCGAGTCATTTCAGATCTTATGATAATCAGATGCATAGATCAATTACAGAGACTATCAAAAGTATTCCGTTACATTATACAGTAACTGGTTAAAAAAGTTGCAAATGCATTTTAATGGTGTTACACTCATTCGAACATAATAAAATTGACATGAACCTATGACGTATATATATACTAAAATATAAATTCTGTACGATCTGAGATGTAAAGAATATTTATTATTAAATTACAGGGCCACACAAAAGTATTCCACTACATAATGCTATACGGGGAAACATTGTTTGGGACATGTTTTAATTATATTAAACTGTGCCACATTTTATGAATATGATATACGTTGCTAAGGTGTAATGAAAATTACTTCCTGTGGGTTTATAGGAACACAAAGAGTTCAACCACTGTACTGTATCCGAAGTATTGTCTACTATATCAGGAAGATCTGTATATTTTTAAAACTTCGTTGTCGTACGAACGAATCTCATTTGCTACGCTTCACGTGCAATTTCCAACTGGTTTCAATTGTATTTTGCTCCAGAACTTAATGAAAGCATAATAAGTGGTGTGCTTTGCAACTGTGAAATATAAATAACAGATCTTCAATTTTATCTTCCCTTTCCGATGGTCCAAACTGCTCAATATGGAATTTTAGAATGCATTTAAAATGATAAATGTTCTTGCACTATCCAACCATTTTCAGATAATCATATAGCCCACCAATTTGGTACAGATTGATTCCACAATTTCCCTTCAGAGATGCTTATATGGATATTTTATCACCAATGGAACAATCTCATTATTTGCTGAAAAACATCCCATAACAGTGATTTGTCTTTTTCGTTATTTGGTACTACATAATACACATCTTTAACTGATTTTGGTCCCAAAATTTTCCTTGTTTTAAGAGCACAAAAGAAATCTTGTTTTAACCTTATTGACAATTCTCTCTGTGTGCTTTAGAATTCGGAAGAAAATATTAATAATATCTTCTTCCAATTATGATTTTACATTTCTGAACCAATTTCTTTTGTAACGGCAGCACATCACGATTTTGTCAAATGTTCTGCTTGTGTTTTATACCAATTTTGGATGACTTTTTAAAAACAACTATTTATAAAGAAATTGCCTTTATTAAATTCTAATAGGTAAAATTTAAGTATTAAATTTGATTATTTAGCTTTTCAGTTAAATCAAAATATTTTATCTCTACTGAAATAACACTTTTTGTACTGGTCACTTGGGTGGTCCATTACTGGAAAATCGCGAAATAAGCAATCCAGTAATGGACCATCCCTCCTGAAATCTTAGAAATAAATAAAATTTTGTTAATGGCCATTGGTACATTAAATTCAATGTTTTATATAGCTAACCAAACAGAAACATTCAATTTTTACGGAAAAATAAAAAAGTTATAAACTAAGTAAGTAAAGTCTGCTTTTAGCATGCTCATTAAGATTTTCAGTGAAAAACTGTGAAACTTTATTTTCTGCTTCCTAATTGTTTTGACGAAAAGTGTAAAAAATTAATCCAGCTTATAAAGCATGCAAGGTGGAGTTCAGAAAAAAAATAAAAAAAGCTAAACTATTATTTATTATTTTTTTATAAACAAAAAAGTGCGAGGTGGCCCATTACTGGAAGGTGGTCCATTACTGGCACATCGACCCTATATTGTTGAAAGAGCAGCTTGGTGGGGTGGTTATATTGGGATAGGATGGTTAATATGACTAAAATTATATTACGGAAAATATTAGGGAGGGCTTTATTATCATTTGAAGAATTACAAACTATTCTGTCCGAAACTGAGGCAATTTTAAATTCTCGGCCCATTACGTATGTGTATAACGATTCTTCAGAACCATCACCTCTCACCCCATCACATTTTTTAATCGGGGAAAGGATAACATCTTTACCTCACCACCAGGCTGGTCGTAACAAGGAGCAAATCTTCTCCAGCTCAAAAAGAGCTTTATTGAAAATATATTTATATAGAGAAAAGTCGTTGAACCAATTTTGGAAACGTTGGTAGGGAGAATATCTGCTCCAATTAAAAGGTATACATAATGTACATCCCATAAGTGAAAATTGTGAATTTAATGTAAATGATGTAGTTTTAGTAGGTGATGACAAGGTCCCGAGACATTTGTGGAAATTAGCTAAAATCACCGAACTTTTCAAGGGACGAGATGAAAAGGCCAGAAGTGTAATGTTGAAGACAGCATCAGGGTTTATAAAACGACCCATACAACTGATTTATAAGTTAGAACTTTAATTAATATTTTATGATTTCTCTAAGTAAGTAAAATAATTGCATTTGTTAACTTAACCTTATTATTGTTCATTATTGTTTGCATTTAATTTTGATGAATGTATTCATCGGGGGGGGGGGGGGGTAGAGGATGTTGCGAAATCTTCTCCGATGAAAGTGACGTTTCATTCTCGCCTGCGAGCGAGCAAATTTATATGGTACTAAGTGGCAACCAATTTTGGTTTGCCTTGACGATCGCAATGTTTTGGAATGTTTTTTAGTTTTTATTAGAGTTGTTGAATTATGCATCTTTGAAATGTTATATTCATTTAATAATTTGGATTTACTAGATTGTCTGGTACTGTAAATATGTGTACAGAAATATATTTCAATATCTGAAATAAACTTATTATGAAAAAGAAAACCTTCTGATATGGATTAATTTCTCTTCACGCACAAACTACCCAACAGAATGGTTTGAAAATTAATATATACAATTAAGTTGCATAATTTAGTCGTATAATTTCAAATTTTATGAAAACAGAATCAAAATTTAAATGATATCTCATCATGAGTAATGATTTTATGTTGTCATGATGATGACGTTCTGTTTAAGATGGATTCCTATTATTTACGTATTACTGAATTTAATATACAGAATCATAATAAATTTTGTATTCATGCATCTTTTAATGGGAGCGCAACAATTATTGCACCAAGATCTAAATATTTATAATGTAAAATAACTTAGTTCTGGTACTAACGCACTTCATTTGCCATGTTCGACTAACAATTTCCGCCTTGTATCTGTTCAATGCACAATTTAAATCCATAAAACAAAAACTTGAGAAATGTGATGAAATAACATACATTGTTTTTCAAAATTCCCTTTATAATATAAATTCAAAAATATATTGTGGAATGCATAAATACAGATATAGCTTTCATCTAATGGTGCATAAAATTAATAAGAATGAATAGCCAAAAAATAATCGTCAGTAATGTTACAATTTTTATGTGACTGGTGGAGTTATTCGATTTGGCAACTGAAAAAAGTAACAGAGTTAAATTCAGTGTTTAAATTTGTAAGTTTTTTATTACAGAAAAAGTTAGTTATTATGTATTTTTATTACAAATTTTCTATAAAAATGAATGCTGACAGCTCTATTAAAATATATTATTTGTGATTAATTCATCAACAATATAAAACTAACATCATCTTCATCTGGTGTTATGTGAGGACTCATCGTTTCGATTTATTGTCAAGTTTGTATAGTAAACATGATTAACAGGAGGAATGGATTTTATGAGAATCATCATATCTCTCCTTTTTTTACTCTCGTTACTGTTTTACCTTTAGACTATAATAAAAGCTGTTCTACATTCTTTAAAATTTGTGGTCTACCTGCTACAGATTTCCTTACATTAATGGCATTGAATTCTGAATCTTCATTATAGTCATATTTAGGGGTGGGGAAATACATCATTTTGCTCGCCAGTGGCGAGTGGATTTTCTCGTAAGGAAGTGCATTTTTAATTTTTGAAAAAAGGTCGGCAATTAGACACATTATCAGAGACACTTTTTTAGTCTAGATATTTTAACTTTCCAAATTATTATAATACAAATATGGCAAGTTCTATCTAATATTAAGCTTACCTCTGTTGTATATATTTCTTAATACAGTTAAACCTTGTTAACATGAACACGCTTAACATGAATTACTTTTAACATGAATTGTTATCACAGTCCCCTATAAAAACGAATACAAAGACTTGATATTGATAACATGAACGCGATTTTGATTCCCCTTGAGGTTAATGTTAACGAGGTTCGACTGTATTATAGAAAAAAGAATTACGAAAATGCATTTTAGCAACAGTAATTTTGACTGTAATCACGAACAATTTTGTCAACAGTGAACAATTTTGTAATCACGAACTATTTTCAACTGTGTATGTGCTGTATCTTGCGGACCGGCGAAATAAATCCTTGGCTGGTAAGATTTTTGAAAAATTCCCCACCTCTGGTCATATATTTGAATTGTAGTACATGGGGTTTGGACATTTCTAACTTCCACCAGTGTATTTTAAGCCAATTTACACAAAACCCTGTAACGATAATTTTTTTTTTTTTTTTTTAATTTTTTAAAGGTCTTGTTGGGAAAAAAATCTTGTTGGGTCATTCTGATTAGACTGAATGGCGCTTTCTTTTTACATGTTTTGATTATTTTATACTAATTATCTGGTGAAAAAATGTTTCGATTTTTTTCAGCGTGCGACTCAATAACGGCAGAAGCAGAGTCATTAGGCAAATAGTCGTGTCCACTGTGTTCATTTCAATTACATAAGAGTATGAAATTAATCATAATGGTCACTGAAATAAATTATTTATTATTCAATCGCCAAAAATTTTTTTGTCATTTAATAGTGTTAATCTTTATTATTCAGAAAAGATATTAGAAATATAAAAATTTATCACTATAGCAAGTGCTTGACATCTAAAAATTTCAGATTTTTCAAAAAGTGGAGTTAAAAGTCCATTGAACGGTTCACATTTCGATGATTAAAATATAGAAATCTTCCAGTTCTTATTCCAGTTTTCTTTTTTTCCCCGATGGTACCTTAAATCACATGGAATGCTAACTGACAAGATGCTTCTAGAGAAATTGATCACTCCTTACACTTTCGGAACATGAATTAGACGTAGCACGAAATAACATATTTAGTCAGGGTCGGGAATGGATCCCCGAAAGATGAAAATACGAGATAAAAGCGTCGAAATGCTGCTCCTCATTACAGGCACTATAATTCATCGACTATTTGCAATTGCTACGACTAATGAATACCGACGCCCTTTCGCGCAACCTATGTTAGCACGACTTTCGTGCAGAACTCGCAAATCGTGAGTTAGATTCGGTTGTATTTAGTTAAAGAACAAGACGTGCAGCATATAGCCATGACGGACAAGCACTGCTTCAGTTACGCAGCATATAATGGCAAATTTCTCAGATTTCACGAAAATACCTTACTTATCGTCAGACAATGGATTATATTCTGCATTTAGATTTAGTGTACGAAACAAATGGCGGGTTAGAAAAACATTCGAAAGCTTCCTGTTTTTCAAAAAGTAATACTTTCTCTGTTCCATACACAGGTTCCAAAACAGCGAATAAAAGAACGACCATTGTAACATTTTTGTGAACCCGATAGCATAGAATACGAGACGTATATCACAGTTATTATTAATTTTAACAGTGATTATTTTTAATATAGACGTATATCATACTCATTCTTATTAATTTTAACTGTTATTATTTTTAAAATATAAAATTTAGGAAAAATGAGTAAGTGACTTACTGATTCGAAGGTATTAGTGGAAATGGAACGAAATAAGTGATTCGTTGAATCAAAATTCTGCACTCGCTAACTATATAAAAAGTAATCAACATACTTGATTCAGACTAGATAGATGTTCCAACAGGATATCTTGAAATAACAAATTATATGTAAATAATAATTTATATGTACTGTTTTCTTCTGGTTATTAATACTTTCATTTACGATTTGTCATTATACATTAGTGACTTACTGATTCGAAGGTATTAGTGGAAATGGAACGAAATAAGTGATTCGTTGAATCAAAATTCTGCACTCGCTAACTATATAAAAAGTAATCAACATACTTGATTCAGACTAGATAGATGTTCCAACAGGATATCTTGAAATAACAAATTATATGTAAATAATAATTTATATGCATTGTTTTCTTCTGGTTATTAATACTTTCATTTACGATTTGTCATTATACATTAGGTGATCTTTAAGTAATCTGATAAGGAAATCAGTATCTTTAATAGTCATAAAGGTGAAGGATTTGATGTTTCGCTTGCGAGAAATACACTGAGACAAGTGCATCAAATCTTGGTGTAAATACTATGTAGAACTTGTGGATAGATTTAACAAGACAGCAAAAAAGAATAATCATGCATCAAGCGTTGATTTTGAAACATTTTCCAACACTTTCAGAATAATTTAACGAAAATTCATTCGTCCATACGCAGGAAAAGTAAAAAGTATACTATAATTAAAACCATTTTCAGTAATTACTGCGTATAGTCAGTAAAGTATTTGAATTTATTTGTGCAGCTTTGTACATGATCTTTTAATTTTTATACACATATTGAGTGTGTTAACACTTTATTCAGCAAGAAAATACTCAACACAGTTAAAAATTCACTTTCAGCAATAATTGCCCAGAAAATACAATCCACTTATTTATTTTGTGCAGCGATGTATGTGATAACTAGATTTTTATACACGCCACAAAATATACTAAAATTTAATTTGAAAGTAAAGCGCAAAACATAAAAATGCGCACTTCCGTCAACAAAATTTACAGATGTCAGCGCGTCTAGTAACTTTTACACAGCCCTGTTTGTGGATTTAATTAATTCTATAAACATCTTTTGGTACACTAAAATAAATTCGATTGGAAAAAAAGCATAACACAGTTCAAAGCGAACTTTAAGCAATTCGCACCGATAGACAGTAAATATTACAAATTCTTTTATGCAGCTTGTGTTTAACCAATAGATTTTCTATACACCACACAGTATACTGATATTTTGCATGGTTTAAAAACGTAACCACAATTGTAGATGCATTTCCAATAACTATCACACTGAGACACAATCGATTTTTTTTATATTCCTGTAGATGAAAGGTAAATGCTATTTAATAGAAAACATTGTAGTGCACCTCAGTAAAACGTATCAATTTCATTATGTTTGAAGTAGTTTACACAGTTAAAATACACAACAAGTGTTTGTTTTTTTTTTCCCCTTAGGTTATATTCTTACAGAATTCTTTTGCGTGTTCTGTAAATACGGATCAATAAATGCTACAAACTATATTTTCAATATGGTTTGTCTTATAGTTAAAACGTAATAACGTAATCAAATTATGTGAGAATTTAATAGAATTACGAAAATCATGTAGAAATATAGAAAAGAACAAAAGTAATAAACACATTTGAATGATACTGAAATGCGTTTAAGGTAAATTTCATATACGTCATAAAGGGGCAAAAATAACGTTCCAAGCTGATTGAGCAGCAAAATAAGAAAAAGTGCAGATTTGGAAGAGGCATAAAGTAAAAAGAAAAAAATACAAATGGAGAACATTTTTTAACCTGTTATCGATTCTATGATTGAGTAAAATTTCCATTTCTTAATTCATATGCCTATTGCATTGATCAGGTCATCCAAAAGTGATCCTTTTGTGAATTGTATGTCAAACATCTGAACTCTTTTCATTCAAGTTAAATCCCATCGCTATGTTCTAAATAATATTTGCACAAAGTTTTGTTGCGATTCACCCAGTGGATGTTTGTAATGTAGAGCACAAAACGTCAATTATGGTCTCATTGTATATTGGGTGATAATTGCCCTTTTATGCCTCGTGCATGTCTAAATTAGAAAAACGTGAAAATGTAGCTTCATATCTCAATACAGCGAAATATTTTTGCTTAATGCCACATCTATTGTTCATTGATTAGCTAATGTCTAACCGATCACAAAATGAACTACTTAAAATATGCACTTCAACACAGAATGACTGAAAAGCACGAATTTCGTGCTCTTCAAACATACATGATCATGTTTAAACTCATTTTGTATGCAAAGCATCGAAGAAACACATGCTTTCACATTTTGCTTTAATGAATAGCTCGCAACGAAGATACTTGCGCATATTGTTAGAAAGAAAAAAAAAAAGATGCTTTTGAATTTTGCTATGATACTATTGAAACTAGTTCGTTGTAGTTCTTATAACATGAAATAAAAATTATGCGTGAAGCACAGGTCATGAAACATTTTTCAACATATTCAGAATACTGGGATACTGTAACAAAACTTTCCCGCTTAATTGGGATGAAAAATGTATTTAAGTAATCAATTTAGAAAACACATAAAGTATACGAAAATTCAATTTCAGCATTTACCATTCAGAGACGGAAAAATATTCCCACAGGGTTGACTTCCCACGAAAATGTATAAAGCAAAAGTGTAGTCTTTATAGGCATCTCAATTTTTGATAAATATTAACTAATGACATTCTGTCGCAGCTGCACCGGAAAGTTCAGAGAGCTGCAGGTTCGGTATGGACGGATTAGAAACAGCATCATATACTTATTCGATATCCGTGCCTGCAATTTCAAAGGAGTGTGCTGTCTTGCATGACAATAATGAAATCGATTTCGAACCACTGCTGTATTCTGTCTGAAGACAATCCATTACCCGCCTTGTTGATCACGTCAGCAACGCACTCTTTAATTTAAGATGACTCTATCTCCGGTTCCATCGACACACTATCATAATTGCCAATGAGAATCTGCTTTGTGGTCATTGAGAATACTCTGGATAAATTAGCAAACCATTTGGAACCTTTTGAAGCTGAAGTACTGCCAAATCACGATCTAGGCAATAAGATGCATGTGGTTCTGTCAAATAACAAAAATCCATTCCGATTGCTTAGTTCTCATTTGCCCATTCTAAAATAGGGTGGAGGGGGCTCGCTAGAAGTATTTGGCACATTTTCTTTTCCTTTTAGTGCAAATAAAATAAAAGTAATAATTAATTGAAAATTATTTAATTTGTACAGGGGGATAATAAATCCTTTCGGAAGGGAGAATAGTTTATGGCATGGTGAAAAATGATTGTTATTAAACCTAGATGGCAATTTACTTATCACTTAATCAGTCAAAAATACAATGGATTTCATTCCGAACTGAGTCGTATTTTCTTTTTAACAGCAAAGAAAATATTTTACTGCTATTTTCAGCAATCTTGCTTTGTACAAAATGCAACAATATCGCAAGAAGTTATCACAATCTGCAGTTAAACAACATTGAGTTAGACGCTCCATATTTTAAATTTAGTTCACATTATATTGGATGCCATCTGACCGAATGAATGTACAATTTCAATACTTCTCATAATCGCATCTTATTTCATAGGAAGCAAAGGACGTCTGTCGAAAACTTCATTATTATTATAGATTGCCAGACCATAGGTACTTACAGCAAATGTTGTTAATATTGATGTGAAATATAATTCTTTGTTTTTTCTTTTTTGCATGGATTCACGTACAGAAGTATATGAAATACAGGCAAGCTCATGAGCAAAATTTTATTTTTATAGTTGAATACTTTAAAAGAGCAATTCACCACGAAAATTTTTCTGCGTAAAATTAAAATATGATTTTTTTACGACGTAACATTTCTCTGTGAACTAATTGTTGCTCGTTTTTAAATAGTATGCACATATTCCTTTCGTTTTTAGATGTGTTCGTAATTATATAATACGTAGCACCTATAGTGGTCGTTCAGTCCGTCCGTCTGTCCGTCCGCATATAACAACGCAAAAACTACCCAACCGAATCGTTTGAAATTTAAAATACATAATTATTACATAATTTTGTCGAGTCATTTCAAATTTTATGAAACTCGGATGGATAGATCAATTACAGGGGCAATCAAAATTATTACATTACATTACGGTCAATGGGGAAAAAAGTTTCAAATGCATTTTAATCGTTTGAAATTTAAAATACGCAATTATTACATAATTCTGTCGAGTTGTTTCAAATTTCTTGATAATCGTGTGCATAGATCAATTACAGGGGCAATCAAAAGTATTCAATTACATTATGGTCAATGGGGAAAAAGTTTCAAATATATTCTATACATTTGAAATTTAAAATACATAATTATTACATAATTTTGTCGAGTTATTTCAAATTTTAAGAAAATCGGATGCATAGATCAATCACAGGGACAATCAAAAGTATTCCGTTACATTACGGTCAATGGGGAAAAAAGTTTCAAATGCATTTTAATCGTGTTACACTCATGCGAACTTAATAAAATTTATATGCAACTATAAAGTACATATTATAATATACATCTTACATAATTTGTGGTGCAAAGAACATTTGTTATTGATTTACAAGGCCACACAAAAGTATTCCTTTACATAATGGTATAGGGAGAACATTGTTTGATGAGCGTTTTAATTGTAATTCACTATTTACAATTTTATGAGATTGATATATGACAGTAATATTTTTAAACTTCGTTATCGTACGAACGCACCTAATTTGCTACGCTTCACGTGCAATTTCCAACTTGTTTCTCATGAAAAATATTCTGTGTGTGTGGGGGGGGGGGGGATGGGAGTGATTTAAGATTGTGAACCATTTATTAAAAATAATATAAACTTGTGTCATAATTTTAGCTGAAAAGATATTTATAAATTTCAATTCATTTTTACATTGAAACACAATATAGATATGTAAGGACGTTTATTCCATTGAGGACTTAGATAAATTTTGTAAATGATCTAAGAGGTTGCTATCATGTTTTATAACTTTTAGTAACAAATAACAGTACTTGTTACACAGATCCGGCTTTAGCGCGGTTGAAGTAAATAAGACCCAGTAAAACGATTGCCTGGATATTGAAAACCATGCAAAGTGCTTGGTTAAAACTTGTTTTTTTCAGTAGATATCATCACCCATCGTGAGGTCCATTAAGTTAGCCCCCCCACATCAGCAAAATACAATTTCATGTATACCACCGTTTTGCACCCAAGTATGGCGTTTTGTACCCTGAAAGCAAAATAGTCATAAGCAAAAGAAAATGGGGGGGCTAACTTAACATTAAGTTAGCCCCCCCATATCAGCAAAATATAAATTCACGTATATCGTTCTTTCGCACTCATTTTGCACCGTTTTGCACCCAAGTATGGCGTTTTGCACCCTGAAAGCAAAATAGTTATAAGCAAAAGCAAATGGGGGGGGGGCAACTTAACATTAAGCTAGCCCCCCCCCCCCCCATATCAGCAAAATACAAATCCACCTATATCATCGTTTAGCATCCGTTTTGCACCCAAGTATGACATTATGCACCCTAAAAGCAAAATAGTTATAAGCAAAAGAATACAGCGGAGATAAGTATTAAGTTAGCCCCACCGCCACCCAAAAATGGGCAAAATCAAGATTTGATGATATGACCGTTTTGGCCCCCATTTTGCATCGTTTTGCCCCCATTTTGCACTGTTTTGCACCCTAGTATGGCATTTTGCACCCTAAAAGCAAAATAGTTATAAGCAAAAGAATACAGCGGGGCTAAGCATTAAGTTAGCCCCACTATCACCCAAAAATGGACAAAATCAAGATTTTTTTGGAGTCTCTCTTAATACAGAAAATTAATTTGTCCAATGGTTTTTTTCCCCTAACAATAAAGAAAATTATATATCTTATTAAAATTACATTATAAAATTTATAAAAAGCATACTTGATATCAAGCTACATTTCTTATTTTATGATTAATGAAGAGATGTACACAAAACAATTTAAAATTAATAGAAAATTATCGAAACCAATGAAAAAATATTTCTGTTCGATATAAAAACACGGTTACATTCTCTATAGGGTTAATGGACATATCACACTTCAATTACGGTAAATAAAAAAAGAGAATGAGGTACTTACGTAGATTACATACATACGTACATAGATTTATCTCTTTATTTTTTCCCTAAAGGTATCTATGTAACTTTAGCACTTATTACCAAAACTAAAGCATATAGGTTCTCACTTATTTCCCAGGCTTTTGGTATAAATAAATCTAACACTTTCACATTTAATGCTCTTTTTAGGCACCTTCACAGCAAAGCTTTCTCTTACAACGCTCTTTAGTTGATGCATAGTTTACACGATCTGCCCGATTTAATTTTTTTCAGTTGTTTAAACTTTTTCAAACAGGATCTGATACACTATATTAAAAAACACAAACGTGTGTGGATCACAGACCTTCCTTGTCCACTTACCTCACTTTTATGGGTCAAATGGACCCATGAAGAAACAAAAGTTAAACTTACATATTTTTTATTTTTAGATTTTAAAATTTATTTATTTTTTATTTCTGTCTAACACAGTGAACATAACAGTTGCCTCGTGTAACCCTATATATTTAGCAAAGAATGTTGCATATGAAAAAAATATCTTTGTCTTATTTCAAAATTATATAGTGTAATTATTGTTTTTAATTAACTTATATTGCAATCAAATTTATGAACTATTTATACACAATGTTGCTAAAAATGTAAAAACTCATTTGTGCAATTTATATAGATTTATAATTAATGACATTTTTTATTTATGAACATGTAATGTAGTTGAAAAAAAACAATATACACTCTATGGCCATTAATCACCAGACACTTGCAACTTTAAACATTTTGTCGAATATTTAAAAATATATAGTCGGATTCTTCTAGAACTTCAGGATTATAAAGATTATATCTGACCTTTTATTTATCAACATTTATTTGATGAGGAGGACAATTATGGGGTCGAGAAAAAATTCAAGAAAAATAATATTTGGGATCACAATATACATTAAAATGCATGAAATGCTCTATTGCTAAAGAATTGAAACGTGGTTACTCTGCAATATATCCTCTGATTTTTTGTAAGAATATCGCAAATATCCGCGGCAATATAGCGTTTTTTATTATTATTTTTTTATTTTTTATTTATTTATTTATTTATTAAAGTTGAAAGCATTCTGGCATGTTTTTAACTTTTTTCGTGCAGGTTTTTTGACGAAATTTAATGCTGGTTTCAGAAAGACTGGTAAAATGTAATAGAACCAATACAGTGCAATTTGAATATAAATATCTTAAATATTTTATGAAATATGAGTAATTTTATGAAATAGTTTTTAACTGCGTATGCACGAACGATAACAGCAATCCTTTTACAAAATTTAATAGTTAATGCTATGAAGTAACTCATAAAAAAATCTAGTGAAATATCACGAAAATTCAGAAAGGTATGGGTGATAGGAGCGAGCTGATTTTTAGTTCTTTCTGAAATCAGCTAAATGGGATTTTCCATAAAATTGTCAATTGTGATTTTATTTATTTATTTAATTGTTCATTGTTTTTATTGATACTTTAGTTCTTGTTGGATAACTACCAGAACGAACCTATTCCATTCGAAAAAGTTCAAAATCGATGCACTTGATCAAAATCTTTTCATTGATAATCATTAACTTTTTCGTAAAACGCAAATAATAAAAATTGACAATTTGTGGAAAACCTCTTATCATTCAGCTGCTTTTAGAAAAAAACTAAAATCAACCCATTCCTATCGTCGATATCTTTTTTAATTATCACGATACTTGACTGGATTTTTTAAAGAGTTGCTTCATTGAGTTAACTATTAAATTATGTATAAAGATTGTTGTTATTGTTCACATATGGACACATAAAAATTATTTTATACAACTACTCATACTTCATAAAATATATGAACATATTGTACAGTATACACATATTTGTATTCTAAAGCGATAGATCATACGTAAATTTTAGTGTACATTGTTATCCCAAATATTATTATTTTTTAAATTTTTATCGGTCCCCTAATTGTCCTCCTTATCAAAAGAAGGTTGATAAATAGGAGGTCAGACATAATCTTTATAATCCTGAAGTTTCAGAAGAATCCGACTAATAATTTTTTAAATATTCGACAAAATGTCTAAAATTGAAAGTGTCCGGTCATTAATGGCCATATAGTGTATTATTATGTATTAATTTAAGGCTTTACTGAATTATTAAATTCATACTTGTATTTAATAGTAGAAATAAAATATTTATTTGATGAAATGGTGGTTTTTGCTGCTTCAGCTTAAGGTTGTTCATAAGCCAACTTCCGTATTCTCCTCTCTTGTATTAAACCTATGGTCATAAATTTGTATTCGTATATTTGAAATATATTCTCAGGAAATCGATATTTTTAATTTTTTTCTCTGTTAATAATAGTTTTCTGAAATAATATTTGAAATACGCAAATGCATTCAACACCCATAGGTTTAAGATTAGAGAAGCATATTAGGGAACTGGCTGACTAAAGCGGTAAGGTAAGAAAATAGATGCATGATATACGTAGTTGAAATTAGTAACTTCTTTTTTCTTTGTAGTTTATATATAGGGGAGGTTGGGGAGGTATGATACACTTTTTTTTAATTTTGTTCTTTAATTTCTTTTTGTTTATTTTAATTGTTTTCTCATAAAGTGACCTTCTATTCATTTATTAAATACATAGTTATTTCTTTTAATATTCATTCAAATAATATATCCCAGTTAATTTAAATGGCTACATTTGTATCAAATCCCCCCACCACTACGGAGGATTGATACACTTCCAAGGAAGATTTTATGCATTGCTATTTAAATTAAAAAAAAAAAAAAGAAATAAATACAGACAATTCAATTTGTGTCATAAATTTTATATGATAAATCTTGAAATACTCCAGTAAAATAAATTTAAAGAGAATTAAAATTGGCAAAAATTTTCATTTCAGAAATATTTAATACGCAATTTAAAAAAAACCTATTAACATAGTTTTTAGAAAATAAATAATGAAAATGACCTATAAGACCACGATAAATAAGGTTATATAAATCAGTATCATCATTATCAGAACTTGTGATAAAAAAATCTACTTCTTCACTTCTGACTGCTTCACAATTTAATTTGAAAATCCCGTATTCCAACTTCTTGCCTTTGCTTTACAAAATTCATCCGAAATAAGTAAAGATATTTGAAAGCGTGGTTTGTGTAGCCCTGGCGTAATGGTATCGCACCTCAAGCTGCGAGAGGACAGTTCCTTATTCGATCGCCATGGAGGATAAGTGACATTTCTTCACTGTTGTTTGAATTAAATGTATGTATTCTGGCTCTGATGTTAACTTGTCCTTGTAAAGTAAAGAAAAAACAATCATAAAGATATCAGTTTGTCCTCGAAAAATCTTTTTTGCATTTCAAGCGAAAATTTTTTATACAGAGAACTATGAAAACAAACGGAAATATTTTGTGAAAAATCCGAAATATTACCATATTTTAACGGAATTGTTTTTCCTTTAAAATACGGAGATTACCAGTACAATTTCCGTATTTTAAAGGATTTTTTTTTTTTTTTTTTTAAAGCAAAGCTGTTAGTTTTACACTGCTAAGTCGAGTTAATCTTAAATTCTGTCAATAAAAGGAGCCTTTACATTTCTCATAATGGCTTTTAATGTTTTAATGTCATATGTTAGAAAAATTGCTAATGCAACAATCCTCCCTATGTATCAAACCTCCCCTACCTCCTCTATATCAGAACCAAATTTTGCATATGAAATAATTGTTTTAATTATACAGTCGAACCTCGATTTAACGCACGTTGATTTAACAAATTCTCCGATTTAACGAATATTTTTTCTCTCCCGACAAAAAGGATGCTAAAATGCTCTGATTTAACGAATTTTTAGCTTTGATTTAACGAACAACAATCGCTGAAAAATTAGTTTTCGCTGATAAAATTAAAACTTTGAATTTTTTGCATATAAATACTTTGAATCTTTCAGATCCAAATCCAAGAATTACATTTTTTTTCTAATTTCTGGTGGATTCAAAAGACAGTCTTTTCCCTTTTTCAACTAGACACATGACAAAGATGTAGACATATGTAGAGCCAAATACCTGCGATATTGAACAGAAAGAGAATGAAAATTCTGAAAGTAGTCAAGATGATGAAGAAACGGAAATTCAATTAAAAAAGGTGACATTCCAAGAACCAATTTGCAGCTTGAACACTTTAAAAAATTAATTTTGTCTCACGAGGTTAATGCTGTTGTTCTTACGGAGTTAGAAAATATCGACAAAGAACTTTGGAAAGTCGAAACAAAGCACTATGAATTTCTTTCCAAAGTGCCAATAAGTTTGTATGTCTGATGTATTAAGTTTCAAAAGCAAATAACATTAAAGAATTTAGATAATTTAAAAGTTGATCTCCTAACTTATATTTTTTAAGTTCGTAGTAAACAATCTTTTTTTTTTTTTAAATCTGTATATCTAAGTGTATTTTGTATTGATATTTTTATACAATACTCTTTACAAAAATTGATATTCGATTTAACGAATTGCTTCGATTTAATGAACGGATTTGTGGGTCTCAATCAATTCGTTAAATTGAGGTTCGACTGTATTTGAAAATAATTGTCGCTACTGAATTTATGGTTCTTTTAACGCACAATATTGATAAAATTGTGAAAATGCAATTGTGTAATTGTATATTAAAATTTAATTATTATATTTATGAATAAATTATCTGAAATTTCTGAAATATATTTTATAATTTGTAAATATATATAACACAGATAGAATTGTACATTACAACACAAATATTTACTTGATGAAGTATTGTTTTTTGACACTTAAGCTAATAAATGTCCGCCATGAAAGTACGATATCATAAAGTATGACTGTGCTGCATAGTAGAGCTCAGACGCATCTCTAACGCCATATAAGTTGCTAACTAAATAACATTCTAAAATTTCTCATAAAATTTGTAAAAATTTCAAATAATTAGTATTGTTACACATGTAACAATTCATTATTTATCGGATTTCTTTTTTTTTTTTCCATTTAGTTAACAGGAAATTCTGATTTTAGTTTTTTTCTAGGTTTTTTTTTTCAATATTAATTTTAAAACTATTAAAAATATTTATTTAAAAAATGATGTAACTCATTTTTTTATTATATTTTCAAAAGTAAATATTTTTTCTAATTTGCCGAAAAAAACTAGTAATATTAAGTATTATTAGTAAATTAATAAAATAAGACATGTTTCAATTTTCCACTTTTTATCTTTATTGATTCTTCAATTTAATAATTTAAAGATGAGACATAGTCCAGAAAAAAACTCATTTTGCAAAAAAACGCTTTTAAAGTTTTCCTAATAAAATATATAAATCTTTCTAAAGGAATTGAAGCGTAAAAAAACTTCTTTCTCTAGCTCAAACTTCCAGTTCAATTTAACTTTTCCAATTCCAATTTCCTTTCGGGACTGTTTAAATGTCCGTAAGATATTTAAAACAATGCTTTTTCTAACATGCGGATTTACAAATTTAGATTTTTACAAATTTATCTCTCACAACTATGGGCTTTTATCGTGCTGGAGAGGCTGTTAAAAAAAATATATATTATGGGCCCAGGCCAGGCCGGGAATTTGGTTTAACTTAATCTTAATTTAGCTATTTTTTTACTTATAAATATTTTGCTTGCAAGGTGCAAAACGGTGCAAAATGGACATATATTCAGATGTATATTTAGCCCATTTTGACGCGCTAGTTGTGCTAACTAAAAACGAAGTTAATATCGCTAATTTATTTGTTTATGATTATTTTGATTTTAGGGTGCAAAATGCTATACTAGGGAGCAAAACGGAGCAAAATGGGGGCAAAACGGTCATATTATCAAATCTTTAATTTGCCCAATTTTTGGTGGTGGTGGTGTTGGTGGGGCTAACGTAATGTTTAGCCCCGCTGTATGCTTTTGCTAATAACTATTTTGCTTTTAGGGTACAAAATGCCATAGTAGGGTGCAAAACGGTCATACTTTCAAATCTTGATTTTACCTATTTTTGGGTGGTGGTGGGGCTAACTTAATGCTTAACCCCGCTATATTCTTTTGCTTATAACTATTTTGTTTTAGGATGCAAAATGGGTGCAAAACGGTCATACCATCAAATCTTGATTTTGCCATTTTTTAATGGTGGTAGGGCTAACTTAATCCTTAGCCCCGCTGTATTCTTTTGCTTATAGCTATTTTGCTTTTAGGGTGCAAAATGCCATAGTAGGGTACAAAACGGTGCAAAATGGGGACAAAACGGTCATATCATCAAATCTTTAATTTGCCCATTTTTTGGTGGTGGTGGGGCTAACTTAATGCTTAGCCACGCTGTATTCTTTTGCTTATAGCTATTTTGCTTTTAGGGTGCAAAATGTCATAGTAGGGCGCAAAACGGTTAAAAATGGGTGCAAAACGGTCATACCATCAAATCTTGATTTTGCCCAATTTTAGGTGGGGGGGGGGGTAAGGCTAACTTAATGCTTATCCCCACTGTCTTCTTTTGCTTATAACTAGTTTGCTTTAAGGGTGCAAAATGTCATACTAGGGTGCAAAACGGTCATACATTCAAATCTTGATTTTACTTATTTTTGGGTGGTGGTGGGGCTAACTTAATGTTTATCCCCGCTGTATTCTTTTGCTTATAATTATTTTTCTTTTTGTGTGTGCAGAAATGCCATTAGGGTGCAAAAAAGTGCAAAAGGTCATACCATCAAATCTTCATTTTGCCCATTTTTGGGTGGTGGTTGGACTAACTTAATGCTTATCCCCGCTGTATTCTTTTTCTTAAAACTATTTTGCTTTTAGAGTGCAAAATGCCATACTAGGTTGCAAAACGATGCTAAATGGGGGCAAAACGCTCATATCATCAAATCTTTAATTTGCCCAAATTTTGCAAGTGGAGGTGGGGCTAACTTAATACTTTGCCCCGCTGTATTCTTTTGCATATAAGTATTTTGCTTTTAAGTTGCAAAATGCAATAGTAGGGTGCAACACGGTGCAAAATGCGTCATATCTTCAAATCTTGATTCTACCCATTTTTGGGTGGTGGTGGGGCTAACTTAATGCTTATCCCCGCTATATTCTTTTGCTTATGACTATTTTGCTTTTCGGGTGCAAAATACCATAGTAGGGTGCTAAACGGTGCAAAATGGGTGCAAAACGGTCATACCATCAAATATTGTTTTTGCTCATTTTTGGGTGGTGGTGGGGCAAACTTAATGCTTATCCCCGCTGTATTCTTTTACTTATAACTATTTTGCTTTTAGGGTGCAAAATACCATACTTGGGTGCAAAACGGGTGCAAACCGGTCATACCATCAAATCTTGACTCTACCCAATTTTGGGTGGTTATGGATCTAACTTAATCCTTAGCCCCGCTGTATTTTTTGCTTATAACTATTTTGCTTTTAAAGTGCAAAACGCCATACTAGGGTGTGAAACGGTGCAAAATGGGGGCAAAATGGTCATATCATCAAATTTTTAATATGTCTATTTTTTGGTGGTGGTGGATCTAATTTAATGCTTAGCCCCGCTGTATTCTTTTGCTTATAACTATTTTGCTTTTAGAGTGCAAAATGCCACAGTAGGGTGCTAAACGGTGCAATAGGGATGCAAAAAGGTCATACCATCAAATCTTGATTTAGCCCATTTTTGGATGGTGGGGCGGCTAACTTAACGCTTAGCCCCGCAATATTCTTTTGTTTATAACTATTTTGCTTTTAGGGTGCCAAATGCCATACTACGGTGTAAAACGGTTGAAAATGGGGGCAAAACGGTCATATCTTTAAATCTTGATTTTGCCCATTTTTGGATGGTGATGGGGCTAACTTAATGCTTAGCCCCGCTGTATTTTTTTTTTTTTTTTTGCTTATAACTATTTTGCTTTTAGGGTGCACAATGCCATACTTGGGTGCAAAACGGTGCAAAACGGGTGCTAAACGATGATATACGTGGATTTGTATTTTGCTGATAGGGTGGGGCTAACTTAATGTTAAGTTAGCCCCCCCATTTGCTTTTGCTTATAATTATTTTGCTTTCAGGGTGCAAATTGCCATACTTGGGTGCAAAAAGGTGCAAAATGTGTGCAAAAGAATGATATATGTGAATTTGTGTTTTGCTGATATGGGGGGGCTAACTTAATGTTAAGTTAGCCCCCCATTTGCTTTTGCTTATAACTATTTTGCTTTCAGGGTGCAAAACTCCATACTTGGGTGCAAAACGGGTGCAAAACGGCGACATACATGAAATTATATTTTGCTGATGTGGGGGGGCTAACTTAATGGACCTCCCATCGTGCCCTGTCAACTAATAGCCCCCTAACACGTTCGCTGCCGCTTACATGAAGATGTGATGATAGTTAATGCCGCATTGTAGAAGTGGGTTTTTTCCAGAAGCCGATTTACTTTTTATAACAAAGAAGCAGTGAAAGATTTTCCCGCGCCAGCGCGTGACTGGCTATTGGACATCATCCCACATTACACGCTGGTGCCTGAGTGGCAGCGAACGTGCTAATTAAGTACAAAGAACATTAACACAGGAAACAGAAGTAAAATATATACAATAAGTAGCATGATCATGAACAATAATTTCATACAATACAGTATATATGACCGAAATCTTTATTCTCAAAGCCAATCCTTATTCATAGCTGGCATCCTCAATGATGAAACCCATTCTTACTTCTGCTAGAGTTTTGGTTATACCAGAAGTCGGCGCCCAAACAGAAGAGAAAATGAAGCATACGCATAGTTGTCACCAAAAATTATTTTATTTTACAGAAATAATTTCGGTATTTAAAACTCCATTTGAATAATCTTATGCATATTGTTAAATAAATAAAAAATAATAAACTGAATTAAATTTGTGGTTAAACGATCCATCCAGGATCAAGGCCTATAATAATGTCCAACAATTTTCACTTGACCCTGGACTTCGAGTCCTTGAAGCGTTATACAAGTGGTCAGCCCAATCCGGACAAGTGGTTAGCCTAACCCGAGATCCTCGGTGCTTAGTTCGCATTCGCAAGCAAGCTGAGCATTCAGTTTATCGATTTCGAAGGATTGAAAGTTTAACTGAACCTTGTGAAATAAAATAATACCTCATATGAAACCACAAAAAATCATTTACAGTGAAATGACATTTACATGAAAATTCATTTGAAATAAACTTACAAAAGGAAAAGAAGAAAAGAAATCCATTTGTATTCTGTATTAAGTACTCACCTGAAAAAAAAAGGAATTATGAATTAATAGGAGTACACAAGCAATTTTAAATATATATGTTAAACAATAAATAATATTGAAAATATAACACCATATCCGTCACGGTTTTAAAGTTTGTAATAACGATTAAAACATACAATTGTGTTTCACAATTGCTGATAAATCTTTACTAAAAATAAACGCTTAGCTGCTGCGAGTCATTAAAATTTTTTTAATTAAAATGAAGTTGGGGATGTGTAATCATGGAGGTAAGGTGGTCTGGTGTAATAACGCTAGGCGGGGTAATAACGCCAAGTGCTAATATTATGCATAATTATGAAATAATCTGGTAAGTGACACCCATGTGCTCTGCGCAGAAGGGTTTTGAGTCATATAAATCGCAAAAAACAGCTTCAAGTTAATTTGTTTCATTTTTAGGTCTTATTGTTTTTACAAGCAACTAAAATTAACGCTTGATCTAAAATTTGCAAGGACTATTTTTTTTTAATCCGGAAATGCCTTGTTAATTACATAAATTTGTAGTACATTTCATGGACTATCAAAATGTTGTTGAAGATTTTGGATATCTTCTCGAGATTATTTGTAATTTAAAATGTACAGCGCAATAACTATAACGGGGTAATAACGCCAATCCTTGGCATTAATGTCCCGGTTGATTCCCTACAGTGGCCGAGCTACATCCTAAATACTGATTCAAATAAACACAGTTAAAACTGTGCAATGTTTCTAATAATTCGATTTAAGCGGTCCTTTCTAAGCAAAAATAAGCTCACGATCTGATATTCTTTTGCCTCATCCTCCCCCCCCACACACACACACACACACCACACCACACCTTTATTTTTCTTACACTTTCACAAAAAAAAAAAAAAATGAACATTTTCAATAGTTTAGAATGCAATTTGTCAATTTTTAATTTTGTAGAGTTCGTATTTTTAGAATTGGGCAATCTACATTTATTCCATCTTATTTCATAGTTTTGTTTGCATGGCGTTATTACCCATATAGGTGGCATTGCTAATAACGCCAAATAGCATTGGTCATGAAATCACGCCATTACATTTTATGAATACATATCTGTTAATTTTTTTTTTTTTTTTATAGAGATAGTCAATGAGTTGCTGCATCAAATCATATATTTGTTAGAAAAATACAAGCTAAAACTGAGCCGTGAAAATTGGTAGAACCTTAACGTGGCGTTATTACCCAAGGGTACCTTATAGTAAAACCTCTGATAAATTATTGGTAAAAGATATATGCTATTTTTATCAAAAAACCGTGTGTCCTCCTTTCTTCAGCCTCTTTTTAACATTATTTAAGGCTGTTCCATAAATGCAAAACATTTTGACACATTTGCAAATTCAATTTTTAAGGGAAAGATGTAAAATTATAAAGCCTGATTATGGAAATTATTTAGAATCGAACGGGATTTTCCATCTTTCAATCAATAAATTACCTACTGAATTATAAGCGAATTTGATTACGTGACTAACACGCTTTTAATCCCAGTTTTAGTGGCTATTCTTCTTCCACGTAAAAATTCTGTTCAAAACACCCACTTTCACATCATTTTCTGAAAAATCTATTGTGTTCGCAAGAAAATGAGAAAATGAATGCGATTAGGTAATTTTTGAACGACATCTGCTAGTTTTATGCATTTGTGAACAATAATAAATTCAAACTTATACCTTAAAGTTGCCCTTTTTGATTTAAAAACAGTTTTAAGGGAAGACAAGACAAGGTGCAATTCTATGGGAAATGTGCTAAAAGCCGTATCTACCGAAACTACCAGACTGATTTTGAAGAAATTTGGAATCCATGTTTACTGGATTAAACTCGAGACTTACGGCAGATAGTTATTTTTTTTTTTTTTTTCTGCGATTAAAAGTTTTTATTTTAGAACAATGACAATTTTCAGAAATTTTCCATTTGTCAGGTATTTTTTTTCTTTCTGAAACTAAATGAAATTTTTAAAAACTGTCTGCCACATATGATTTTATATTTGTACTTACCATCACCAAAAGTTTTTTATCGAAACCATTTGAATACTTTAAGAGTTAATGGGGATTTTGGCTAAAAAGTACAATTTTTAGCTAAACTTAATTAATTAAGTCACTAAACTTAATTAATTTTTTGCTGGTCACTCACTTTCCGAATTCCCCTCCGTAATGTAAAATATATGGGCGTGTTTGATGCATTAAAATACCTCCTCAGGAAATTAATACTTTTAGCTTCTTCTATCCGTATTCTCTTCTTAAATGATGTCACTTTTTCTCTTCGTTTTCAAAATATTTCTAAAATCTATGCTTAATTTTACATGAAGTGTTAAAATTTTACTTCCAATTCGTCAGTTTTTAACACATAAAATATTAAATTAAGCACAGATTTTAGAAATATCTTGAAAACGAAGAGAAAAAGTGACATCATTTAAGAAGAGAACACGGATAGAAGTTAAAAAACTTAGACACTTCTAATTTGTTTGAAGTCCTTGTACAGTTTTATCAAGCACGTGAATTAAAATATCCACAAACAATTGAATAAAATTTAGTTAAATATAATAAACTAGCTGCCTTCGCCGGTGACGCTCGTTGGTTTCTTTAAAAGATTCATGAATCGAACGAAATACAGCATTAAAAAATCCACAATGCCTAATCAAATAGCCATAATTGTTGTCTTACTTGCATAATCTCACATTATCTTGCTTAAAATCAATGTTGAAGAGATTATAGACAAGATAGTTTGTGTAATACTATGCTTAACCATTTTTTAGCAGATTTTCTATCTTGAACATATTGAACTTTTACCTAAAATTGCTACGAAAATATGGCGAAATATCCTAAAAATACGACCACCCCGTTAAACCCTTTTAGGTAGTAATTTCTCACATAGATAAAATACATGTTTAAGTTTATTTTAGTAGATTAATTAACCTCAAATCTATTCCTCTATCTAAAACTGCTGCCGGGGTATGGTGGAATGAGCTAAAAGTTTCGCGCATCCCGTTAATCCTATTGGAGGAGATAGTGGAATTTTCAAAATCGATGAAATAAATGTTTAATAATTTTTTAAAAGGTTTATTACCGTGAATTTCATACTTCTACCTAAAGTAGTTGCTGGTATATGGCTAATGATGGGCGATTCTCAAAAACTTACTAATCGAAAAAAAAAAAAAAATCGTCATAGTAAAATACGCAATCGATATAGTCATCGATTACTTTCGCGAACCTACAATCGATGTGTTCTACAATCGTTTATAAAAATCATTGTTTTTGCATGCTTATGAAGTCGAATTTAGTAAATACATGCTAACTAAAAACAGGGGGAATTAAAAAACAACAAACCAAAGGCAGCCTGTAAGCAATTGTGGAATATCCATGTGACGGCGTCCCCTGGTTGCAAAACGTAAAAAAGGTACGAGTAAGTATAAAAAAATTTAGGGAGTTTAAGTATCAAAAATTACTTTTTTTGGCAATTAGCAGCAAAGTATCCAAAAAATAAGAATTAAAAGCACCCCTTATGACAAAAACAGGAACTAAAAAGACGGTGAATGGGATCAATATTTTTTATTGATTTTATCTATGTCGTTCAAGATCAGTTCCATAATTTTCCTATTATTACACGAGCCTTTTGCTGGAATACGTTAAACGTTCCCCCCAGCAGGGGCAAAGTGGGAGGAGGAGCAAAAGAAGTGCATAATATGAATAAGTGGCCACAGAGTTTACCAACGATACATCACATGAAGTGTGTAGACAAAAATTTTAAAATGACCTCCCGCGTAGGCAAAGTAGGGAAATAGGCACGGAAGATTATAACATAAAACAGTGGTCGCAGAATTTTCATATCACATGACGGTTGTCGGAAAAAATTGAAAAAGTGCATCCCAGGGTTCCAACTATTTATTCCGGCGCGACATTTTCTCCCCTGCTTTTTTTTTTTTTTTTTTTTTTACAAATTATTTATTTTTCCTGATCAAATAGCGCAGGGAGTGAGTTACTTCTTATAAATATGCATTTCTATAGAGTCTTTCTTAATAGAATTGTTTCGTTCTCATGGGTTTGTTTCGTGTCCAATTACGGTACTCAATCACAGTGACTTTATTTCGGGTGTAATCTAGGTTCAGTAGTTTTGACTGTGCGTTCATTATCAGTCAGTCAGGGCTCTTAATATAATGAAAAAATATGAAAGTTCATTCAAATAAACCTATCGTGCAAATGAATGTAGTCAATTTAAAATTTCGTAATTTCTATTTAAAAAAAAAATGTGATTGATAAAATATTTACAACAACTTTTGGCATTAAAAAAGATAAATAAATAAAAAAGGGTACAAAAATTCTGTAAAATTGAATCTATTAGCTGGTGAAATCCATTTCATGGAAAAAGTGTCACGTTCCGATGCCGAGTTTCAAACCGAAAACCACCTGAATAGCAATCAAATATGCTGCCACGTAGCTATATAGCTTTCTCGAAGAAGTCTGACAATAAGGTTTTGTCCTAAAATTTAAATCATACGAAAATGGTCAAATCTCATTAGGTGAATTCGCTTAATTAAAATAATATGTTATTATTTTTTTTTAAATTTTTATGATTTATCATACGATGGCAAGTATTCAGCACAATTTCAAGTCTCTAACTTACACAATTTCTAATAACGAACTCTATCAGAGAAGTAGCACGAAAAGGGTCAGTCAACTTTTCGTCAACCCTAAAAAAGGTGTATTAGACCAGTTATGCCTCTTCCCTCACACAAGTCATCTTCTCCCCCGACCCCTTCCGAAAAAAATTACAAATGAGGCACAAACGGGGTATAAGTAATTGGCATCATAGTTTTAATAAAACATTAAGGTGGAGATACTACTGGACGTCCTCATTCCCTATTCCTCCCTAAAATTGTTTTATCAGTCAAGCATAAATGAGGTATAAGGGAAAAGAATCTTTGTACAAATACATACAAATGACGAGGTATTACCGGCTGGTAATATTTTCAAAAAAAAAAAGAAGCAGAAAAACAAGTTGTAAATTGCTCGTGAAACGTAGCAAATGAGGTGCGTTCGTACGATTACGAAGTTTTAAAAATATTCAGATCTTGCTGATGTAGTAGAGCGTATTTCGGATACAGTATAGTGGCCGAAATCTTTGCTTTCCTGTAAATATGCAGGAAGTAATTTTTATTACACCTCAGCAACGTATATCTTATTCATAAAATGTGAAGTAGTTTAATATAATTAAAACATGCCCAAAACAATGTTTCCCGTATAGCATTGTAGTGGAATACTTTTGTGTGGCCCTGTAATTTAATAATGGTTTTTGCATCACAGATTGTACAGAATGTATATTTTAGTAGATTCATGTCAATTCTATCACATTCAAATGTGTGTAGCACCATTAAAATGCATTTTAAACTTTTTTTTCCATTGACCGTAATGTAACGGAATACTTTTGATTGTCCCTGTAATTGATCTATGCATCCGATTTTCATAACATTTGAAATAACTCGACAAAATTATGTAATAATTATATGTTTTAAATTTCAAACGATTAAAATGCTTTTGAAACTTTTTTCCCCATTGACCGTAATGCAACGGAATCCTTTTGATTGTCCCTGTAACTGATCTATCCATCCGATTTTCATAAATTTTGACATGACTCGACAAAATTATATAATAATTAAGTATTTTAAATTTTAAACAATTCTGTTGGGTAGTTTTTGCGTTGTTATATGCCGACAGACGGACAGACGGACGGACTGACAACTATAGGTGCTATGTATTTACATAATTACGAACGCACCTAAAAAGAAGTGAGACGATGTGTGTGAGTAGGAGTAAGGAGCTGCACCAGACAAATAATGCTTTTTATTCAAAGTATAATTACTTATATTAGATTAATTACGTTTAAAATAATCTTAAACATTCTGGCGTAAATAACATTTTTATACAGTTTTCAAAAATCTTGTTTAAAGTTTCTACTTTAACTTCTCTAAGAAAGACAGGGAAACTGAATTACTTAACGCGGAATCGATCGGGGATGCGAAAATTTTCCATATACACAGTATTCCGCATTGGCAATCTTTTTGCGGGATTTTAAAATCATTCCGCAATAGACATATTTCCTTCATACATAGAACCCACTTTAGCACTGTAAACATTTAAAATTTTGTAGAATACATGAAAAAAAAAAAAAAAAGAGAGAGAGAGAGATTTTTCAGTGCCGTGAGATGAAAAGGAATTCAAAAGTAACCACATCACCCTGCAATGAGATGAAATGAAAGAAATAAATACAAAAATAATACTTTTCGTAGTGAAGAGAATCAACATAGAATCATTGTGGATTAAAACGCACCCCATGAATGTTGGAAATTTACTTTTTTCTTTCTCATTGGATACAGCTGTGGCGGGAAGGTCGATAAACGACTGAAATAACACTTCACACTATCACAATTGCAAATTTCTCATTTCCTGCAGCCAGAACGAAGTGCTTATCAAGAAGTCTAATCCAATAACTCAATTCGTTCTTTCTTTAAATAAAGCAGGCATCAAATTTTAATGGGATTTGTCAGTCAAATTTTCTGAGCGTGACGTGGACTTTATGCTCTTCCATCGAGTTATGATTTGAGCGAATCGGAAAAATATAACAGCTGATAAAGATCTCTTTTGGGGGGTATATGTTGAATATTACAAGAGATTACGTTATTGATGGCCACATGTTTTGATATTTGTTTGATGTATTAGAGTGCATGCTGGGAAACAGGATTTAAAAAAAAAAAAAATCATATTGTAAAAGTTTAAACGAAACAATCAAAAAATAATCATCTTATTAAATTGCTTACATTGTTATTTACATAATGGCAGAACCACCGGGTTTGCCCGTGTTAACCAAGGGCGCTAGATAGGATGGGAGGTCCGAGGAGGATATGCCCTTCATTTCGGATTCGAAATTCAACTGTCGACGGTTAAAGTATTTTGATAACTGGATATTGACCCGACTCGTGGGTTCCCAGATTGGCGCATATATTATTTTCTTGGGAAGTCGGATCCCGGACGAACTCGACCTCCTTGTACGGAAATCTAATTGTTTCGGATTGAGATCTCACTCGCATTTATATACTTAGATTGAAACATAACTTTGAAATATTAATAAGGTTCTCTAGAATGTTTTTTACTGAAAATGAGCAGCATAGCATTTATAGTCTATTTATTGAAACACACAAAAGCATTCAGTTGCATTATGATCTAATTGAAAAAAATGTTTAAGGTGCATTTATTTAAATTGATTATTTAGATACATCATTTAAGTGTAGAAAAATATGAAATTTCTTTAAAGTATACTCTATGAAAATTCAATAGGTTCTTCAAAGACATTCTTTCTTCACATTTCATTCCTTTGTTATCATGGCCTAGCAGGCGCGAGCCCATCATACGTTTTTCTTACTATTATCGAGCAAATGATGAAGCATTTTATTAGCACTATCCAACAAAGTTGAAAAGTGCTTATGCATTCGGTTTTTCTGGCCGTTTGTCCACGCTCTAACTCTCGTAAATATACTCGGATTGCCATGAATTTTTTGGACGTTATTTAGGTTTACCACAGCACGAACCCTATTGAAAATGAAGTTTCTACCATAATTAGTTTATTTACAGGGACAGTCAAAAGTTTTTCATTACATTACGACCTATGGGGAAAAATTGTTAATTTCAAAGCTGGTAGGGGAAAAGCAGTTACTTGGTCAAATGAAGTGTTACCATAGTTATTGACCTAAGATAAGGACAGGTGAACTGGCCTTAAAAAGGCCATTGAAGTTAGATATAGTATAGTGCTTCAAAGTATATCATAATCTATGAGTAATTTTTTGTTCCAGATATTTTTGAGGGAGAAATTTTATCTAATGCAAGGAAGAATCCACGCTACTTCAGGAAACTTATTTAACGAGAAAATCTGAATGTGATCAACAGATTGTTAGTCAATTACATGGCATTTTTGATATGCTGTTCAGAAATCACTCGCGAAACCGAATATACATCAATTATATTTACTAGAAAATATTGTATCTTTAGTATAAACAAGGAAGCTAAGAAGAGCTTTTTTAATAAAATATATGTGAACTCTTCTAAATAACTCCGCAAAGTAATATCTGTAACATCGATAGATTCCCGTATAAGTAAAAATTAGAAAACTTTTCCTAAATAAAACAAGGCTCCAAAATGGAAACGGTACTTTTCCAAGCTTTAAAGATTAATCGAGCCCTTGAGTATATTACGCACAGTAATAAAGCTGAAAAAAATAAAAAAAATTATTTTAATAATTTTTAACATCATTAATGCAGCATAGGTTGCATAACAAAATACATTAATAATTAATAAATCAGACTTTTGCTGTTATATGTTCGACGAAGTTCTTCATATCTTGTTCATGCTTTGTTATTTTTAACAATATGCACAGCAAAATTAGATATACTTGTCTTTTATTGCAGTAATTGTCTTATGAAATTTGAAGATTTACATTATGTAAAATCGTAAACGTAAAATGGTTACATGTCTAAAATAAAGCACAACATTACAAAAAAAGCAAATTTTCTAATCTGTTAATTGATTCAAAAATAATTGCATTATTGTGACAGTCTGTATATTTTAAGCAATATTTAGTTTATTATATATATATATATATATATAAATTATATACGAATCGAAACCCGTCAAATTCAACGAATGCAAATGTTTAAAAAACAGACTTGCTGAATTTATATATATATATATATAAAAAATAGCAAATATAGTTAAAATAATGAAACAATGTTTAATAAATATCTTTCCAAATTTGATGTTAATTTTGCCAGTTACAACTTTGCATAAAAATATTCGCGCTTTTTACTTGAAGTTCTAATCTGAGTGCCAGCGAAATCCAGAAATTTCTTTTAGATACAATCGATGCAAAATATTTAGTTTTATAAAAGAAAATACTCATTTCATTTTCACCCGCTTACGCCTTCTGACATGAGCGTCCCAATCTCAGTGTCAGAGAAATAAAAAGAAAATATTGAAATGTAAGAGTTATGAATAAAAATTCGTTATTTTATATAGTAATGTCATTTTCTGTTCAAAAGATTTAAAAAAATTATCTTTAATTGTTATTCGAAAACAGCATCCATAATCAGGGTGGCGAGTGGTCAGGGAAAAACACAGTCAAGAAAAGAGAAAACTACCAGTATTTTCTTACAGAAAATACTTCAGATAATATAAATAGATTATATAAGCTGAATTTATCTTTAACAAAATAGTGGTATTTATCATCTATATTGACTGTGTTTTTAGTTTTTATCTAACCACTCGCGGTATTTACGCGAGTGGTATAACTTAAGCGAGTGGGTGGTTTTTTCGCGGTATAACTGATACGGTATTTTCCACCCAATATATTTCTTCTCTCTTCAACAATACCATATCATAAGAATAAATATCATAAGAGAGTTTTAAAATTAAAATTAAAATATAAAAATAACATTATTTATAAAAAATAGCAAGTGCGGGGACATCTACAAACAAAGTACGTGCTTTCATTAAAAAAAAAAAAAAAAAAAAAAAAAAAAAAAATGACGATCAAAATTGGTTTAGTAAGAAAGCTCATGCTGGATGTCTAAGAAAACAGCCTTGTCTTTTAAATGCATAGGTTAAAATTATACGGAAATGACGTAATTTTCATAAATAGCTTAAGTCCAGTCTATTTAAATGCAGAAATAAAACTCAGTGAATTTGATGTCATCTCTGCTACAGTTATAACAACGTATATTATAATCATGGAGCAAATTTATTTGTTTTCCGAACGATGTCGTTTTCCTCATCGGAAACATTTCGCTTTAGGTACTACTTTTTAGATTATTTTTATTTATTTATTTATTTTTATTTTTTTTAAATATGTATATATATGCATAGTTTAGTTAATATTTCTCAACAAATAATACGTCCCTCCGTGATTTATACATAAATACATGCAATCATTTTATTATGGCTAAATTTTATGAAAAACTATTCTTTTTCTTATAAATATGATGACACTGATGAAATCATGCTTCTCGTTGGTGAAATATGATTAAGTAAAATAAACTTATATTATAGAGGGAAAAGCATAAGAAAAGCTTAACCTGGTTGCCACCATTTTGAAGAAATATCATGAAAAGCTTTTAAAATTTAAAATAAAATACAAAGATGGAAATAAATTAGAAAATAGCTAATACGGGTACATCTACAAAATAAATAAATAAATAAACCAGTTCTAATTTAAAAGAATAATTATCGAAATCGGTCTAGTAGAAATCTCAGGGCTGATGACTGAAAAAAACAACCTGGTTTTTTAAATACAGGGTGTCCCGGAACTTCGCGTACAAACTTTGAGGAGTGGTAGAGCCACAATTACAATAAAAAAGCATGGGCAGAAACGTCTTGTTAACCCTTTTACAACCTGTGAAAATGTATGTGAAACTACAAAATTTTTAATACAAAGTGAACATTGACACCAGATCAATTTATTATGTAAGTGAAATGTCTGGCTTTTCTTCTTTGCAAATACATTTTTTCGCAATTTCTGATGTCATTCATATTTTTCCACATTTTAGCTTTGTCCGTGAAAAGCTCAAAGAAACACAAAGACACAGTTATGACACATTGCGGAAAGCAGTGTAGAACGCTTTATTACACAGAAAAAATTACAAAAAATAATTTAATTTTAAATTAAATTTAAAATCATGTTTCTTTAAAATCAACTATCTTAATAGCTATTGCTTAGTAGAAATTGCTAAAATGTACAAAAATATGAATGACATCAGAAATGAGGAAAAATGTATTTGCAAAGAAGAAACAAAATACATTTCACATACATAATAACATCACATACATAATACATAATAACATTGGAAAAATCATATTAAAATTCTGGTGTCAATTTTCATTTTGTATTAAAAATTTTGTAGTTATACATTTTCACTGGCCGTGAAAGGGTTAACAAGACGTTTCCGCCCATGCTTCCCTATGTAATTGTGGTTCCAAACGATGTTCTCTACCATCCCTCAAAGTTTGTACACGAAGTTCTGGGACACCCTGTATATAGATAATGGCTTTTAAATTTAAATCTTTCGCGTGCTGCAACAACCTTCGGTACGCATGGCATAAGTTCACTGCCCATGATTTGCGTATAATGCATTCCAAATTGACATCTCAATTAAAAATTTACTTTAAAATCATCGAAGGTAATGTCAATATTGACCTATTTTATTGAAATTTTTAAGATTTGTTCTTACTTGAATATGGAGTTACTATTAATCTTTGCCTTTAACTCGTAACTGGGGAGGTGGAAATATAAAACATAGCAGAGAATGTGAAGTCACAGAAATCGCATTTATGTATGGATGTGATAAAGCTTTCATAAAGAAACGTTATTATGAAATTGTACAGTTGTGGATTTTCAATTCCCACTTTACTTTAGAAAAAAAAAAATCTCACACAGAAGGAATTTTCAAAACGTGGTATCTTCTTCATTAAAATATCTTAGGCGATACCGCGTGGTATCAGAGAACCACCTTCCAAGCTACTTCTTTTTTTGTTTTTTTTTTCCATGTAGTATTATTGAAGATATAACTCTCCAACGAATGATTCATTTTGCATATCTCTGCGACAATTTTTTGAGAATCGCATTAAATGGTTTTGTCGGACGCTCCTCTCAGTCCACAAACTTCGAAGAATGTCCTAGGTAGTTTTAGCTGCCACCACCGATATTAATGGGTGATATCGGTCACCTGCTGTGAGGATTGGGTAAAATAACACTGACGCTGTTAATGAACTGAACTAACAGTTTATTTAAGATATAGATAGGTACACAAGAAACAATATTTACAACTATTTACAATTACAACTCGGATATAGATGATCCGGTTCAACATTAAATTAACTACAATAAACGTTGGTTGTGTACCGTTCAACTTACACTTTCTTCCTCACACTCAACGCACGTTGGATACGTTTTATCAGAGATTACTGCAGAATCTCAATACACAAGGGTACTAGGCCTCACTTCTCGGCCTATAACACTATCCACCGGGACGCCTTGTCCCACGCTCAAAATATACGCTATCCAACAGGACCACAAATCCTGAGCGACCTATCGGTCTCAACGCCAAGCGAGAACTGTCTAACCTCTCCGTCCAGAGTTGACCTTGTCAGAGATCTTCCTTCCCCCAGCAGGGCCTCTTAGAGTTCCTCCATTGGTTCAATTCCGCATACCGACCTTGAGTCATGACATCTCCTGTTTACACATCACTCCAATAGCTAGATGACAGCTGAGGCACGCCCCGTGGCCATCACTTTCATTCATCAACGAGTGCGTCATCTGCACACCTGTGTCAACATCTGTCATTCGTTATTATAGAAAAGAAAGAAAGGTATTTCGAGCTTCACGGATACACAACCCACAATACATAAAATATTCAGATAAGGAAATGTTATTCCTTTCCAATTCAGGGCAGATGTCTTCTAGGAACCTGACACCCCCCACCTTAGCGGAAAATATGCCTCTTAGGGGCTAATTTTCCCCAAACATATAATAATATTACGGAAGAGTTCAATAGTCTCTTTGCAGATTTCTTCATTCTAAATATTACATAGGCATTTTCAGGTGTCTGAACATTCTCTACTGACATCTCTACTGAACCTTATACTAATACTACTATTGCATAAACAATACACATGCTAATTTACTATTATAAACACAAAACTTAAAAAAAAATATTTACACACACACAAAAAAAATTAGACATGTGATGACATCCTTTAAGGTTGTCTACTATTTTGACATTGATACTGATGGGCTAGTAACTGGTTGTTCTTCCCAGCTCTTTCTCTGTAGCCTCGAAATTGCATCAGCATTCAAATGTTGAACTCCGGGACGATGAGAAATGCTCAGGTTCCAGCGTTGCAAGGCTAGAGCCCACCTAGTGAGTTTGGGCGACCTTGGGGTTGTTTCCTGAGAAATTTTAATGGATTATGATCGGTAATGACCTCAATTTGAGATCCATAAGTCCACTTTTCAAACTTCCGCAACCCGAAGAGAACACTCCAAGCCTCTTTCTCTATACTCGGCCAAGCACGCTGAGCCCCTGACAATTTCTGACTGGCAAAAGCTATAGGTTTAAACTGACCTTTTTCATCTTTTTGAGTAAGACAACATCCTACTGCAAGGTCGGAAGCATCGGCGTGAAGCTGATATTCCCGGCCTACGATAGGTGTAGCCAAACTCGTCACTTTACACAACTCATCTTTAAGAGTATTAAATGCTTTTTCTGCCCTTTCATCCCATGGTACAGTATTTTTGACATTTCCTTTGGTTAATTCGGTTAAAGGTATAGCTATCTCAGCATAATTTGGAATATAAGATCGGTAGAATCCCATTAATCCCAAAATTGATCTAACTTCCTTTTTAGTCTTTGGTCTCTTTAAGTCCCTTATTGCTCCGATTTTCTCCTCATCAGGTGCATGAGTTCCACCCCCAATAACATGACCTAAAAACTTAGTCAATTTCTCTCCAAATTTACATTTGTCTAGTCTAATCGTAAAATTTCTATTTTTCAACTCTTCAATGACAGCCCTGACATGCTCACAATGCTCTTCCCAGGTATCGGAGAAAATGATGACATCATCAATATATGCTTCTGCATACCTCCGATGACCTTGGAGAACCTCATTCATGTCTTTTTGAAACGTAGCAGCAGCCCCTGATAATCCAAAAGGCATTGTACGCCACTGATAAGTTCCGTTATGCGTCGTAAAAGCTGTCAGAGGTTTACAATCCTCAGCCATTTTAATTTGCCAATAACCCCTCAATAAATCTATTGAAGATAAATATTTAGCCGCCCCTGCGGTATACATAATTTCTTGGGAATCTTTCATCGGGAAGGTGGGAACCTGCGTTACAGAATTTAAAGCTCTGTAATCAATACACATTCTGACAGTTGCATCTTTTTTCGCAACGCAAACAATTGGATGGCTAATTTCAGCATTCGACGGTTCGATTAGATTTAATTCTAATAACTCCTGAATCTGCCTATCCACTTCCTCTTTATAAGCTACCGGCACGCTATATAACTTTGGTTTTTTCCTTTCTACACCCGGTTTCAGATCAATACGATGTTCCCCTACTTCCGCTGGTCGTACAGGACCCATAAACACTTCTTTATTTTCCCTCAAAATGGACTTTAAATCTTTGACTTGACTATTAGATAGTCCTTTTATTTCAAACCTCTCAATATCCCGTTCTATCTCTTGATCCCGGTTCAAAATAGGAATTTCCCCAACTTCTCCAAATTCCCCATCACCTTCGAAAACAATATTAACTATATTACATTTAGCGATAAATTCTCTTATCTTATTTTGGTGCACATGCTTCCTACTCCCGTCGGCTAACTCAACAATAAACGAATGCTGGTTTCGTTTTTCTACAATAGTTGCCGGCCCTTGCCACCTAGAATATAACTTATTAGTCGAATCGGGGATTAACAGTATAACTTTATCGCCTACCTCAAACGTTTTTTCTTTTGACCTTAAATTATAATGATACGCCATTCTATTTTGTTGAACCTCAGACGACAATTTTGCCTCATTTGCGGCTCTTTCTAAGCGGTTCTTAAGTTTATCCAAGTACTCATGAATCGGCGTAGTATCTAACTGCGCTCCCTTATTTTCTCCTGCCCATGACGACTTAAGAATCGATAACGGACCCTCCGGCGCTCTACCATATAATAACTGGAAAGGTGCGATTCCCGTCGTAGAATTTGGGACTTCCCTATACGCCCATAATATAAATGGTATTTGTTCATGCCATTTTTTCCTTCTTCCCTAATCGTATGATGTAGCATACGTTTAAGAGTCTGATTAAATCGTTCCACAAGTCCGTTGGACTGTGGATACTGTGGAGTCGAAAATCTTGGACTAGCACCTAACCTTTTCTCAAATTCTTTCGTTAAGTCGGCAGTAAAATTGGTTCCATTGTCGCAGGCAATTACATTAGGAATTCCTGTTCTCATAAATATTTGAAGTAACGCCTCACACGCGGTTTTAGCAGTTAAACTTTTTAGAGGGATCGCATCCGCCCATCTGGTATGCTGATCAATTAAAGTCAGTATATACCGATGCCCTTGTGAACTTTTAGGATCAATAGGCCCAATTAAATCAACATTAACAACCTGAAATGGAAGTTCCGGCCGCGACACTGGGGAAATAGGAGCTCTATCATTTACTTTAACCCCTCTAGTCAATTGGCACTCTAAACATGATTCACAAAACTGTTTAGCTTCTTTTGCCATTCCCTCCCAATAAAAAGAATACCTTATTCTCTGCAACGTTTTCTTGGCTGCATGATGCCCTCCAAATACCGATGAATGCGCTAATTTTAAGATTTCTTCCCTTCTTACCTTGGGTACTACTAATTGCGCTATAGTTTCGCCTAACAATTTCTCTTTATGATACAATAATCCGTTTACAATATAATAATCCCCTTTTTCCTTTTTAGCTAATTCCCAAGCTTTCTCTAATTCTTTACATTCCAACTGGGATTTCTTAAACATATCTGAGTTACTAACAATAGATTCATTATTTTCCTCCGTTTCAGTTTTTTCTGGATCCTGACTTTGTACATTTTGCGATCTCGCGTCTATTACGTAAACATTACAGCTATCGTTACTTACATCTTCCTTTTCATTCGAGTTATCAATAATAATTTCGGAACTTTTTAATTCTTCGGACTCTATCAATGGCTCCTCAAGATTGACACCTGACAACTCATTAATCACCTCGGGATGTAAAATTACTTGCTCATTAATATTATCAGTTACTGCGCAAAGTACTTCCTGATGAATAATATTAGTTTGCCCGAATTGCGGAATAGCTAGCGGTAGTTTAACTAACGGTGATTTAACAGCTTCACCAAATAACCCTTGTAAATAAATACTACCCGCTCCCTTTAATTTCTCTTCCGGAACTAAATCTTTATGAACAACACTAATCTCACATCCAGAATCAACCAATCCCTTTGCTTTTTGCCCATTAACACTAACTTCAATTTTCTCAAGTTTATTTAATTTCTCACCAATAACATTAGTTTTCTGCTCGGCCTTTGCCGATATTCTAGCCACAATAGCCCCATTAGGTAACTCTTGATTTTCTTTCACCATAATCTTATGAACACCTGCTTTCTGGTCTCGCCCTTTATTGCCATTATTAGTTCCCTCATTACCCACTTTATAACAAAAACATTAACAAAACATAGTTTTGGTAATGACCTCTCAAACCACACTTAAAACATTTAGGCCCTGAAGCATCATTCGTCTTCTTAAACTCTGTTTTCCTATCCGGAAAAGAATTACACTCATTACTACCATTTTGCCTCCAACTACCACTAAATTTATTATCCTCCCTCGGTCTCATTTTTTCATTGTTTACGTACTTATCTTTACCTTTAAAGCTTTTATGCGTAACCGCATAAGACTTATGTTTAGCATCAAAATAATTATCACACTCTTTAGCAATTTTAGGAGCTTCTAACCATTTACCCTGGTGAGTTAAACTAATATATGCTGCAGTATCCTCATCTAGCGTACTCATTAGCTTATCAGTAACTATTAACTGGTTGACCTTTTCATAAGTGTCCGCACCCCTAATTTTACAATAATTTTCCCACGTAGCTATTAAACGCGATACAAATAATACATGGGTTTCGTTCGGATTTCTCTCCGGAAATTTTCTAAACATGCCTTCGGGGTTGGCTCATGTTCCCTTAGGACTAACTCCTTTAATTCCTCATAATTCTCCATTTGTTCCTTAGTGGTATAAATTAACAAATTATCCGCCTTATCTCCTAACATATTTAGTAGAATTTCGGCCTGCTGGTTTTCCGGTACATCTTTAGTTTGGAATGCCCTTTCTAAACTGTTGAAAAATAAATTCCATCCCTCAGTCCCTTCTGGTACTTTGATAGATAGAGTTTTAACACTTTTGATCAATTTTTCGATGTTACTTTCATTACTAGATTCCCTAGATCCATTAGAGTTATTTGCTGAACCTTGAACTCTGAGCCTTTCCATTTCTAATTCATGCCCCATCCTCAATTTCTCCATTTCTAACTTTTCCTGTTTTTCTAACTTTTCGCGTTCTAATTTTTCCTGTTTTTCTAACTTTTCGCGTTCTAATTTTTCCTGTTTTTCTAACTTTTCGCGCTCTAATTTTTCCTGTTTTTCTAACTTTTCGCGTTCTAATTTTTCCTGTTCTAATCGTTCTGCAACAATAGTGTCTGATAATTCCTTAATAACCCCCTCGTCATACTCATCACTGTCCATTATCTTTTTCTTAAGCTGAATTCTGGTATCATCTTCCGTGAATTCAACACCCAATTCTTCGGCTATCCCCTGAAGATCAACCTTTTTTAGTTTTAATAAGAAAGCCATACCTTCACCGATTGTTATTACCACCCTACAAGAATAGTTAAACCTACCAACTTAATATTTCCTAAATTTCTAACTTAGTACAGATATTTCTCCACTTATTATACTAATTAATACCCTTCAGATAATCAATACATTTCATTTCTATTTAACCTACTGAATACTCTAATTTTCCTCAACCATTGATATCACACAATTTACTTCCACTAAAATAAAAAAAGTAAAACAATAATTCGATTTGACTGCTATGCAATATAGATTCCAATATATACACTTAGATAACAACATACAATTTATATAATAATACTGATACGTTGAAATTGAATAGAAGTATTGATGTCAATCAAAAAATCCACATAAAGAAAAATTGAAACACATGCATACATAAATTTCTACAATTATCCTCACTAAAATATTTCCGAATTCAATACTGGTTCTTACACTTAAAACAAATATACTGAAAATCTTTACTTTTATTTTTACTCACTATGGCTCTCTTTTGAGCCTTTTTTTTTTTCACTATGGCTCTCTTTTGGGCCTTTTTTTTTCACTATGGCTCTCTTTTGGGCCTTTTTTTTCACTATGGCTCTCTTTTGAGCCTCTTTTTTTTTTTTTTCTCATTAATATTGGCCAATTAAAATTTTCATTTGCTTAGAATTTTGATAATGCAACTCTTAAAATTTAAACGGTATTGCTTCATTTAACAATAATTTAGATTTAATGCATTAATTTAGTTCACTAATATCATTATAAATAGCATATCATTATCATCTCAAGTTATTATGACCTTTCTTTAAAACAATAGCAATATGGTTACTAATTCTTTACACCTATCTGAACACAATTATTTCATTGCACATAAATTACATAGACAATTTACTTAAATTACTATTAATTATACAACAATACAATTTGGTTCGAGATGTCAGAAGAAATGAATGATCAAAACACCTTACCTTATACTTTCTTTGCTGGATTACTTTTCTAATCACAGGTAGCTCCACGATGTAGCGGTAATATGGCACAACAGTTCAGTTTAGTTCTTTCTAATAAAGATACGCACAACACTTTAGTCCACACTAGACGATATGGCACGATACTTTATCACACACTCGACGATCCGGTACGATACTTTAGCACATACTCGACGATACGGCACAACACTTTACACACATTCGACGCTACGGCACGACACTTTACACACATTCGACGATACGGCACGACACTTTAGCATACAATCGACGATCCGGCACGATGCTTTAGCACATACTCGACGATATGGCACGACCACACAAGAATTCCACTGGATACTCTGGCATTAGCAGACTGCAACACGGCTCGCTGGTCACTGGTTTCAGGCGATTCTATCCCGACGCTGCCAACAATTTGTCGGACGCTCCTCTCAGTCCACAAACTTCGAAGAATGTCCTAGGTAGTTTTAGCTGCCACCACCGATATTAATGGGTGATATCGGTCACCTGCTGTGAGGATTGGGTAAAATAACACTGACGCTGTTAATGAACTGAACTAACAGTTTATTTAAGATATAGATAGGTACACAAGAAACAATATTTACAACTATTTACAATTACAACTCGGATATAGATGATCCGGTTCAACATTAAATTAACTACAATAAACGTTGGTTGTGTACCGTTCAACTTACACTTTCTTCCTCACACTCAACGCACGTTGGATACGTTTTATCAGAGATTACTGCAGAATCTCAATACACAAGGGTACTAGGCCTCACTTCTCGGCCTATAACACTATCCACCGGGACGCCTTGTCCCACGCTCAAAATATACGCTATCCAACAGGACCACAAATCCTGAGCGACCTATCGGTCTCAACGCCAAGCGAGAACTGTCTAACCTCTCCGTCCAGAGTTGACCTTGTCAGAGATCTTCCTTCCCCCAGCAGGGTCTCTTAGAGTTCCTCCATTGGTTCAATTCCGCATACCGATCTTGAGTCATGACATCTCCTGTTTACACATCACTCCAATAGCTAGATGACAGCTGAGGCACGCCCCGTGGCCATCACTTTCATTCATCAACGAGTGCGTCATCTGCACACCTGTGTCAACATCTGTCATTCGTTATTATAGAAAAGAAAGAAAGGTATTTCGATCTTCACGGATACACAACCCACAATACATAAAATATTCAGATAAGGAAATGTTATTCCTTTCCAATTCAGGGCAGATGTCTTCTAGGAACCTGACAGGTTTATTTACCTATTTATTGATTTCGTGGGAGGAGGCGAGGGTGTCACTAATAAATATTTACTTGCATTACGTATGACAAATACATGTACCGTAAAGTGCCGAAAGTAAGCCGCCCCTCCACACAAAATCCTTCCCCTCATATTTTTAAAGCCGTATAAATTCTGAGAAATTTTTAAATTCCAAATACATCCCCTCAACCCCCCCCCCCCTAATTTTACATATCTATTTCCCAAAAGTTCTAATTATAAGCATCCCTTAACTCTCTCATGCATAAATTATTTTTCATTATTAAAAACATATTTTTTGTTATAAATGAGAAACCATTATAAAATAATTTTGTTTTTGTGCCGCATGCTAGCTATTATCTATTCACAAATCAGATTTCAATAAATGAAGGCTGAATTTTTATTGCTTTATAGGTGTTATTGGGTGTTATTTATGATGGCCGATTATCTGCACGAGGTATATAAGTCCAAGAGGGAGTGCCCTCCGTGGGGTTCTTTCTAAGGGATACTAACCCACATTTACGCAAGGTTACCCAACGTTCGAAGAAAACTACGGAAAACTCCGAACGGTGCGTTATAGGGCAATACTTATCTGCCCTCATTTGAGGCCCGTATGAAAGATAGGGTTTAATTATTATTAGATTACTTTGTCTTCTAAAAGAGGACGGGGGCTTACTTTCGGTATTTTACGATAGTTTTTAAATGAAATCTTTAACTTAAGGAATTAGAAAGACAAGCAGTAGTCATTGACACCATAAACTCTGTAAGAAACTAAATAAAGTGCATGAGAATTTTTTTAAAAAAACAGGAAACTGCTCTCTGACGAAGACTGATGATGCAAGAGGGTGTCCTGAGAAGAGAAGACTGCAGTCAGACAGAACAAATGGGACTCCGGGAAGACCGAGACTGAAGATGTGAAAGATGGATAGGGATCTTGGCAGATGGACAGAGAGAGTTGGCACGGGCGCAACAGGTTTGCGAACAACAAGAGTTTTCACATCTGATTTAGTCCATGGCGAAATGAATGAGTTGGGTAGGTAATTCCAATTCTACATTAGTTTATCAACAGAAAATGTAAGTTGTCATTGTGTAAATGCAAATGGACAAGTTTTCTGCCAGCTATAGAAGAAATGAACCACTTCGTAAATTCTCCATTGTTTGTACGAATTGAATCAATTCAGTTGTACAGTGCGACATTTTTTTCAAGTTTCTTTCGTTTTAATATATGCAATGATAAACCGTAGGACGTTATATCTTAAAATGTTATTTTAGTCATGAACTTTCAAGAATATAAACTATAAAGTTTACTTTAGAGTCACCATGAGGAAGGCTACAGTGTAGCTGAAACTTGTTAGTATGTGATCTTTAGCTTTTTAACTTTTATATTTTTAATGTTTTAAAAGTTTAATCTCGTATGTTTTACCTGCGACTTTAAGTAGTCTTCATAGTGCATATGTATCAAAATTCATGATTAAAATTGTGTACAATGATATTTCATAAATATTCTTCTTATTATACCGTAACTTCCGTCAAACCATCATGCCTTTACATTTAAAAATGAATCAGGAATTGTGTCAGAAAGCTTTACACTATTGATCTGGAAATTTGAGAACCGCTTTAAAATACCGAGACATCGGGAAAAGTTGGAGACTTTTGAAAAAGTCATAACTCTAAAAGTTATTGAGGGAACACAATAATTTCCATTGCACTCATCAAAAATTATCCCAGATTTCATAGATTTAATTGCTGTAAAGCCTTGACTTTTAAATAATGTGGGCTGAATCGGTGAGCATCACATATTCATTATTTTCGTTTTTGTATAATTCTTACTGCTAGGAACACTATGAGTAAATTAATTGCATAGTACATATTCTCCTTCCCCTTTCTTATGAGTAGACAGCCAGATTTATAATTGCAATTGCTTCCATTCACAAATTAAATGGTAGAGCAATTTAGAGTTTTCTACTCCTAAGTCATCTAAAACGGCTGGACAGACTTCGTTCACCATGTAACGCTTGTGCACTTTATCTGAAAGTCGTAGTTGACAAACAGCTACATCTAATAAATCTTGAGTAACTGCTGAGTATTTTTCAAAGAATATTACTGTATTTCCTCAATTATTTTTGCAGTTATAATTTTCTGAAATGTCTCAAACCTCTTTCGATGACCCTGTATTCTAATGTCCCTGTGATTTAATTGCAAGATTGTTTTTTTTTTTTTTTTTTTCCTAATCTAAAAACAACCTTCAGAGTGTAATGATTAATCAAGCGGTAGATATATAAATGGTGTCAAAATGCATTTGAGTTCTCTCAAAATTTTCAGAATATGGTCAAGAACACTAAAAAAATGAACAATATGACGGGATAAAATCCCGTTATATAAATTCTAAGTGGCTTGTTGGTGCCTGCCATAAAACTGTTAACATTCAAAAAAGCTTAGTTGGAAATGTTGGGATTAAGCATCAAGACATAGGGGCAAAGGTAAACAAGTAGGAAATTGCACGTCAAGCGTAACAAATGAGGTACGTTCGTACTATAACGAAGTTTTAAAAATATTCAGACCTAGGTGTGATAGTACACAGTTACTTCGAATACTGTATAATAGCCAAAATCTTTTGCGAGTCCCTGTAAATACTATCTGCTTTCTATTATACAGAGAGTAACTTGTAGTAAACCTCATCAAATTATATCAATTTCATAATATGAAATAGTTTAACGTAATTAAAATGTGCCCCAAACAATATTCCCCTCTTTACCATTATGTAATGGAATACTTTTGCATGCACCTGTAAATTAATAAAAAATATCCTTTTTACCACAGATTGTACAGAATGTATATTTTCCTATATATTTCATACATGTAATAGGTATCTAATTTTTTTAAAGTTCAAAAGAGTGTAACATCATTAAAATGCATTTGAACCATTTGAAACTATTTTTCCTATTGGCCATAACGTAATGATATATTTTTGATTGTCCCTGTAACTAAACTATACATCCGACTTTTATAAAATTTTAAATAAGTTTGCAAAATTATGCAACAATTATACATTTTAAATTTCAAATGATTCGGTTAGATAGTTTTTGCACTGCTATATGTAGAAGGACGGACTGAACGACAACTATATAGGTGCTACGTTCTACGCATTTACGTAATTACGAACGAATCTAAAAAGGGGATGTTTATGAGCGCCACAAAAAATATCGGTGATGAGTCGTTCAAGGAATTGAATTTGTAAATGAAGGGATTATTGGCGCAGCCGAGGAAAGAGCCACGTGTTAGTGAACATCGAGAATACAGGAAACTTTCGCAATAAGCGTGTCTGGATCATGCTATGTCAGAAGATGTGGGTTTTCTAAGTGAATGGAGATGGGAAATTTTGTGCGTTGATTTTTTTCCACACAAGGGACTTCTAATAAATATACTTTGTAAGACATTAATATGTCTGTGGATTTATTAATAAGATTAACAAATTAACTATAATTTTGGTGTCATGTTTCAGTTTTCCCATAAAAAGGAATGAAAGGGTCTATGGTATCTAGATCATCTAGTGTATTTTAGCTGGAATTCTCAAGTGTTATCTTAAAATGATAATCACATGATTACGTCAAAGAATCTTATAATATAACGAGTAAAAAGGAAGTATTGGAACAATCTATACATCGTCAGAGTCTATAATGGACTTTTAATAAGTAATTTTATGAGTATACGGACATTTCTGTATGTTGGCTATGACTGGTGATTTCGAAATGCATAGAAGTGCTTAATTTAAAAAGTCACTACTTCCGAACAGTAATCTTCGCATAAATATTAAATTAAATATGACGAATATTATTATTCTAAAACAGTGGTTCCGAAAAAAAGACCACTATGTATCCTTGACCTGGGGCCAACCAAAATCGTTTCCAATCAGGTTTCATCCTCTTAAGGTTGGTGCTGAATAAAACTGTATTAAATGCAACTGATATATGTATGACAAGATCTAATAAATGTTTTGCCTCCCTTAAAGATTTACCGTTCCCTAAGAAAGTTCTAAAATGACGCCCTTTACTCTAACTCCCTGAACTTCCTCTCTTTCTCATTAATTTAATAATTAATGCTCACAAATAATTAATGAATTCTTTCAAATTCAATATTTTAAATATTAGATATAAAATAATTATTGATTTTGTGATAAAAACATTGATAATTATTTTGAACGTTTTGTAATAGATACTGTTATATAAATTTATAATCAAAATGGCTCACATTTTTTTTTTTTTTTTTTTTAGTGTCTGCTTGGGATTGTCACGAAACAACTTTCTTCTCTAAGGGTTAATTTCGATTCAAATTACTTATTTTCCGATTTATTTTTAAATTCATTTTTGCTCTCATATGCATCAAATTGGCAAATTGTCTTATTTAGAAAGTATACAAGGTGTCGTGATAGTCGATTCTTTGATAAATGCAGAAAATATTGCAAAAAAAGCAATCAAAAATGGCATTTTGAACCGATTTTTCCGAAGTGGGAGATTTGGGAACGAAAAACAGGGTCATACTGAGAAGATAATTGTTTATAAATCAAATTTTAATGAATTGAGCTTAAAATGACATCACACGGCACCTTTTACGTCTCTTCAAAAATCCCCTCAGCAAGTTTCATGTTTCTACTTTTAAAAATGTCTCTGAAATTGTATCAGAGAATTTCGAGCTGTTGAAGGTAGAAAAGCGCTTTTTCGAACACACCCTTAAAAGAAGTTTCGTGACGGTTCCGGGTGAACATTCTCCTCACACATGCACACACAAACTTCTCCCCTCAATGCTGTTTTTTAATTGATACGCTACTGGAAGAACTGAGCAATCGTCTGAGCGCATTCGAATACATTCGAACTATATCTTTTTAAAATGACATCAAGTTTGCTATCGCAGATATTTTGCATCAGAATTAGGCTCATAGTTTTATTGAAAGGACCAACAAGATGTACAGAAAGAAACAAAAATCGTGTATGAACATAGGTCATAATTCACCATTTTCATTAAAAAATATAGAATGAATTAATCATTCAAGGTTGAATCCGAATTTGCATTGAGAACTTTAATTAGTAATGAAAACATTTTAATCATGCTTTAATGATATTGAAAATACTGTAGTGATACTTCAAGTTTTTTTTTCTTTTTTTATGTTTATGTAAAATGTAATGATACCACAGAAGGTTCTCGCAGTGGAAAAATTAGTCAGTGACATGACTGAAGTTCCACAATCATTATCAGTTACATTAAGTATAAAGTATGCATATATATAGTCTACATATACATAGTGTTTTATAACGTGAACAGTGGCCATTTCCGCCGTTATCATGGTATCATTACATTTCTAAACAGTAAAATAAGCCCGTTGAAAACTTTGTTAAAATACCTTTATTAAAGTTATGAATATTGATTATTCAAGCTCGATTGGAAATGAGACACAAGGACATTTTGCTTAAGGCCGGTCAAAATAAATAAATAAATAAATAAATAAAAATAAAATAAAATAAAAATAAATAAATAAAGTAAATAAATGAATAAAAATAAATATATTCCCACGCCAACAACACAGAACATTTTGGTATATTCACAAATTCATTTTTATACGTGAAAGTCTGAAATCTGACTCCCTGAAATCTGCAAATTAGATTATTCAAATGATTTGAAATCGAATGAGCGCTTTTCATCTTAACCCGGAGAACGCGCGCATACCCAGATTACGAATGGTTTTTAGTTTGTCAGCAATAAAAGCAAAATATATTCTCCATCTTATTTACTCGGAGACAATAGTTACAAATTCTGCGAAAAAATAAGTTTACTTTAAAAATAAATTTTTAAAGTAATAAGAAGATTACTTTAAAAATAACAGTGATGACAATTATAAAAATCACATGCACTTAGGATCATATAAGCCCCGAAGCGCGTCCTCGCGGGTTAACAAAAAATGTAACTCATCTGGAATATAAGACAAAGTTGTCTCATGATGATCTTTCACGCGTCCGTTCAAAACGCGAACTTTCACAGTATTTTTCCAAAAGTTTATTTGTACTTATCGAACATTGGAAAATGTTATTTAATGCAATAGCTTCACAATAAGAACAGGTGCTAATATTTGCGTTTGCCAGTAAAAGCTAATTTGGGATTTGTCAAAAAATATCTAATTTAGATTTGAGAACAGCTTTAAATGAATAAAACCTTACTATTTGCTTTAATTGCATTAATCACTATTATAAAACTCTGTGATTTTCGATTGCTTTCGTGCATGTATTTCGAATCCTTAAATTTGGCATCTCATTTTTGGCAAACATTTTAGTATCATACTGTATAGATCATATATCATTTATAACATATACATATACATAAAGTAGTGTATAATTATACTGTCAAAGAAATATATATATATATGCAAATTATTATTTACGCATGCGAAACACAAAATCTCTGAAACTATCTTTTAAAAAATAAGTCTTATTTCTTTGAAGTTACACCAACAGAAAAAGTCAGTGATCCCTCTGTAAATTTATCCTCTTTACCTAACCTAGTTTTTCCGCCGAAATACATCGTACTTGAACATCATTCATGGGTTATACAACATAAACAAAAACACCATCCAAGGAGCAGAAGAATGAAAAAAAAAATATTGCTCTTTAAAAACCTTTCGGATGTTGGAAAAATACTCTTCTATTTTTGGCCCGTTTCTCGGGATCTCTGCCAAAAACCACCATACTAGCATCTTGGAGAAGTTGTAATTTTTATTCTTGATACGAATCCCTTTTCCTTTTTTTTTTTAATGCAATATTGACTTTTGTTTTCGACCAAGTTAATGTTAACTTTAACCTTTTGTTTTGGGAAAAATCCATTTGTGCCTTTTCTTCTACATGGAAAACGATAAATATTCTTAAAAAAAAAAAAAAAAAAAAAAAAAAAAAAAATGCAAATTTAAATTTAAATTTATGTTTCGGATTTTAACCTCAAATTAATATACATATATATATGTATATTATAATCCTAATAGAAATCGTTTGGGTGCAGTGGGGTGATGCGAGAATAAATTTAAATTCATTTTATAAAACCCAGCTTTATTATTTAATTATTTAATTTATCCTATATGATTAAATGAATAAAATAGGTATGTAAACATGTATGCTTTGCAAAAAATACTCAGACCTGTCTAAAAAGTGTTTTTATTTATTTATTTATTTATTCTCAAAATTCATTTTGTTGCCTTTAAAGTAAGTCCTACAAAGTCCAAAATATTCGTACATCTGACGCAGTCATCCGTACATTTTTAGTAGACGAATTGAGGCAGGGTACTTAGTTCCGTCGGGAATTTTTAATAAATTGATTCAATTTCTCGTAAAATTACAATTTTTTAGCTTTAACAGATTTCATAAAAAGCGTACTTGTTACTGTGGAGAAAACGTGTTTAACATTTTGAGAAAAACTGAAGAAAATGGTTGCTAGTATTTGTTTTGGAATTCACAAGCTACATTTGAGGATTTATATCTTGTTAAAATATATAAATTAGTTATTTTTGAAACTAATTGAGTATACTTTGTTTTTTAAATGCAAAATTAAAAACTGAATCATTTTGTATTATCTGTGTTTTAAATGTGTCTCAATAAACAAATTGTTATGCAATTTGCACATTTGAATAGCGTTAAAGTTATGGATCGGTAAAGTTGAATTATATACATTATTTTAACTATTATCATTTATAAACATTGATATATGTATGTATAATGAAAATAATGCGCTTAAAAACACGAAATTTTTTAGAATTTACATAGCATCGAATTCAAAAACGATGAAAAATTTTTGTCATTGGATATTAGTGTTGATTTTTCTAAATCAGCGTTCACATGAACTTAAACGATGTTAGCAAAAATGTATTTTTGCATACAATTCTGTAAAAAGCTAAAAACAAATAGGGTGTAAAAATAGTGTAAATTCCATAGAATAAACAAAAGCATTTACTTTTAACTAATGCTAAACTGTAAGCATTTCCTTTATGCAATAATGCAAAAAAAAAAAAAAAAAAAAAAACTGTGTGCAGTAGCATTAATTACTTTAAAATTCCAATAAAGTATGCAAAAGCAAGGAGAAAATGGCATGGTTTTCACAACTAGCATTCTTTCTTGCCCAAGACACCTTCTGATTTAGCGTGAAAGAAATTATTACGATATGTTTGAAGATGATTTCTCCTTTGATGCTGCTGATAAAATAAAGAATACTGCCCAGTTAAACTGATGGCATTGAGCTCACAGGCTACAAATACTAATTGTACATTAAAGCCTTATATTTTCAAGGGTTAATTCCGTTCGAAAAAAAAATTAAGAAGGGGAAACAGCTCTCCCCTTTCCTCTTTTTTTATACTTAATCATTGAACCTCCTATACTATCAAAGACATGCTTTATCATATAAAAAATCTATATCCAAAATTCAGAGCAAATTAGATAATTCTTAATAAAAACCCATTTAGCATTTATATAATTTAAAAGGAGTTATCCCCTTCTTTTATACTTAACCATTAAACTTCCAAAAACGATTCAGAGATTTGAACGAAATCTGAAAATTCTGCTTGAAAAACCTATTTATATAAATTAAGAGGGGGGGGGGAGGCATTAGAACCCCTGTTGCCCCTATTTATACTTATTCAATGAACACCTAATAGCAGTCACGGAATCGCCTCATCAGAATGATCCTAATCTAAATTTTGAACGAAAACTTAATTCTGCATGAAAATCCCATTTATATCAACTAACGGGGGGGGGGGGGGCATTAGAACCCCTGTTCCCCCTATTTATACTTATTCAATGAACACCTAATAACAGCCACGGAATCGCCTCATCAGAATGATCCTAATCTAAATTTTGAACGAAAACTTAATTCTGCATGAAAATCCCATTTATATCAACTAACGGGGGGGGGGGATTAGAACCCCTGTTCCCCCTATTTATACTTATTCAATGAACACCTAATAACAGTCACGGAATCGCCTCATCAGAATGATCCTAATCTAAATTTTGAAAACTTAATTCTGCATGAAAATCTCATTTATATCAACTAACGGGGGGCATGAGCCCCCCGTTCCCCCTCTTATACATATCGAATGAACTCCAAAAACTAATCAGGGAAGCGCCTTATCAGGATATACCTATATACAAAATTTCAAGTGGATCCGATATTTTTATCATGAGTTATCGCGTTACGCACATACGCACATACATACAGAACGGACGGGCACATAAGCTCTCAGGCTATGATAGCCTGTGAGCTAACAACCAGCTGTTTAGAATAAAGGAGCAATCCGGCATTTCAACACGTAATTTAATATAATCTGGAAAGATTAAATCTTTTACACTAAACGAACAACCTTTCATTATAGAATAATGAATTACCTTAAATATTCTTTGAATTGAAGCAATTACAATTTATTTAAATCCCAGAATAAATCATATAAGATTTGCGAATGATTCATATTTTAAATCGTCTTTTCCTGCTGGCATCTTGACCTTTATAATAAGATTTAAATACAGGTGTGAAAGGAGATAAAAATTATACGTCGGTGAACATTAATATTTTTTAATCTTCAACGTAAATGTCTATACATATATAGCAGATGACAGGCGTAATTTGATAATGGTCTTTTGACATGAAACTCTCTTATAAATATGCGCACATGTTCGTCCTATCTTTTTCTTAAAGTTTATTATAAGTAGAAAAGATATTTGAAGACAACACTAATTACTTAATAATATTATTAACTAATAAAATAGATCATCGGTATCTTTAGATGTATATATTAACTACAGCCTAAGGAATACCAGGAAGTTAAAAAGAAGCTATAAAAATAAGAAATTAAAGTTAGTTTTTCTTTAGGTACCCGACTAAGTTTGACATCTAGTTTTTATTTATTATTATAACTTTTAATAAAGCAAAAAATGAGTAAAATACGAATTGTTTCAAGCAAATTAGCATATAAGAATGTAATTTCATTTGTTAATTAAATTTATATTACATAGCAAAAACATTCTGGTGTTCTTGACGTCATATTGATTGTGGAAACGATCAGAAGAATAAGTTTTAGTTCTACCGCAATTTTTTTCCAACTTCTAAACATAGCAAGGATTCCAATTTTACTCCATCAGATATAAAAAAAAATATACATTCAAATGCAATTTGTTTGAACACTGTACATAAATTTACTGACTTTTTATGGTTTTTAAATAATTTTTAAACATGATTATTAAAAAAAAAAAAAAAAAAAAAAAAAAAAAAACAATTTTATGGCGTGCAGCTTGTTTACTTCATATCCATCCGCTTCCACTTAAAACAATATAAATAGTTGAGCATTTGTTTCCGGTTAATATTCTATAAGGAAATTAATACATCTATAAATAGATGCCAATTTAGCAGATTATATAATCGGACTTTGGCTAAATTATTAAATTAAGGAGCAGTCTACGAAAGAAGTGACTGGATATTTTGAAACTTCTTACGTTATACTATAATCTAGTAGTCTTCAAAGACTGTTTCAGTGGCGCCAAAGATGCCTTGATTAAGAAGGTGGCTCTCTCGGACAGCAATTGAGAACCAAACTTCAATTTGGATACAATCCCTAAAATAGGTTCGCTTTAAAATAACTAATTTCTATGAAATTTATCGCATGAATTGCATTAAAAGTTGTTTTTAGTGAAATTGAAGAATGTAGAATTCACTTATGCTGTCGAAATTGGGTACTGCTATTGAAAAAGACAAAAACAAAGTTAGGGTTTATTTTAATATGTAGATGAACCCCTAAGCAAATTTTACATACATCATATAAAAGAACACTTTATTTCATATCATTCGGTACCAGTAAATTTCTCCTACGATAATTTGTTGAGGAGTTTATAAAGGATGTTTAACTTTTTTTTCCCCACGACTGCAGGTTTAAGTGCATACGGAACATCTCGACAAGCAAAATGAAGCAGATTTCGCGAAATTTTTAAAGGATGTTTTTTACTTAGCAATAGAGTTATATATAAAAAAAAGTAAATATACGCATTTTAGCCCATATATAAATCGAAAGAAATTAATTTCACGCGTAAATTAGTTTTCAAGAACTAATTAATCTTTTACAAATCTCTATAATTTTTTTGAACAATATATCTGTTCGGTGCTCTTTTCTAAAAAACTGTTGAATATATCACCTAAAATTTGTTAGGTGTGTCAAAAAACATGCTATTTGAGAGCAATAATAAGCAACTTTAATTTTGGCATAAAAGAAATAAAATTAAAAAATCATATTCTTGTTAAATGCATTATTTAACCTCCTCAGTTCAGAGACAAATTTTACGTAACACCACAAAAAGCAATTTGAAATTATTATAAAACCCCTCCAAAGATTAATTAATCTATATATAGATTCTTTTAATATGCACACATTTATTTAAAAAGTCTAGATGTAATTTTAACAATTCTAGAACCATTTAAATCATTTTAAAGGGTGTTTTTTAGTGTCGCCTGCAGGCGACATCAGGAGTGAGGAGGATAAACGAAAGGCTATTATTAAAAATATTTTTAATATTTTCAATATTTCCTTAAAGTATTATTTGGTGTTAAGTTATTTCATGCATATTAACGAGATTTTATTGATTTCATTTAAATCAGTGAAAAAAAAGAATAACAAATATCCTTTATTTTTAAATTCATGTTTACCTTCATATTTATGTCATTGAAAACGTTAAATAAATAAATAATTATAAATAAATAAATTTGTAAACGAAAAAAAAAAAAAAAAAAAAGAATTTTCAGACTCTGATAACGGTATCATTAGGGAGGGGGTGAGGTTCGAAGAATGATATATGTAATCGGAGGGGGGAACTACAACATTGTAAACAAGTAAGAAAAATCACGTGTTAAACATAGATTATGAAGCGCTTTCCAACACTTCATGAAATCTTTAACAAAATTCGTATAGGTATTATTTAGGGAAATAAAAGCCAAATATATATTCGAATACTTTTGAACAGTTCTGTATTTGATCTGTCAGTTGATATGCATACTATGCAATGGGAAAATTTAGTTTAGCAAGAAAATGCCTAGTACCTTGAAATTTCTTTTTCAGAAATTTATACTAATAGATGGAAATATACTAGAAGATTTTTGTCAGCCCCGTAGTTTACCTTGTACCTTTATTACACGTCAGTATTAAGCTAAAATTTATTTTAAACTAAAACACTCTTAAAACAACTGAAATCACATTATCATAAATTATCATTCATAGGCGTCCATGTACTCAATTCTTTGCGTGGCCCTGTATATCATTTTATCTATATTATGAAAACATTTCTTAGTAAATTGAATGCAGTTCAGCGTAAAAATACATAACTTATTTCAGAACCATCTTTAAGTAATTTACGCTCATATTCAGTAACGTTGGCGAGCTCTTTTGGGTAGACCTGTATATCAACAATAACATTTATACACACCCAAATAATGTGCATAGATTTAGCGATACTTAAACGCGCATATCATAATTAAATTGCATTTTATCCATCCATCAGCCATCTTCGGATACATAAACAGTACTTCGGAAAGAATATACTATTTGAAATCTTTTGTGTGTCCTTGTAAACGTTATGTACTTCATATTATGCAAAACAATATCGTATAATTTATATTAAGCCTTAGTGACATATATCAATTTTATTATACATGGAACAGTTTAATATATTTAAAATATTTCGCACACAATTCCCCCTTTTATCATTATCTAATGGAATTCTTTTGTGTGGCCTTGTATATAAATAAAAGCTATATTTTTCACCGCATATTTTATAGAATGCATGTTTTAGTGCACCTCATAAATGCATGTAAATATCAATATATTTGACAGGATGTAACATCTTTAAAATTCCTTTGAAATGATTTTATCCCATAGGCCGTAATGTAATAAGAAAATCTTTGGTCCTTCCTGTAAACAAACTAATCATGGTAGAAGCATCAATTTCAATAGGGTTCGTGCTAGGGTAAACGTCAATAACGTCCAAAAATTTCAGGGCAATCCGAGTGTATTTACAGGAGTTAGAGCGTGGACAGACGGACAGATGGTCAGACAAACCGAATGCATAAGCACTTTTCAACTTTGTTGGAAAGTGCTAAAAAAAAGGTATGTTATAAATGTACAATACTATATTAGCTTTTAACCTTGTATTATCTAGTATGTGTTATTTCATAAAGTGTGTTTTCTATATGAGGACCCCAGAAGCCAAGGGGTGTAAGTGACAAAATTGAAAAAAAATAAACTAAATACACAGACGACCTAAAAATATGTTTTTTTCATTTCAGGTAAAGAAATATAAGTGATTTTCTTATTATTTGTTGAGTTATAGAGGCAAACCACTTTTTTTGAAAAACAAACAATATTGATTAATTATACATTTAAAGAAAATTGTACTTTATTTTTTAACAGTTATTGAAATAAGCGTTCAAAGACCAGAATGCAACAAGCAGATGTTTCCTATTTCAATTCACTCAATTATTATTGATGTTCCAATTTAATATCAATTATCTTTAAACTCAATTTACTCCGAATCGAAATTTTGTCACTTGTACCCCTTGGCTTCTAGGGTCCTCATATAAGAAGTGTTAAATGTAAAAGACAATGCTACGACAGTTTTTTTTCCCCGATGATATCGATCCAACTGTTTAGAATAAAGCATCAATCCTGCATTTCAACACGTTATTTAATATAAATTGAGAGATTAAATCTTTTACGCTGAACCTACAACCTTTCATTACGTTATTCAGAATTACATTTAGATCTTCAAAGAATTAATTTTCTTTGAAACGTGCCAATTACAGTTATTTAAATCCGAGAGTAAATGATAAGGTTACTAAATGTTTCATATTTAAAATGACCTCCTCTTGAAACCATCTTGACCTTAATAATGGGTTTAAACATAGATGTAAGATAAAGAAACACTTCGGTGAACATTAAAAGTGTTTTAATTTAATTTTAATGCAAATAAACATAGATGAATATCAAGTGACCAGTCTGAGAATTTTGTTTCACACGAAGCGCTAATTCATGCATAGGCTGTATTTACTTTTGTTCTTTCCATCTGCCGCGGTTAAATCTTGTTCTTGAAGTTTATTATAATTAGAAGAGATTTTTGAAAATACTAACTATTAAGTAAAGTTATTAAGTTATAAAATAATTCAGCGGTATCATTAGATGTATAAACACACAAACACCAGCTTACTAAAATGTTTATTGCTACAATGTATTTCAGCAATACACGGCGTCCTTTCTTATCATTGCTTAATAGTTAAATCTTAAACTGTCCGTTTTAGGGGTAATGCTTTAAAATGTTTAAAATTTTCAGTGTTTCAGTGGAGTGTCAATGTAAGGAATAATAGATAAATAAATAAAAAAATCGGTCAAGTGTTAAGTAATACTTGTGTACAGAAGGTTCCGTACAACAAATATATTAATTAATAAAAGTACCAAAAAAAAAAAAAAAAAAAGTTTCGAAAAAAATTATAAGACTTTGCAGTAATATACAACGTAGAGTTGGGTATAACTATGTATTCTAGAAAAATATGAATGGATATATCATGAAAATTCAGAGATATGAAGTCTAAATAGTGTCAAATATTGCCTAAATAGTAACCAAATATACTCAGTGTACGGACTGATTTCTTTTCGCTTTGGCGTGTTGTAACAAGAGATTATAAGCGTTTGAAATATGATTCTTTAAAAAAAAAATTTTTTTTACTTATACAGAAAACAAATTTCGCAAATTTTATTTTTATTATAATTTTAATACTTCTAAAAAACGATTGTTTCAAATCTTTATTATTATTATTATTATTATTATTATTATTACGTTGCTGGGATCGCGTTCTAAATATAACAGTGACTTTCCGTTAATCTGATAATAAATAATGAACTACATAACAATCACATTGATATTTAGCCTAATACTTCGCGAGATGAGCAATCAGGGGGTTTCAGAGAAGCGAATCCTTAATAACCAGTTTGCATATTCTTAAACTCTGAAGTTTGTAACAATGTTTTGAATGCGTTGGAAAGTGTTTCATAATCTAAAACTACCACGCGATTTTTCATTCCTCTTCTAACGTAATATTGATTTCTCTTTGAAAAGAATTTATCAAATCACTCTTTAAAAAAAATAAAAAATAAATAAGTAAAAATAAAAATTTAGAAAATGATCTTTACGAGAATTAAACTGGCATTCTAACTCAAATCAAAGTTATGCTCAAAGGCACGTACACATACAAATACTCCAAATGTGAACTTCCTGGCGTTTTTTTTTTTTTTTTTTTTAAGTCTGTTTGTTATAAATGCAAGATTTGGAATGCATAGTGCAATATTTAAAATTAGAGTTCAACCTTGACTCATCGCATTTCAAATATGAATCAGGAATGATTTCAATTACGCTTTCGGTACTCTTTGAAAAATGAGGAATAAAATAATAATTGGAAACGTGTTGTTTATCCATTCGCATTTTTTTGTATATTTTACTTTATTTTAAAGTTTTTACTTAGCATTAAGATACATATATATCTTTTTTATCTGAATCAAATCTATTTGCTGTTTGCTCTTTTTCATAAGGATAGAAATTCCATATAATTACTTAGTATCCATGAAGATAAATTGCTTTAGTTATTATAAAAAGACTTACATAATATGATTCCCCAACCCGGAAATTCAAAAAATTACAAAACTTCGAATTTGGTTAAGATTCACGGAGGAATGTAATGAGATTTTGTTTTCTGTTAGAGGGAAAAAAAAAAAAAAAAAAAAAAAAAAAAAAAAAAAACTCTGAAACATGAAACTGAAACATTTTCTATAATTGCAGCAAAATGACATAATTTACAGAGATTTTGCATACAACCAGCTGATAAATTGAAGTCCAAATATTCACTAAGAAAGTAACGTTTCACGAGTAAAAATGACATAATTTTAAAACGGCATTAGATTGAAAACGTACAATTTAATTCAACTTTTTATAACGATTATATCCGAGGCTAACGAGAAAGGCAGGCTACTGCGGTGCATTCCACGTATATTTTTTTACAGACCGCTGGAGTCACGTGATGCTCGAATACACAAATGCGGGTGCACGATGCGGTGTTTGATGTCGGTATTTTCCCCATAGTAGAATTGACAGGTTGTATGTTATTTCCATAAGTTGTACGTTTTAGAGGTCTTTGTACGGTGCACATTTAAATATTTCTCATATGACAATTCCTAGAGTTTTTAAAATGCATGTTTATCTATTTTTATCAATTTTCTCAAAAAATTAAACAGTGGTAATAGAATAAAGTAATAAAAATGCAGTTAGAAAATAACATTCATAAGAATTAATTCATATTTATTTTTAAAGACATTATTGGTGCATTCAACATAGATCATTAAGGTATTGAAAATAAAGGTAGTTTTAAACACAAAAACAAAATAATGTCAATAAAAATTCTCCATTTCTTTTAGGTTGAAAAACTGGAAATCCAATGGCTACTTGTGACTATGGTTGTCTGAATTTTATAAATACAAACTAACCTGCTGCGCTCCAGAAAAAATATTTGCATGTTTTATAAATTATCGAAGCAGCCTTCGCCCACTACACTGGTCCGTTTCTAAAGAATCTTGAATCAAACAAATCTTGATCTAATAAAATTGAAAAAAAAAATTTAATACCTAATCAAATAGCCATAATTGTTGTTTTATTCGTATAATCTGACATTTCCAGTTCAAAATCGATGTTGACGAACATAATAGTCAAAATAGCTCTAAAATCACTATGTTTAACTATTGTTTAATAGATTTGCTATCTTAAATTTTCCCCTTCTACCTAAAACTGCTGCAGAGATATGGAGAAATGTCGTAAAAGTGCGACCACCTTATTAAACCCGCTGTTATGTTTGAGCTGACGCTTTGGTCAGGGTATCAAAGAAAATATAATGTTATGTCTACTTGAAAGTGGAGAAAGCACTTTTTATTTGCCTCTACCCACAATTAGGCCAAAGTGATCGTGATAATGATAGCACATCACGGAGAATGGGGGCCTGCAAACGACCCTAATTACTCTCTTCATTATTTCATTTAAATAATAAAAATATTCTTTATCCAATGATGAAGAAAAATCAAGTATAAAGTTATAAAAATATAAAATTAAAAAGGTAAAAAGTTACCTGTTGAATCCTTGGCTTTTGATGACAAATAAATCCAGACAATAGGCACAAGAAATTAATATACGAACAATTTTCGAAGAAAAAAAAATATATTTTATTTCATGAAGAACTTGTTGCTTTTTTCATGAATAAATATTTCTTCACAAATTTATATTTTTGGTGACTCGTACATATTAATTTCTCACTTGATAAACAACCATTTCATAACATATGTTAATCACAACTATTGCTATCTCCAAGCAATAAAAATTCTTTTCATAACATATTCTAGATATCTCAACAACATGTAATTAAACAATTTTCTTCATGACATAAAAGGAGAATAAATTATTATTTCTTTTTGAAAAAGAACACCTCTCATAATATGAACTTTCAAAACAAAATACATCATACTTCATATTGTATAGATACATGCCAATATTTTCTTTATAACGCCCCGTAAATATTAAAAAAAATTATATATATATAATGGGCCAGATAACGACATGAAGGAACTTTATGTAAATAAATATTTGCGTCTCACGAAAAGAAAAGATTTTCACCTCTGCTTGTTTGTCAGAGGACTGGCATCACATAAAACAATTATTAAAGAAGATTCGAGCACCAATAATAGCTGCAGAAAGATATTTTTTTAACGATGAGGTGATGAAAGATGAAATAGGTATTAAGTGGACTCATGATGACATTCTACATCACTTATGATGCTTCCACAAGAACACCAACCAGAAGATCTATGGAGTGCGCGTATTTACGTTGAATAATTCCAAAAGAGAAGGCACATAAAACGAATACATTCAGGAATGCATTAAACTACTTCATTGCTCCTCGCAGCACAGAGGGACTTGGCTTAACAGAAATCAACATCACCTTCCTAGATGAATTTTGAGGGCAGCACTTTTTCTTTGCCGCACTTAAAAAAAATCAGCATCGTAATAATCTCAACATAACAAAAAAAAAAAAACCGTTCCATCCTTCGTTAACGGGGGAGCACCTCTGCCCCGAACTTTCACTCATGCGACTGCATCCATCACAGCAGGTGTCTATCGGCGCAACTGACGCAGGTGGCCGCGAGCCCAGGGGAAAAAGAGAAAGGGGTTACTGTAAATGCAAAATACGCCAATTTGGCAGAGCAAAAGAGGGGGTGAGGAAAAAATAAGCCAAATTACAATATACAGTATAAAAAAATATGTAACTAATAAGAATAAAAATTGATAACCATCTTAAGAGGGGAGGCCAAAGCCAGTGGCCATGTACTTAACGGCTTGAAATACGTCACCTGTGAAGTTTAATTTGATAGGTTAGGGGTGTGTCCGAATAAACGGAAGTTCCACCCAAAAGAACTAGCGAGAAAGTTCTCGAACAAATTTAAAACCGGAAGGAATGATTTCAAACAGAATTTTACCGGCTTGGAACATTCGAAAGCTAAGCAAGAAAGAAAACATTACAGGCGACGAAATGAAAATAAGCGAAACCGAAATTAAATTTAAATTGAGAACATTAATAAAAAGGAAGGTGATATGAAATAAAATGGCTAATAAAATGAATTAAATTAAATATATGGGGGGGGTTATGGAGTAACCACCACATATTACCCAGGGTCCCCCAAAAGAAAATATTGGTGAGATGACAAAAATGACAATTTTTCATCGAGACAATATTTTCTAACACATGTACAAATATACTAAGTAAATACACAAAATAAATATATCAGAAATAGTTATAAGAATATACATAATTGTTGTACATGATATTTAAACAATAAAAAAAATAATTACTGTTATGATAGTAATCCTTATGAAAATATACCAACTGTAGTAAATGTTAACATGAAAGGTATATAAAGTTTCTTTCAGAGGTATCTATCATATAAAAAAAAATTAAAGTCTATGTGCAGAAAAACAGTCCATAACTTTAAAGAGTCTCTTGTTAGGCTGTGCACAATGTACCACAATAGTAGAATGCTCTAGCATATGTCACAATATTTGATTACACAATAATATGTATATTTATATTCTCAGTTGTGAACAAAAATGAAATATACTATAACTGTATATGAATCATGTTATAACTATATATAACATATATGGTTTCAAATAACACATAATAAATTAAATGAATTTGTAAGTTGAAAATTGAACAACCATAAAAATATATATATAAATAGTGCAGAGAGATTAGTTATGCTCTCATAAAAAAATATTTACTTATATCACCACATAGCCTTTTACGCTTTCAATAAATCTTAAATGAATAACTTTAGTATTATTCAATAACACATTTTCGCAGAAAATAAAATAATAAGTTGCAAAAAGAATGGTAACACAAGCATGATATTATTTTCCAATAAAAATATCTTCAAAGTGAATATAATAATTTTCAAAGAGAGAATTTTTACACTCTCATAAAGGAATATTCTTAAACATTTTCAATATAAATTGACAATAATTGCATAAATACCTTTAATACTATACTTCATTCAAAATAAACATAAAACATAAGATGTTTAATATTCTGAAAAAAAAAGGAAGAAACTTATATGAATATGTCAATCTTATATATGACTTGATAATGTCAACTTACAAAGAAAAAAAATCAATTGTGTCAAAATTTCTATATAGAAGATATCCAGAACATATTTACTTGTAAATTTTCAAACATTTTTAAAAAAAATTAAGTAAGTGATCACTTTTGCATTTGTCATAAATCAAGAATTTGCTTTATATAAATATATATAATGACTCATTAAACATCTTTGGATAAATATATATATTGACTTAACCACCATCTTTGGATAAAAATATATATAATGACTGAATGAACATCTTTGGAAAAATATATATATAATGCCTCAATCAACATCTTTGGATCCAAAGTATAAATACTCAAAAGTATACAAAAATATTACTTATTGTGAGTCATTCACTTTCTATATTTCACCAAGAAGAGAAGAAAATATTAGTATGAATAAGTTTATCATGCACTTTCTCTCTTTTTTTTTTTATCAAAAGAGGTTAAATGTTACAGCATGCATGCATTGTAAGGAAAAGACACAATAGGGAAAATAATTTGATGAGTACTCATCTTTATGTTTACCTTATATCAATTACAATTTCACCTTTCTTATTAGAATGCACATTTGTCAAAAAATAACTTTAAATAATGCTATAGTATTATAACAAGAATATAAAAAGACAAATTCTTTCTCCATTTTTTGCATCAACTATTGTAATTAAAGACTTTATAAAATTTAAAAGTATGGCATACATGAGATTATGTGTAAATATTGTAAAAATTATGACTTATAGATAAATGCAGTAACTAATAAAACTATTAAAATTCATGCATACATCCCGAGGATGACCGTTGAGTTGTACCAGGGAGAAGAAGACTTAAATAAAATGAAAAAAAAATAACAGCTGCCTGCAGCCTGGAGAAAAGAAAAAAAAAATACATAGCGATTCTTCTTGCTGGACAATCAGTACGGCTAGCTTCGACTGAATATATTACAAAGCAAAAGTCATCCTGTAAAAGGAAAAAGAGAGTTAGTCTATTTTTTATGTAGTTTATGATTGCGAGGACGAAGATCATAACTTCTATATTGAGTGGATTTGTTTTTAGCACCAGTATGAGTGCTATCAGGAGGAGCTTGTGACAGTACCGATTTACTGGAACATGAAGATGTTTGCTGGCATTTAGAAGAAGAAAGAATTTGAGGAGAAGAATTACAAGCTGCATCATGATTTGAAACTTGAATAGAAGAGTGCTGTCTCACAGGAGTGGAGGATGCATTATCAACAGCTGGTTGATCATGTGATGCACCTTTTGAAGAAACTGAAGGATGTTGCAGTGCTTCATTTCTCTTTTGAAGCTTCAAGATTCGATTAGTGTGAATCAACATTGGTGAAGCATGACTATTATTGGGATCTTGAATTTGAATGAGCACAGGAGAAATTATTTTCTTGACCACGTATGGGCCTTGTATCTTTTTGTTAAACACAGTAGGAAATTTTGCATAAACAATGTCATTAACATTGATGTTGGAAAACTTTAATTTTTCTCTGGATTTTTGGTACACCTTTTGTCTGGATGATTCGTTATTCTTGTAAGCTTGATAGTATATTTTTTCAATAACATCCATCAATTTATGAATTTCATATGCAGTGTTGAGAATTTTCCATGAAACTTGAGATTTATAATTGGAATAAATATCATTTATTTCTCTGCCAAAATGAAGAAGATTTGGGGAGAACTTTGTAGCTGGATGAGGTGTAGCGTTATATATGGATTGATGAATTTTTAGAGCAGTGGGTACATCACATCCTTGTGAAGCCATTGTGTTCACAGACGATTTTATTTGAGAATTGACTCGTTATTTAAAATATTGATGACTTTCATTTACTTCATACATCATTTTTATATGTAAAAAAAAAAGAAAACGTATACTAACATATTAGTATCATATGAAGAATATAAGACCCAAATATTTTATGTAAATATTTATATATAATATGGCTCAAAACATAAATTATTATATGTATGACAAGAAGAATAATTTATCTTAGCATGAACAATAATTTTTACCAGTACCTCCGTTAAATAATGCATATATTAGTTATAAATTATAATAATGCAAGAAGAAATATATTGATAAATTATGTTGTATATATAATGCACTGCTCCAGAAAAAGATAATATTTCAATACAAGATCAATATAAATATTGTATTTGATTACTGCACCCTACCCAACAAAATATAATTATATAAAACATTAATCACTATATGAAGAAAAATAACTTGAAAAAAAAATAATGAAGAATGTTCAAGCGTTGGTCACGGCTCCAAAAGAAATAAGATGTTATGTTTGCGCTGACGCTTTGGTCAGGGTATCAAAGAAAATATAATGTTATGTCTACTTGAAAGTGGAGAAAGCACTTTTTATTTGCCTCTACCCACAATTAGGCCAAAGTGATCGTGATAATGATAGCACATCACGGAGAATGGGGGCCTGCAAACGACCCTAATTACTCTCTTCATTATTTCATTTAAATAATAAAAATATTCTTTATCCAATGATGAAGAAAAATCAAGTATAAAGTTATAAAAATATAAAATTAAAAAGGTAAAAAGTTACCTGTTGAATCCTTGGCTTTTGATGACAAATAAATCCAGACAATAGGCACAAGAAATTAATATACGAACAATTTTCGAAGAAAAAAAAATATATTTTATTTCATGAAGAACTTGTTGCTTTTTTCATGAATAAATATTTCTTCACAAATTTATATTTTTGGTGACTCGTACATATTAATTTCTCACTTGATAAACAACCATTTCATAACATATGTTAATCACAACTATTGCTATCTCCAAGCAATAAAAATTCTTTTCATAACATATTCTAGATATCTCAACAACATGTAATTAAACAATTTTCTTCATGACATAAAAGGAGAATAAATTATTATTTCTTTTTGAAAAAGAACACCTCTCATAATATGAACTTTCAAAACAAAATACATCATACTTCATATTGTATAGATACATGCCAATATTTTCTTTATAACGCCCCGTAAATATTAAAAAAAATTATATATATATATAATGGGCCAGATAACGACATGAAGGAACTTTATGTAAATAAATATTTGCGTCTCACGAAAAGAAAAGATTTTCACCTCTGCTTGTTTGTCAGAGGACTGGCATCACATAAAACAATTATTAAAGAAGATTCGAGCACCAATAATAGCTGCAGAAAGATATTTTTTTAACGATGAGGTGATGAAAGATGAAATAGGTATTAAGTGGACTCATGATGACATTCTACATCACTTATGATGCTTCCACAAGAACACCAACCAGAAGATCTATGGAGTGCGCGTATTTACGTTGAATAATTCCAAAAGAGAAGGCACATAAAACGAATACATTCAGGAATGCATTAAACTACTTCATTGCTCCTCGCAGCACAGAGGGACTTGGCTTAACAGAAATCAACATCACCTTCCTAGATGAATTTTGAGGGCAGCACTTTTTCTTTGCCGCACTTAAAAAAAATCAGCATCGTAATAATCTCAACATAACAAAAAAAAAAAACCGTTCCATCCTTCGTTAACGGGGGAGCACCTCTGCCCCGAACTTTCACTCATGCGACTGCATCCATCACAGCAGGTGTCTATCGGCGCAACTGACGCAGGTGGCCGCGAGCCCAGGGGAAAAAGAGAAAGGGGTTACTGTAAATGCAAAATACGCCAATTTGGCAGAGCAAAAGAGGGGGTGAGGAAAAAATAAGCCAAATTACAATATACAGTATAAAAAAATATGTAACTAATAAGAATAAAAATTGATAACCATCTTAAGAGGGGAGGCCAAAGCCAGTGGCCATGTACTTAACGGCTTGAAATACGTCACCTGTGAAGTTTAATTTGATAGGTTAGGGGTGTGTCCGAATAAACGGAAGTTCCACCCAAAAGAACTAGCGAGAAAGTTCTCGAACAAATTTAAAACCGGAAGGAATGATTTCAAACAGAATTTTACCGGCTTGGAACATTCGAAAGCTAAGCAAGAAAGAAAACATTACAGGCGACGAAATGAAAATAAGCGAAACCGAAATTAAATTTAAATTGAGAACATTAATAAAAAGGAAGGTGATATGAAATAAAATGGCTAATAAAATGAATTAAATTAAATATATGGGGGGGGTTATGGAGTAACCACCACACCCGCTCAGGTGGAAATTTCTAAAATAGATAAAATATGTGTTTAAATATCTTTAAGTAGATTAATTATCCTTAATTTCATTCCTCCATCAAAAACTTCTGTTAAGGTGCGGTTGAGTTACTTAAAAGTTTCGTACATCCCGTTAATTCTTTTGGTGGGGAGAGAAGAATTTATAAAATCGATTAAATAAATGTTTCATAATTTTATTAAAATGTTTGTTAACGTGAATTTCGTGCTTTTACCTAAAGTTGCTGCTTTGATATGACTAGAGATGGACGATTCTCGAAAATTTACCATCGAAAAAAAAATCATCGTAAAAACACAATCGATGCACATTGATCAGTCAATCGCTTACTTTTTACTTTATAAATATCATTGTTTTTACATCCTTATGAAGTCGATTTTGGTAAATACATGGAAAATAAAGGCAGAGGGAATTTAAAAACAACAAACCGAAGGGAGATTATAAAAGAGCCACAATATTGGAAAAATGATGTGATGGCGTCCCTTGGTTGCAAAAAATAGAAAAGATGCGAGTATAAAACAAAAGGATAGAATAAGTATAAAAGAATAAAGGAGTTTTAAGTATCAAAAATTAGAATTGTTTGGCTATTAGCAGGAAAATAACCAAAGAAATAAGATTTAAAAGCACCCCTAGGGACAAAAAAAAGAAATAAAATAATAAATGCGATCAATATTTTTTATTGATTTTTTCTATTTCATTTAAGATTAGTTCCATAATTTTCCCCTTATTTATTAAAGACCTTTAATTTGTAAAAGGAATTAATTTATTAGAAGACCTTTTGCTGGAGTACGTTAAACGTACCTCCAGTAGAGGTAAAGTGGGGGGAGGGGCAAGAGACGTGCATAATACGAATAAGTTGTCACAAGGCTTACCAACGATATATTATATCAATGGTCTTGGCTAAATTTTGAAGGATCCCCCCCTTCGGGGGAAAAGTAGGGGAAGGTGCTCGGGAGGTCTATAAAATGAATTAGTGTTCCAAGAGTTTTCCAAAGATATGTCACGTAAGAGGTTTCGACAAAAGGTTCCAACTGTCGTGCCCCTTCCCGGAGAACATTCCCCTATCTCTCTTTAAAATTTCCATACGTTAAAAAGTAATATTTTTCGGAGGGCTCCGTAAAAAATTCCGATTTAAAAAATAAAAACACGTCAGGGTCACGTAAAAACTTTGCTGGAAAATTTGGCACGCGGATAAAAAAAGATTCACATCCCTGGCCTAGAGAACTGATCAGGTGAAGGAAATATTAAACAACAAATAAAATGCAAACTAAAATTACCTTGTACATAGTTAGACCATATTAATCCAAAAGAGGTACGGAGCAAAAAATTTCCAAAAAATCTTTCATCAGAAGATATTTGAATAAACATCTTTTTTCACAATCATCCCGTAATCCAACAAGTAAAAGGTGTGCATTCATCAACGGCATCTAAAAAACTGCGTCAATGTGTGAGGTATTCCGGATTGATGAATGTGGAGAAAAATCAAACCCCTTCTATCCAGTCTGGCCGTCTATCTAATTGGTTTAGAATAATAACGAGGGCGTCACCTTTCTAACAGCTGATGTTCGATCACACATGCTTACAGGAAAATTGGCCCTTAATTTACGAGTGCGAATGAACTTCATTTATAATAAGGATTGCTACTTCCCGGAAGAACTAGTTGCATCAAAGATGATGTATAGACACCAAAACAGTTTATGAAGCCTGGTGCAAAGTGAAAGCATAATTTATGTTAAGACAAATACAACAAGTACAAGTATGTGACAGGTGAGATCAGCGTAAAGAGAAAGTTTAAATAATTTAAATAACTTTAGCATAGCTGCTATTTTAAAACAAATAAAAAATACATAAGTGCTGCTTTTTATGCTTAAACTTTCTATCATTAACTTCTTTCCTTCTCAGCTCAGACCGTAACCTCTGATATTATTGCGTACATTTTCTTATACTGACAACCGTTTGGCCGAAAATATGAAGTCGAATAAAAAAAGGGACAATATTTGAAAAACAAATATGTTTATTATTTAGCCGTATAAAACTAATTTTGGAATAGCAGATGTCGAATCTTCATTCGTAAGTCTTTATTGAATCTTCAGTTGCATCGGATAATGCTCGAATGCTAATATACCACAACAAATGCCTCTGGTTCTACTAATTTGGTCAACCTTATTATACTTTGCGAAAGACACTTCCATGATAATATCCTAATATCGTCTAAAACGACGAATACTATTAAAAACGACATAAGTTCCTTCGAGTTGCAATTTTTTTGAAACAATGTTCATCAATTTTTGACAAAGTTAAAGAATGGGATTTGTTTATGGGGACAGTATTGCAACTATTAAATACAACTGACATCGTGAACATATTTTTTTCCCTGAAATTTAGAAATAGCTATGAAAGGGAAAAGTATTTCAATTAGAAATGATCCATGGCAAGTATTCATGGTAAAGGCATCATCATACAAAAAGGGCTCAAAAACAAGCTTGGGCCGGCCGGATCTCACAAGGAAGGTCTCCATTGGGGGCATACTCAGAATTTTTTGAAAAAAAAATACGAATTAAACTACTCATGTAGGTAATAAAGGATTAGTGAAAATTAGCGGCGGAATTACATTATTAGATATGTAAAAAAATAAAATAGTTTGGAATAATTGGCGTGAAAAGGTGAAAGCGACGCGGGATTTGGCGAGCAGTGCATTTCCTTGCCAAAAGCAGACGAATTTAATGAATCTGAAAATTGATTTTAATTGACTTCACTGTTAAAAATCTACAGCATTTACTGCAACGTCGCTCCACTACTTTTATAGAATATCTCTCTTCAGACCAATGAGAATGCTCCATAGCACGGTAAATTGACCGTGTCATACACTGTTAAAAATCTGCTGCATTTTGTTGCAACGCACTCCACCGCTTGTATATAATATCTCTATTCCAACCAATGAGAAAGCTCCATTTCACGGCCAAGTAACCGTTTTCTATACAAGCGAGGGAGTGCGTTGCAACAAAATGCAGCAGATTTTTAACAGTGTATTTTTCAATTTGGAACAATTTTAATCAATTTAAATTGTGTTTTAAATGATAAAATATATTAATTTCATTTTGTTATAAGTACATATAAACGTATGTGACAAAATTACACTTAAAGTAAAGTAAAAATGCAAAACTAAAATTACTTAAACTAAACTTATTTAAATAAATTGAACATAGAAAGTTTTTTTCTTTAAAAAGTATTCGAAGCGTAAAAGCGTATTTTTCAAAATTTCGTTTTTTCGCCAACCGGAGATAAATCGCCAAATAAACGAAAATTTTATTATTTTTTTATGGAGTTATAAGGAGATTCCGCCGAAATTTTTTTTATAAACATACATAACTATATGAGAAGAACATGCTGTAATTTTTTCAGATTTTTCTGAGTATGCCCGTATGGAGACCTTCCTTGTCAGCTTGACAGAAAAAACAAAAGAAAAAATTGAGAATTGTCAGGAAAATGAGAATTCTGACAATTGTCAGAGTTCTCAAAATTGTCCGGAAAAATTTTAACATCTCTGTTGTGAAAAAAAAAAAAAAAAAAAAAAAAAATTCAAGAAAACCAAAATGCCTTTTCCATTTTTTTTTATTGATAAGTAATTTTCATCAATAGGGTAGGGAGCCTAAAATTCAGTTTAGCTAGTCTTCTGCGAATATAAGTTACAACACTGGCTAGTTCTGACTGAGATGCAATCGTTCATATTTTTATTTCTTTTTATCTCGCTATTGACAACAGTGGATCTGAAATCTAACTAGTACCTGATCAATTTGCTGACAACATGTAGGATTTTTACAATGCTAACGCCCTTTCGACTGCATGTATGAAAAAGAGAAAGAAAGAAAAAAAACTGTGGGTGTTCAATCTCCGCCTGCACACAACAGTCTCTTAAATAGAATTCTGACACCTAAACGACATGAACCCTCGCATTAATGCTTCCTGTTTTGGTTTACCTTGGTGGACTGCCAGTTAACAAATCTCTCAGTGTTGCATTTATAATAAATATCATCTTTTTTCTTATTTTTTTTCTACCCTTCTTTATCCGGACGTTGATGGACAACACAGACTGGTATGGAAGCTCGTCATGTCTTGCAACAGAAAATGGCTGAGAGGATGACAAATTGAGAAACCACCTTGAAACGCGGAGTAAATTTAAAATATCAGTGCAAATGATGAAGGTAAAGTTTACTTCTAATCAAATAGATTTTGACATTTTTTTTATTCTTATCATTATCTTTGAACTGCTAAATAACCTGTGTAAACGAAATATCTCTGATGTTTCGTTTGAAATATTCCTACGGATATTTCAAATATGCTTTTTTCTTATTTATGACTTAAATAAAAATTAACAAATTTATATATATATATATATATATATATACGTAAATGTGTGTGCGGGTGTATGTATATATATAAGTTTTAACCAATCAATCGAAGTTATGAACATAATTCGACAGCCAAATTTCTAAGATGTATTTTTGAACAACTTGTGCTTCCTGTTTCGATTTGTTCTGATAAACTGTCAGTAAAATTTAACTCTTTTATTTCAGTTAAAAAGCTAAACTTTGTAAGAAATTCATTTTTTATTTAATTGTACTCTACACTACGTTGATGGACAAGAACAGGCTGCATTAAGAAGGAAAAGTAAGAAGGGGTGAGAAACAAGGCAAAAGCACGATATTTGAATTTTACGAATTACCAACAGCTGGAAATTTCTTGGTTTACATAACAAACGTTTGGTAATAGGACTTTCTAGCTATTTTAACTAGAACAATAATCTCTTTTTCGATATAGCTGTTAACTAAATAAAACTGTGTTCTTATATATTTTCTCCGATTAACAACACTAATATTTGTGACACTGTTAAAACTTTTATTTTCATTCGTAGTTAGTGTTGATTCATTCGAGTCTGATAAAATTTCACTCATTACATAAGAATCGTACTTAAATTGCTTAGATTAAGCTACAAGTGATACATTAAAATAAAAATGGCAAAAATACCTTTTCATTTTACATGTTTCGTATGCTCTAACGGAATTTTTTTTAAAAACAAAAACGATAAAAGAAAATTTTAGCTAAAATAGTTTCGAATTGAAAAATAGTGAACAGAAAAACGAAAATCACGCGAACATAAGCATAGTGAAATAGATTGGAAAATACTGGAAGTATTTTTTACATCACATAATTGGAAAATGTTTTCCAATTTATTTCACTATGCTTATATGATCGTGTGATTTTTGTTTTTCTGTTCACTATTTTTTAATTTGAAACTATTTTAGCGAAAATTTTCTTTTATCGTTTTTCTTTTTGAAAAAGGAAACATGTAAAATTAAAGGTATTTTTGCCATTTTTATTTTCACGTATCACTTGTTGCTTAATATATGTAATTTGATATTTTAAAGCGATGTTTTATATTATATAGAATCGTACTTACTCAGTACGTACTCTTAAGTACTTACTCAGTACTTACGAATCGAGAAAAGATTTTTTATTTCAGAGATTAATTTATCGAGTAGGGCTACCACTGACGGCTATATTTTTTTTCTTCAGTAATACTATTTTGCTAAATAAATCTTCGTAATACAATTAGACAAATTAGAGATAAATCTATCATATAGAATATTTCAAAGAAATAGTGGTACAAATAGAAAAATAACAAAACTAGTCACTAGTCACAGTCTTTTTAATGCCCATCCGCTAAAGAACAAAGTGATAATAAAATATACAATCATTTTATAATCAAAGATTTTACATTATGTCCACATAATGGACACTGGGTTACAAACAAGCGCTTCATCAAAAAGAAGACATCCTCACCCGCTTTTCATCGCATCTGCGTTAAAATTAAGACGCAGGTCTGAATGGAATAGCACCCTCTTGAATAGCAACAATTTCTTAGTTGGGTACCTCGAAATCAACCATTATGAAAGATCGCAGTTGGCAGTATAATAATCTTTACTTAAATCGAATCAAATTTCATACCAGTTTCAAAAAGCCATTCATATTTAATTGGTTATCCAATGATCTCATGGATAACTCACCATGTGCCTGTCCACATACTGATAGTCTTTATATCCTTTGCAACAATTTCTGACATGCGTTGCATAATAACGAAGATTTCTAAATAAAATTACATCGAAATAATCAATGAAACTGCTAAGGAACTAATTTTTACAGACAAGAGACATCCGTCTATTAACACGTTTATTGCTAATCACGCGAGATCGAATGATGCAAGTTTTCACTAAAGGGCCGATCCCATTTTATCCCGTTTCTGTGCTATAATGACATTAACTGTAGACTAGACCTAGTCAAGGACTTTAATGGTAACATCCTTGAGCTCTTGTTCTAAATTGACCTAGAACAAGAGCTCAAACTTATGTTTATGAATGTTATGTCGCGTTACATATTATGATCTGTTAATGTTGTAGCCTTCAACGGCACTCTACAACATTAACAGATCATAATAATGCGCAGTTTCAAGTTTCGTATCAAATTTCTAAGCGGAATACTATAACGGACACAGCAAAACGACGCGTATTATTTGTATTGACCACTAGGGAAGGAATTGACTTACGTGGGGTGGCCAATTTCAATTTCCAGGAAGGCAATGAATGTGTTAACTAAACCGTTCCAATCCTAATTTCGTCACTTGCCAGATCAACCTATCTCGATCACATATTTCTTGATAAGTTTTGTTTAACAAAAATCATCTAACAGGGGGAATTTGTGTTCGCTGGTCATTGGCTTTTCTTTGGTTGCCTATACAATATGTTTCACTGATCAATTAACTTTTGTTATTAGAATATAGATCACAAGAAAACGGCAAGATGAATCATGATAAAGCTGCGTTTATGCTGTGATTTATTTTATTTTAAAGCTTTCGATTACTTAAAAAGCTCTATGACAATACTATGAACTCAAATTTATTACTGGATTTGCTATAGTAATTCTAAAACATTGCAATATTTTAAGATAAATGTGGGACTTTAAATATTGAAAGTACATCTTCGTTTTCTACACGTTACCTAAAGAGAAATGTTACATGGATTCAGGAAAGAGACCAAAACTTTGAAAATTACCCATTATGCATTCTCAAACTCATTCATTCAAATTTAAACCAGCGTCTAAGCTTAGAAACACACTCCAACAATAAAATTTCTTCGAAAAGAAGGTTACGTTTTCGAACGACCAAATTTCCTGTTAGCGTTAGTTTTGGTTAACTGCCAGACAGATTTTACCGTTTGTTGCCGTTAAAACTGAACCTCGCTCCAATTTTTGTTGAATTGTATCTCGCACGATGTTGACGGACAACAGGAAGCGAAATGTATAAATTCTAACCAGACAGAGGTGTGAAATGTAGATTCGATGAATTGCCAACAGCTGGAGAGTTTCTGAGACGGAGAGAGTTAGAAGAAACTGAAAGAAAGAAATATTTTTCTGGCAATTGAACTTTCAAGAAGTTTTTAGTGGAACAGTTATTTGTTTCTCGTGATTAAAGTGGATTTGGTCTAAATGCTAAGACAAAAAAAAAAAAAAATATTACCGTATTTACCCACATAAATTTCGCCAAAGGATATTTATCGCTCCTTTGTTTTTGATAGAAAATCCGTTATATTTCCACATGAAAAATATGAAACAATGATGTTATAAAATGTATTTTCATATTAGTCTAATCGCCAATATTTTGTATATATGTATTGTATTCTCAATATTTTCATTTTCCAATAGCTCAGCTGTCAAACGTCATGCTTGTCGAATAATTCGGTTCGTGAATAAGAAGTTACACGTTTTCAATTAGTCTCATCATTCTCAAGTTTAACCTAAAATTCGAATAACATTTAATTCTGTCATAGATTATCTCTATTTGAGCAGAGTTCTTACGCATCAGGGGGATTTCTGAGATTTTAGGTAGTTTCGCATAAGAAAATTCATAGTGTACTGATTGTTATACCTAAAATTAGATTCCCCCCCCCTCCATTAAATAAAGCAAATATTACTTTACTAACATTCTGGTAACAGACCCTTGAAGCGTACGAACCCTGTTGAATAACTTACTGACTCCTTCTGAATACTTACTGACATGAAAAGAGCTGCTAGACGGATTTTATGCAACTTTCATTACAAAAATCTACCTACTGCAGTTGGTAGGGGGAAAGCAATTCCGAAAATTTTTGATGCACACTGAGCAAAAAAAGTATTTGCCCGCAAACGATTTTTTGCATGAGTAATCATAGAAAGCAAATTTGATACTATTCTCTTAATTATTCATTTGTTTAAATAAGAAGAAAATAAAAATAACTACCTATTTTCCTTAAACAGTAATATTACACACTTTAAAAAATAAATTAATATTTTCTCATACCTAAAAAGTATTTGCAAACGAAGCATTGAAAGTTAAAAAAGGCATTAAATGTGTGACGTCACAATATCTGGCGTCGAGTCAGAATTTTGATCATCCGAATTAGTTTTAACGGAGGACAGCGATTTGTCGCAAATTAATTCATTGTGACGCAATTTACAAATTTTGCATAACTGATTCCTTTTAAAACAAAATTTACCGATGTGTTTTCGTTTAAGGCAAATAAAACAACGACCATTACTTTTAAGAGAATTTTTTCTTTCATTTACTGTCAGAGGACAGTTCATACTTGCGTGATTCTTATCAAGACAAAAAATGCAAGTTTCATTTGTAGCAGTCGTTAAGACAGCGGCTGAAGAAAGCCTTGTGTTATCATTTCTTTTCTGATTCAAATAATATTTATTTTTACTGTTTTGAATTATTTCCTTATTACGGAATGTTGATTCATTTACATTCCCACCCTTAGAATTAGCTAACAATAACGATGTTTCCCGACATTCTACCTCCTTCCTCAAAAATTCCATTAAATTCTTAACATCAAATAATTCACTCGTTTCCCGATTCCTATTATAACTCAAACTTAAATCTTCGGGAATTTTCTGTAAAATTACCGGACATAACAAGTTACTGTATGTTTCAGTTGCAACATCAAGCGATTGTAGTGATCGGATCTGTACTTCAATCGCGTCATACATTTTTCTTAACCCTACTACATTCGAAGAATTCCTTACAGGTTCCGTAAGCAAAAGCTTATTCACATGGGAACTAATTATTAAATCCGATCTCCCAAATCTACTTTTCAATAATTGAATTGATGAATCATAATTCTCATTCGTTAGCGAAAAGCCAGAAACAGCACTTAATGCTAATCCACCTAAATACGTCTTTAAATAAGTGAATTTCTCGATTTCACTCAATGAGTCGTTATGAACAGCAACCTCATATGAGTTCCAAAAATCTAGCCACTGACTACAGTCCCCATAAAACTTAAGTATATTCAATTTTGGCAATTTAATTGTTCTGGTTTCGTTATGCAAGATCGCGTGTGAAAGATCATTGAACATATTGCTGGCTTATCCTTAGATGTAGTATCATTAGATTTAATGTCGTTTTCTTTTATAAAACGCGTCATTCTACCTCGATATTTAACAATTTTTTCTATACAGGGTGAGTCATAAATATCGAAACAATAGGCTATCTCCTTAAATATTGCCTCTAGACCCATACTTCCAATTGCAAAGTTTCACCAAAAAAGGTAAATTTTTTGATAAGATAAGTTGCAACTCCATGGGGGGTCTATTTTAAAAAATACAAAAATTAAATTTTTATACGGCCCCCAGAGGATAAAACTTCCAATTAGAAAAATTTTCCTTATCCATTCCTGAATTGAACAAAAAAAATTCCATCTTGATATCTCCAAAACTCAGAGAGTTATGATAATTTTAATAAATCGTGAGGTTTCAAGGGATCAGACACAAATTGAAATGCGTGTAATTGAAGAAACAATGTTGCTGTATGTTGTCCAGAAAACATTTATTTTATTTATTTATTTACAGAGTTTGAATTTTGAATGTTTTGTGATGGTTAAACACATAATTTGTAAGCACTATCACATAATAAGCTTTCTTAATAATTTTTTTTTTCAAAAAATGTAGAGTAAATTAAAATTGTCATAACTCAAAATATTATTTGTCGCATTGATTTTTTTTCTTTTAATTAAATGAAAATGTTTAATTTTCAATTTTGATTCAGCATTTTAAATAATATTTTTAAAAAATAAAAGTATTTAAAATAGCAATTTAAAAAAAGATGCAATTTTTTGTGAACAAATAATATTTTTAAAAGTAAATTTTCTGAGGTGAAAACATCATTCGGCATCTTTTTAAATTATTTTTTTTATTGAGGTGTTAAAAAACTATTGAATTGTTACCGTAACCAAGGGTTACTGACTTATGATGTAAGTTTAAAAATGAGAAATACTGAAATAAAAACATCTGATGAAGAAATGTGCATTTAGTTTTAAACAAAGATTGGCTCCTAACGTTTAAATGCTTTTTTAAAATAGGTGATTAACTAGGTGATTAACTTCTTCTTGTGTAGTTTCAATTTCAGATTTTGTTTAAGTTTTGCCATTTTCGCCTTCTTTAATTACTATTTAAATGAGTCAGCTTATTTAATCTTAATTTTTTTATCACGCCGACTTCAATTTTTTTCATTGTTTTATCCCTGTCAACTTCATATTTTTCTTGTTAAAATTGCCACTACACGATGCGTAAAAGATGTCTCTAATTACGGGCCTCCAAACTGGTAGACGGTAGGTATTGGGTTCGAACCCAATCGCAACCATCGGCCTAACCGTTCGACGTTTTCCGTAGTTTTTTTCGAACCCTGGATTTCCAATTGCAGATAATTGGCCGGAATAAAAAAAAACAATTAAAAAAAAAAACAATCCCCAACGTGTTAACTGCTGTAAGCGGACTCAAAGGCCGCTGCGCTTTTTTTTTTTTTTTTTTTTTTTTTTCATTTTTTAGAGTTTAACATACAGTTTTCAATTCAAATACAAATACATTTTAAATTTTGTTTAACTTTCGAATCAGTTATCTTTTTAAAACAAGAACAGGTGTTTAATGAATCTTCGGCATATTTCATTTAAATGTTTTAAGTTGAAATTATTCAATTGAATTTCTTAAATGATGTTTGGTTCGAACGCATTAAACCTTGATCAATTAAATACACTTAGAATGAAATATTAGTGGGAGCTTAGCATAAAAAAAAATACGCAACAGAAACGTTATACTCTTCGACTTTAACATTCGAATAAATATTTTTTTTTAATGCCGTTTGGAATAAATAAACTACTCGGATGTAGCAATCGGAGGACTCTAAAGATACGAAATTCCGTGGATTAGTACAAGATATCGCTGAAATCGTGTAAACTATACAAAATTCATTATGAAAACGCCATCCGAAAGATGATTGATACAAAAACGTAAACAAAACCAATTCATGTCAAGAAGTAACTGCATCTGACTTTTTATGGAAATTATTGCATTAGTTCTTAAAGTAGAGCTATTGCAGAAATCTTAACAAATTCAGTGTTGCAGCGCCTCTCGTGGAGCCATATACAACAAAATATAAATAACATCAATTCATGTCAAGGAATAACTGAATCTGAAGATTGATGATATTCCTTGCATTCTGGAGATACAGCGATCGCGGAAATCGCACAAAAGCCTTTTCAGTAGGGTCACCTGTTAAGCAATTCATACCAAAAACTAATCAGCATCAATGTAGATCAAGAACTAAGTAAATATAATTTTTTATTAAATTTTGTGTATTAGTTTTTGAGATAGCGCGCTCACAAAATGTATATCATATACAGAGATACAGAAGCAGTGACTCACAGACAGACATTTTGTAAAAACATGTTTTTCGGTATCTCTGAGCCCTAAAACGTGTGAATCCGTCGAAAACCGGAATTCAAAATTTTCATGAATCCAATACTTTTTCTTGTAAAGATAGAAAAAAGTAAAAATATGTTTAAAACCACATAAATTTTGAAGCTGAATAGTAAAAACTAGATTTTTGAAAAAAATTCTAAGTAATTTTTTAAAATATATTTCCATTAACATTAAAATGTACAATAACATTAAAATATATTCCATATGATCCAGTTAATATAAGGGTCATTATCGCTATTACTATTTTTACTAAACTTATTACCTGTGGCAATAAGTTTTAAAGACACGGTTAATGAGAGTTTAATTAATATCACTTAATTTAATAACACTTTTAATAAGTTTTTAATAAGACGGTCCGGCCAATGGGTCGTGCCAATTACGAGCCTGACGCCAAGCTCGAGATATTGCAGACATCTAGCATATGTCAAGGAAGTTTAAAGCAAAAAGCTATATGCTTTTATTTTATATTTAAAAGTTAAAGCATTGTCTTGGGTCTACATTTAACAATGCGTAAATTAATGGTCGATCCCTAAATTGTATTTCAAATGAACTGATATCGCTGCACTCAGATGTATGCTAAAGTGGTGTAAGTCACGAATTTTGAAAAATTTTGGATTTTAATATCATCCAGGGATTTGCAGATATCGAGATGAATTTTTTTTTGTTCGATTCAGAAGAGGATAAGGAAAAATTTTCTAATTGAAAGTTTTATTCTCTGGGGGTCGTATAAAAATTTAATTTTCGTATTTTTTAAAATAGACCCCCCATGGAGTTGCAACTTATCTTACCAAAAAATTTACCTTTTTTGATGAAACTTTGCAATTGGAAGTATGGGTCTAGGGGCAATATTTAAGGAGATAGCCTATTGTTTCGATATTTATGACTCACCCTGTATATTCTTCACAACACGAAACTTCATTTTCAACCTCTTTAATATCCGTGAGCTCAAAAATTTCTTTATCTAGCTCTTTTAGTTCCGAAAATTTTTCATTTATTTGTTCCTGACAATCTTTAATTTCTTCTATTTTCAAAGAAATTTCCATATCATTATTCTTCAAAATAGATTCAATTTTAGAAATTAGTTTCGTTGTACTCCCTCGAACGGAAGTACCTTTCTTTTTTATTTTTTCCAGATCCATATTCAAAACGATATGATAAAGTATTTCCAAGTATAATCCTTCTATAGTAAAAAAAAACTAGCCTTAAAAGGAATGACTCCTGGAATGATGCTGATGTGGAAGATTTCCGGAACTAACGAATCCGGGTTTTCCACTCCTTCCATGAGTCGAATAGACCTATCAGGAAAGGACTCCGTCTATGCATCGCCGTATGGGTTGCCATAAAGAGAGAAAAGGTTACCATCGCCAACAATCGCCAAGTTTGTCGCCAACTTGGCGATATATCGCCAAATTTGGCGACCAAAATTAGTTGTCAAAAGTGACGCCAACTTGGCGATAACTGTAATATTTCGCCAAATTTTTTATTTCTTTACAACACCAGTCGTTTGATACATCGTTTGAGAAGTTTGCAACTGCTTATTCATATAATGGATGTCTTGTGTGTTATCCCCCATTCTGCTCCCCAGGGGGGACACATTTTTAATTTCTTTACAACACCAGTCGTGTTACACAAGATTTGAAAGGTCTGCAACTGCTTATTCATATTATGGATGTCTTGTGTGTCACATTTTTAATTTCTTTACAACACCAGTTGTGTGACACATCATTTGAAAGGTCTGCAACTGCTTATTCATATTATGGATGTGTTGTGTGTCATCCCCCACTATGCCCCCCGGGGGGGCACATTTTTAATTTTTTTACAACACCAATTGTGTGACACATCATTTGAGAGGTCTGCAACTGCTTATTCATATTATGGATATCTTGTGTGTAACCCCCCCTCTGCCCTCAGAGGGGGCGCATTTTGTAATTTCTTTACAACAAAAATTGTGTGACATCATTTGAAAGGTCTGCAATTGTTTATTCATTTTATGGATGTCTTGTGTGTCACCCCCACTCTGCCCCCCAGGGGGGCACATTTTTAATTTCTTTACAACACCAGTCGTGTGACACATCATTTGAAAGGTCTGCAACTGCTTATTCATACCATGGGGTATTGGAGAGCGCAGCAAGCAGGGGTAGCCAATAATTTGGAATCGCGAAGCGATTACGCGGGGGGTTGGCGAGCATAGCGCGCAGGGGGGCGGGGCCCCCCTAGTATCATTAAATATTTCCAAACGAAACTAAATTTCAATAATCATCTATTCTTAATCCGAGATTAAAATAATTAATTTATCAATTTCGGAACTAAAACAATAAATTTCATAACGAAACCAAAACATTCTATTTATTTATTTTCAAACGATATTCCATGCAAATTTATAAATTAATAATCAAATTGGTCTTACCTCAATCTCCCGTGGCCGCGAATTTCAAACCCGTCAGATTCACCAGATAAATCCTTCTATAGTAAAAAAAAACTAGCCTTAAAAGGAATGACTCCTGGAATGATGCTGATGTGGAAGATTTCCGGAACTAACGAATCCGGGTTGTCCACTCCTTCCATGAGCCGAATAGACCAGTCAGGAAAGGGCTCCGTCTATGCATCGCCATATGGGTTACCATAAAGAGAGGAAAGGTTACCATCGCCAACAATCGCCAAGTTTGTCGCCAACTTGGCGATATATCGCCAAATTTGGCGACCAAAATTAGTTGTCAAAAGTGACGCCAACTTGGCGATAAATGTAATATTTCGCCAAATGTTTAATTTCTTTACAACACCAGTCGTTTGATACATCATTTGAGAGGTTTGCAACTGCTTATTCATATAATGGATGTCTTGTGTGTTATCCCCCATTCTGCTTCCCAGGGGTGGACACATTTTTAATTTCGTTACAACACCAGTCGTGTTACACAAGATTTGAAAGGTCTGCAACTGCTTATTCATATTATGGATGTCTTGTGTGTCAAACCCACACTCTGCTCTCCCCAGGGGGGGGTCACATTTTTAATTTCTTTACAACACCAGTTGTGTGACACATCATTTGAAAGGTCTGCAACTGTTTATTCATTTTATGGATGTCTTGTATGTCACCCCCACTCTGCCCCCCAGGGGGGCACATTTTCAATTTTTTACAACACCAGTCGTGTGACATATCATTTGAGAGGTCTGCAGCTGCTTATTCATATTATGGATGTCTTTTGTGTCGCCTCCCACTCTGCCCCCCAGGGGGGCACATTTTTAATTTCTTTACAACACCAGTCGTGTGACACATCAGTTGAAATGTCTGCAACTGCTTATTCATACCATGGGGTATTGGCGAGCGCAGCAAGCAGGGGTAGCCAATAATTTGGAATCGCGAAGCGATTACGCGGGGGGTTGCCGAGCATAGCGAGCAGGGGGGCGGCGCCCCCCTAGTTCTTTAAAAGCTGTATGTGCTCTCATTATTTCCAGAGAAAATTTTTTTTTCATATTCCTTAATGCGTGAAATGGCGTTTCATAAACAGCTATATTCTAACATAAACGATCAGGTCTTGGGTCACCATGAAGAGAAAATTATTCCAATCTCAGAAGGTTTTCTTGTTTCATAATAAGTTTATTCAAAATATGATGAAATATTTACAAATATGTACAATACCAGACATTCTGGTATTTCCACTATTATTCAATTAATATGACATTCCAAAGATCCATTAAATTCAACAACTCTCATAATAAACTAAACTAAACATTCCAAAACACTGGTCGTCAAGACAACGAAACTAGTTGCCACTTAGCATCATATAAATACATTATAAATACATCGCTCGCTCGCAGACGAGAAACAAACGTCACTTTCATCGGAGGAGATTTCGCAACATGTGAACATTATGCAAATGTTTAGAATATCAGTCCGCAGTACATTATCCCCGCACTTTAAAGTCAAGTGTAAAGTCAAGTAACTGGAGCAGGGATTCTGGGGAGTTTTTGTTCTAATGGCGCCGAAAACGTGTAAATTGTCTGTTGCTACCCGTGAGATGATTATATTTCTTAACTATTCTGGATTAAGTTGCCGATGAATAGGTAAAAAATTAAATCTAAACTTTCCTAGTGTTCGTTATGTAATTAAGAAGAAAAAAAAAACGGGTTCGACAAATAAATAAGCCGCGAACTGGGCGTCCAAGAAAGCTAAATACCAGGCAAAAGAGAGCCATCATAAAAGAATCTTCAAAAAACCCTTATCTAAGTGCTCGAGAATTGGTTGTTGACGTCGGTTCAACATTGGAAACAGTAGTTACACAACAATCAATTAGAAATATTCTTCATGATCCAAATATTCGAGGATGAGCCCCTCGAAAAAAAAAACCATTTATTAGTGAAACAAATAGGGTGAAAAGAGTTGAATTTGCAAAAGCTTATGTCAGCAAACCTGTTTGGAAAACTGTTATTTTTTTTTTTTTTCGATGAAAGCAAGTTCAATATTTTTGGCTCAGATGGTAAGAAAACTGTATGGCGAAAGCCAAATACTTCTCTTCAAATTAAAAACTTGACACCAATTGTAAAACATGGCGGCGGTCATGTAATTATTTGGGGATGCATGTCTTTTAACGAAGTTAGCGCGAAATGATCTTTATTGAAGGCAATATGAATGCTAAACAATATATTACTATATTGCGAGATCATTTATCTAATAGTGCTCTGAAATTAGGAATTCCTAATTCATATTATTTCTAACAGGATAACGATCTGAAACACACTGCATAGGCATACATTATGAGGTTATGGTTACTTTATAATGTAAAAAATCTATTGAAAACGCCACCACAATCACCAAACCTCAATCCGATTAAAAATTTATAGCATATTTTGGATGTGAAAATAAGGAAAAAGAAAATTTCTAACAAATCAGAACTTAAGCAAGCTCTTAGGGAAGAATGGCTGCAAATCAACAGTGAAATATGTCACAAATTAATAGAATCAATGCCCAGATGATTACAAGCTGTAATTTATACAAAGGCAATGCATACTAAATATTAGCACTGTTTTTAACTTATAAATAATTCCTCTAGTTTTATCTTTATTGCTAGTGTGCAAATATTTTTTGGCAGTACAAATGCTACTTTTTTATGCTTTTATATTTTAAATATAATTATCAAGTCAGATATTAAATATGTTTATTTATTTTGTAAATGTGTTAGTATTTTTAATTCTTTATTGCTTTTTATTTATTTATACAAATGCTACATACAACAAATTTACCTGGCGTGCAAATATTTTTTTTGTTCACTGTATTTTCACCGATCATGACCCACAGACCCCGAAACCATTCTCCGTTCAGAAGTTGATATGTATACGTATGTCCACATATATAATCCTCTTCAGTTCCGGTGTACCCTATAGGATAGACATCTTTACAGATTTTTTTTTTTTTTTTTTTTTTTTTTTTTTTTTTTTTTTTTTTTTACGTTTATAAATAACAAGATGGAACCCGTCGAAATTCGACGAAAGAAATGTTTAAGAAGGAGCTGCTTCATTGATTTATAATAAATCTACAAAATTGCTTACAGTAAAAAATGCATCTTTTATTGATCAGTCTACCTCTCAAACAAATATTATTTTAAGCTAAGATTTACAAAATACTATAAAACTCAGTCGTCCAAATTTTTAAATTAAACTTTAATAGCATAAAAAATCAGTAAAATATTATAAAGATCAGTTGTTATGACGAATTTATCAATTGAGACGCTTATGTTTGGTATAAATGCGAATGAAAAAAAAAACAAAACTTATTCCAAATTGACACGATCATAGAATTCCCCGCGAAATAAAAACCCGTCATCATTTTCATCTTTTTAAAATTTAAACACGTACTTCTTATAACCATATTCACCATGTTAAAAAAAAAGGGCATTTTAATTTGATCATTTCAAAATCACTTTAACTCAAAACTTGAAGTTTGTTTATTGAACAACATACATCTGACTTGTGTGCTTGACATGAAGCCTGCTTATAAGCCATGGTCAGTATACAGGGACGAGATAGCACACAAGGAAATATTACAACACACGAGGAGTACAACCAGGAGCTCCACACAAAGAGTGTGTGCAATGGAGCCAGTGGGATTCGAACCCACAACCTCACGATCAGCGGCGTGATGTCTTAACCACTCAGCCACGGAGGCCCTAAAAATTGAAGTTTATTTAACGGATGAATAAAAACAAAATAAAACCGAAATCCCGGAATTTTATAACAGATGATATTTTTTGCAAAGTGTACGCATATTAATTTCTATTTTTTCTTTTTTTCCCCATATTTTAAGAAAAAATGGAATGATTATGTTGCCACAATTACAAAATTGGTACTAAAAACTATTAAAAATATTAATATCTCAAAAACAAATTGAGATACAGCTTTCAAACAAATTGCATTTAAAAATAAATTTTTTTCTGTATACGACGGTGTAAAAATCAGAAAAATGCAATGTTTAGAAATATAAAATTTACAGTAGCGAGAAATGCAAAACTGAAATTGCATGGGAAAGTGTTGCCAATCTCAAAATGACGTATGCGTTACGCACAGATACGTTTGGCCTTTATACTATAGATGTCAAAAATAAAGAAATTGGTATGAATGGAGCCTGACAGATAGAAGAACTAAACAAAACAGAATTTTTTTCTTATAGAGAGATTTTTTCTTATTTTTAGCGAGATATGTGTAATACTAAAATGGCTTGCAGCAAAAATGTACGAAATGTACAAAAATAAAAACGTAAACAATTCTCCTATGTGCTAAGATATCATTTATAGAGACCATTAATAACGAAAAATTTTTAATATATAATTATATTTTTTCATCGCTTTTGAAATGCAAAATAATAATAATAATAATAATAATAATAATAATAATAATAATAATAAATAAATAAATAAATAAATAAATAAATAAATAAATAAAGATTTACAAGAAATTGTCAAAGAATGTGCTGATTGATTGCACTGTGTATTACAAATTTTAGGTGCAAAAAATGAATTTTAATTTTTTTCGCTGTTTACTTTTTCTTAGTTATTAGTTTGTTAACGTAAATTCATAATTGAACATTAAAATTACATATTTATAAACACTGAAGTCTGAAGAAGAAGCTATGCGGACGTGTGTTTCGACACTGAAAAAAATGAAGTACTCAAAAATAACTAAATACATGTACTTATATCGAGTTGGGTATGTCTGAATCAAAAATGAATACTTTGCTTTCTCAATTTTGAAATAATCCTAACAAACTATCGTTTGTTCTGTACTGTATTCTGTATTTTGTATTGGATTATTTTATTCATAATAGCATAATAAATTTAACTTTTTCAAAAAAATGTATAACCGACTCCAAAAAAAAAAAAAAAAAAAAAAAAAAAAAAAAAGCGCTAAAAAGAATTAAATAATTCTATAAAATTCTCTAATGAAAAATCGTTATGCAAAAACCACACATTAACTATCATGTACCGGTATAAAACGGTTAAATTTAATATATAATTTAATATCCACCAAACATACGTTTTCCAGAGAATATTTTTTACAAGAGATTAATTTACATATTTTTGATTTAATTTTTGAATATATACATATAAAAAGTAAGAAATTACTTTTTGAAGTTGGTGCCAAACAATCATAATCGATAATGATTTCCCCATTTTATTTATGGTACTAGACATAATATATCCACAATTCTTACTATACTTAAGATAGTTTGGCACCAACTTCAAAAAGTAATTCCTTACTTTTTATATGTATATATTAGGGATGGGCATTATTTATCGTATTAGGATAAATAACAGTGTTACTACGCTAGAACCTAATATTGCATTAATATGTTACTGAAAAGTCCCTGTTAAATAAATAACACATGGTTCTTAATGACATCATCTTCCTTCACTTGTTTTAATCAAGATTTCATTTTTTGTACCTCTAAAATAATAATAATATTCATTATAAACGTCCTTAATCGTTTCTTTTGAGACGTTTGCCGAACAATGTTGAATGTCCGGGCTGGGTGCCCGGACAGCGCCTCCCCCCCCCCTTCCGGCTTGCGCAGACCCATTCACAATTATTTAAAAAAGTTGCGTCCCCCCCCCCTTATTAAAACATCCTTAAAAACCCTTATTAAAAAAATCTCACAATTATACACTCTAAAATTTTAAAAAACCTGTCTAAAACGGAATTTAAGACTGTTTTAAAAGCTTCCGTTTTAGAAGGTTTTACCATATAAAATAAGATATTGTATGTATCCAGCAAGTACAACCCGGACAGCCCCCCCCCCTGCTTGCGCAGACCCATTCACAATTATTTAAAAAATTTGCGTCCCCACCCCCTTATTAAAACACCCTTAAAAACCCTTATTTAAAAAAATCTCACAATTATACACTCTAAGATAAAAACCTGTCTAAAACGGATTTTAAAACTGTTTTATAGGCTTCCGTTTTAGAAGGTTTTACTATATAAAATAAGATATTGTTTGTATCCAGCAAGTACAGGTTAAAAATTCTGGGCACCCATCCGTTCAAAAAGCTGGTTACGCCTATGCAACCACAAAAGAAGTAACTCCTTAATATTCGCAAATTCAATAACTGTTAGATTTTTCACCAGTTTTTCAATTCAGTGCCCGGACAACCCACCCCCCCCCCCCCTGCTTGCGCAGACCCATTCACAATTATTTAAAAAAATTGCGTCCCCACCCCCTTATTAAAACACCCTTAAAAACCCTTATTAAAAAAATCTCACAATTATACACTCTAAGATAAAAAAAACTGTGTAAAACGGAATTTAAAACTGTATTATAGGCTTCCGTTTTAGAAGGTTTTACTATATAAAATAAGATATTGTTTGTATCCAGCAAGTTCAGGTTAAAAATTCTGGGCACCCATCCGTTCAAAAAGCTGGTTACGCCTATGCAACCACAAAAGAAGTAACTCCTTAATATTCGCAAATTCAATAACTGTTAGATTTTTCACCAGTTTTTCAATTCAGTTCAGTTATGTAGTTCTTTTCTGTTAGATTTTCCACCCGTTTTTGAAAAAATGTAGTTTTTTACATTACAAAAGAACATTTTATCGCTTCGTAACTGTTGTTTATTTTCAAACGTTTTGTTTGAGGATAATGTTGTTATCGTCAGGGCCGTAAATCCCGGGGGGGTTTGGGGGGGTGCAACACCCCCCCTAGGAGAAATCAGTCGGAAAATTCCCAGATCTATCGGAAAAAGTATGTTTAGTCGGAAAAAATGGTATTAACCAATAAAATCTTATAAACTGGAAAATCATTCGGAAATTTTCCCGTTCCATCCGAAAAAGCGTGTTTAGTCGGAAAAAATAGTATTACGTATTATCCTATAAAAACTTACAAATTGGAAAAAGGAAAAATCAGTCGGAAAAATTCTTGTTTGATCGGAAAAAAATGTTCTTAATTTATAAAAACTTATAAACTGGAAAATCACACGGAAATTTTCCCGTTCCATCCGAAAAAGCGTATTTAGTCGGAAAAAATAGTATTACGTAAAAACTTACAAATTGGAAAAAGGAAAAATCAGTCGGAATTCTTGTTTGATCTGAAAAAATGGTATTAACCTATAAAAACTTATAAATTGGAAAAACGAAAGTATCATTCGGAAAATTTCCCGTTCCATCGGAAAAGGCATGTTTAGTTAGAAAAAATAGTATTATCCTATAAAAATTTATAAATTGGAAAAACGAATAAGTCAATCGGAAAAATTCTTGTTCGATCGGAAAAAATGGTATTAGCCTATTTAGCCAACTTATAAATTAAAAAAAAAAAAAAACGAAAATATCATTCGGAAAATTTTCCGTTTCAATCCGGAAAGGCATGTTTAGTCGGGAAAAATAGTATTACGTATTAACCTATAAATACTTGTAAATTTTTAAATCGGAAAAATTTTTATTCCTCGGAAAAAATGTCATTTACCTATAAAAAAATTATAAATTGGAAAAACGAAAATATCAATCGGAAGTTTTCTGTTCCACCGGTAAAGGCATCTTTAGTCGGAAAAAATAGTATTACGTATTAACCTATAAAGATTTATAAATTGGAAAAACGGAAAAGTCAGTCGGAAAAATTCTTGTTCGATCGGGAAAAAGTAAATTTAGCCGAAAAAAAGGATATTAATCTATAAATATTTATGAATTGGAGAAATATTTTTGTAGTTTTTAATTAAATAAGAAAAACAAGTTAGATCGAAGAAAACCTATAAAATTTTATTCTCAGTCGGATTTATTTCCGCTTGCAGTTTCTGATAAGAAAAATAAGAAAAAAAAAAACAATTTAGGATGAAGAAAACAAATTTATTCTTAGCCGGAACTATTATTAATTAATTTAAATAATTGCTAATTTACTATTTACTTTAATTTAGTAATTAATTAATATAACTTATTAATATATAGGATTTTATTTTTCTGATAAAACTATTCAGAAAAATGTTGATTTGTCAAATATTGTGTTCTCGGAAACTTCGATATGACGAAAAAAAAAAATATTCTTGTACATTTTCTAGTAATGTTAAAGTTATACCGTTAATTATAACAGTGATATTTGAGTAAAACTTTGATATTCCGATTTTTTTTTTTTTTTTTTTTTTTCTGTGTCTTTTGACTTGGATATGGATATATCGAAATCTACTTGTATTTTTTTTTACTGTTGGAAAGTTTTTAGTTTAATCTCGAAATTTTAAGACATACTGATCGAAGTGAAGAAACTTCTATTTTTTTTAATCTAAACTTTAAATTTAATTAGAAATATGTATCACGGAATTTAGGTGGTATACGATGAAAATTCATTTATAGAAATACAAATATTTGATATTTTTTCATATCAAAATCTGGATATTTTCCATTCTATTCAAATTTTACCTTTAATTGAAAATAATTATAGTCTCATTTTTTCCTACTATCTAAATTTGTGCTTTCTTTTTATTTTATTAAAAAAATAATAATAATAAAGGCGAAATTGTTTATACTTACTTTTTTACGTAATTTTTGATTGATTTAAAAGATTAAGAAATTTATATGATCCAGAATGAAAATTGAAAATACCCAAATACTTTGAATTTTCATCTCGAAATAATCTGAATATTTTACAGCCTATACGAGTTTATTTCTCTCAGAAGGAATACTTTCATTAGCTTTTTCCTCAGTCAATTGTATTAAACTTTTTTAATATTTTTATTATTACTATCACATTTAGTTTAGTCAGAAAAATGAGTTGTAACACCAAATTGTTACGCTGCTTTTAAGTTTGTCGTTAGAAAGAATTAAAACTTATATTAAGAAATCCCGTATTTTTGACAATTTTTTGTCTCTGAAATATTCCCCAAGCAAGCAAATTTCAATTTTACTTAAAAAAAAAAATAAAAAAAAAAAAAAAACGTTAAAAAGATTTTAACTGAATGCTAAAAAATAAAAGGAGGATAAAACATTGTTTTCTCTTCAACGTAAAGCTTGGGCAACTAAATGACTTGACGTTGCACCTCCCGTCCTATGTGTCAGTTACAAAAAAAACTGCGCCTGCGTTAACTCTTTATTTAAACCGTTAGTATTCTGGCTCATAGTACGAAATCATTCAATTAAAAAGTGTTGATGGGAGAATATTTTGGTATATAGTTACTAGTTCAATATTTTTTTTTATCAGTTATGCCCCCACCTAATGTAAGAGACAAAAAGTGCAATGTGGGTTATGTAATTCTATTTTCGATAGTGATTACAGGAACACAATAAACAAAAGCATGCTGATAAAATTTCAGCCGATATACATATACCGTTTTGCATTGTTGGAGCTCTAAAAAATCCTTTTGAAGTAAGCTAGCTATTTTATTACAGAAAATTTTAGATATTTAAAATGTGTAAATAACTGAATTTTTTTCATATTTAAAAATGAATTATTTTATTTTATTTTATTTATTTATTTATTATTTATTTATTTATTTATTTATTTTTTTGAGGGGGCAGATAAATTATTTAATAACTTGTAAAAATGTACTGTTATTCGATATATATAAATGTTTTTAACAGTTAGTATCGCAATTCCCTAACTATTTGCTAGTTTTTTACAAACTGGAGATGACAAGCTAGTTGTTATTTAAATTTCATGAAATTATTATCATTTTTAACTACATTCTTTTTTTCTTTCAATATATTTGCCTTCTTTTTTTGCCAACCATTTTACAATTTGCAATTGCAAGTCAATGTATTTAGTATTATACACGAAGTTAAAATTGTATTATAGATCTTTTTATATTTTATCAATTTTATTTCATCATTATTTAAGAGTAATGTAGTATTTTACTAAATTTTTGCCTACATGGCTTTTCATTTTTATTATCTCAAGGTTCAACAACTAAGAAAGTTCATTTATTTTTTGAAGTTCAAATGTCAATGTATGTAAAACATTCTATATTTTTAAAACTTTGTTATAGTACAAGTAAAAATAATTTTGTCTCTCTGCATAACAATATTTTGATTATTATTTTATGGATAGATGTTTTTTTGTGTGTGTGTATAGATAAGAATCAAAATTTAATCATTTGAAACTTGAAAATAATTTTAGCCTTGGGGGAGGATAAAACAGCGCAACTTTTGACAGTTTAAAGCTAATTGATGATTAAATGGATCTTTAAACCTCTTTTGCAATTTGAAATTTTAGAAAGGCATTTCAACTTTACTGGTACATTTTTTGTGCCTGATGTGCCTATATGTGTGTGTGGGTGGGGGGGGGGGGGAGGGTAGATGAAAAAGGAACCAGAATTTTACTTTTGGCTTATGCATTTCGTTTATTTGTTTGGTATTTCGCGCATGGTTTTCTCAAGGAGTCAGAAAAACTATGTACAATTGCCTTATTTATTAAAAAATTTGAGTATAATTTGAAAACCCTTTGAATTCGCTCCTAAAAATTTACATACTCTGCTTTAATAATTTATTTGTTATTTATCTATATATTGGATCTAATATATTTATATGATGTATCTAATTATATATTTTATCTAATGCTAGTAGAGATAGCTATAAATATATAAAATAGTTTGTCCTGACAGAGTGATAATCAACGCACATCCTAAACTACTGAATCTAGAACCATGAAAATTGGAGAGAAAGTACTTCTTATGATGTAAGCATGCACTAAGATGGAAATTTTGAAATTACCCCCTTTAAGAGGGACAAGCGGGGGGAGGTAAAAAATTCTGGAACAAATTGCCATATCTCAGCAAACATTTAAGGTAGGAGCGTAAAATTCCAGAAAATAAATCTACTAAAAAAATTATTAAACACATAATTTAGTGATTTTAGAAATCTCAACATAAGGGTTAAAAGGGGGGAGTCAAAAAATTTAGAACATCTCAACAGTCTTTTCAAATAAGAACGTGAAACAGCAGAAAATAAAATTTTTAAAAACTAATTAAATACGTGTTTCAGCGATATTTTAAAATTTCCGCCCCAGAGGAGTTTAAATGGGGGTGGAAAAATTCCATACTTTTTTGGCCATATCATAGGAAAGCCCTCAAATCACTCTTTCATATAATAAATCTTTCTCCCTCTCCCCCCGCCCCCTCTTATCCTCTATTGGGGACAATTTTCAATCTTTTTTGAAATTGTAACGTTTTATCATTTTAGACCGGATTTTTTTTTTTTTTTTTGGGGGGGGGGTGCCCTCCGATAAATATTACTTATAATATATGAAATTTTTATAGTTAGGGGAAGGGTCTATTCTGGGAGGGAGGACAATTTCCTAAATTTGGAATATATCTCTCTTGTGATATATCGTTGGATTACTATTTTGCCCTCACGGGCAACCACTTTTCTAATTTTAGCCGATACCTTTCATGTGATATATTGCTGGAAAGCCCTTTGACTGCTTATTCGTATTATGCACGACTCGTGTCCCTCTCGGGTGGAACGGTTATTGTATTCCATCAGGAAATCGCCTAATAATGGGGAAAATATATTGTATAAGACTAATAATAACATAATATAAGATTATTTGACTATCTCGATACACTAAGTCATAATTATCTTGCGAATTATGATATATATATATATATATATTAGTCTTAATGTTGGCCATAATACTCGGAAATTTTCCTTCTTGGAGTCGGAAATTTTTGAGCCGACACCCCCCTACGCGATTAGGGTGGTTTACGCCCCTGGTTATCGTTAACGACTTTTGATTTAAAGTTTCGTTTCCTGTTTGGTTTTCATTCGCGGTTGTTGAAGAAAGAGAATAAATAAAAAATGATTTCGTCTCTTTTTTATTAAATATCAGAAAGACTGAATTTGAGATTTGTGGATTTGATTTCTAAAGGGCTCTTCTGGGGGGGGGGGGGTTCCATATAGGACCATTTTTTGAAAGGAGGGGCTGGGGGGGGGTTTCTCATTTTTTGATGTAATATGTCTATCGAAAGCTTATGCTTCATACATTACAAATCTAGCATAAAAAATTTTCTCCCGTTATTCTGGGTCACGTTACGGACCCATAATGGGTTGAAATTTAAATTTCTTAAACTTCTTCGAGGTTTTTTTGCCAAATCGGTACCAGAAAAAAATTGTGCCAACGTGATGTGTGTATGACATCTGCGCCATATAAATATTATTCAGTCTTTTTTTATTGCAATTTTTTTTATGTAAAACAATATGCATTATCTTTCCTGCACAATTGCGCATTAAATGAAAATTGTAATGCAATTTTCGTAGTAGTACTTTGTAATAATGAATAATAATAAAAAAAAAAAAACACATTATTTAAAAGTATTTCCTGCACAATAAAATGTTTCCTGACAATTACAAAAAATATGTCCTGACAATTCAAAAAATAAAAACGTAATTGTCCAAGTTTTCACTTCTGTTGACACTCCAAAAATGTCACTTTTTTTAGGGCAAGGGGGGGGGGGGTGAAAATTTTGTGGAAATAAGTCTTATTTTTTATTTATGTATGGATCCATATAAAAAAGTATGAGCCAGTGAACTATGGAACCATTTTAATACAATTCATATTCCAAATATTAAAATAATTGAGAAAAATTATTAAAAAATTATTTTCAATTTAATCATTTTTATACTAAGTAAATGCAATTAAATTTCTTATAAATTGAATCTGGAATGTTTAGATAAGATTTTAATATTTACAAAATATAAAATACAGTACAATATATTAGGTTTACAGCTTTCTGAAAGACATAAAAATAGTAGGATAAAATTTAGATGAGTTCAAAGTATTAGAATATTTTATTTTGCGCAACAATATTACCTTAGTAATATGAAGTAAATGGTAGTTAATTTTTTGTAGCACCCTCTTTTGCTTTCATAACAGCGTACAATCGATCTTGCATACTATACATATCTGCTATTAAGAAACTAGTAAAAAAAAAAACTGAGTCTGGAAAAAATTTCATTCTCTACCATCTGTCCTATCTCACATGTTTCTTTGTCCTATCAGTTAATATTTGTTTTATGTTTTGCAGCTGCTCTAGTAGTGGCAGCACGCATTGACTTGCTGCACGAAAATTCAGTAATGCATTTCATCTCAGATTTTAAAACATCAACAGTGCTGATTGAGAAAACGCGGTATACGGAAAATGGATTTTTGAAAAATTCGTTTTCCTCTGTATGTTAAAGAAAGTTTTCTTAATATGTTTTCTTGTACTTTCTAATTTTCCTGCTTTTCGTATTTCCTATTGGATATATTATTTTATATTCAAAAATATATGTGCCTATAGATATTTTCTTAAATGTTGTTGCCCCACCAGTGGCTGAGAGATTCTGCCCTCAAAACTGGAGACGGCAGGCGCTGGATTAGAACAAAACCCAATCGCGGTCGTCAGCCCAATCATTCGGAGTTTTCCGTGGTTTTCTTCGAACTTTGGATTTCCTTGCGTAAATACGAGTTGGGTTCCCTTAGAAAGACCCCCCTCCCTCCACGGAGGGCACCACCTTGGGGGCCCATATCCCATGTGTTGTCCGTTTGGGAGCATATTTAGCAATTGTTTATAAATTGTTTATTGTATCCTGTTACAAAAATAACAGGATGTTGGAACCTGTTACCAGCGCTACTGTGGAATGATGTAACCTGTTAACCAAAAATAACCATATTTCCCATCTCTAGTATATATTCAAAAATTAAATCAAAAATATCTAAATTAATCTCTTGTAAAAAATATTCTCTGGAAAACCTATGTTTGGTGGATACTAAATTATATATATTAAATTTAACCGTTTTATACCGGTACATGATAGTTAATGTGTGGTTATTGGATAACGATTTTTCATTAGAGAATTTTATAAAATTATTTAATTCTTTTTAGCGCTTTTTTTTTTTGGAGTCGGTTATACATTTTTTTGAAAAAGTTAAATTTATTTCCTAATTTTTAGTTATTTATACCGTAATACATAATTATGTGTAATGATGGTTCTTACATACATATGATGGCTCTTTGCAACGCATTACTAATGAGCGCACTTTGCTGAGTTCTCATGTGTTCGCTTTACTTGTCACTGTTTGATTGTCAACTTTTCAAAAGACACTTACAATATCGGTTAGTATCGTTGTGAATCTTTAGGTTTTCTGGATGTGGTAACTTCTTCAGATCTGGCACGGCGAAAAGCTACCGCATTCATGAAATCTTAAAGTCAACATCTAATCGTACGAACATCGGAAGTGGTTATCGAAAGGTGACAATGCCTCAAGTAAAGTGTCCTTACACATAAGCGCGCAGCAAAGCGCTTCCATATATGAGTAAACAGCAAAATGACTCCATGTATCAATGAATAGTAAAATGCTTTTCTAGTGTAGTCAAAAGTACTCCCGCTTCAGTCAGAAAAAGCAAAAAAAGATTTTAACAAAAATCGCTCTATGATTCAATTGACAAACAACAAATTATTCCTATAAATGCAGTAAAGGCATCGGAAATGATTTGACGAGGAATCCGAAAATCATAACCTGTACTTGGCTGCATCTATAAGAGAGTGACAGCATTCGATGCCCAAATACTTTATTCACGGACGCTTTTGTCCTAACTAAAAATTTGAAACTCACTCCACCGATTTTATGAAAAACGATTATTTCAGCCTATCATGGAGCATTCTCATGGGTCAAAAGACAAATATTTTATAAAAGCGGGGGAGTGACGATGCAGCAAAAGGGTAAATTTTGTTACAGTGTATGTATGAGATATTGCATAAAAGAGATGGAGTGACGATGCAGCAAAAGTTAAATTTTTAACAATATATCGCAATGCTAGGCATTTTCTATTATTATATTTGATGATGATTTCCTGGTAAAATTCGATTGTAGGCCAAATGATCCTTTATTTCTACACAGACATAAATACATAATCCATAGTATTTTACAAATTCGTGGACATACAAGGACAAGATAGCACAAGGAAATATTACAACACAAGAAAAGTACAACCGGTAGCTACACATAAAGAGTGTGTGCAACGGAGCCAGTGGGATTCGAACCCACAATCTCCTACGCTCTCAAAAGATTAGCAGCATGGTGTCTTAACCACTCGGCCACAAGGACCCCCTTGATGACTCATTTTTGTCCAGAATATTTTCAATCAATCGTATACTGTGCTCCATATGTCGTCATATTCACATCGAGGAATCCTACATGAACAAAATCTGAAATCATTCTTGTGTCTAATCCGGTAACCAAATTTGAATCTAAAGATAATTTTGCTACAAATATCTATGCACTTTATTTTGCATTGATATGTAGAGATAATTTTTTCCTCCGGAGCAAAATATATACTAAAGGATTTTCATCTTTTCAACTTAAGGATGTCGATTGGTATCGATGTCTATTTCCACTTTAGTGGATGCGAAAACTTGTCCATTTAAGCTTTAACATTTCGGAAATTTATCGCATCCAGCAAACTTTAAGGCCGCACACTAGGCACAGAAAATGACCCGGATGATAATGTGAAGTCTATGGGGGCGTTCTTTTCAAATATCTTGCTCAAATCTTAAAATTTTTACGTGATTTTTTTTTTTTTTTTTTTTTTTTTTTTGCATAGGATAGCTGAAAATATTCCACAACCGACCTAGTTTTTACTTTTTCAGTTTTGGTTTCAGATTTTTTTTTAAATTATTTTAAATTTCAAAACCGGTTTAAACGGTTCTGAAATTGAAACTATCATTATATAAAACATACACATAAGCAAAATCGAAGAAGTAAAAACTAGGCCGGTTGTAGATCATCCTCGGCTATCCTATGTAAAAAAAAAAAAAAAATCATGTAAATATATTAAAATTTGAGCGAGATATTTGAAAAGGACACACCCATAGTCTTTACACTAACATCCGGGTCTTTTTCTGAGACTACTGTAGTGCCTTAAGGTCCACATTGAAATCTACAGACTTCGTAAATGGGCATTGAAAAGCTGAAAATCCATCAGTATACGTTAAAATTATTGTGAAAAATTATCTTTGTTTTTAAAGACTATTTTTTGACTAATGAGAGCGATCTAAAAACGTCTATGCAGCGTTTTCATTGGTGAGAAAATAGATAGCCTTTAAAAACAGAGGAAATTTTTCAAGATATTTTAAACAGGGTACACTGTTAAAAATTTGACCCTTTTGCTGCATCGTCCCTCCACCGCTAATATAGAAAACGATTACTTCAGCCTATTATGGAGCATTCTCATGGATCAAAAGTGAGATATTCTATAAAAGCGGGGGAGTGACGATGCAGCAAAAGGGTCAGATTTTTTACAGTTTAAAGTACGCGTACACAATCAGAGCGCGTCAAGTTGCTTCTATGATTCAATGCATAGCAAAGTAATTCTAAATGTTCGTATGTATTAAAATACCCTTTTCAGTCATAAAAACTAAAAAGGAAGATATTATCAAAATCACACCATGATTCAACATGCGTCTATATGAAAGTAGCAATATTTGAAGTTAAGAATGTTCTTTGATAAACGCGGTTTTCCAAAGTACAGAAAATTTAAGAATTTTTATTCCAGAACTTGACGGTATTCGCCTGAACGAGTTTGTTTAATGGGTGAAAGAAGTTAACTAGCTTAACTTTAATGGTAAGCTTATCAAAATTTTTCGTCATTCATATTTATCCAAATGTAAATCTAGCACATAGCAATGTACTTTAATCACTTTTTGAATCCGGCATAACAAGCATCCTGATACACAGACACTCTTGCTTTAACGTGTAAGGCTCTTTAGAAATGAATTTTCAGCTTTTCGATATCGAATTCTCATGTCCGAATCGATGTCGATCTTTCCTTTGGTGGATACGAGAATTGTTCCAGCTAAGACTTCGTACTTAAAAAAAAAAAAAAAAAAAAAAAAAAAAAAAAATAGCATCTCTGCAACAGTGGTTAGGATCCAGAAGGATTATTCGCTGTTAAGCAAAACGAGATTGACCAATCATAAGCCTTCATTTTTGAGAATCTTTCATTGTTCGAAGGAGAGAGTCTGGAATACATGGAGTGAAAATCTGTTATCGACACTGTAAAAAATTTGACCCTTTTGCTGCATCGTTACTCCATCGCTTTTATAGAATTTCTTTGTTTTGAGCAATGAGAATGCTCCATAATAGAGCGAAGTAATCGTTTCCTATAAAAGCGATGGAGTGATGATGCAGCAAAAGGGTTAAATTTTTTACAATGCAAGCAGTGCTAAAAATTTGTATCCTTTAAATGTGCAACGATGCTACTGAATTCCAAAGTGTCGATCACAGCGACATCTGCGGCATTTTCGTGATACATTATCTAGACTAGCAATAATTCTTGCATTTTTAGAAAATGTCCTGCAGATGTCGCTTCTATCTTTAAATTTCATTAGCATTGTTGCACATTTAAAGAATAGAACATTTTAGCGCTTTTTTTAAGTGTTACAGAGGGCGTGTTCAGCACAACTTACCGGTTACTTACCACCCACTTACCGATTGTAGACAAGTACGAAATGAAAATCAAAGCGAAGTGTGACGTCACTACAATTCAACAGAATAGATTTCATTGATGCCACAATTTGCTTTCGTACTGCCCTACAATCGGTCGGTAACATCGGTTACTTTTGTAAGTTGCTCTGAACACGCCCTGAGATAGCCGATTTCCACACTATATCCCCTAGATGCTATGTTTCGGGTTTCTTGCATAAGAGAACTTGTCCGGAATCCAGATAGAATTTACGCTGTTAGCGAAACCAGATTAACGAATCAGAAGCCTGAATTTTAGCAAATTTTTCAATGTTTTAAATAAGTTTTCTTGTTAATAAATCTCGTTTCGCAAACAGCGCAAAATTTATGTGAATTCTGGCCCTCGTCCAGTTAGGATTTTGCACTTTGAACACTGTTAAAAATTTGAAACTTTTACTTTATTGTCTATCCATCGCTTTTATATAAAATGATTACTTCATTGTATTATGGTGAATTCTGATTGGTCAAAATAGAGAAATTCCATAAAAGCGGTGACGATGTGACGATGCAGCAAAAACTTGTTTAACAGTGAAAAGATCGTGTGTCTATGTAAGTGTAACATAAAAGCATGCAAAAGGAACACTTTTAATTGGTCGATTGCTTCAAAATGAATTTGAAATTTAAAGTTTTTATTTTTAAAAAGTTCTAATTATCAGATTTTTATGAAATTCGAATGGGACCACATGGGCCTCATACGCTTTCAAACAAAAAAAGAATTATCAAAATTGGTTCATATTTGCAAAAGTTATGCGTGAACAACAAATACATACAGGTCGAAATCATAACCTCCTCTTTGAAGTCGGTTAAAAAGGCTTTTTAATGTAAATATTAAAATATGCACAGTACTATAAAATAATTTAAAAGTGCTTGCAAATGATGCTCTTGTCATAAAAATACTCGATTTGCGTATTTTGCTAAAACTTTTGCAATTTATCTTAATAAATAATCAATTAAACGTGTACTGTTAATAATTTTGAGCAAGAAATAAATATCTGTAAATTGTCTTTTGTAAGTTCAGAGGGCAGTTCTTACCGATTTATATTTGAACACAACCATGGAATCAAAAATGAGTAGCTGTGTTTCTCAGTTTTGAATACATTTGGATCGGAGATATTTTGAGCATGTGAAGTACTTAAAATTGAGTAATTAGGTGCCTTCGTTATTATGTAAATACGTAGCACCTATGGCTGTCGCTCAGTCCGTCCGTCTGTCCGCATATAACAATGCAAAAACTACCCAACCGAATCGTTTGAAATTCGAAATACATAATTATTGCATAATTTTGTCGAGTCATTTCAAATTTTAGGAAAATCGGATGGATAGATCAATTACAGGGAAAATCAAAATTATTCCGTTACATTACGGTCAATGGGGAAAAAAGTTTCATATGCCTTTTAATCGTTTGAAATTTAAAATATATAATTATTACATAATTTTATCGAGTCTTTTCAAATTTAATAAAAATCGGATGCACAGATCAATTACAGGGACAATCAAAAGTATTCCGTTACATTACGGTCAATGAGGAAAAACTTTTTAACCAAACGCATTTTAATGGTGTTACACTCATTCGAACAAAACAAAATTGTTGTGAATCTATGAAGTACGTATTATAATATACATTTTGCACAATCTGTGATGCAAAAAACATTTGTTATTAATTTACAAGGCCACATAAAAGTATTCGATTACATAATGGTATAGGGAGAATATTTTTTGGTGCGCGTTTTAATTGTAATTGACTATTTAGCACTTTATGAAATTGATATACGTTGCTGAGAAATACTACAAGTTATTTCCTGCATAAAGAAAGCAGATAGTATAGCATATGATATACGTTGCTGGGGTGTAATAAAAGTTACTTCCTGTATATTTACTGGAACACACACACACACACAAATGACCATTATACATTGTATTCGATGTTCTATCTGCTATAACAGCAAGATCTGAATATTTTTAAATCTTCGTTATCGTACGAACGCACCTTATTTGCAACGCTTCACGTGCAATTTCCAACTTGTTTTTACTCAGTTTTGAGAATCCATTTTTTTTTTTTTTTTCAGTGAAAATTTGCCTTATCTAGAAAATTAAATTTTAGAAAATCCTGAAAAACCTCTGTCTGATTCCATGGATTTTCATTGTAAACCAAGATTTTATAATGTCAGAAATACACTGCAAAACTACTTCTTTTGCAGATCATAGAGTTTTTTCGTTACAAGTTCACCAATGAAATATACATTGATAGAGAAAATTACATTTTTAGGGTTTCGTTCATCTGACGAAACCCCATTCGTCTCTGTCCGTCACAGAGTCCGTATAAGTCACAAACATCAAATTTTGTGTACTTGCATTTGAATACCCCGTGTCAGATAACAAATCAAAATTTAGAAAAAGTTTATTATTTTAGTTAAATTATTTTTTCTTACAATATCATCCGTTCATTTTTACGATTTAACTTTTAAAAGAGAACCTTAATTTGAACGTTTTGCGGATTGACATCATAGCTTGGAGGTGTCTTGCTAATTAACAAAAAATTCTTAGTTCTATCCCCAGTGCTACAAGTTGAACTTTTCGTTTTAAGGTGGGTTTAATAAGAAGGAATTTCGTATTTTTGGCTATTTTAAGGGTTCATATTATTAGGATTTCATTTATCTGACATTCATAATATTTTTTGGAATTGAATTTTATTTATTTATTTTTTAAACTATTCTGCCAACTCTGGTTCTAGCATGCACTGTGTACATTGAAAATATTACAGTGAATAAATATAGAATAAGAAAAACTGAAGATGCGTGTTTTATTATTATTTTATAATGCTACTCTCTTGGTTCAGGTGGTAACAACAAACATTTGTAGGTTAATCAACGTTCATTATCTATTATTCCTATTGTTTGTATCTTTTCTTAACCAAGAGGCGAGCGGATAAAAAAATAATGATAAAACATGCTTCCCCAAATTTTTCCCAATTTACTGTACTAAATAACGTTTTGCTTTGTCTCTTTCTTTTCTTTTTAAATTCTAATAAAACGCGAAAAGAAAGTGATATAAATCACGAATAATTTTAAGACTTTTAAAACTATTTAGATTGTTTCTCTTCGCGTTTCTGTTTAAGAAATGAGATATTCAGAGGTCACCGGCAAAGTCAAAAACAACAAATGCAGCTGTCAAGTCTTTCCGCTTTTTTTGGTTTCTCATTTCCGACCGACTGCGAGGCCTTCGCACACAGGCACTATTGTATGTTTTGGCTAAGACAACCCCACACAAATCCAAAACAATGGTATATCAGGGAATAAGAGGGAAAAAAATCGTTTTAACACCTCGTAAAAGATACTTGAGTCCAAGTTTCTACCACCATTCTGTTTGGCACCTAGCTATTTACAGAAATTCGTATCATACGTTTGTTTGCGTGACAGATTAATTTATTTTGTGCGGAAAAGACCTGGGCGCCGACAAGTGGGGAAGGTGAGGGCCATTGCCACTCCTTGAATTTTGAATTAATTAAATTATCCTCTAATTAATGTGAAAAAATATAGTAATACTTATTCGTCGCAGGTGATTTAATACAATTAAACATTAAAAGAGAAAGGAACTAACAACAGTCCAACGAGATAAATTTGATTCCCTGAGCTCACCATGAAAATCAATTTTTAGTTTTGTTTTTATTTTCACGTTTATGCTGTTAAGTTAATTTAAACTGGTAATCAGTGAGCACAGCTCCCATCTCTCTCTCTCTCTCTCTTTTTTTTTTTTTTTTTTTTTTTCTAAAAAAAGGGGGGGGGGTCATTTTTAAATTTATTTATTTTCAAACATTTTACATTATTTAATTCTTAAATTTCTCTATTATTCTATAAGTTTATATTCTTTCATGGTGAATTCGCCAAAAAATATATTAGTTTAGCTTTTTTTGTTTTAATATTTTTGATTTTAAAAAATGTAATTAGGTCATTTCAGGTTATCATTTGTGGGCCATAAGCACATAATATGCTCCAAAATTTAATCCTTTCCCAATTTTATTCAGCTGGCACCTAAGGGCAAAAACCGCTAGATTCGGAATTTTGGAGCGTTTAGCTAGTTATTGTTTGTATTTGAAGGATAGCTAATTGCTAATTTACAGTACATTTTATAATGTCATTATGTTTCGCACAAAACAAAGAAAGTAAATAAAGTTGAAAATATTGTTGCAACAATATCTACATTGTTAGCGAACTTGTGATCGGAAGAGTTTAGAGAAATAAAATTGAGAAATTTCAGAGCAAACTGCCAGGAACTGCCTTTTAGCTATCAGAAAAACACAAACATCACACATTTTCCCGGTTATTTTCTAAGATTTATTATTATTATTATTATTATTATTATTATTATTATTATTATTATTATTATTATTATTATTATTATCATTATGTGGCAGTAAACGAGAGCAGTAGACAGTCCTTAACATTGTCGAAAGAAGAAACTCTTCATATCTCCTTAACTAATAGGAATACAGCTATAAAAGTACATAACCGCATTTTTCACGATCGATTTTTTTTAATGTAAAAACTAAAGTAGGTCTCATAAACCATAATTTTTAATATAAAGTTATTAATATTTTTTACAATTCAAAAATATTTTTTAATACCACCTAGATTACTATCATATCTTCCCAAAATGTATCCTTTCAATCAGATGAACTTTTGGGAACATATAATTTAAAGTTTCTCATTTGACTTTTTTTTTTACAGAGATTTAAGATAAAATGCATAAAATATAATTTTTTCCTGGCATGATCTAAGGAACAGAAATATAGTGTCAAATGTAGGTAATGCTATTTAAAAGGAAAAAAGAAAAAAAGGGCACAACTTTTTAATCTGTAGATGACTTTCAAACCTATGTAGAATTGGTCATTCATAATATGACCAATGGAATAACTATAGTATCATTATTATACGATTATTTTCACAAGAACTAGATAACTGGTCTATTACGTATTTATTTATGATAAAACTAATATAAATGCACGTCCAAGAACGGTTGTTAAAAATTGTGTTTTTTGTTATATAAAGATAAAAATAATTTATTACTTATTTTATAAAACTCACTTTAATTAATCATTAGAAGGAAGATTTTAATAATTTAGTTTAATTGTATTTTATAATCCTACGCATAGAGAGCAACACCATTAGAGGTTTTGAGACGTGGAAAAAATGCTACGATACATTTGTTTTAAACTATTTCTAAAAAAGTTTTTCATCTTCGCAAATTATTGAAATTTTATTAGTTTTGAATCTTTTATGGATAATTATGTTGAACAGAAGGGATTTCAGGTAGAAAAAATTTGTATATAGAAAAACATGTTTTCTCATACACATCTCAAATTGAAAATAAGCCTAACGTGGCTGTACCTTATCGGAGACCGGTGAAATGGATGAATTCGTCCCGGATTTGTTACACTGTAATTTATTATAAACAAATTTTACTTTACAAAAAAAAAAAAAAAAAAAAAAAAAGTATGTTCAAGTTCTAACTTTTCAGTAGATTCTTGTGTTATTAGTTTCATAATTAAATAACAAATGTTATTCCACATATTGTTATTACATATTGTTCCACATGTATATATTTTCAATTCCACAGCCAAATTTGCTGGACGTATCAAAATGTTTAAGATTTCTCAAGATTGCATTTTGGCAAATATGGATGCCGTGTCACTGTTTCAATCAATTGACGTTACTAAAGTTAGTTCCCATATTACTGATTTGATATACTTCAGAAAAGTTTAGTAACAACATGAAAATGGCACTGAAAGTGGCTTACAGATGATCATAAATAGTAAGTTCTTTATGTTTGATTGGAAAATTTATGAGCAAAAAATGGTGGCTCTAATTGGTTCTCCTATTTCGGGCTTTCTAGCGAAATTCAAGATGAGACCTTATGAAAAAAGAATGTGAAATTTTTGATAACGTTCCTATTTTTCAGAAAAGGTATGTTGATGATGGTTTTTTTGGAGGGAGGAGAAAATGAGGGATAGATTATTTCCTTAAGTTTTTTGATAAAGTTGGTAAATTAGATTAAAATATTCAATTTACATATGAATTAGAAGATAATTGTAATTTACCATTTTTAGATACTTTTTTAAGTAGGGAGGAGGATTCATTGAAAAGAACAATTTATAGAAAGGAAATTAATAGCCATCATATTATTCCAAATTCTGCATGTTCACTTTTTTGTTATAAATTTTCCACTTTTCGTTTCATCGTTGACAGAGCTTTTAAAGATTTTATGAAATTATTTTAAATAAGGAGTTAGATAATATCTATAAGACTACAGGTTCTAATAGATATAAAGTAAGTAGCATCAATAAATTAATAAATTATTATAGGAAAAGGAAACCTAAACAACAAAGTCCAAAGTTAATTGAAGGTTTCGATAAAGGGAGAGATCCTACAAAATTTAAAAGAGTTTCATTTCCATATTTGAAAGGCAGTTTTGATAAGTTAAAATATAAATTAAAAAAAGTTTTATATTGAATTGATTGCGACGATGCCGCCACAAAAATTAAAGCGTTATAAGCAAGTGTTAATAAGTAAGTTGACCTATATTAGGACATGAAGATCTTGCAGGAGTTTATGAAATGCTTTATATTGCAGGAAAAGGTGACTTAAATTATTATATAGGCATGACTGGGGGAAAGCTTGGAACTAGAAAAGGTGAACTGAATCCAATATTAAATTTGGTGGTACACTGCCAAGTTATCACGTCAACACAGGACAGCAGTTAAGAATATATTTATTAATAATCTATTGCACATTGAAATATTTTAAAAGTAATTAATATAAAAAGTATGCATGCAAATTTGATACTATGAAAATGTCATTTTCAGTAATCGTTATAAACAAAATTATAATTGTGTCATAGTGGTGCAAATTTCGTTGAATTTTCTTTAGGTAATACCAGAGATCAAAGACTCAGTTGATAACTTGATAATTTATTATATAAATTACCTGTTACTGATTATTTTTAAGAATAATGTTTGAACTTTCAGTAATTCGAAAAGTTTAAGTTAAACTTTAGTTATAAATAATATTTGTTTTATCAATTAGGGCAGTCAATATAAGATTGATTATTTATTGAAAATGTTTTTTATGACTTCAATTTGGCAGTTCTTTTAAGCATCATCATTCGTCGAATTCAACGGATTCCGACTTGTATATATTAAATACAAAAAAACCGATTGGTGATTTTAATTTAAAAAATATATAAATGGTTTTCATCTGTATTTTGTAGCCCGGAGAACTCCTTATAATTTATAATGTATAATTTATAATTAATTTCTGAGAATATTAAAGTCTTGTATTGTCATTGGAAGTACATCTATGGACGCAATTTGTATAATTATAGTCTAAAAATAAGCGGGTTAAAAATCGATTACAAAATTCCATCTATATATGCAAAAACAGGTTATATTAAATAAAACAGTGTAAAAATTTTCCTTATTTTAAATACAGACTTTTAACAATGTGTCCGAAATGTATTTTATGATTCGAAGAGCAATCATAATTCGGGTTAGAGTGAAAGAAAGAGAGTGGTATAAGTTGCACTAAAGAGTCTCTAATTTGATGAACAAGCAATAATTCCACGGAGTTAGAGTTCATGCAACCCTTATCATGAGCTCTCAATTACGAAACTGCAGAAAGTCGTGTACCTAATTAAGTGGGAGATAACTTACAACCCATGCTAACAATTATTAATCGCAGAACTCCCTTGAAGACCCTCCTGTGACCTCCCAAGACACCCTAGAAACATGTAGCTGGCGAGATCACTTGTTCTACTACATCATTCTGTACTTGTCATTTATTCCACATCGTCAAAAATAAAAATAGATAGGTCCCTCAGTGTAACAGGATTTTTAACGTTTTTGATAAATAGAACAGAAATAAATTGGACGTAGGAAAAACGAACTTGATATCGCAAGAGGATTTTGCCCAATTATCCGATACAACTAATTTTCAGCGCTTGTAACTTATATTTAAAGGGAGAAAGGAAAAGAAGAAAGAATTTTGTTCAGTCACAGAAAAAAAAAAAAAGTAAACACCCCTACTAATTTTGCAACTAATTGTAACAGGAGAACATTACTGGTCCAAAGGATTGGAAATTAAATCTACTTTCAAATGACGTATATAAAACTTCATTAGGAGGCTATCTACATATCAAAACCTGCCCCTCCCCTCTTTTTTATGTCAATATCAAATTTTGATAATATATTTTAAATTTTCTGTTAAAACTAGCCTTGAAACGAAATTTCAAAAATTCAGATGATAAGTTTTGAAATTATTAAACATTCAAAATTTAGAGCTTCTAATGTTAAATTATGTTTTAATGTTTTTATCAATATCTCCTATAATTAAAATCCCAATGTGATAATTTTTTGTGCGGTTGTAATAAAAACAAGTTGGAAATTGCACGTGAAGCGTAGCAAATTAGGTGCGTTCGTTCGATAACGAAGTTTTAAAAATATTACTTTCATATATCAATCTCATAAAATGTTAAATAGTGAATTACAATTAAAACCCTCATCAAACAATGTTCTCCCTATACCGTTATGTAATGGAATACTTTTGTGTGGCCTTGTAAATCAATAACAAATGTTCTTTGCACCACAAATTAAGTAAGATGTATATTATAATATGTACTTTATAATTTCATATAAATTTTATTAAGTTCGCATGAGTGTAACACGATTAAAATGCATTTGAAACATTTTTTTTCCCATTGACCGTAATGTAACGGAATACTTTTGATTGTCCCTGTAATTGATCTATACATCCGATTTTCATAAAATTTGAAATAACTCGACAAAATTATGTAATAATTATGTATTTTAAATTTCAAACGTATAGAATATATTTGAAACTTTTTCCCGATTGACCATAATGCAATTGAATACTTTTGATTGTCCCTGTAATTGATCTATGCACACGATTATAAAAAATTTTGAAATAACTCGACAGAATTATGTAATAATTGCGTATTTTAAATTTCAAACGATTAAAATGCATTTGAAACTTTTTTGCCCATTGACCGTAATGTAATGGAATACTTTTGATTGCCCCTGTAATTGATCTATGCATCCGAGTTTCATAAAATTTGAAATGACTCGACAAAATTATGTAATAATTATGTATTTTAAATTTCAAACGATTCGGTTGGGTAGTTTTTGCGTTGTTATATGCGGACAGACAGACGGACAGACGGACGGACTAAACGACCACTATAGGTGCTACGTATTATATAATTACGAACGCACCTAAAAATAATGAATTTATAATTAAAAAAATCATAATATGAATTATGAAATTAAAATCGAAAAAAATATGAATTTCAACCTGTAAATTTTTTTGATGGATTTACATTTATTATGTCCTACTTAATGCAAATTCAGAATTTAAAATTTTTATCCCTTCTAATTTTTGAATTAGAAGGAATCATTTGTATAGCTCAAAAAACGTCAAAATGATGGTTTAAAGGACCATCTATGATATTCAGAAAAGCAAAATTTGAAAAATACATATACAGTGTCTCACAAAAGTGATGGGACACTTGTGTTTTATAAAAAGAAACTGCAATAAAACAAAGAAACAAACATGTGCAAAAATTTTTTGGGTGTGTTTCATATTTAAAGTTAGTAACAATTATTACATAACATACATTTTGTCAAAATATTAAAATATTAATTTAGTAAAAATACAATTGTTCAGAACGGAGCAAAAAATGGCTCACATAAGTGATGGGACACTTATTTTTCCATCAAATATTTATACAAAAATTTTAGTTTTTTTAAAAGGTTTTAATATTTTGTTGGATTTCCTTTTACTTTTAAAACATGATTTAATCTTTTTGGGATGGATTCAACTAATTTTTTGTGATTTCTGGAGTGATTTTACCCCATTCTTCTTGAAGCACCGATTTTAGTTGTTGTTTTGAAGAAATGGTGTGTTTGCGAATTCTTGATTCCAATTCTTGCCAAATATTCTCTATGGGATTTAAGTCTGGAGATTGTGGTGGTGTTTTTATTATTTCAGGACAGTTATATAGCAGCCAGAGTCTAATGTTCAGAGCAGTGTGCTTGGGATCATTGTCTTGGTAGAATTTAAAATTGTTATGAAGGTTCAATTTTCGTGCTGAAGATTTCAAATTTTGCTTTAAAATATCAATATACTTGTGCGGATCCATTATACTGTCAATAAAAACAAGATTACCAACTCCAGCGGACGACATACACCCCCATACCATAACTCCTCCTCCACCATGTTTTACTGTTGGTACCAAGTTCTGTTTGCGAAATTCTTCCCTGGGTTTTCTCCACATCGAGATTCTACCGTCAGAACCAAATAGATTAAATTTACTCTCATCAGCAAATATAACTTTATTCCAGTTATCCGAATTCTTATTTATGTTGGATTTTGCGAAAGCTAGTCTGAGTATTCTATTCTTTTCACTTAGGAAGAATTTTTTCCTGGCTACTCTACCGTGATATCCAGCAGATCGAATTACCCTTCTAATAGTCTCAGGATTAACAATTATTCCATATAATGCTTGTAAAGCAGCAGCAACTTTTGAAGCACTATTTCTTGGATTTTTTTTAATATTTCAAACGATAATTCGCTTTATTCCATTGGATAGCTTTGATGGTCGGCCAGGTCTTCTTTTATCCTGAATCATATGATTCTTTTTATATCGTTTAATGATATTGAAAACGTTTGAACGACTCAAGTTAACTGTTTCAGCAGCTTTTCTAGTAGATTTTCCACGTTCAATATGCAAATTAATAACTAATTTTCGAATTTCAGGCGAAGTTTCTTTTCGTTTAGCATTCATGGCTACACAGAGCTAAAAAACACAAAAATTCCAAAACAAACTGGAGAGAAATACTGTAGACGATTTTATAAATTATTGCCAATTGCTTTTAAGTAAAAATAAAACCCCCAAAAATATTTTTATTGCTTATTTCAGACGATTTTTGTTGCATATATAATGGTGTCCCATCACTTATGTGAGCTATTTTTTGCTCCGTTCTAAACATTTGTATTTTTATTAAATTAATATTTTAATATTTTGACAAAATGTATGTTATGTAATGATCTTTACTAAATTTAAGTATGAAACACACCCACAAAAAAATGTGTACATGATTTTTAAATTTATTTGATTAGTTTCCTTTTGTAAAGCACAAGTGTCCCATCACTTATGTGAGACACTGTATATTTTACACATTTTATTGAAACCTTTTGGCGGGCAGTAGTCGAAACATATTAAGCAAGTAAAATGTTCATCAAGAAACAATATAATAGAAGTGACACATAATAGTTAATCTGCGGCATTTGGACAATCGTGTACCGAACTTCAATTTGGATATAGCCCCTAAAAATAAGCTTATTTTAAAATAATTAATTTCTCTGAAATTAATTGTACAAATTTCATGAAAATTTTAATTCAGATTAATTGATGAGTGAAGAATTTATTTATGGTCAAACTTGGGTATGGCTATTGGAACAAGAAAGTTTGTGTTCATATTGATAAATGTAGACGGACCCCTAAGCAAATTTTATAAATTAGGTTGTCCCAAAAGTTTCTTCCTTTTTTTTGCAAAAAATAAACAATGGAAATTTCGATAAAGGCATTTTTTTATTTAATAATGCTTGTGCAAATCTATTGAACAAATCTTCTTCTCTCTCTCCAGTAGTCTAATAACATCTTCTTTTCAAAACTTTTTTGATTTTGTGGCAAAATACTTACAGAGGAAGTTTTTTGTGTCATTCAAAAAGTTTTTTTTTTTTTTTTTTTTTTTTTTTTTTTTTTTTTGTGAATAGAATTTGTAAGAGAAAGAAACAAATAGTAGTCGGACGGAGCAATGCCCGGAGAGTAAAGAGGATGGATCAGAATGTCTCAATCGAATGCAAAGAGTTGTTTCTGACAGTCAAAGATACATGTGGAATGGAGTCGTCATAGTGGAAGCTAATACCTCGTTTGTTTGAAATTTCGGGGTGTTTCATGGCTATGGCTACCTTTAGTTCGTCTAGTTGCTAACATGAATTTTCAAAATTGAAGGTCTGGTTAAGTGGATATCGCTCGTAGTAGATCCAATTTCGCCAAATAGAGACTAAAACTTTCTTCTGTAAGAGTCCAGCTTTAGCGACAGGAATGAGACCTTTATCTCGACTGAATCAGGATTGTTTGCATTCCTGGTTATTATAAAGTGTCCAAATTTTGTCCACGCGGACCAATCTTTTCAAAAAAGGATCTTTTTGATGTTGACAATGCGATCTGCAAAATTGTTCACCAACAGGTCATGGGCAAGTCGGCACTTCTCTTACGATAGCATGTGGCAGAATTCGCCCCCTCTCCCCTAAAATAATAACACGTTATACAGGGTGTCCCTAAACAAATGGTATATACGCTAGGGTGTGATAGAGCACATCAAGCCGAATAATAGTAAATAGGTAACCAAGGGTCCCAAACGTTTTCCAAAGGAGATAGTCGCCATTAAAGTTTGGGGTCCAAAATTTCAAATGCACATAAAAAACGGAAAATTTGTCGGATTGATTTGCGGTTTTCACTAAAATTTTTCTTTATGTTGGTATTTTTTGAAAATAAATTATAAAGATAAATTTCGAAAAATGCCGATAGAGGGCGCTTTAGACTTTGAAGTAATGAAAAACTATTTTTTGCCGTGATTTTTTGCATCTCATTAAATGGTTTCGTAAGCTTAGACTTAAACTTAAATTTTGAGCTCAAAATCTGAATAGTTGGAAGCGGTTAAGTAGCACAAACTAACTGTGTTCAGAGGATTTAAATTTCAAATGATTATAAAAAACGGAAAAATTGGTCGATTTATTTGCGGTTTTCACTAAAACTATTCTTTATGTCAGTATTTTATTGAAAACAAATTATAAAGATAAATTTCAAAAATGCCGATAGAGGGACTTAGAGAGCTTTAGACTTTGGATTAATGAGCAACTTTTTTTTGCCGTTATTGCATCTCATTAAATGGTTTCGTAGGCTTAGATTTAAACTTAAATTTTGAGCTCAAAATCTGAATAATTGAGAGTGGTTAAGTAGCACAAACTGAACTGTGTTCAGAGGGTTTAAATTTCAAACGAAACGGAAAACTATAAAAAAAAAAACGGAAAAATTAGTCGATTCGTTTGCGGTTTTTGCTAGAACTACTCTTTAAATCAGTGTTTTCTTGAAAATAAATTTTAAAGATAAATTTCACAAAATGCCGATAGAGGGCGCTTTAGACATTGGAGTAGCGTACAACTATTTTTAACCGTTATTTTTTTAAATCTTATTAAATGCTTTCAAATGCTTAGATTTAAATTTTGGGATAAAATTCTCAGTCGTTGCGAGTGTTTAAACAGCGCAAAAGTGAACTGTGCTTGAGGAGGGGGGGTGTTAAATTTCAACTCCTGAACACACTTCAGTTTGCGCTTCTTAACCCCTCCCAACGATTCAGAATTTCAGTTCAAACTTTAAGTTTAAATCTAAAATTTCGAAAACATTTAACTAGTTTTGGAAAGCATTTAATTAGATACAAAAAATAACGGTTAAAATTTGTTGTTGGTTAATCTGAAGTTTAAGGCGCCCTCTAACGGAATTTTTTTAATTTATCTTTAAAATTCATTTTCGAGAAGATACTGACTTAAAGAATAGTTTTATTTTAAACTGTAAACGAATCGAGCAATTTTTCCGATTTTATTATCATTTGAAATTTTAATCCTCTGAACACAGTTCAGTTTATGCTACTTAACCACTTCCAACTATTCAGATTTTGAGCTCAAAATTTAAATCTAAGTTTACGAAAACATTTAATCAGATGCAAAAAATAACGTAAAAAAGTAGTTGTTCGTTACTCCAAAATTTAAAGCGCCCTCTATCGGCATTTTTTGAAATTTATCTTTATAATTCATTTTCAATAAAATACCGACATAAAGAATAGTTTTAGTGAAAACTGCAAATCAATCGACCAATTTTTCTGTTTTTTATAATCATTTGAAATTTAAACCCTCTGAACACAGTTAAGTTTTTGCTACTTAACCGCTTCCAACTATTCAGATTTTGAGCTCAAAATTTAAGTCTAAGCTTACGAAACCATTTTTGAGATGCAAAAAATCACGGCAAAAAATAGTTTTTCATTACTTAAAAGTCTAAAGCGCCCTCTATCGGCATTTTTCGAAATTTATCTTTATAATTTATTTTCAAGAAAATACCAAAATAAAGAATAATTTTAGTGAAAACCGCAAATCAATCGACCAATTTTTCCGTTTTTTATGTGTATTTGAAATTTTGGACCCCAAACTTTAATGGCGGCTATCTCCTTTGGAAAACGTTTGGGATCCTTGGTTTCCTATTTACTATTACTCGTCTTGATGTGTTCTATCACCCTCTAGCGTATATACCATTTGTTTAGGGACACCCTGTATATGCACAGCCTCAAAATAATTTTACTTCAAGTAAAATATTTTGGAATTCGGTCTAAACATCGATTAGAATCTTTTTATTAAATGTAATTGATACCAATAATTGTATTCAGCCACTGATTAACAAACTTGATAACAATAATTATCAAGCTCTTTAATTTTTCTGATTTTAATTAGTGCTTCTAGGAAATTAAAATTTCAAGAGAAATGTTCCTATTTAAATAAAGATAATTTAATTTTTTTAAAGTATTTTGAATGTTTACCCATAAGAGTCCTTTTTTTCTATCGTGAAATATAAGAAATAATAATCTCTGCGATTCAAGATGGGGATTATGACTTAAATTCTTTTGTATATAGTTAATTAATTGAAAAATTTAACTCATTTTTTTTAAATATTTTTGTGCATCACTTAAACAAAACATATTATAAAAGTTACTCATTTCTTTAAAAGTTTTATTTTTTTTAAATATATATATATATACACACAATTGTCAACCTACACTATCACTTACAAACAAGGAAGAAAAAAGTCTTTCTACTAAATATCTGTACCATTCGATTCAATTTAACCTCGACGGCAGACGGATTTCATTTAATATTCCAAACACGCAGACGAACAACCATGATAGATGACAGCTATTGGAAAATAAATAGCTTCCATAACTCAGTCTATTTTTTTCCAAAAACAGAGACATATAGATCTGACTATCATCACCTTTGACACTCACAGATAGATGTGTACAGAGTGTCGATGTGTCATTTGTCAATGATCGCATTGGGACGGAGGATTGTTTTTCTGGAGAAAAGAAATGTAACAACATCAAAACGATGAAACCGAACCGTGAAATGAAAAATGGCACTGGTTGAAAGAAATATGAGCATGCAAATTCAGGTGCTCTTTTTGAATTATTTCAATAATAAAATCTGAATCTGTGTAGCAACAGAACATATTTATAGTTCAGCTAAACTAACATTTACATTAATAACAATGATATATGCAGTCAATATTTGAGAGTTTCTTCATTGAATAAATTTAAATAGGGTGTGTTTTGAATTATTAAAGCTGAAAATATTCTGCATAGAATATTATGATGAAACCATTAAAATCCCTTTATAGTACAATTCACACAGAAGCGACTTTAGCACTTCAGAGGCATTGGTAATATTTTATGCATTGTCCCATAAATGATACTTATAAAAGAAATTATAAGTATTAACCAAGCGTTTAACTTTGTATTTTGTACCACTTAAGTCTTAGTGCACCGGGTGTTAAGCCCGACCTTGCTCTCTTCCTCTAAAACAGCCTTTGAATTCTCGTCAGGCAAATCATGACAACACGAGGTTTCTTCATGTTTATCTATTCTAAAAAGTTTTGTCTTTATTTAATGTGATTTGATAACGAGCATGCGAAAAAAAAAATAATGGTATTAGAAAAAGTAATAGAAATATTGATGTGCATATTTGAGAAAATTATATTTGTGCCATAGTAAATTAGTTGTCAATCTTGCAGTTTTGTTTTTGTTTTTTTTTTAATTAAATGAAACCAGAAATTTTATTGACTAATAAAAGTTAATTAAGAATCACCATGATAGCAAGAAACATTCTGCCTTGTTTTACCCTGGTGGTTTTTGCCACCTCTTTTGCTTTACTGATGCGTTTTGCCTTGCGTTTTTGTTGAACTTGTGTTAACTCCATTTCATTAAATTTTTGACTTCTCACATTTTCTTTTGCTACCTATGAAGTAATTTTCATAAACACAGTTATAGTTTTTTTTATATTATAATTTAAATTTTATTTTCCTTTTAATGAAATATATACTTTTCGCAACTTTAATATTATATATATATATATATATTATTATTAACTCCCTTTTTTCTTATTTTCTCTAAATATTTTTTTTTTACTTTTTAAAGTCATTTTTAACTATATATTAACTATTTTCCTATGCTTCATACAATAGCAAGACATTCAATGTTTATATTGGACGTGAAGTCTATGACAACTTGGAAGCCCATCAATGCTGATTACCTGTTCAAGAAACATTCCATGACATATTTTCAATGGTTCGACTTGTTTTTATCTGAATTCAGGGAAAAACCCAGGAAAAAAAAAAAAAAAAAAAAAAAAAAGGTTACGTAATATGTATTAAGATTTTGAGATAGCCACCGCCAAAACTTGCCATCTTCGAAGATTGTTTAACATCATATGAATTACAAAATATTAAAATGTCAACAATTTCCACCAGGACCACAGTTTTCACATACAATTTTTACATTTTCCTTCATTTAAAAATAAAAAGTTAAATATCGCAAAAGATAATTAAAATTTAATAATTTCGGAAACAATTATAAACAATTCTCGGATTTATACGAGTCTTTGTTTTTCATTTCAGCTCATACTCTGAAGGAGTAGGGACGAAATCCATACATACAATCAAATTTTAATGTTTTAATTAATGATGGAGAAAAACCAATTGCCTGTTCTAATCACTTAATAACCCCCACAACAGTTAAAAAACTAACACTGAAAAAATATATTCATCGCAAATGAGTTTATTGTTAATGTAAGCGATATTGTGTATTTAAATGCTTCATTGTTGATAAATACAACCGAATCTCGTATTGCTCCATTTTACATGTTAGGGATTTCAAGGGGAATTAATAAATTGTTCATATGCAATCCTTAAACTTTCTCCGATAGGACAATTGCGCACATCAAACTTGACGAATTATATTTTATAGTGGATACATGGGATTCATGTGTAACTAACTACAAAATGTCTCTCATTGACTATATGAATATTTTTTGTGGAACATTGATTTATTGCGGGAACATTCGTTAAATAACTACTATGTGAAGACAAAGGGCATACTAAAATGAAAATTATAAATAAAAAAAATATGTTTTTTAAAATTGAAACTTAAATATTCATATTACAAATCTCAAAAAAATTCTCCAAAAGCGGTATATTTTACTTTTTTTATGCAATCATTTTTTTATGTAGTTTTTACTGCAGATACTACAACTAAAAACCTAAAATGTTATATATGTAAAAATAAGTATATTCCACGATTACATAGCGATTTATAACTTGACATTGAAAATTATACGTAAAAATAAAATAAATACTTTACCTTATTTACATCTCAAGATTAGGGCAAATTAAAGAAGGTAGTCCAGGGTATCAGAAAAGCACTGTCCGATGACCAAAAATCCCACGTGTTCACTGATATGCCTTGCAATACACGCACATACACATATACAAAATACACCTTACACTAACGGATATATCACCAGTTGCTTTTTACACCGTTTTACCTAGAGGAAGTAAGTTCGCGTTTCCAGAAGGGGGATGGCAGGCTAAAAATATCGTCTCTGCTCTACATATAAGGGAGGAGGAGGAATGACGGGAGGGATTTTTTCTTTAAAGATTTTTTTTTTTTCTTCTCTCTCTCATCTTTTTTTTTTTTTTTAAATATACGAGGGGGTGTCACATGGTAGCAGATTCACGAACGGAAGCACCGAAAAAGATGCCGAAAAATTAAAGGAAAGTTTTGAAGAGGGGAAAGGACTTAATAGAATATTCGTAATGGAAACAATAGACGTAAAAAAAGCAATTTTTTTTCGTTTCATTCTTGAATTAAGATTCATCGTTAAACTCAAAAAATGAAATACAATACAGAAATTCGGAAGCAAATACATTTTTACTCTTCAGAAAAAAGTAAGTAATGAAAATGATCTGCCATAATGCCACAAACACATTTTTCTCAAAACAACATTTTTTTCAGTCTGCCCCATACCTTTTAATTTTCGTTCAAAATCTCAATGCAGTAAAAGACATAGTTGAAAAAAACTACAAGAAATTTCTTAATCTTTTTTTTTTTTTTTTTTTTTTTTTTTTTTTATTAGACAGTTATTTGAAAGCTGAGAAAAAACAGGCACTAAATTGATTTTTTTTTTTTTTTTTTTTTTTTTTAATTCGTGTAAAATAATTTAATTGCTACTCCGAGGACTGTAATAAACCAACATTACAATATTTATATCTATCACCATTTCTACTTCTTACATACATCCAAGCTGGTCATTTAGCGCAATATTGAAAATTTTGAATGAAAACTGAATCTCGTGGAACAAGATACACCGGCATAGCACTTAAAAAAAGTAAGTTCGCGCCCATGCGTTTATGGTAACTGTAATTTATTTTGAGAAAAAATACACTTTAATTATAATATGATATGTTATTTTGATTAATTTCTTTTATTATATACACATATTTAGTCTCTACCAAATATAGGAAGAAAAATTATTATTATTATTATTATTATATAGAATAAATTTTCACACCCAAACAAAAAATCGCTTTTTTTCTTTCTGTTGCCTAAATACAAAATATCATTTTATATTTTAAAAATACTAATCATATGTACATAATTATTTTTAAAAAGCACAAAAAAATTATACCTACTATTGAATATCTAAATTAAACCCTGTGGCGCCTTAGGGATCATAACTTACATGCTCAACTCTGTTTTGTTGACCGTGGATCCTGATGTGCTATATACAGGATATATTGATCCGATGGTCAGTATTTAGTTCCAAAGCAAGTTTGCAAAACCGACAGTGGCGCTGCACGGAGGTAAAGGTGCGTTCTGATTCTGACTACAGTAGAACTACGATTAACCGAGTTGTGATTAATCGAGGTTTCTGTTAATCGAGCTAAGTGAATGAGCCTTGATCAATACCACACTTTTTATTTTTATTCTCTTTTATTTTAAGATATGTTAAATTCTCGAATACAGGGAGTTTTTTCGAGATTTCTGATATCCGAGATACTAGAGATCCTAATTAGCTCGTATAATAGAGGTTGAACTGTACTTAGCTGTTGAGCCAGGGCCTGATTACTAACGGGGCACTCTCCCACCAGGAAAAAGAAATAAAGAATTTTTCCTTATTCATGACAGTAATCTTGTATGAAAAGGGCGTTTAAAGAAGACGAAAATTTCTATAAATTTTTTCTGGTGAAAGAGTGCCCCGTTAGTAATCAGGCTCTGTGTTGAGCTGCATGATATGTACAGCCGTGAGGGAAAAGATCCTCCCTTACTAACTAACCGTAATGCGAGTGGCATCACCGATTCGGAACAGGGTCCTAACCAGGCAGTAAAGAGTGGCCGTTAAAATTTTTTTATGGAGCTAATTCGTATGTTTTTTCTCTCTTTCTTTAAATATATTTAAATTTAAATAAATTAAAAATATTTAAATATAACTAGAGGACTGCTATCTGTGGGGATCCTAGCAAATAGACAAATAGCATGTACTGTATACTTGGGCATATAATGTACAATTTTGATACAAGAAAATTGACCAAAATTACCAGGTGTGCATCATGTACCCGATATTCCGGTATTATAATATACACTTTTGGCACAAGAAAACTGGCAGAAATTTCCAAGTGTAAGTCATGCACCCGGTATTCCGACATATAATACACGCTTTTGCCACAAGAAATTTGACCAAAATTTCCCGGTGCGTGTAACGTACTTGATATTCCGGCGTATAATGCACTTTTGACACAAGAAATTTAACCAAAATTCCCCGGTGCGTTTAACGTACTTGATATTCCGGCGTATAATGCACGCTTTTGACACAAGAAATTTGACCAAAATTCCCCGGTGCGTGTAACGTACTTGATATTCCGGCGTGTAATGCTCACTTTTGACACAAGAAATTTGACCAAAATTCCCCGGTGCGTGTAACGTACTTGATATTCCGGCGTATAATGTACGCTTTTGACACAAGAAATTTGACCAAAATTCCCCGGGGCGTGTAACGTACTTGATATACCGGCGTATAATGCACACTTTTGACACAAGAAAATTGACCAAAATTCCCCGGTGCGTGTCATGTACCTGATATTTCGTTATATAACGTACATCTTGGACAGAAGAAAATTGATTAAAATTGCCAGGTGTGTGTCGTGTACAGGTTATTCCGGCATATAACGTACACTTATGATAGAAGAAAATTGATCAAAACTTCCAAGTGCACGTCATATATCGGTTATGGTATAAAAATGAAATATTAAAAAATAAGAAACAAGTTGGAAATCGCACGTCAAGCGTAACACAGTGCGTTCGTACTATAAAGAAGTTTAAAAAATATTCAGGTCTTAGTGTGATAGAATACAGTATTTCGGATACAGTACAGTATCCGAAATCTTTTGTGTATCCCTGTAAATAATATCCGCTTTTTATTATACAGGAAGTAACTTGTAATTAATTTCAGCAACATATATCAATTTCATAAAATGTGAAATAGTTTAATATTATTAATACGCGCCCTAAACAATGTTTCCCCTATACCGTTATATAATGAAATACTTTTGTGTGTGTAGTCCTGTAAATTAATAACAAATAATATTTACACCACAGATTGTACAGAATGCATATTTTAGTATATACTTCATAGATGCATATTAATTTTATTATGTTCGAAAGAGTGTAATACCATTAAATTGCACTTGAAATTATTTTTTCCACTCACCGAAATGGGCCGAAATACTTTTGATTGTCTCTGCAACTGAACTATGCATCCGATTTTCATAAACTTAAAAATGATCCGACAAAATTATGCAACAATTATATATTTTAAATTTCGAATGATTCGGTTGGGTAGTTTTTGCTCTGTTATATGCGGACAGATGTACGGACTGAACAACGACTATAGGAGTTACGTATTTACATAATTAGGAACGCACCTACAAGAATCGATATTTCAACATTCGTTAAATCCGTATGAGTTTTTTCGTTGCGTATTTATTTATTTATTTTTTATTTATTTTTTGTATACTGTGTTTTTAAAGAATGGGAATTTAATATAGTGCGTAGATTATTCAATATGTCATGTTATTAATGCTATTATTTAGGGTGATTCTAAATTCATGGTTCAAACTTTAAGGGTTGGTATAGGGCTCTGTAACAATCATTTATTATATAGGAATGTACGGGCACAAGTGATGTCGGGGTACGAACATCAGGGAATCAACATGACCCCTTTTTTATTTCAAAATTTCTCACTCATACCAGAAAATTCCTATACTATTCTTTTCTTATATAAGACAAATATTTCGTAATTAAGTAAAGAAAAAAATCTTCTTTGAAAATTCTCGGTATGAAATTAAAATTTTTGAATTGAAAAAAACCCCGCAAATTTGGCGAATTTGTCAAAAACAAAAACTACATGCAGTTGCGGGTTCTTTTTTTTTTCCAATTCAAAAATTTTGATTTCATACCGGAAGTTTTCAAAAAAATTATTTTTTTTTCTTTATGCATTCATGAAACGCCTGTCTTAAATAAATAAAAGAATAGTATAGGAATTTTCTAATATGAATAAGAATTTATGAAATAAGAAAGGGGCCAAACTTGTATCCTGGTTTTTGTACCGCAAAGCGTCCCTTGCGCTCATACATTCCTATACAATAAATGATTGTTACGATGTCCTGTACTAACCCTTAAAATTTTTACCTTGAATTTAGAATCGCCCTGTATAATGCATTATATGTGCAATGTATTATACAGGGTATTACAATGCATTAATGTTATTACATTTGTTATAATTGTTATTACATAATGTATCAAGATTATCATTTAGAACAATATTGGAAGTTTTGAATGAAAACTTAATTGCTTGAAACAAGATGCACCGGAATATCTAGAAAAAATAGGTTCGCGTTCCACTTCTTAGAGGTAACTGTATTTTATTTAGGGGGAAAAAAGCTTTGAATTACATATTTTATTTTCCATGATATTAACGTGCTAAAAATAAAAAAATATATATCTTGAATATTATTAGGCTGGACAAATAATTCAATTGTGTAACATTTAGCATTCTAACAGACTATTAAAACAAATTTAAAAGCTAATTATAACCACTTTATAATGTGTACTTGAATAAAATATGTTCAGAAAATTTAATATTAACCAAATAAACGCTACAAAATAAGCTTGTTAAGAAACAAATACAGTAATCTTTTTTTTTTTTTTTTGACAATAAATTATAACTAAACAACAATTTGCGACAATTACACAGCAGAATACAAAAAAGCCTTAATTTTGAGATTTATAGTATATGTATATATATCTATATATATATATCTATTTATTTATTTATTTACATAGTTTATATGCAATAAGAAATTAATTTCTACCACAAAAGTGAACACGGTAATTACAAATCAAGTACATAAGAAAAAGGGGGAAAAGTCAACTTCAAATGTCACCGTTTGGATATCTTAATCTTAAAAGAATACTGACAGTTAGCCAATCTCTGGGGGTTTCCAAGCGGAATCTATCAGATTAGGAAAGGGATAGTGAAAAAATAATCCCATAAATATATTTTGAAAATGAAACAAACTATAAAACGAAAAGTAATTGAGTTTTACTATCAGATGATACGTCTGTTATTTATAGGGTTTTTAATAAAAGAATATGACAGCAAATCTACAAAATCTGTTGGCCTTTCGTTTCTCATTTTCTTTGTGTGTTGCCAAAACCAGTTTCGATATTAAGAAATAATAAATGTTAGGTTAAAAATGAGGAAATATAACTAATAAAATGCTCGACCGAAGAAAATTTCCTTTCACTATGCAGGTTGTCCACTCTCAATGATGACCAATGACTATAATTCCTAAACCGTTAGTCATGGCATATAGCTCCAGTTACAAAAATGTTTTTAAGAAGATAAAAAAAAATATTTTAAAAGCGACTTTTTACTCAATTTACTTTTAAAATACATTAAAAACATTTCTTAAAAACAATACAATAAAAACATTTCTTAAAAGAGTACGAAATTTAAATTTTTATACGGTCCCCGGTCCTATAAGTTTTATTTAGTAAAATTTCAAATGTTATAAAATTTTAAAAATGCATGACTTATACCAGTATTTTGCATCTGAACACAAATGAGTTCGGCCATGATTCGGAAGGTCATATTCAGTTCAAAATTTGTGTTCGAACTTTAAATCACTTTCAAATATTTCATAGAGATTAAATTTTACACACTGATGTAAATCTGATCACAATCTAATATTATTGATCTGCCAAGTTAACTGGTCTACCAAGTCATATTTTGTTGGAAAAGAACTTCAAACCCAATTTTAGTGGTTGATTGGTAGGCTTACCATTGTGTTTTCTTGTCCTCAGTCTTCCATGGTTTCACATCTTTGGGTGCAGGAAAACACACTATAAATCTACTGGTCAACCAGTAAAATCAGGCCTGCAGGTGGTTCCATCAAGATATAGTTTGGCAGAAGGGTTACATGTTAATATGAGAATCGAGTTTGAACTAATCCTGGAATTTCAGCCGTTGAATCGATAAAGTGGTGGTCTGTGCAATTCCATTCTATCATAAAGTGTGCGACGGTTTAGTTCTTAATATGAAGAGGGTAGCGGAGAGTCTTTAGAGGTGAATTAAATCTTTATCAGAAATATGATTTATTAAATACATGAAATAAACATCCGATTCTTTATTAACGATTGAATATTCACAGCGAAAATAAATTATTAAGTTTGGGATCGATTAACAGTATAATGGCAGTGAAGTTTTGTAACAGAATCCTGGTGGTCATGTAACTTAAAGTCACTCTTAAAGTTTGTTCATTAAACAGTCTTTTTCGCACTTGTCTAAGTCCCCAGAAGGTATCTTAAAAGTGAGACAAACTAAATTCTCTGTTCTAGAGATCTAAACAAATTCCCTCAGTTACACAGATCATCTTACAAAGAGATGAAACTTTACTTCTCTAAGAACGAAAGACTTCTTTTTTTTGGGGGGGGGGGGGGGTGAGTATTTTTCTTTTGATCTCATTGATCAACGCCTTTGCTCTCTGATAGCCAGCCACTTAGGTTTACCGTATTATGACGTCATTCTCAATCGTTGATCCCATAGTTTACTAGTGATCTTCCTATCTTGCTGGGACCAATTTCATTTTCGGGTCCAAGGATATAGGAACTGGGAACTCTTTCACGTTTAGTGGGTCATCAGCAAGAACTCAAGCATGCCTTTTTTCTCTCTATATTCATCTACCTGGCTAAATATTGTCATCTTGGGTGATGTGTATAAATTTCTTAGATTTTTTTTCCTTTAGAAAGTTGAACTCAGCTAAACTTCTATCTTTCTCTAATACACTAGTGTGCTTAGAGGCATTTTGCTTCAATATTTCAGGGCTTCGCGCTTGGACCAGTTCGATTTGTTTTGTTACATGTGAAACGTGACACATTCAAAGTTAAGTTTCTGACCACAATAGAGCGTAAAACATCTGTCTCATTTTTATTAGGAAGTAAAAGAATTTTAATAAGACGCAATACAGGGTAATAAAAGAAATAATAAGTAACTTATTTTATACATTTAATAGCATTCAAATTGTGTCCCAAAACAGCATGATAAAAATTATTAAAATTAAGATGCAACACTGCACATTAATTTATTTTCTTCCAAAGCTTCTAATCAGAATCGAATCGAAAACCGAAAAAAACTATCTGTCCGTCACAGTGTCAGTACACAAAAACTGTAAAAATCAGTCTTCAAATTTTGTGTACTTACAGCTGAATACTTCGTGTCACACGACAAATCATAAAATTTTGAAAAAATGTATTATTTTAATGAAATCAATTTTTACAATGTCACCCTTTCATTTTTGCAATTTAGATTTTAGAGCAGAACCTTAATTTGAAATTTTTTCGTGTAGACACTCGTTAGTAAACAGAAGGTTCTTAGTTCAACACCCGGGGTTGGAACTTTCATATTAAGATGGGTTTGATTTAAAATATATATATATATATATTTATTGCCAATTTAAGGCATATATTAGGGTTTCGTTCATTTGGCATTCAAATATTCTTTGGAATTCAATTTTCTTTCTATATGAAAAACTATCGCGATTCATTAATGATGGGGTATTTTCAAATCTCGTCTAAACAATATTTTTCGTTTTTAGAAATTAATTTTTTTTTTTTTATATCGCCACTAATTTTGTTTTAATTTTGGATTTTCAAAAAATCTGGAATTTTGGATTTTATATAAATAATTTGATTTGAACATTTTTTATTTTATTAAAATAAATAATTTCCTTCTATGGTTATTTTTAAAATTAAATTTGTTGGTGCTACCATCTATATAAGAATTTAATAATTATAAATGAATAATTTGGATTTATTAATTAAAGGACAAGTTGTTTTGAAATAAATATTAGGTGAAACCCATTGTGCGATCTTGCGATCACATTTAACCACTTGTTCTTTTCTTGTTTTTTCACTAATCAAAGTATAGATAAAAAAAAAAATCCCTGTCAGCTTGGCCTATAGGCGGAGGTAGATTTCGAAGAATGCTCATTTCAACAACAAAAAATAAATTTAATTACAGATAAACCCAGTTTAACAACTTTATTTGTCCTCTTTTGAAAATTTTTTAATTTCATTTTTCTGTAAGGACTGGTTTTATCAGAATCATCTTAAGCTAAATTCGGATCAAGTGCCCATTTTGATAACATATTTTGAAATAATTCCAACTTTATAAAAAAAAAAAAATGACTAATACGGCACATTATATAGCTCCTAAATAACAAACGACTGTCTACTGAATGCGTTTCAGAGCAAAATTGAATTTAAAAATGAGTTATAAAATAACCAATTTTGAATATAACCTCAATTCTTAATCATGATAGCTTCGGGAAATTTTGCGCGAAGTGCCCGCTTTGACAGCATTTTTAAAAATATATTTAGCCTTTATCAAAAATACTGACCAATACGGGACATTATACAGCTCTTATATAAGAGAACCTGTCAAATGGATGTGTGTGAGAGCAAAACTGAATTTAAAAATGAGTCAGAAAAAACGCAATTTGTTATTTCAATGCTTCCTCAAATTTTCAATTACGATAACTTCTCGAAATTCTGTTCAAAATACCCTTTTTGGCATCCTTTTTTGAAATATATTCTGTCTTTATCAAAAAATTGGCCAATGCTTCATGTTATACAATTCCAAAATAAGAGGACTTGTAAATTGGATGTGTTTGAGAGTAAAAATAGATTTAAAATTGAGTCAGAAAAAACGCAATTTGTTATTTGAATACTTCCTCAAATTTCCTATCACGATCACTTCGGGAAAATTCTGTTCAAAATACCCTTTTTGGCAGCCTTTTTTGAAATATATTCTGTCTTTATCAAAAAACTGGCCAATGTTTCACATTATATAGCTCCTAAATAAGAGGATCTGCCATTTAGATGCGCTTAAAATAAAAAATAAATTTAAAAAACGATTCAGAATGTAAGCAGTTTTGATTAAGAGGTTTTTTCTCCAACTCCAATTTTTGTTTAATTTATTTTTTGCTATGCGAATTGGTCCTATAAAAAGCTTGTCAGTATAAAAGTTGTAGATGTTATTGAGAAGATGTAAAATAAATTTAATTGGATTTGATAGTTGAAGAATTGACTAAGTTATGGATTTTTTTCTTTTTCCAAACCCCTTTTTATTTTCGTTTTTAATTTTTTTTTTTTTTTTTTGCCGGTAACAGTTAGTCCTATCAAAAACTTGCAAATACAAAAGTTTTAGATAATTTTAAGAATATTTATAAAAAATTTAGATGGATTTGATATCTGGAGAATTGACAAAGTTATGATTTTTTTCTCCCAAAACCCCTATTTTTTTCGCCCCTTGAGCCCATTTTTAACTTTATCAAAAATCTGTCATGCATAAACTTTTGGCCCATTATTTAGAAATATATAAACTTTAAACTGATTCGATATCTGTTTCCATTAAGAAGTTATGGGTTTTTTTCTAAAACTCTTGTTCTCTTGTATGAAAAACGCCCCCTATTTCGACCCCCTTGGTCCGATTTTGCCCATTAATGAACTTAGCCGAGATTTTATCCCCTTTGATTTTATGTACTAGCTTGGTGGAGATTGGTGAAGAATTATAGAAGTTATCGTGTCCATAAAAAAGTGATATATATACAGTGTCTCACATAAGTGATGGGATACTTGTGCTTTACAAAAGGAAACTAATCAAATAAATTAAAAAAAACATGTACACATTTTTTTGTGGGTGTGTTTCATACTTAAATTTAGTAAAGATTATTACATAACATACATTTTGTCAAAATATTTAAATATTAATTTAATAAAAATAAAAATGTTTAGGACGGAGCAAAAAATAGCTCACATAAGTGATGGGACACCATTATAAATGCAACAAAAATCGTCTGAAATAAGCAATAAAAATGTTTTTTGGGGTTTTATTTTTACTTAAAAGCAATTGGCAATAATTTATAAAATCGTCTGCAGTATTTCTCTCCAGTTTGTTTTGGAATTTTTGTGTTTTTTAGCTCTGTGTAGCCATGAATGCTAAACGAAAAGAAACTTCGCCTGAAATTCGAAAATTAGTTATTAATTTGCATATTGAATGTGGAAAATCTATTAGAAAAGCTGCTGAAACAGTTAACTTGAGTCGTTCAACAGTTTTCAATATCATTAAACGATATAAAAAAAATCATATGATTCAGGATAAAAGAAGACCTGGCCGACCATCAAAGCTATCCAATGGAATAAAGCGAATTATCGTTCGAAATATTAAAAAAAATCCAAGAAATAGTGCTTCAAAAGTTGCTGCTGATTTACAAGCATTATATGGAGTAATTGTTAATCCTGAGACTATTAGAAGGGTAATTCGATCTGCTGGATATCACGGTAGAGTAGCCAGGAAAAAATTCTTCGTAAGTGAAAAGAATAGAAAACTCGGACTAGCTTTCGCAAAATCCAACATAAATAAGAATTCTGATTACTGGAATAAAGTTACATTTGCTGATGAGAGTAAATTTAATATATTTGGTTCTGACGGTAGAATCTTGGTGTGGAGAAAACCCAGGGAAGAATTTCGCAAACAGAACTTGGTACCAACAGTAAAACATGGTGGAAAAGGAGGAGTTATGGTATGGGGGTGTATGTCGTCCGCTGGAGTTGGTAATCTTGTTTTTATTGACAGTATAATGGATCAGTACAAGTATATTGATATTTTAAAGCAAAATTTGAAATCTTCAGCACGAAAATTGAACCTTCATAACGATTTTAAATTCTACCAGGACAATGACCCCAAGCACACTGCTCTGAACGTTAGATTCTGGCTGCTATATAACTGTCCTGAAATAATAAAAACACCACCACAATCTCCAGACTTAAATCCCATAGAGAATATTTGGCAAGAATTGGAATCAAGAATTCGCAAACACACCATTTCTTCAAAGCAACAACTAAAATCGGTGCTTCAAGAAGAATGGGGTAAAATCACTCCAGAAATCACAAAAAAATTAGTCGAATCCATCCCAAAAAGATTAAATCATGTTTTAAAAGTAAAAGGAAATCCAACAAAATATTAAAACCTTTTAAAAAGTAAAATTTATGGATAAATATTTGATGGAAAAGTAAGTGTCCCATCACTTATGTGAGCCATTTTTTGCTCCGTTCTGAACAATTGTATTTTTACTAAATTAATATTTTAATATTTTGACAAAATGTATGTTATGTAATAATTGTTACTAACTTTAAATATGAAACACACCCAAAAAATTTTTGCACATGTTTGTTTATTAGTAGTAGGAAAAGGAGAGTACGGGCTCATGCGGCGGCACTGCGGCACCGTGCCGCCGCCGCACCACGCAGCAACCGTCCCTCCGCATCCCTCCGCGCCCCGCCGCACCACCGTGCCACCGCCGCCCCACCGCCACCACCGTGCCACCGCCGCCCTCCTGGTCCCTCCTGAGGTACCCACCGTGCATCCCCCACCACAAACGCCTCCTAGTGGAAAAAAGGAACATTCTATTATAACAGGATAGGTGAACAACCTTCCCTAATTAAAAATATTATCAATCACATCTCAACTCGGAATCATACTATATGATGAAGATTAAATTTATATTTGAATTCTGAACAACCATAATTTTAATGAGTATTATTAATTAAGCGAAACACTGGAAAAATCTCAGTTTTAACCATTTTATTTAGATTTCTTCAACTACAAGATGAGATTATCAATTTAACACAAGAAAGTTAAACATATATTTGAATTTTGCTTGATAGACATCTTAATGAGTAGTATTAATTAAATAAAAACAATAGAAAATATCCAGTTTTATAGAAAAAGACTGATTTCTTACGATTTTTATCAACTATATGATCAATGTAACGTCTTAAAAGTTGAAAGTGAAACATGTATCCTAGTTTTTCAACAGCTATAGCCTTAATCAGTATCGTTAATTAAGTAAAAAAACAATGGAAAATATCAAGTTTTATGGAAAAAGACTGATCTCTTACGATTTTTATCAACTTAAGACAGAAAACTTAAACATACATTTCAGTTTTTCAACAGCTATAACCTTAATGAGCATTCATAATTAAGTAAAAACAATGGAAAATATCGATTTTTATAGAAAAAGACTGATTTCTTACGATTTTTATCAACTGCAACATCAGTGTATCGACTTACAAGTTGAAAGTTAAACATGCATTCTAGTTTTTCAACAGCTATAATTTTAATGAGTATCATTAATTAAGTAAAAAACAATGGAAAATATCAAGTTTTATAGAAAAAGACTGATTTCTTACGATTTTTTTAACTCAAACTTCAGAATATACATTTGATAGAAAGAAATTTAAGCATGCATTCCAGTTTTGGACAACCATTTCCTTCATGAACATTAATAATTAAGCAAAACAATGGAAAATATTAAATTTTTAACTGATTTCTTCTTTTTATATATAAAATCAGAATACACAACTTAAAATAGAAATGTAAACATATTTTTTAGTTTTTGAACACTCGTTACCTCAAAGAATTTCAATAATTGAACAATTAACAAAGGAAACTAATGATTTTTTAACGAAAAAAGACGAATTAAACGAATTTGGTTAACTTTTACTCTAATTGGAAATTTCATCGTACATTATATATACCAACTAAGTAGAATTTTAATGCATAAACGAATAATTTAAAGAAATCCCCAACACACAAATGTGAACCTGCAGAGCATTTCTTATTACGTCATATCTAAACTAAAACTTTTTTCTGCAACCCCTCCATGCATCCATTCCAGGTAGGGGAACATAACAAAGAATTTTGACGTCACAACTTACAAAGAAATACAACAAAATGTTTACGTTGAAGAAAAAATATCACATAGAGAGAAAAAAAGAAGAGATTTAAGCTATTTATCCATTCTAGTTTTATAACAGTTACCACAACATCTCCAAATTAAAATTTGGAAGTCATAATGAGTGTAATTAATTAAGCAAAATAATAGAAATATTAGTTTTTCAGAGGGGAAAAGACGAATTTAAACAAATTTTATCAGTTTTACACTAGTTTAATAATAATTTTAAGAGGAAAAAGACGAATTTAAACTTTTTTTTTTTTTAGTTTTACACTATTTTTTCTCATCTCCAACACGGATATATCAATTTTAACAGAAGAATTAAACGTATATTTTAGTTTTTAACAACAAAATCTTAACAAGTATCATTAATTAAACAAAAATAAATATCAGTTTTAAAGAAAAGACGAATTTGAATAATTTTACACTAGTATTTTCAAAAGCAACATGGAAATATCAATACTTATTCACATATTTCACTTAGTCACTGTATTCAATACTATATTTAATAAATTTGGATACACTTTAAGAATTTCCTAATCTATAATTATATATTAGCTGTATATTTAATGTTACCCATGTTTTCAACATTAGTTCATAATCGTGAATTTTGTATTTTAAACACCATGTATTCAGGTTCAGATTATTTTTACTTGAAATCATACAGAATTTTTTAACAGAGTTTGTTTTTGAAATCATTGAAGCAACTGTATTTAATATTTTTAACACCAATTTTCTAAGATTTTCTAACATTTTCCGATTATACATTCCTCAGAAGTACATTTCTAAATGCTACAATCACTTTACATATCGAAAAGATATCATTGAAGCAACTGTATTTAATATTTTTAACACCAATTTTCTAAGATTTTTTAACATTTTCCGGTTATATATTCCTCAAAAGTATGTATTCTAAACAATAGAAAATATTAATTTTAAGAATAAAAAGACGAATTTAAACAAATTTTATTAGTTTTACAATATTTTTTCTCATCTCCAACACGGATATATCAATTTTAACAGAATTAAACGTATATTTTAGTTTTTAAGAACAAAAAATGTAATAAGTATCATTAATTAAACAAAAAATAAATATCAATATTCAAGAAAAGACAATTTTTTACACAAATTTTCAACTTTGAAATACATTTGTTTATATATATTGTTACAATATATTACTAAACTTAAACTTTTTAAAAAGTTTGAATGTCTTTACAAAGGGTTCATATTTATATTTTTCACGTCTTGAATGCATTCGAAATCTTACAACAAAAGTATACTTTTATTATTATTATTATTCTAGAAAACCTAAAAAGTCATTTCTTGCTGCTTTAAACACTTGACATATTAAAACTACTCTGAGATATTCTACCCATATAATTAATCAAATTAGGACATGATTTATCTTACACTTCAAAATTTCTGAATTTTTACAATACTTATTTTCATCAAACTTTATTCTTGATCCTATATATTTTAACAGTACAGAATTTTAACATCTGTTTTTAACATCTGTTGAATTTTAACATCCGTTCATCATAACTTTTAATTATGATAATTATCCATTTTTAGGTTGATTGTCGAAAAACTGTATCTGAAATTACATAAACTTAATGTAAAAAACCATGTTCTCACACAATTTCTTGAAATTCAACAAAGAATTGACTATTACTTATCTATTATTCTTATTAAATACTTATCTACATCAATATCGACTCTCGATAGTATATAGATATTTCATCATTACACACTTACAACTCTTTTCAAACGTTTATCAGAAAAATAAGTCAATCAAAGTCTAGTAGTTATCACACCTGTTCCTCAGAAATATTACTATCATATGAAACAGTAAAGAAAATTAATAGATATTTAATATTTAATAACCTCATACGTGAAATTACTGTCGAATGAGAATACTAATAATCTATAAAATCAACTGTTGAACAAAAAAATAGTACAGATTACCGAAAATTCAAATGTTTTTTCTGCAAAAGTTACAAAAATTAACAAATGAATGACAAGTTAGAGAAATAACTAAAAAAGTTAATGAACATATTTACAAATTTATTAAAATCACACCTTTTTCTGGATTACAAACCACAATTTCTTGAAAAATTTAACACCGAATTTGTAAGATTTTAATCCTAGTATTACATACACTCAATAAATATTCAAAATTAACAAAAAAAAAATAATTTTTTAGTCTCATCAATAAGCAGAAATTCTATATTAAAAGAATATTTTCATATTAGTACTTATAAAAATGAGAGTTTACAAACTGATTTTCATAATTTTATCACATTTAAACTTAATATTTTACATAAAACATTATTTAATCAAATTTTATGCTTTCTAATTCAGTAAAATTCAATACTTTTTTAGTTTTTAAACCAATACCACAATATTTATTTACATCAAACTTGATTCTTCACCTTTTATATTTCCACATTACACACGTGAGATAAATACTAACTTGGATCAGGAGTTGAAGTCAATTGATTCCATTCGATTTTCATCATGTACGCATTGCTCCTACACGAAATTTCTTACTGCTATAATCATCTAATGTATTAAAACTAATCTACTCATATTTTTAATCAATTCATCAGATGTTTCATCTCGCACTTCTGAATTATCGTGCATCAAGTTGCTTAAAATATAAATACTATCTTTATAGTTTTAATGATATATAGTATACATGGTTTATCTTGAGTTAGCACTTCCATAGTATTAATCAAATTATATGTTTCATCTTGCACTTGATCTTAATGATTTCATCTTGCATCTGAATTATCGTCCATCGAGTTTTTTTTTAATAATAATATATTTATAGTTTTTGATTATACATAGCATGTACAAATACAATCTTTAATTTTAACATTTCATATTTCAAATAACCTATTTCCGAAACCAAGCTATATGAATTTTACCGCAATACTTATTATCATAGAATAATTTGTGTTTCACACTTTTCTAAAAATTATCAGATATGTACCCCTCAGAGAAATTACTATCATATGAATAAATGAAGAAAATTTAATTTATATTAAATGTACACGAAATTGATTGCAATATACATGTATTTAATAAAAATAAATAAATAAGCGATTATTTATACATTAAACCTTTACTAAATATATATTTCTTTCATTATACAGATGTTTCAACAAGATGAACCAAAACAGCAGCAAACTTCAGAAATTAATGATCCGAATGATTCATCCCTAGCACATGTAGCGTTAACGAATAACATATATGTGAGTACTTATATGAGAAATACTAGAATTCGTATATGAAACGTAATTAGAGTAAATACAAAATGATTTGTCTTACTACCTACACTTTAACAAGTGCTTCTTACCTATATTATTGAAGAGAATCCTAACTGTGTCCATTTATTTCTACTACAGATGTGCTCTATTTGCTACAAACACTTCTTAAGTAAATGGAATTTAACAGAACATACAAAAATCTATACAGATGAAAAACCTTACACTTGGAAAGATTACCATAAATGCTGTTTTCAAGGAGACGTGAATAAAAAATGCACACATCATCATATAAAGCATCGTCAGATATATGTAAACTTAGCGAAGATATTCAAAAATTAGTCAGACTTTTGTAGAATTTATAAATAAAGGAAGATATTTAGGCTATTTATCCATCATATTTTCACAACACTTACCACAATATCTCAAACTTAAAATTTGGAAGACACACACTGCTGAAAAGTAATTTTGTGATTCTTCTAACCAGTATGAATGTATAGATATTATTTTGCAGTGTATTCTTTGAATGCTCACATTAAATATTCTTTTATATGCATATATCGTTGTGTTTATTTTTCTAATACCTATTACATTAATGAAATACATAACATTTTAAGTGAAATAACACTCTCACAACTTAAAAAATGCATAAGAACATACAAAAAATAAGCAGATGTATGAAAAAATATGCAAGTTTACAAAATAATTTCATTGTTTTCTAGAAATATTAACAAAAAATATTTACAATATGAAAAAATTGCAAAAGTGAAAAGAAAAAACACAAATGTAAAAATAAAAACCACAAAGTGAAAACTCATAACAAAGTTTTTGAAAAAAAAATATTTACAACAAAATTTTTTTTTACAAAAACCAAAACTTCCAAAAATATTTTTTTCAAAAAATTTTTTTTTCAAAAACATTTTTTACAAAAATTTTTTTTTTCAAAATAAGTTTTTACAAAAGTAAAAAAAAGAAAATCACAACGTTAAAAAAATGAAAAATTTTTGTTAAAAAAGTGTAAAAAAATTGCAAAAAAATGTTGCAAAAATTTCAAAAAAGTTATGAAAAAAGCTTCAAAAATTTCGTTGGTTTTAATGCAGTATGCAATGGCGAAACCATTGCATTTGCTATTAAAAACAACAAAATTTTTGAGACTTTTTTCATAACTTTTTGAAATTTTTGCAACATTTTTTTGCAATTTTTTTACACTTTTTTTAACAAAAATTTTTCATTTTTTTAACGTTGTGATTTTCTTTTTTTTACTTTTGTAAAAACTTATTTTGAAAAAAAAAATTTTTGTAAAAAATGTTTTTGAAAAAAAAATTTTTTGAACAAAATATTTTTGGAAGTTTTGGTTTTTGTAAAAAAAAATTTTGTTGTAAATATTTTTTTTTCAAAAACTTTGTTATGAGTTTTCACTTTGTGGTTTTTATTTTTACATTTGTGTTTTTTCTTTTCACTTTTGCAATTTTTTCATATTGTAAATATTTTTTGTTAATATTTCTAGAAAACAATGAAATTATTTTGTAAACTTGCATATTTTTTCATACATCTGCTTATTTTTTGTATGTTCTTATGCATTTTTTAAGTTGTGAGAGTGTTATTTCACTTAAAATGTTATGTATTTCATTAATGTAATAGGTATTAGAAAAATAAACACAACGATATATGCATATAAAAGAATATTTAATGTGAGCATTCAAAGAATACACTGCAAAATAATATCTATACATTCATACTGGTTAGAAGAATTACAAAATTACTTTTCAGCAGTGTGTGTCTTCCAAATTTTAAGTTTGAGATATTGTGGTAAGTGTTGTGAAAATATGATGGATAAATAGCCTAAATATCTTCCTTTATTTATAAATTCTACAAAAGTCTGACTAATTTTTGAATATCTTCGCTAAGTTTACATATATCTGACGATGCTTTATATGATGATGTGTGCATTTTTTATTCACGTCTCCTTGAAAACAGCATTTATGGTAATCTTTCCAAGTGTAAGGTTTTTCATCTGTATAGATTTTTGTATGTTCTGTTAAATTCCATTTACTTAAGAAGTGTTTGTAGCAAATAGAGCACATCTGTAGTAGAAATAAATGGACACAGTTAGGATTCTCTTCAATAATATAGGTAAGAAGCACTTGTTAAAGTGTAGGTAGTAAGACAAATCATTTTGTATTTACTCTAATTACGTTTCATATACGAATTCTAGTATTTCTCATATAAGTACTCACATATATGTTATTCGTTAACGCTACATGTGCTAGGGATGAATCATTCGGATCATTAATTTCTGAAGTTTGCTGCTGTTTTGGTTCATCTTGTTGAAACATCTGTATAATGAAAGAAATATATATTTAGTAAAGGTTTAATGTATAAATAATCGCTTATTTATTTATTTTTATTAAATACATGTATATTGCAATCAATTTCGTGTACATTTAATATAAATTAAATTTTCTTCATTTATTCATATGATAGTAATTTCTCTGAGGGGTACATATCTGATAATTTTTAGAAAAGTGTGAAACACAAATTATTCTATGATAATAAGTATTGCGGTAAAATTCATATAGCTTGGTTTCGGAAATAGGTTATTTGAAATATGAAATGTTAAAATTAAAGATTGTATTTGTACATGCTATGTATAATCAAAAACTATAAATATATTATTATTAAAAAAAAACTCGATGGACGATAATTCAGATGCAAGATGAAATCATTAAGATCAAGTGCAAGATGAAACATATAATTTGATTAATACTATGGAAGTGCTAACTCAAGATAAACCATGTATACTATATATCATTAAAACTATAAAGATAGTATTTATATTTTAAGCAACTTGATGCACGATAATTCAGAAGTGCGAGATGAAACATCTGATGAATTGATTAAAAATATGAGTAGATTAGTTTTAATACATTAGATGATTATAGCAGTAAGAAATTTCGTGTAGGAGCAATGCGTACATGATGAAAATCGAATGGAATCAATTGACTTCAACTCCTGATCCAAGTTAGTATTTATCTCACGTGTGTAATGTGGAAATATAAAAGGTGAAGAATCAAGTTTGATGTAAATAAATATTGTGGTATTGGTTTAAAAACTAAAAAAGTATTGAATTTTACTGAATTAGAAAGCATAAAATTTGATTAAATAATGTTTTATGTAAAATATTAAGTTTAAATGTGATAAAATTATGAAAATCAGTTTGTAAACTCTCATTTTTATAAGTACTAATATGAAAATATTCTTTTAATATAGAATTTCTGCTTATTGATGAGACTAAAAAATTATTTTTTTTTTGTTAATTTTGAATATTTATTGAGTGTATGTAATACTAGGATTAAAATCTTACAAATTCGGTGTTAAATTTTTCAAGAAATTGTGGTTTGTAATCCAGAAAAAGGTGTGATTTTAATAAATTTGTAAATATGTTCATTAACTTTTTTAGTTATTTCTCTAACTTGTCATTCATTTGTTAATTTTTGTAACTTTTGCAGAAAAAACATTTGAATTTTCGGTAATCTGTACTATTTTTTTGTTCAACAGTTGATTTTATAGATTATTAGTATTCTCATTCGACAGTAATTTCACGTATGAGGTTATTAAATATTAAATATCTATTAATTTTCTTTACTGTTTCATATGATAGTAATATTTCTGAGGAACAGGTGTGATAACTACTAGACTTTGATTGACTTATTTTTCTGATAAACGTTTGAAAAGAGTTGTAAGTGTGTAATGATGAAATATCTATATACTATCGAGAGTCGATATTGATGTAGATAAGTATTTAATAAGAATAATAGATAAGTAATAGTCAATTCTTTGTTGAATTTCAAGAAATTGTGTGAGAACATGGTTTTTTACATTAAGTTTATGTAATTTCAGATACAGTTTTTCGACAATCAACCTAAAAATGGATAATTATCATAATTAAAAGTTATGATGAACGGATGTTAAAATTCAACAGATGTTAAAAACAGATGTTAAAATTCTGTACTGTTAAAATATATAGGATCAAGAATAAAGTTTGATGAAAATAAGTATTGTAAAAATTCAGAAATTTTGAAGTGTAAGATAAATCATGTCCTAATTTGATTAATTATATGGGTAGAATATCTCAGAGTAGTTTTAATATGTCAAGTGTTTAAAGCAGCAAGAAATGACTTTTTAGGTTTTCTAGAATAATAATAATAATAAAAGTATACTTTTGTTGTAAGATTTCGAATGCATTCAAGACGTGAAAAATATAAATATGAACCCTTTGTAAAGACATTCAAACTTTTTAAAAAGTTTAAGTTTAGTAATATATTGTAACAATATATATAAACAAATGTATTTCAAAGTTGAAAATTTGTGTAAAAAATTGTCTTTTCTTGAATATTGATATTTATTTTTTGTTTAATTAATGATACTTATTACATTTTTTGTTCTTAAAAACTAAAATATACGTTTAATTCTGTTAAAATTGATATATCCGTGTTGGAGATGAGAAAAAATATTGTAAAACTAATAAAATTTGTTTAAATTCGTCTTTTTATTCTTAAAATTAATATTTTCTATTGTTTAGAATACATACTTTTGAGGAATATATAACCGGAAAATGTTAAAAAATCTTAGAAAATTGGTGTTAAAAATATTAAATACAGTTGCTTCAATGATATCTTTTCGATATGTAAAGTGATTGTAGCATTTAGAAATGTACTTCTGAGGAATGTATAATCGGAAAATGTTAGAAAATCTTAGAAAATTGGTGTTAAAAATATTAAATACAGTTGCTTCAATGATTTCAAAAACAAACTCTGTTAAAAAATTCTGTATGATTTCAAGTAAAAATAATCTGAACCTGAATACATGGTGTTTAAAATACAAAATTCACGATTATGAACTAATGTTGAAAACATGGGTAACATTAAATATACAGCTAATATATAATTATAGATTAGGAAATTCTTAAAGTGTATCCAAATTTATTAAATATAGTATTGAATACAGTGACTAAGTGAAATATGTGAATAAGTATTGATATTTCCATGTTGCTTTTGAAAATACTAGTGTAAAATTATTCAAATTCGTCTTTTCTTTAAAACTGATATTTATTTTTGTTTAATTAATGATACTTGTTAAGATTTTGTTGTTAAAAACTAAAATATACGTTTAATTTTTCTGTTAAAATTGATATATCCGTGTTGGAGATGAGAAAAAATAGTGTAAAACTAAAAAAAAAAAAGTTTAAATTCGTCTTTTTCCTCTTAAAATTATTATTAAACTAGTGTAAAACTGATAAAATTTGTTTAAATTCGTCTTTTCCCCTCTGAAAAACTAATATTTCTATTATTTTGCTTAATTAATTACACTCATTATGACTTCCAAATTTTAATTTGGAGATGTTGTGGTAACTGTTATAAAACTAGAATGGATAAATAGCTTAAATCTCTTCTTTTTTTCTCTCTATGTGATATTTTTTCTTCAACGTAAACATTTTGTTGTATTTCTTTGTAAGTTGTGACGTCAAAATTCTTTGTTATGTTCCCCTACCTGGAATGGATGCATGGAGGGGTTGCAGAAAAAAGTTTTAGTTTAGATATGACGTAATAAGAAATGCTCTGCAGGTTCACATTTGTGTGTTGGGGATTTCTTTAAATTATTCGTTTATGCATTAAAATTCTACTTAGTTGGTATATATAATGTACGATGAAATTTCCAATTAGAGTAAAAGTTAACCAAATTCGTTTAATTCGTCTTTTTTCGTTAAAAAATCATTAGTTTCCTTTGTTAATTGTTCAATTATTGAAATTCTTTGAGGTAACGAGTGTTCAAAAACTAAAAAATATGTTTACATTTCTATTTTAAGTTGTGTATTCTGATTTTATATATAAAAAGAAGAAATCAGTTAAAAATTTAATATTTTCCATTGTTTTGCTTAATTATTAATGTTCATGAAGGAAATGGTTGTCCAAAACTGGAATGCATGCTTAAATTTCTTTCTATCAAATGTATATTCTGAAGTTTGAGTTGAAAAAATCGTAAGAAATCAGTCTTTTTCTATAAAACTTGATATTTTCCATTGTTTTTTACTTAATTAATGATACTCATTAAAATTATAGCTGTTGAAAAACTAGAATGTATGTTTAAGTTTTCTGTCTTAAGTTGATAAAAATCGTAAGAGATCAGTCTTTTTCCATAAAACTTGATATTTTCCATTGTTTTTTTACTTAATTAACGATACTGATTAAGGCTATAGCTGTTGAAAAACTAGGATACATGTTTCACTTTCAACTTTTAAGACGTTACATTGATCATATAGTTGATAAAAATCGTAAGAAATCAGTCTTTTTCTATAAAACTGGATATTTTCTATTGTTTTTATTTAATTAATACTACTCATTAAGATGTCTATCAAGCAAAATTCAAATATATGTTTAACTTTCTTGTGTTAAATTGATAATCTCATCTTGTAGTTGAAGAAATCTAAATAAAATGGTTAAAACTGAGATTTTTCCAGTGTTTCGCTTAATTAATAATACTCATTAAAATTATGGTTGTTCAAAATTCAAATATAAATTTAATCTTCATCATATAGTATGATTCCGAGTTGAGATGTGATTGATAATATTTTTAATTAGGGAAGGTTGTTCACCTATCCTGTTATAATAGAATGTTCCTTTTTTCCACTAGGAGGCGTTTGTGGTGGGGGATGCACGGTGGGTACCTCAGGAGGGACCAGGAGGGCGGCAGTGGCACGGTGGTGGCGGTGGGGCGCGAGGAGGGCGGCGGTGGCACGGTGGTGCGGCGGGGCGCGGAGGGATGCGGAGGGACGGTTGCTGCGTGGTGCGGCGGCGGCACGGTGCCGCAGTGCCGCCGCATGAGCCCGTACTCTCCTTTTCCTACTACTTTTATTTATTTTATTGCAGTTTCTTTTTATAAAGCACAAGTGTCCCATCACTTTTGTGAGACACTGTATATATATATATAAACTGGTGCGAATGCAATAGGTAGTATTTCATACGAAATCTACCTAAAATGTATATGTACGAAATGCAATGCATAGGAAATATTCCAATCTTAAGATGCGCCTGAGTTTATGGATTTTTTCCTACTTTCTCAATAATCAAATGTTACACGCAGAAATATATAAGAAATATCATTGATATAAAGACTTATAAAAACAATTTAAGATACTTCAATCACAATTTAGATATTTGATATGCATTTATATATTTTAAATCATCTAAGCAAACTGAATTATTAATATCCACGGGGCTTAATCTAAAAATCAAATTTTTGGCAGCGTAGAAATAATCATTAAAAAAGAAATAAAAAGAAAGCGAGAAAGAGAAAATAACTATGTTTGTGTAGGTTGGGTATATAAATTGCTTCATTAAACACGGAACAGAAGATGGGATAGCGGTAAAAACTAATTTATTTTCCTCAGAAAATAATTATCAGATAGATAGGTGCAAGAATAATTTTTCATTTTGAAATCAAGTTATTTTTTCAGCAAGGGGGTTATCTTATCTTTGCTCTGCTAATATCTCAATTTAACTTTAGTAATATATTGTATAAGGAAGATTGCAATTTTTTTTATTAACTCAAATTAGGAAATGTAAAATTGTGTATGTTAAAAACAAGGCTGATCATGGGGAATTTAATCCAGGCTTATAAAGGTTACAAAAAAGATTAAGAGATCCTTCCTTTTCTTTAGAAAAAAAAATAAGAACTCGAAACATTTTGTACCCGGACTTGCGAATATAAGACTTTAAAAAAGAAAGAAAAAAAAACTAGTCAGATGTGGCAATTGCAAATCTTATGCATGTTAATATTTCCTGAAAAGCATAGCAGCGTTAAGTGGTTTAAACCAAAATCTAATCAGCCACAGCTTATGTCAACTTATAAGTGAATCTGAAGTTTTATGAAAATCCGTGCATTAGTTTTTGAGACAGAACTATTGCAAAATTTAAAAAAAAAAAAAAAAAAATCTACATAACAGCGCCATGTGTTGGTTGACGTACACTAAAAACTAACGAGGATAATTTTTTTTTTATCAGGTACTAACTGAATCTGAAGTTTGACGAAAATCCATGCATTAGTTCTTGAGATACATTTATAGCAAAATCGTAAAAATCGCAGCATAGCAGCGCCATTAGTAGAGTAATTTGCACCAAAAACTACACAACACTTATCTATATCAAAGAATAACTGCATCTGAAGTTTTAGAAAATTTCGTGCATTAGTTCTTAAGATATAGCTATTGCGATAATCACGAATAATGCATCATGGTAGCGCCACCTTTTGAGCGATTCGCACCAAAACGTAATCAGCACCATGTTATATCAAGTACTAACTAAATCTAAAGTTTTATGAAAATCCATGTACTTAAAATATAGCTATTGTGGAAATTGTAAGTAATGCAGCATAGCAGCGCCTCTTGTTGAGCGATATACACTAAAAACTAATCAGATGTAGTTGTACCAAGGTCTAACAAAATCTAAAGTTTTGTGAAATTCCTTGCATTAGTTTTTGAGGCCCCCACAAAATTTTTGTCCCTTTCATACAGACAGACTCACAGATGGACATTTTGTAAAAACATGTTTTTCGGTTTCTCTGACCCCTCAAACGTGTACATCCGTCGAAAACCGGAAAATTTCCCGAACCCAATGCTTTTTTCCTGTAGAGATAGAAGAAAGTAAAAAGGAAAGAGCCTTTTTATTTTTCAAAGTAATTTGGAATTATTTGTATCAAGATTTAATTTTCTGGCATGTATGTACATTTGGTAATTTTAGGTTTTTTATAGTTTTCTCAAAGTTTTCGTGTTAATTATTTACTAAATTTGGTGTCCAATTTGGAGGTATACTGAAAAAAAAAACTGTAAAGTTAGTAAAATGTTTCAAGGAAATTGGGATTCCTAGAATTTTTTATATAACGGCAACAACAAAAATTCATGTAACAGATACACGTTTGCACTGTAAATGATAAAAATCAGTAAGTTACTATAATTTTTTTTGGAAATTGGGATGCCTAGAATTTTTCATGTAACTGCGACCCGAATTACAAATAAAATTTTAGTAAGATTACTGTAAAAATAGGTTCTTTTGTAAATTGTGTAGTTTTGTAGATTTACATCTTTTTTTGCACAAGGTACAGATAAAATTTTGATGAGCATACAGATTTACAGTGTATGGTTAAAAACAACTTTAAGTGTGGTTAGGCTTGTATTGTAAACAGTGCTCTCGCCGGATTTTGATCAACATTAGTGATTTGTCGAATAAGAAATGAAAAACATTAGACAAACGAAAAGAAATGTTAGCAAAATAGATTCAGCGCTAAACACTGGAAAATCTATCTTTAGCCCCTTATTGTACCAGTTTTCTTTTTACGTGTTCTAATAACCTTATTTTTAATACAATTGCTTATATAATAGAAATTCAATCATCCGCTATAGAAACTATTTAAAATTAGCACATTCTAAATATTTCCAAAATGTTTAAATGTTTCAAGCATTTTTTAGCAGTGTCAATAAAAATCAAAATTAGTTATCTTTGACTAACCGTTGTGAAAATAATACATTAAAAATTGCAATGAGATTTTGACTCTAACGGTCGTGTTCACCAACTATACTTCGACCCCGAACTATACCAAAAACCTCGGTCGAACGCTCAAACGGCATTCACCTTTAGTCCTGATTGGACGTCTTCTTGATAATGACCAATCAAATGATATCGTGAACTTCATTTTGAGCGTTCGCCCGACGTTTTCTAAATTGAAGTAGGTGGTGAGTGCGAACATTAATGGATAAAAACAAATTAAGCAGTCAATGATGTTTTCCATAAAACTAATAAATATTATGGTAAATTGCTAATTTCAACACCGCATTACAACAAACATTTTCTCTACTAGGCGTTTGATGTAAGTAATATTGTTTGTGTTTTTACGGCACAATTTTGGCACATAACTCACAATAGAGAAATGGATATTGTATAATTTTCCCGTGTTTTTGGCTGATGGTAAGTTATATTGGTGTTGAGTTGGTATTTTTATAAATAGAGCAAAGTAAGTAACAAGTCGGTATTGAATATGTTTAAGTGACACCAATCGTTCAATAACTCGGATAAATAATCTCGAATGTATTGGCAGACCAACACACACACACAAAAGAAAAAAAGAGCACTCGCAATTTGGCGAATTTGATTGTTCGTTTACTCGCCAAATGAAGCATTTTGTCGCGATCTGCCACAATGGCCAGCCTCAGCGAGAACCTTGATTCTAACCGTCTGTAATATATGATTTCACGTACCCTAATCGCACAAAAAGAATGTTTACGCGGTTATAATAGCTCATTTCTACTCTATCTGTCAATGACTTAAGATATAAAAACTTACCTATTATTTCGTAACTCGATAGAAACCCTTGCAGCAATTCTGTGTATGCATATTTGAGACTCTTTGGATCTCTCGCCACTGAGGATTTTATGTATATGAATATTCGAGTAGCTATGTTGTTGCATTCCGAATGTACTACTATAACTAATCTTTAATATATATTTTTCAATTATAAGCATATCCAATTACACCGAAATTGTGCAACATCTTTCTGGATAATCGAGAGATTCATGTGGATCCTATAAAAGTTCCTGGAGTACAAACTGATTGTTCATAAAAAAAATCATAGGCAAAAAAAGTTAAGAATAACAAGAGTGTTCCACTTTACCTCTGTTCCTAAATATATATACTTCAAACACCCAAAAGATACTGATAACAATCACAAGATTGCTACGAGATCTAAATTTTCCTTCGCCACTTAAATCGCTAAAAATACTCCCACTGAATCATACACAATTTCTTGCAACGCTTAAATGATACACCAGACTCTAAAATGATGGAAATGGTTTTCATAGAACTTCGATCGATAATGCATATTTGTCGGTCAATGAAATAATGAATTAATAATCAGTTTTATTTAAAATTTTTAAATGTAGATATTTCACCATTTTTACTTAACAAAATGTAATACTTTAAATGTCATACAATTTTAACAATTAAATGCTCTATTCTAAATTCCACTGTAAAGTTTCTGTTATCCATTTAACTGTACTTTACTGTAAATTATTATTATTATTATTTTCCTTTTATGTAAAAAAAGGAAACTTTTTAAAAAAAATGGAATTACGGTCTGATGAAAGGTAATTGTTGTATCGACATACCAAGAACGGTAGCAATGAAAATATTTATTTGAAAAAAAGGATAAATGAATAAATAGCCATGAAATACAAACTACAATAGGAATGCATTTGGAAAAGGTACTTATTTATTATTTTATTACGTTTCATTTTGGATTTATTATCTAATTTTCTTATTTCTACTCAGAAAAGAAAAGAAACAAAATGCATTTTAAAACAAATCTGTCATCAGAGACCGATTTACAAAATTAGGGGTCCTGGGCACAGATGCTTACACGTCCCCTTGCACCGATATTTACAAGGGGTTGATAAAAAAAAAAAAAATAATAATTACTAAAATAACCATTATCGACTTTAAAGTATCCATTAAAAATTATATACGATAATTAATAACTTACTTTAAAATAATTATTTCACAATTATGAAATTTAAATGAATAGACGTTTCATAATAAACTGTTAATAATATTTTCGTATGCACGTCCATAGATCTGGAATGATAAAATATGCAACAACTAATATAATAAATTTTCGACAACTCTAAGCTACAATTATTTAAGATATTAGGGTGCTCTACAGCCTGCAATCTACGCTCATCAATACTGAAATAATCTGACAATAACACGAAAAGTATTAAAAAAGAAAATTCTTTAATAAATCTTTAAAGTGATAAAGATGAGAGAAAATTTTCCCTATAATAACGTAATAAATGGTTGTTTTAGACAAAATATTCAACGTTATAAAAATACAATATGAACATAATAAAATGTAGAATGAAATGCAAAATTCCATTGCATTACATCAGATTTTGGACAATAATTAAAAAAAACTTCAGTACCATTTGGGGCCCCCTGAAAATCATATGCTCTGGGCCCGTGCCCCGAATGCCCTGCCGTAAATCTGGCACTGTGTCATTTCGACATATTAATATTATGATAATAAAAGAATCAATGAATAAGTTAGCGATTGATATGGCCAATAATACGATGTGAATTTTGTCTGTTCAAGAATTCTCATCTATCGCTTGATGCGTAAATAAGACAAAATTCAATTTAAAAATAAGGTATTTTTCAATGTTAAAAATTCAGATATTCCGTCAATATTAATCAAAATACATATAATTCAACAGACTTAATTGTACAAGGATATAGATTTCCCATTTTTTGCAGCGCCACCTAATTTTGTCAATGCGATTTTGTTTTTAAGAAATACAGATATTTTCAAGAGGGTTAGTCCTTTATTCTACTTTATTTCTGTTATCTTATTCATCTTTTCCTTTAATCATTGTTTTCTGTAAGTGTAAGTGTTAATTTTTGATTAATTTGAATTTCTAATAAGATTACCCCGTATTTTAAGACCCTAAACAGAATAATATCAGAAACTGTTAAAATTCAATTAGGAAAATTTAAATGTTGGAAGGCTATCTATGTTGCTAAATTGAAGATTATTAACTTAAAAAGTAACAATTTATACCTTGTTTTTTGTATTATCAATGACAGTTCTTGACATTTAGTAAGAATAATTGTATCACATAATGAGATTTAACTAAGAGGAAAGTATTTACTTGACTTGAATTGAAATTCTATTAGAGTGTTGAGTAAATTACATTGATGAATTTAGGATTTTTTTGAGAATGTTATCAAATAATCATTTCTTCATTCAATTATTATATCAAATACGGTTTTTAAAATAAATTTTAAATAAAGCAATGAATCACTGATAACAAAAGGGTTTTGGTATTTATAGTAATGAGATTGTATTATTATTATTATTCAAAAAAGCGGATAGAACACAAAGCATCCCAGTTCATAATTCCATTGATATTTTTTCCTTTTAGTCTTTCTTTTAAGTAACTTTTCATTCTCGGGATTTTTAATTTTTTAGTAGTAATTTTAAAATTTTAATTTAATTTAAATAAATTATTTATGTACAATTAATCTTTCATCACTGTTAATATAATTCAAGTGTTATAGATCATAAAATATTTAGTAGATTGAAGAATATTAATTTAAATAGAAAAAATAAAGTTTAAGTATACATTGAGTACAATGGTTTGGAATTAATGAAGTTTAATTCTAATTGGAATTCTAATAGTTGAATTCTAGTATTTATGTTTACAAATGTATTATAATATTGATGTAGCTGAATTTGTTTTGATCTACTAAGATTATTGTTTGTTCGTGTGAATAATAATGTGGTATAAAACTAAGAAACTAATCGATGCTTTTTTTTTCTGTAATTATAAATCAGGTTAATCTTTAAGTAGATGTAAGATAAAACCCTGCGCTAATGCTCATACACAGTGGCGTAGCTAAGGGGGGGCAAGGGGGGCGTCCGCCCCGGGCGCCGAGGCCTAGGGGCGCCAAATTGAGAGAAATTGTTATATATCTATATTGGGGTGGGGGCGCAAAATTTCTTGCTGGCCCCGGGCGCCAAAAAACATGACAGTAGGTGGCTACGCCACTGCTCATACAATGTGAATTTTGCAGTGATTTAAAGAAACATTAATATGAACATTTCGTTGACTAGATTTATGGAATGCAATTAAAAAATGTTATACATTAGAGTTTATGGGCGTCTATTAAAGTTTAATTTGGCACATAATATTCGAAAGATAGATATTATAGCAAAGATAGTGTAATATAAAAATTATTCCCTTGAAGGGGAAAAACACATTTACAATACGTTAATTGTTAAAAACCACTCGTGTGGAGGGAAAAAGTGGGTTTAGGAATTAATATCGCTGTTAAGATATTTAAAAACTGACAAAATGCATGCAAACTAAGTTACATTAAGATTTTTAACAATTTAGAATAAAATTTTTTGAAAGCTTCCTATAAGTATCTCCTCCATCAATTGAAATTGAATGAAAACAAAAGGAGCAAACTACATTTGTAACATTTATTTTTAAGCCTTTATCTACTGACGTTACTTAAAAGCAGTGGCGTAGCTAAGAGGGGGGAGGGGGCGTCCGCCCCGGGCGCCAAATTCAGAGAAATTGTTATATATCTATATTGGAGTGGGGGCGCAAAATTTCTTGCTGGCCCCGGGCGCCAAAAAACATAGCTACGCTACTGCTTAAAAGTACCATTAAAATAACTTGGAGTGTAAAATTCATTTAATACATCGACTAGTTGTTATACAGTTTAGAATGAGTTATAGCTTCATCTTGTTCCAAAAATATTATTGGTTACATAAAACAAAAATATTTTTAGAAGGATGATTTTTGTTGCTTTTGCATCTTTTCAGCTCCCTTGGCGTTGGGGGAGGGAAGGATTTTTCAATTCATGTTCAATTTGTATTGTAAGAACGTCATATTTGTACATTTCTTAATTATGCAAAATACTAAGAAAGGTTTGAGTAGGGTTATAAATACTGCACAAAATCCTTACAATTCACTACTTTTTTCAGATTATGTTCTGAGAAATTTAAAATATATTTTTTCATTATTAATTTACGAAACATATGCTTTTGCACGTTATTGGTGAGAATTTAAATGTTTCTTTAAAAATTAAAATTACTTAATTTTAATTCTTATTAGCTGGCATTTCTACTATTCAAACATCCTCTATATTGGTTTCCTTGTGAGTTACACTGTATTTTTGCATTGACTTCTTTCAATTTTCTTTATTTTTTTTCCTTATTTCCCCCCCCCCTTTTTTTTTTTTTTTTTTTTCGTTTATGTTAGATAATTTGGCCGAACAGGGATGATATTTCTCAGGTTTCCGAGAATAAACCCGGTTTTTTCCACTCTTTTCAATTCTATTTCGCGGTTATCCTAAAAAAAGGACAATATATATATATATATTTTAAATAACTTTTTTTTTTTCATTTCCTAGTTTAACACCAAAAAATACGCGAGTAAATACATTGTTAAACAAGTGCAGTATTCCGTCTAGTGATTCGAGCGTTTTTACCAAAAACTCTTACACAACCGTAATTTAACGCTATTCTGACCATATTATTGCCCATTCTATAGTCAGATTATAATTAAATTATGTTTGTGTAACCGTTTTTTTTTAATATATAAAACCGAACGTAATGCTGCAAATTTTTATCGATTTTAAAGCAAAGAAAATTAAAAAAAGATGCGTGGCACATCCTAAACATATAAGTAAGGAGTTTCTAAGGTTTCATGTTTACCCGAATAAGTCCCACCCGGAAATTAACTGGACAAGAAAATTAAAGAGAATCCTCTAAAATGAAGTTAATCAAAGTATTTTCGACTTTAAAATGAAACTGAAATGCCTTTTTGGTGAATTTAACTATTTAAAAAAATCAGAAATTGCATACGCTCACCTACACGCATTTAATACTAAGTCTGATTTTTTATAATACTCATCTTTATCTGTGTTATCATAAGTTGATGCTGTGGAATTAAATCATTGTCAGAGGTTAACTCTTCAAACAGTGCAATAGCGGCATCTGAAGTTAATTCTATTTTATGCATAATACGTAACAAATTCATGGATGTAATAAATATATTAAATAAAACGCCTTATCATTTGTAAATAATATTTATAAAAGTTTATTAACTAGATTCGAAAGCTTAACAATTAAAAAATTAATTGCAAAGATCGGAACGTGAAAGCATCTGAAAAAGACTATTCCACTCTAAACAGAAAACAGAAAACAGATATAATGACTTAATTTTTAATTCAATGCACTTATTATGTGAGAATCACATTTTTACATTCCTCTATCCTTGCACTTAATTTCAACTGATCCTAATTGTATATCTCAAAAATTTGAAAAATCAGATTCTATACTGCAATACACAACAATTTTTTAGTATAATTCGCTGTGATTTTCACTCTATAGTGATCTTACTCTATATCTTAGTCTTATGAATTTAGATCATGCATAACCCATATATTTACGTTAGCAACCTTCGCCGTTGTCGGTTCCGCTAAACGAATTCTGAATCAAATGAAATATGTCTAACAAAGATGAAAAAGAAAAAAAAAAAATCTTAAGATCTAATTAAATATCTACAATTGCTGTCTTATTTTGTATAATCTTACATTTATCCACTTCGAGGTCGATGTTGGCGACATAATGGACAAAATAGCTTTAAAATTCTGAAATACTGTATTTAACTATTTTTTTAGTAGGTTTGTTGTTTATTTTTACAATTGGTTGAGATGCGAATGAAAAAGTATTTAAGATCTTCAACAATGTTTTATATGTTTACATGAGAAGATAAATATAAAAAACAGTACAGAATTTAACTGAAAATTATGTTAAAAGCCGTTTCCTTGGTTAAGTTATCTTTTCATAGAGTCCTATTTGTCCCACAGTGGTCTATAGATTTTTCAATCTTCAATAATAATTAAATATCATTTTAAATCAGGGATAAGATTGACAAAAAAGTAAAAAATCTGAAAACTGCGGGAACGACTTTTGAGCAATAATGCTTATGAATTGCAAGCGGAATAAATATTATAATTGCTATTAAAATTTCTATATTACATACAATTTAGCTTTAAGCAAATCAAAAAGAAACTGTTAGAAAGAATTACGCAGATATTGTTTATTTACTGCAGTGAAAAGTCTATTTTACCAAGATACAGAACATTAATAAAACCATTAATTGACATGAATAGTTTTTAATTGTAATTTTAAAAATATTAGATACTTTTCTTGAAACAGCAAATCAAAATAATTGCAACCACATTAAGTATATGATAGATATGTTAACAGAGTTCCTACTCTTTTTTTAAAAAACAAAAATAAGTTTTTAAGGAATTAAATTGATCATAATTGATTGTTAAAGGTGCAGCAAGCCAGCCCCTAAGAATGACGATTTAACGAAAAATAATAAAAAATAAAAAATTTTAAAAAGTGTTATTTAAAAGACAAAATAGTAATACTACGGGAAACATATTAAAAATTCAGAACATTAAAAGGAATTCAGAAAAAATGGACTATTATACCAAAGTACAAAAACAAAAGTAAAAAACTAAGGAAAAAATATGAAAATTTTCCAAAAATTTAACTGGTGAAATTTCTTTAAAAATTGAAGAAAAGTCTGAAGAATCTCATCCCTGTTTAAATTAAATTTGCATTATACAGGGTTCTTGCTGGCTTTTGACCAACATTAGCAATTTGGTGAATAAGAAATAAAAAACAGTAGCAAAATGAAAAAAAAAAGTTCGCAAAATAGATTCGGCGTGAAACACTAAAAAATCTATATTTATTGCATCTATTTTTTTCAAATATGTTTCCAATATATTTGGCATACAACTAATAAAAGGTCCGTATAGTATATACACACTTCATTTCAGCAAAACTTTTCTCGATCTGGCGATTGATGAGAGTAATTTTGTTTGTGATTTTACTGACGCATATTTAATGATAAACTGACAAGAGAGAAATACTTATCGTATAATCCTTCCTGTGTCTTTGGCTGTTTCTAAACTGAAATGGTGTTGGGTCAGTATATCTATAAATAATATAGTAATATGAGTGGCACAATGCAATTGAAAAAGAGACATGAATCGTACAGTAACGTAGATAAGAATCTCAGCTGTAACCACACACAAAAAAGAAGCAAAAATTGAGCACTATCAATTTGGCGAGTACAATTGTTCATTTACTCGCCAAATCAAATATTTTGTCGCAATTTGACACAATGGCGAGCGGCAGTGAGAACCCTAATTACATACATCTACATTTTTTTTTTTTTTTTTTTTTTTAGCAAAAGATGGATTTATCACAGAAAATGTACTTAGAAATTCTGTATTGTTATAATATTACATTTCATATCTATTATATAGTTACTACAACTTTTTAGAGTTGAATTTTGTCGCAGAAAAAATTGGAATCGAAAACATTTAACAGCTCTATTTCCAATCAGTAAACATCACGACATATTTCTACAGCATATGAAATAGAGATTTATTAGGAAGTTTATTACTTGAAAAAAGAGGTGTTAAGATTTTTTGGTAATACAGTAGGCTCCCTCAAATCCGCAACCTTAAAATCCGCAACTCTTTAAAATCCACACATGATTTATGGATGTAAACAATGAAATCTTCAATTCAGATATAGGGACAAAATTGGACTTTTTTAGTTTTATTTCAATTCCATACATACTTTAATTTGTAATTTTTGTTAATATAACTGAATTCGTGTTTTCTCATGAAGGAAGAATAAACTTATTTCTGAAAAAAATTCAAGATATTACTGACATCACTGGTAATCACAAACTTCTTACCAAATATATTTATGTATTAATCAAGCGTTTTTGGTTATTAAGTTTGGCTAAACCTGAAATAAAACTTAATTAGTTTATGATTTTGATGTGAATTAGTAATGTATGTTTATGAGGCAAATTTCATGGAATAATTTAGGAAAAATGTATTTCATCTTAATAATGAATATTTAATCACACATTATAGATTATTAACTTGATCTTTGCTTTTAATATTTTAATCATTTTAAAAAATTATCTAAATTTTTATTTTTTTAGTTTATTACTTATTTTAATATTTTATAATATTGTAAGCATTCCGTATAATTTCAATTGCCTTATTAATTACATTCAAATTACTGTTTAAAACACGTAAACAAAGCAATGGCCAGAAATCCGCAAAATTCTAAAATCCGCACAACCTCCGGTCGCAAGCTGTGCGGATTTGAGGGAGTCTACTGTATTTCTTTTGCGACAAACATCAACCCTTGTATTAACTTTGTTATATTGTGTTGTTAGACTGGTTATTTTATTTTAATTACTGTTTTCAAGCCTTTTATAAGTGTGTTGCAGCCCGCCTAAAGTCTGACACTTCTATTTGCGGCTTGCGAGGAAAAAAGGTTGAGTACTGCTGGATGCCATTGAGATCATTGCGTTCAGCGCATAGATCATTGGTAAAAGTTTGCAGAAGCGCATTCTGTGGCAGTCTCTGTGATTGATTATTCCAGTTAAACACAAATTTTCACTTTGATTGCTTTTTCCCTACTATTTAATCACAGACTACCAGACTATTACGTACCACATACATGTGCTCATAGAAACATCATCGGAACAACACTTGACGTTAACGTTTATCACTACTCTATCAATATTGAAGGCTTGCTGCGAAATTTGTGCTGCCAAGTGTTAGCATGCTACAAAATGAATCGGGAAATCTTTTGATACACCCATGTATTAGAGCTCAACTCATTCAACAATAAGTTGAACAGTTGAACTTGCTCAGATTTAGAAAAATCCACAATAATTATAGAGTATACAGTATTATCACTTTTATTAATTATTACTATAAAATAATTTACAATTTTCTTTTTGATGTCCGAAATTTCTAATGCTTTACTATTAAAACCTGCCGTGTATGTACTTTTTTTAAAATGAAAAACACAATTTATAAAGCTAAAAATGAAATTTTAAAATTCCATGGTCCATCATTCTTTTAAACATGCAGAACAAAGGAACTGCTAGGTAACAAAAGAGATTCACTTATTTTTTTCATTAAATGACATAACTTGTTCCGTAAAAATATGCGCAACTTCTTCGCGACATACAAAGCGTTATTGTCGCTTCACCGCAAGACACCAAATGACGGATGATCATGAATTTCATTCCATATTGTCTCTTCAAGGACTCTCCTAAGAGTCCTTGCGCAACAGTTAGCAAAAGCTATTCAACAAAAATAGAATAGCATCCCCTTCTTCTGTTGTCGATCCTGTCTAGTCGACTAATAGAGTCTAATTTCATCGCTTTGACAGTACAAGGCTAAGGCGAGGGTGTGGGCAACAAGCCTTTGTTCGGAAAAATAAAACAGCATGATTTAACGAGAGTAATCCAATTTCGCAGATAAGGATCGTGCGTGCATATTAAACGCACATTTTGTGCGCTAAGGCCCTGTAATCAGCCGCGGATAATCATATGCTTTTCCTTTTCCACCGTAACTGACTACCTGAGGACAAAGCTATATCTTACTGGTCATAAATAAAAAAGCTACTGTATGACTCAGTAATGATACGGAGTAACAACGCAAGAAATAGAAATATATTGCCGAGATAAGATAAAAATCCATAATTTTGGTTGCCGCTTCACGAAAGAATAAATGGTAAACGCGCTTGAACGGAAGGCTGTTCAAAGGATTTCATACATATAATGGTTCAACAAACGGAAAGTATATTCGATATCTTTTTCTTTTATAAAAATAAGACTTTTTATCACATTTGAACGCGGTTAAAATTTCATTTTATTTACATAAAAGGGGTCATTTATTGTTACAACGATATCCATACTTAGCTTATCGGAATAATTTGACATATTTTAAGTATGGAATCGTTTCAGGTCAAGGAACGTAGTTCGCTAGTCTGTTGTTGTCTGCATTTTTCGTGAATAAAATCATATTCAGTCGTTTTAAATATATAATCTTTTAATGAACTTCTTATGAAAAAAGAAATCAACTCCATCGAAATGCAATAGATTATTCTTAATTCAAGCTCCAAGTGGACACATAAAATGTTCAACTTATCCAATATTCGTATTAACCGAAACTTGCATTTTTAAAAAAATCAAGGAAGTATTCAAGATTCGTAAAAAAGGATGGAATTTTAGAGGGATGTGATAGAAATTTCCCCCTTTTACACAAAAATTCAGAAGATGGGTGCAATACAAATTTATAATTATATATACATGAAGTACGATTCAAAAATTCGGGGAATGCGACCATTCTTGACAACGAAAGCAAGTGCCTAAAGTAAAACCGTTTGAAATGTATTCTCCCAACCCTTCCCTACTTACTCATTTTGGTTTAGTTCATGTCATGTAACCGAAATGCACGCGCAGCTGATATCTTCAAAAGTTAGTTACGTTTGTCCTGCGATGTAAAAAAGATGCCATTTCTTGAGCATCGTTCCAGCATTAAAATCTGTCAATGTTTAGGTAAAACACCAATGAAGATTTTGAAAATGTTACGATGAATCTACCATGGTGAAATTAGAAGGTTTATGAATGGCATTGACGTTTTAAAGAGGGCGGAAAATCCATCGAAGACTATAAATGTGATGGACAACCCTCGCTGAGGCTACACACTGGTATCTTTTGCTTGACAATGCACCATTACATCGATATTAACTGGTAAAACAATTCCTCGTCAAAACTCACACTAATATGCTTTCAGATCCCGCCCCCTATCAACTGGATATAGCCCCGTGTCACATTTACCTGTTCCAATCAATGAAAAACATTTACAGGGACGCCGTTTTCAGTCATCAGATGAGGTGAAAAAAAAACATCGCAAGAGTCCTTATGGCAGGTTGCGAAAAATGACTTCCAGCGGTGCTTCCAGAAGTTATAGGAACTGTTGAAGAAGTGTATCGTCGTCCAATGTCACTACTTTGAAGATAAATATGCTTCGAAAGTGTAAACTTTCAGAATAAAAGTTTTTTACAATTTTTCCACGAACTTTTGAATTATACTAAATATATATATATATACATATATATATATATATATATATATATATATATATATATATATATATATATATAATGAATTACATGTACTTTTTTATTAGTCGATAATGGGGCTTCTGTGTGCAGTGGTGACCATCCCCCCCAAACCCAATGACGCAAATCCCATCCCCCCCCACACACACAAAAAAAAAATCTTCATACTTTAACATTGACCCCCCCCCCCCCTCCCTAAACAAAATATCAATTGTAAAATATATTCTACTTATTATCTACTGCACATTCAAAAGATAGCGAGTTGAGCATAGCGGAATGAGTTTTTATTGCTCTTATCTAGAATTTAAAGAAAGAAAACACAGGAACATTTCAGAAAATTCTATGTTGACAAAATTTAAAAGTAATATTAAAAGAATCAAGATTTACAAAAATGGCGACTTGAGTATAGCAGAATGAGTTCTTATTGCCTTTATCTAGAATTTTAAAAAAGAAAACACAGGAACATTTCTGGAAATTAAATGTTGAAAAATGTAAAAGTTATACAGTCGAACTTCGATTTAACGAATTAACTGGGACCCACAAATCCGTTCGTTAAATCGAATATCAATTTTTGTAAAGAGTATGATACAAAAATATCAATACAAACCCTTAGACATACAAATTAAAAAAAAAATGATTATTTTTTACTACGAGCTTAAAAATTATAAGTTAGGAGATCAACTTTTAAATTATCTAAATTCTTTAATGTTATTTGCTTTTGAAACTTAATGCATAAGCACTTTGGAAAAAAATCCTTAATAGTGCTTTGTTTTGACTTTCCAAAGTTCTTTGTCGATATTTTCTAACTCCGTATAAGAATAACACAATCTGGTGAGACAAAAAATAATTTTTTAAAGTGTTTAATCTGGAAATTGATTCTTGGAATGCCATCTTTTTTAATTGAATTTCCACTTCTTCATCTCGGCTAATTTTAAAATCTTCTTTCTCTTTCTGTTCAATATTGCAGGTACTTAGCTCTACATATTTATCATGTTTCTAGTTGAAAAAGGGAAAAGACTGTCTTTTGAATCCACCAGAAATGAGATTTTTTTTAAAAAATAACACTTAGATTAGGATGTGAAAGATTCAAAGTTTTATGTGCAAACAATTCAAAGTTTTAATTTTATCTCCGAATGCGAACTTTTTTTCAGCGATTGTTATTCGTTAAATCAAAGCTAAAAATTCGTTAATTCAGAGCATTTTAGCATCTTTTTTTGTCGGGACCCAAAAAATATTCGTTAAATAGGAGAATTCGTTAAATCAAAGTACGTTAAATCGAAGTTCGACTGTATTAAAAAAATCAAGATTTTTTTTAAACAGTAAAAAAAAAGGAAATATTAAAAATTTAAAAATCCCCCCCAAAATATACTTTTTCTCAAATTCCCCCCAAAACTAAATTTTATGACGCATTTTGCGTCACCAAACCCCTCTTTGGGCACCCCTGTCTGTGTGCAATGAAAATTTTCCTTGTGGGTACGAACTGTGCGTGTACATACATCCGTTGCAATGATCGCGGCATTACTGAATTTGATACTGAACTCTAAGAAAAGATTATTGCATCCAGAGAGTTCTTATTTTTATGAGCGCGAAGTGCTAATACGCTTTTTTTAGTGGCCGTGACATTATCAAATTTCACGCATTTTTAGTATTTATATTATTATTGTTAATAGTTTCATGATTTATTCAATAATAATCCTTGTTCTTTCACTCATTTCACATCCAGAACAATGACTTAATACACGTACTACAGTTATTTGAAACAGCGATACATACCATAACAAACACATAATAGCCTATTACATACCATTTTGAATTCCAATATCAAAGCTTTTGTTGAAAACAAGACACTGATTGAAATCATCGAAGAGTAGCTGTACTCTTTCGCCGGATGCTTATTTGTATTCTCACTCTCACATACATTAGACCGAGAAGCGGCAGCACAGACAATCACCTCATCGAAATCACAGGTGAAAATCTAGGGTCAGTTAAATCTCGATTCGTAATCGGTCTGCCAAGTCTTATCTTGGTTTAAAACTCCTAAAAACCCGATTTTAGTGGTTAACTCATAAGATTACAATTATGTTTTCCTGCCCCCAATTCTCCCTATTTTCATACTTTTGGGTGCAAGAAAGCACAGTGCTGAAGCTATAAGTTAATCGTTAAAATAGGATTTTTTGGTATTTTCCATCAAGCTATGAATTGACAGACCGATTCGCTTTAATATAGGAATCGAGATTTAACTAACCCTAGATTTTCATCTGTGAACTGGATGAGGTGATTGTGCTGCCGCCTCCAGGTATATACTTTTAAAATTAGCCAAAGAACTCAGTAGAGATAATTGCTAAGAATGTTGCGATAACAATCTTTTATTAAATATTATTGATAATTATCAATTTTTGTGAATAAATGTTTGTTTAATAATGTTTTTATTTTAGTCGAATCTGACAAATTAATTCTGTTAAGTTAATCTGACAAGCTTCTGTGAAATTTCTGAAATAAAAATAAATAAATAAATAAGATAAATAAATAAATAAAAATAAGTAATCTGATATGCGATGACTAATACATTCTGCCCTATAAAATTCCTTGAAAAGGCAAGCAGGGCCAATTGCCCTCCTAGTCTAACCAAAGCGGTACCTCTCAAAAAGTACCGGAATTAGAAGATCTTCCCATACATGCAACCGCAACCGAGAATGGACTTGGGGGACACACTGTATTACATAAAGATACCGAACTACAACGCAAAACATTGCGACGCATTTTGAAAGTCTGAAGTATCCATCCATTCAAGGTTTTGGGCCACACACTGGACAATTCATTTTGTCGAGATACTCGCAGATTCTTTTTTCTTTTTCAAATTTACTTGACACTGTAAGAAGGCCGGTAAAATACCTGATTAAAACAGATTGTTATCGCCCGGTGTTGGGTTACGCTTTGGCAAGAAAATGAAGGATTAAAAAGGGAAAATTACTCTTTGGCATTAATGCATTTCACAGATGTTATTCTGTTCTTTTACCACTGATTATTCTGAATGGGTTTTAAAGATACATAGTAGGGAAAACACTTCGGGAAGGGATTATTTTTTTTCCTCGTAAAACGAATTATTCAGGCGAAATGCGTTGGAGATTGATTATGAGGAAAGTTTGGTATCATCCAGGCTGAGCCTATTATCATGTGACGGAATAATGTAATCGGAGATATGTTATTTCAAAGAGTAATATGATATGCCCCAAGTATTTCTACGAAATTTCTTTTGGAGAAGCGGGGGACGGTTAAAGCTAACTCTCTTAATTTTTCCGAAACAAGGTGTGGAGCTTTTTGGAGACGCAATTAAGAAAAACATTTAAATTCAAGGCTTTTGACACCCATCGCTCATGTTGCTCATAACATATGCAACGCATGTTTTTCAACAAGTAACAATTCTATATTAACCGCTCATAAAAATATATAATTGAATGAAGCCTAAAACACCGCAACCAATAATTACTGGTTGATATATCGTACAACAATCAATAACTATACTGGAAACAACTTATAACAAAGGTAATTCGTTATATATATATATATATATGTATGTATGTATATATTGAAACAATGATTTAAATTACTTTTTGGAGAACATACAGCTATAGTAGACCAAGTCCATTTGGGGGAGGGGGGAAGAGAGAGGAGGGCCATTTTGAAGATGCATAAAATCTGTTTTATCTACTCCCAAGTGAACCAAGCCTGTTTTTACACACTTTTTCATATTTTTCGACAGACTTTATTTATATTTACAGATAGAATACTTAAAGACTTGATTTACTGTGGGAGCAAATAAAACAGATTTTGCACACCTTCAAAATGAATTAGCTTTTTTTTTTTTTTTTTTTTTTTTTTTGGATTTGGTTTATTATTCAGGGTTTGACAAATCCCAGATGCCAGGTCGCCCGGGCTACTAAAAAATTACTCTTGGCGACTAATTTTTATAAATAATTATTAATTTTACCTGCTATAAATTTAAAAGGATTATCAAAGATTTCCTGAAAAATCTATTGACAAAGGACATTTCAAATCAAAATCTTAAAGGCATTGTTAATTTATCTATATAATTATTTCTTGTTGGGAAATAAAGATAAGGAAATTAGTTTGTTGACTGTTTTAATGTTTAATTTCACAATTTCTTTCTATTTAACTTTTGCAATGTAAAAGTGGTATTATCTTAAAATTTTTGCTTAGTTTGATTTTTTTTATTGAATAGTTAACTTGTTTACTGCATGAAAAATGACACATATTACTCAAGAATGGCCGAATATGATTTAAGAGTAGCCAGTGTTCCATTTTGTAGCAAATGCGTTAATGTCAGAGAAATGATTTTTCAAGCTGGCTCCTCAGAATGTTACCTGGCGCCCAAGAAATTTCAACCTTGTCCCTGTCCCTTGTCCCTGTTGTGAGTTACACTTACGTTACGTAACCTTTGAAATTTCGAAAACAAATGAATTTCTGGAAGTTTTAGAAATGAGAGTCTTAAATGGTAGATCATGCCACCGAGTAGTTTTTGAGTTATGCTTAAAATATTACCCGTACTTAGATTATTATTATTTATTTTTTCAATTATTAAAATCCAAACGCACGTCACAGGATGCACGAAATCCTTGAATTTGAATACTAGTAATTTTGAAGAAAAAGTTTACCTTAAAGACCGGGAGGCGACAGAAGAAACAACACGGATGAAAATCTAAGATTAGTTGAATCTCGATTCACATATTAAAACGCAATCGGTCAGTCAAGTAACAAGTTGGTGGAAAACACCGTTTCTAAACAGCCGTCGCGAAACAACTTTTTATCTATTACGGTAAGAAAAGTTTTGCGACGGCCCCGGTTTCTAGCGGTTGACTCGTAATGCTTTCCTACACCCAAAAGTATGAAAACATGGCTGATTGGAAGCAGGAAAATATTATGGTAAACCTATGAGTCCATTGTGATTGACTATGCCGCCGCCTCCCGGTCTATTACCTAATCACTGACATTCAGTAAGATGGACAATAATAAAGTGGTATTTAAAAATTGTAAGAAGTGTAAAGGACGGTCGCCGCGAAGGAATTGAAAAAGAACTGAGGTGTTGCGGATATGGACAGACCAACAAATGTGGTTTACAAGTAAAACGCTTTTGAAATTTTTGCACTTGGACGAACTCAATAAAAAATCTATTCACTAATGTCTGATGAACCAAGAAATGGTTCTTTTTAAATTCAAAAGGGCAATTTAGCAACTTTATGACATAAGTTTTAATTTATTTTTGTTCCAAAATACATGATACTAGCAGGTGTTGTTGTTCAGAAACTATCTAATTGCAATCATTTTCTTTCTCTCTCTCTTTTTTTTCTTTTTCTTTTTCTTCTTTTTTTTTCTTTTCTTTTTTTTTTTTTTTTTCTTTTGTTTAACAAGTGGCCGAGAGGTTCTGACCTCTCAACTGGTAGACGGCAGGTGCTGGGTTCGAACCCAATCGCGGCCGTGGACCGAAACGTTCGGAGTTTTCGTGGTTTTCTTCGAACCTTGCGTAAATACGGGTTAGGTTCCCTTAGAAAGACCCCCACGAAGGGCATTCCTCCCCTGGACCTGTATCCCTAGAGTAGATAATCGGCCGATACAAAATGAACTAAACTCTATTTTTTTCTTTTTACGCGATAGATTTTTCAGAAAATAGTGTACTTTTAAGCCGAATTTCCGCATGAAAGAGTAATAACCATTCAAACGAGAGAGAGAGGGGGGGGGGGGAACTTGATCAAAATCGTTTATAACTTACATGCAATTTATTGATCACAAAATGAAAAATACTGTTCGATTCCAAATCGCTTCCTTAGTCGGGTCTTTCAATTTCATATCTTTTCGCTGAAAAATGTGTTAAAACGCTTTACGCTTGTTTATCAGAGCAGTTGAGTAGACTGACCTTAATGCTGAGTTCTCAATGCATCCATTTAACGAAACTTTAAACTCGCATAATTTTTAAATTATTTGACCCAATGAATTGTCATTTGACATCGTAGGGTAAAATTAGTAGAGAATCCAAATATGATGTCGAAATGAAGTGTTAATAGTGAAATTTTTCGAGTTTCGCACAATTTCTAAATATAAACGACCTTCTCAGCAAAATTTAAGCAATAATTATTAGGCATTATTTACTAATCGATAGGTAACTCTGAAGGGCATTCTTATCCGATAATTTTATGAAGAGTTAACAGGAGAGAGATTTTTTTTTTTTTTTTTTTTTTTCTGTTTTGAAAACTGTACGTTCCCGCAATGCAAAGTGCCGGGGTTTTTGTAAACATTTCACTGCATCGTCATAGCAAACCGAAGAAATCAGCAAATATTTCCCTGTTTACAGCCCTTATTTTACTTTTTTTATTCAGAATACTAGTGCTTTAGCGCGTAATTCGATTTTATATCTCTGATTAAATTTGTGTTTTATTTATAAGTTTTAAAATTTGGTTATCGAAATTAGCTGGAGAAATATTCTAAATTTAAATTTCGTTATGTTTATCGAATGTTTATCGTTTTACATCCAAATGAATGACCCTTCTGTAATCGGAAAGCAAGCGATAATGATGGATAAATGTACTATATATGTTTTAATCATGTTTCAGGCACAGTTTTTGAACAAATTGCATTTAAAAGTACATTTTCTCTTTTATTTGCCGGTGTAAAAACTGAAATTGCCAGATGTTTAGAAATTAGAAAGATTGCAGTAAAACCGAAATTTTTTGGAGAGGTTATTGCCACTATCAGTGTAGAGGTCTGCAATTTCCTTTTCCGGCCCGCACAGTAAACAGGTCCGGCCAATCTGGTCCGATACAATTTCAATTATTTCGAAATAACTCAGATTTTTAACATATAATTGAGATTCCTTTAAAAAACACTACATATGTATTTATGGGATAATTTTCAGTATATTTTAAAATTGCGGCGTGTTCGCAGGACAAAAAATACACAATTTCAACTTTAATTATTACTTAGTCTTAGACATTTCAGCATTCAAATAACGGTTCAGTACAAAATTAATGTAGTTTAGAATAAAAGAAAAACAAAAAAGAGGGTTTAAAACATCAAAAGATTGGCAGATGTTCTCATTCAAAAGCTATGTAATCGAATGGCGTTATTGGTTTTTTTTTTTTTTTTTTTTTTTTAATATATATATATATATATATATAAGCAATATAACTTTGAAAATATACTGTCAAAATTAGCGTTTTAAATCGAATTTTCGGGAGCGACAGCATGGCAAAGAGAAAAATCTGCAGCCACGTGACAAGAATGTCTTATATCTCGACAAGTAAATTATTTATCAAAACTAGAAAACGCTATTCGATTCCAAATTCTTTCTTTAATCAAACTTGTAATTTTATGCGTTTACAGTTAAAAAATTAATCCGAAATGAGTCAAAGTTTCACATTGTTAAGCAGCGAATTTAAGAACCACCTTAAGATACATTTCCAAAGATTACGTTAACAGCAGTTCATTATCGCTATTAATAAATTTACAAAACATGTTGCCTGCCATACACATCCTGAGAACAATTAAGTCCAGTTCCAGGCCGGCTCGATTATGTAGAGAAAAAAAGAAAAATCATGCTTTTTCTTAGCCTGGACACAAATCTACTTTAAAAATATTATGCACGGGTCAGACACTATATCTAGTCCGATGACGATCTCTATGCTGGACAAGTTACATTTCTGTATTGATGTTGTCAAACTAGCATCGGCTCGTGACGCACATTAATACATATCCCCGCGGAAACCATATTGATTGACATAGACAATAGCTCCTATTTTATCGGCCTTGTGAAAATCTTCCTATTGGGCCGACAGGATCAGGCTTACTCACGTAGATAGATGTTTTCAATTTACAATATCGATGTATTTGGAAGAAGGAAACACTCTATTGATATCGGAAGTAGACATTCTGATGCGTCAAGACAAATTTAAAATAATAGTTACTATAATGAATCATTCTGGTCTTAAAATTTTCCTCAGTTGTTAGCACGGAACTTCATGATCATCAGAGGATTATTGAAAAATATCCCTAAGGCGCTGTCCATAAATGATGTCACGCTTGAAGGGTAGGGAGGGGGGTTCATGAAATTGTGACAGTTTGTGACAAAAAGGGGAAGGGGGGAAGAAAAAATGCGACATCGCACATCTTAGTTAAAGTAAAAGTATTAAAAATTAGCAGAATAAAGGTTGAAAAATGAAGTTATTTTAAAATTAAAATATTTTGTGTTCATAAAAATATCTTTATGAACATAAAATATTTTAATTTAAAACCAAATGTGTTAAATTCTATTTTAAATTCCAAAATACTACTGTTTTCGATTATTCTATCAAATTAATATTTTATTACTATTTTATATTAATTATTTTGTAGTTGTCGTTCATGTAAAATGCAAATCATTTTTATTGTTCAGCTCATAAATATCATTAAAACGTATAGTTAAAGTTAATTTTTTTTTAAAAAAATGTGATCTAAAACATAATGCTTTGTTTCTTAACAGCAAATATGTGTTAACAAGCGTGACATGTGACAAGAGGGGGAAGGGGATATGGTGAAGTGTGACACTTTGTGACAGAGGGGGGGTGTGTGAAAAATATGAAAAAAACGTGTGACATCATTTATGAACGGTCCCTAATGCGCATTTGTATTAAGTTTAATTGTTAGTCAGTCATTATGAACAGATAAATCTAACATTTGAGTTTTAATTATTTAAATTATTTAACATTTTATTTATTAACATTTTTATTAATATAACTTATATTTTTGTGATTTTTTTTTTTTAATCGAAGGGTCGTTAACATATTATATATGATATAAATCTGCACTGAACACTCGATCGCATTATCACTAAATCGCAAATTTTGTTTACTGTTTTGTTTATTTGTACTTCTGTTTATCGATTGTAAATTTTGTGCCTACAAAAGGTTGAAACGATAGTGTTGGAGAGAGGTCGAGTAATGAATTAGAAAACTGAACTATAGCTGAATTTACAATAGCTGTGGTGCTGCCATCTATGAGATATATAAGACATCGTTTGAGAACAAGTGAAATACATTATGATTGGGAAAATCCAAATAATTTTCTCATAGCTTCATACATTTACTGTAAAACAGATATATTTTTTAAATATATTTCATGCATAAAAAATCCTTTAAAATTAACTATATAAAATTTGTTTTTTTTAATGAAATTTTCGGAAGTGATAAATCAAATCATCCACACTTACAGTCTATTCAAAACAAATAATTTTCAAAATTAAAACATTTATATTTCTGTGGAAAAGTTGGCTAATTATGAAAGTTATATGCGCTAAAGGCAGGAATAATAAATTCATTTTTAACTGATATTATAATGTTAGATTAAAATTCTTCCTGACTCCTCTTTTATGATGCAGTGGCGCCATCTTTTGAGTGAATTAGTAGTTTTTACTTTAAGAGTCGCTTCGATTTTCTACCTTGATTGCGAACATCCATCTTTACATATGGGAAAATTTAATTACGTGATTATTCTATTAATTATAATTATTTATTAAAATTACAAGGTAGAACCCGTCGAATTTCGACAAAATAAAATGTTTAAGAAGGAAATGTTTCATTGTTTTATAATAAAACCTAGAAAATTAGTTGCAATTAAATATGCACCTTATATTGGTAAGTCTAACTCTTAAATAAACTATATTTAACCTAAAGTTAACAAAATACATCAATCATAGAATTTTTCCCCCAAAAAATCTAAATCCGACATCACTTTCAATTTTTTTCTTTTGGATGAGAAAATGGCAACATAAAGATACAGTAATCCTTTTTTTCCCCCCTGATTCCTTTGCTTTTAATAGAAATGGAGTACTCATTTTGCCACGATTAGAAAACAATATTAAAAACTACAAAAATCAATATTTCAAAAAAATTAAGATGTAGTTTTCAACCCAATTTCATTTAAAAGTAATTTTTTTCTCTTTACGATGGTGTAAAAATTAAAAATGTGCGATGTTTCAAAATTTGCAGTAGCAAAAATTGCAATACCGAAACTGCATTTCAAATTTCAGAGTGTTGCCATTCGCCGATATGTTGGGGCAAGGCTATCATCATCAATTTCCAATCATTACTTCCGAAATTGATTTGGTAATACATGAGATTGCGTGGAAATCGCAATTTAGAACGTTTTTAGAATGCGAGGAAATGCTTTTAAGAGATCATTTATGTCTTATAAGTAGCTACAATTCCAAATTTCCTGTTTCTAGGCCCTTTCCATACCTCAAAACCGAAATTTAGAATTCTTTTTTGCTTCTGGAAGCCCCAGGTGGTAGTGACTCATACATAAAATATAGTCTGTGTTGGAACAAAAGCTATCACCGTTATTTTGACAGAATTATTTTTTAAATCGGTTTGGCATTTCTGAGATTGTATAGAAATCCCCATTCAGAATGTTTTTCGGAACGGTTTTTGCGGATTTTTTTTTTAAAAAATTTACTTAGAGATCATTTATATCTAATAAGTAACTATCATGCCAAATTTCATGCTTGTAAACCCTTCAGTAACACAAAAATCGCACTTTTAGAACTTTTTTTTTACTCCTCCACCGTATTTGAGGTAGTGGCGTAACATAAAATACAGCCTATGTTTGAACAGGGACTAACACCATCATTTTGATACCATTACTTTTGAAATCAGTTCGGTAGTTACAAAGATTACCCTTTACTAAGAAACAAACAAACTTTATCTCTTTATAGTATTAAGTATAGCTTGTGCTGATTTGGGAAGCACCTTCTACTTTTTTATCTCTTCTGTCTCACTATTTCGAAAATTACATGCAATAGTACTAGTCAGCTTCCTGTGTCTGACACGTTCAGTTAAGACTGGCATGAGTATCATTTAATAAACGAAAGAAAAATAGACTCATACCTGTAGTTCACATTCTTTATGGCAGGCGTACTTGCAATCTGAAAAAAAAAAGGGAAAACAGAATAAATGCTACAGAAACACGGCTAGAGGTTAAATATGAATAAAAGCGGAGACAAAAAAAAAAAAAAAAAAAATATATATATATATATATATATATACGTATATATATATATATATGTTATTATATAAACAAAAATACAGAAAATCAAAGAAAATAAATCAAAATCGCTTGTAAACCAGAATTGAAGTGCAACTACAAATGTCGACTGAAACGATTCTTAATTATAAAAGGAACAAAATACTTCGAAAAGTATTGTACTATTGAAATTTATAAAATGCAAAGCAGTGTAGTAAAAATAAAATAACATTTGTTTTATTATTTTTATTATTATAAGAAGAAAATTATTTTCACAATGCATATTATTACTAGCAAAAGCCATGCTTTGTTTGGATTCGCGAAGCATTATTTTATAAAACAGATATTTGAAAGTAACAATATTTTTTTTATTATTATTTTTGCATCTTTATTAAACAAAAACGTTATTTTATGTTTTGGCGCATTTTAATTTTTTATTTATGATGTAAAACTGGCATAATAAGATATTTTCAAAGCAAACTTTTACAATTTTTTTTTTAAATTTTCAACTAAAGGCTCTTTTAAAGATGTTTTTACAATTTCAAGTAGCCACTGGTGTTTTTTAATTGTTTGAAATATGCATGTTTCCAATCTTTGTAATCAACATCCGATAATCTTTGATAGCTATTTTAGAATAATATATTTGAAGAAAGCTTGAAGAAAGTTACTTCTTCAAAATCCTATTTTCTGGAAAAAACATTTGAAATCTGCTTTCGTTGATACTATGAATTTTTAACTGTAAAACATTTTATTTTAATTTCTTCGTTTTTATACATGTTAGCGTATGAGAATTGCTGTAATTCTCTCCGCGTGGGAGAACTTTTTACTTTCTGCGAATGGCAACTCAATTAATGGAATTACCTTTTAACGAAGCGCTCTCTCATTCTCGCAGTGACGTTTTCACGAATAATTATTGTTGTGTTTGCGAACTTATTAAAGTCTTATTTTTCTATAAAATCCTTCTGATTAATGAGTCGATACTATTTAGCCACAATACGACCTTCGCAAAAATATTTATAAAGAGCTTGAACCAACAACTTCACGCAGATCTTTTAATTTTTCATTTATATAACAAATTTAAGAATTAATTTTATTTGTTTACAATTATTTTGTTGCCAGTTTACAAAAAAAAAAAAAAAAAAAAAAAAAAAAAAAAAACATAATACAATTCTTTTAAAATGTTTAAGTGTCATCTGTGCAAACGATTTTGCGGGATAATGAAAACATGGTTTATTTAATAAATTAATCATGATTCTATCTATAATTATTTACTCCATGATTTAAACTTTTTTTTTTTCTGAAAATATACGCGTTTCATTTTTTATTTATTTGCTAAAATGCGTCCGTATTGGAAATGCATGTAAAATAAATTAATTAAAATAATAATTTTTTTAACGTTTTACTGTAAAAAAAATTATATTCTGCAAATCTACAGATCATAATTTATTTTTGTGTTTAATTTGAAGTTAAAATATTGAATAGTTTTTTTGTAAAGCGTTCGACAAATTGTAATTTGAGTGGACTAGTAGAGGATTCGCTTCGCTCATCCTAATTATTTTTTTTTTTTTTAAAGAAATACATATTTTGAAAATAATGTGATCTTGATGGAATTACAGCAATATGTTCTTCTATCCCATTCAAAATGTGCGATTATAACGACATCATTGTTTAAGAATTCTTTCCGATCTTTGAATGACAAAAGAAAAAAAAAAGCCAATTAATAATCCAGTCAGATTATTCATAAATTACAGCACTCTGGTGCTAAGCTAAAATTTGTCAACCAAAATAATTTCATTCTATGCTAAGCATAAAATTAATATAAAATTAAGTAAAATTTGATAAAAGATATCTGCATCAGAAAACGTCCAAAATTGTATTTTAATTTTTATTTTTTGAATTTTCTTAATTTCCAAGAACTCGATTATCATCTGCCGAATTTTATTAATTGATATTGAATGGTGAACAGATTGGTGGACATTTCTTTCTTTCTGTGTTTAGTTAAAATATACACAATACTTTACTGACATGTGCTTGTCTTATTATAATAGTAAATGTCATTTAATATTCGTCTGTCTTATAATGGCCCACTTTTCAAAATGCTGTTTGTGACATATTTAAACTGGTGATTGAAAATGGAAAATTTAAACCCAGAAAAAAGAATTGATTAAAAATACAAAACATGTTTTGTTGAGTACATTTTGGTTGTTTTAAGCGAATTTTTTAGTTAATCATTTTGTTGTTCAGTAAAAAAAAAAAAAAAAAAAAAAAAAAAAGGTTAACACTTTATAAAATTTTAACAAAATTTCATCGATTTTACTTGAGTTTTACTAAGTCTTGTATTTTAAATTTGTAATTCCAAGAAAATTTTGTTGTTTTGCAAAACTTAAATTGATGTATAGTAGCCACAACTCTCTCACGTGATTTTGTTAAACCGACTTATATCTATATTATAAAGGCTAAATGTATGTGTGCGTAACGCATACGTAATTTTGCGAATGGCAACACTTTCCCATGCAATTTCAGTTTTGCATTTTTCGCTACTGCAAATTTTTACTTTCTTCTATCTTCAATAGAAGAAAGTATTGTAATCGAAATTTTTTTTACTTCCGGTTTTCGACGGATTTACACGTTTTAGGGGTCAGAGATTCCAAAAAACATGTTTTTACAAAATGTCTGTCTGTCCGTGTGTCTGTGTGTCTGTATGTCGCCATTCTACCATCAAAAGGTGTATGAAGTTATGCATAGAATTGAACCAAATTTTTTGTGAATGGTTTTGGCTGTGGAAAGCAGGTTCTCCTTCAGTTTTGAAATATTCCGCCGGAAGGGGGCGCTGCAATCGCGATTTTTGTGCCATTTTCAATATTGTACCGATCAAAAATGTATGAAGTTATGCATCGAATTGAACCAAATTTTTTGTGTAAGTGTATGACTATGGCTAGTTGGTCCTCCCTGAATTTGAAAAAAATCCGCCAGAAGGGGGCGCTGCAATCGCGAACTTTATGCCAATTTCAATATTGCACCACTTAAAAGTGTATGAAGTTAGTTCTAGAACTGAACTAATTTTTTTGTATGTAATTATTTGTTGGTAAGGCAAGTAAGTCCTCCCTGAATTAAAAAAAAATAATAAATCTGCCTATCATTCTATTGCCCATCGGCTCGTACAGATACGGAAATTCTTTTTTATTCCGATTAATTGATTGAAGCAGGAATTTAAGATGAAAATCAAAGTTGGTATGGTATTGAATTAAAATTATTAAAGCATTAAAATGAGTAAATATATATATTTTTAATATTAAAATGTACGTATGAGATAGAAGAAAGTTTTGGGATTGGCACATCCAACTAGTATACTTTTTAAACATCGCATATTCCCGATTTTTACACCGTCGTATAGAGAAAAAAATGTATTTTTGAATGCAATTTGTTTGAAAGCTATACCTCAAATTATTTTTGAGATATTAATTTTTTTACAGTTTTTAGCACCAATTTTGTAATTGTGGCAACAGAATCGCTCCATTTTATTTTAAAATTGAAATAATAATAATAATAATATGAATTAAAATGCGTATACTTTGCAAAAAATATCGTATGTTATAAAATTCCATGATTTCGGTTTTATTTCGTTTTTATTCATCAGTTAAATAACTTCAAGTTTTGAGTTATAGTAGTTTTAAAATGATCAAATTAAAATACCATTTTTTTTAAACATGGTAAATACGGATATTAGAAGTACGTGTTTAAATTTTGCGAAAATGAAACGGGTTTTAATGACGGGTTTTAATTTCGTGTGAAATTCTATGATCGTGTCAATTTAGAATATTTTTCTTTTCTTTCGCATTTATACCTAACATAACAGTCTCAATTGATAAATTAATCATAAAAGCTGATCTTTATTATATTTTACTGATTTTACTTGCGATTAAAGTTTAATTTTAAAAATTTGGACAACTGAGTTTAATAGCATTTTTAAAATCTTAGCATAAAATAATATTTGTTTTAGAGTGTGACTGATCAATATAAGATGTATTTTTATAATATTTGTTTGAGAGGTAGACTAATCAATATAAGATGCATTTTTTTACTGTACGTAATTTTGTAGATTTATTATTAATCAATGAAGCAGTTCCTTCTTAAACATTTGTGGAATTTCGACGGGTTCCACCTCGTAGCTATAAAGGATTAACATAATTTTTGGATAATAAAAACTTTTCAAATTGAGACGGATTAATGACGTTATTAGGCATTTCGGATGAAAATTGTGGACGGAAAATTGAAATAAAAAAACAACAATATTTTTTTGTTGTTGTTTGTTTGCTTATTCAAACAAAATTTCAATTGAGCCATATTTAAACGGAAAGATTTTTTGGACCAAACAAATTTTGGTTGATTCAACAAAACTTTTCTCTGACAAGGAAGGTCTCCATACTGGGCATACTGAGAATATTTTGAAAAAAAAATACGAATTAAACTACTCATGTAGGTAATAAAGGATCAGTCAAATTTAGAGACGGAATTACAATAGGAGATATGTAAAAAAATAAAATACTTTGGAATAATTGGCGTGAAAAGCTGAAAGCGACACGCGATTTGGCGAGCAGCGCATTACCTCGCCAAAAGCAGACGATTTCAACGAATCTGAAAATTGATTTTAATTGACTTGTAGAATGTGAAATATTTAATGAATTTAAACTTAAGCATGGAAGAATTTATTATTATTTTTGTTATTTTGTATTATACATGTTGCTAGTTGCTACAACTATTTAATTTTATTATTGAAAAAATATTTGTGTGCATTATGTTCAGCAAATATCTATTTTAAGTTATAGGCAATCTGACATTTCTTTTCAAGTATTCAATTTATTTCTTTTATATTTTGAAAGTTACAAAAATTTACTATCACTTCCAGTTAACTTTTAAGATTTTGTTTTAGTATCTGGAATATTAAATCGTTTTCCGTTTTTGTTTAAAATAATAGTTTTGAGAATGAAAACATATAATGTTGTTTGGATGCTATTTAAAGAATATGTGGAAAGAAACATAAGGCTGACAAATAGCACAGAAGAGGAAATTCAATTAAAAAATCGCATAGTCGAAATTTTAAGAATGTGAATATGAAAGGCATATTAAAGTAAATCACGAATCTATTATTAATACATATCTCTCATCGGACGAAGTATTGCAAAATTCCGATGATAGTGAACTCTCTAGTGTATTATCTTATTGTGAATCAAAGCATCAGTGTTAAATTCAGATACTTTTCTCCGGGAGGGACTTCTGTGGCTCCGGGGGGGCATTATGGAGTTCCGGGGGGGGGGATTGCACTTTTTGACAATTGAAAGCTCTAAATCTCAAAACTTCCGGGGGAGGGACATTCCATTGCTCCGGGAGAGAATGTCCCCCCCCCCGGCCACACCCTGGATTCAACACTGCAAAGCATACAAAGAAAAAACCTGTGTCGTTGAATTATAAAAGAGAGTCCGTAAATTTCTGGCGTAATGTATATTCGGGAAAATCAAATCGCAGTTTCAAAAATGTACAAACGAAGTTTAAATATGTAAAAAACTTACGTGAACTATACAAATGTGAAAAGCAAATTAAAAATGTAACTTCTAGTAAGAAAAATTGGAAGGAATAAAAAAAAAATATGTATTTCAAAAGTTTCAGGAAGCAAGAAAACGTAAAATAAATGTACACGACTGCAACCTGCAGCGCTGGGCTCCTATTAAAGCTACATGTTGTTTCATGCTTCTAAAAGGTGGTTAGCAAAATTCAAAAATGATTTTCATTGCTATTAGTTATAACTCCTCTTATTCAGAATAATTTTCATTTTTTGTACAACATTTTCAACTTTCTGAATGTTTGCAGTAATATTAATTTAAAATGTTCTGTAAAGAAGGTTAAATAGATATTTTATCTAATTTTTTTCTTTTTATTACTGATTTGAATGAAATTTCGCCATTGTTTTACTCTCCAATTCACATTTTTTTTTTAAAATTTAACCGTCTCTACCGGTTATAAAAATCACTTTTAAAGAAACTGTCGTCGTACATTTTCAATCCGAAAAAGAGGTTTCCATAGCAACAATGTCTAATCGCCTCTGTCATATTTTTCAGTTTGGAACAATTTTAATCAATTTAAATTACGTTATAAATCGTAAAATATGATAGTTAAATTTTGTTATAAGTACATATAAATGAATATGACAAAACTCTACTTAAAGCAAACTAAAAATGCAAAACTAAAATTGCTTAAACTAAACTTATTTAAACAAATTGAACATAGAAAGTATTTTCTTTAAAAAGTATTCAAAGCGTAAAAGCGTATTTTTTTAAATTTCGTTTTTTCGCCAACCGGAGATAAATCGCCAAATAAATGAAATTTTCATTATTTTTTTACGGACATTGTATGGAGGTTCCGCTGATCCTTTTTTATAAACATGTATACCCATATGAGACAACATTCTGTAATTTTTTCAGATTTTATTCGAGTATGCCCGTATGGAGACTTTCCTTGTGAGTGTACGTTTCACGGTTTCTAATGCAGTTACTTCTGTATGTAATTTTATATGAAATAGAGAACGCTTTTAGTGATTGAAATAATGTGCGGAATTGCGCGGATCGCATTCAAGACAGGAAACTACCGCGTAATGAAAATTGCCGTGCGCGGTATCTCCTCTTTTAAATGCTTGCCAGGTATTTGATTATTTCGAAAATTATTTATTATTATATTATTATTATATTATTATTATCACGGGAAAATATCGCAGGTGAGGGCAAACGTTCGCGGACAAAAAACAATTTTGTCCATCGGTCGCAAACTTCTTGCTCTATATGGAAAAAAGTACATATGTATATTGATTTTCTGAAATCAAAAATCTTGATAAATGACGTTCGGTCTTTCTCTTCACTATTAATCTGAAGTTCATACAATTCAGAATTCTGTACAGCTCTTTGTCCCAGGTTGTGCAATTTTTTGAGAGCGCATACAAGCATGTGTAATGAAGAATAAACTTTCAGAGGAGAGGAGAGTAACAAAAAGAATCAGAATTGCATGGTAACTCATAGTCAAAACATCATTCTTTGTCAATATATTACTTAATTTTGCCCATAGAATTAAAAATATTTGTTCACATAAATTTAAAATGCATAATTTAAAAACTGTACAAGAAACTGCAATAAGTTATGGTTATCCTTTACATTTGGTTAAAAAAATATTATCTGTATAAACTGTCTATTTTCTCTTCATACAATATTGCATACATTAACAAGCTAATTTATGCAGCACCATATGATGTTATTGATAAGAGCTCCTGTGGTCTTTAATATATAAGTTATTACATAATCTTAAAAATAATTAACACATTGCGTAAAAAATGATTTATAAGAAATTATAAAAAATAAAAATAATTCAAAAAAAAAAAAATACAAAAAATTAAAAAATATGAATAATAGGATGGTTGGGTGGGTTAGATGTTAGATTACGGCGGAGAGCGGTGTTGTCTGGTTAATACGCAATGGTTAATTATTATACATTATAAAAAAAAATTACACATAGTATTAAAGTTTGTTTACCTAAAAACTAATATGCATAACTTAAAAATGATCAAGGTATTGAGATAAGATATGGTTGTCTATTGTATTTGTCTTAAAGAAATTATTTGTAAAATATTAGAATATAAATTATTTTTGGAAATTCTTAGCTAATTTAGTTAATTTTTGTTTCCTATAATAGAGGGCAGCACTATAAACATATAATATAAATAATATATTAATCCTATAGATGGCAGCACTAAAGTTATTTTTCTGCTAAAAGTTGTAGTAATATACTCTAGTTAAATAATTAATATAGTAATATTAATAATTGATTAAAAATAAAAATATAATACTTCTAATAGTAGCATTTATTTATTTATTTATTTATTTTCTAAATATATTATGAATTATATATGATAATATATGTTCTACTAATTTTTATAATTATTGTTACTGCTTTATTTTATTATCTATGTGATTTTATACTATGACCATAACCTTGACTGTTAGTAAGTCACATGTAGTTTTATATGATTGCAATACAATCTTGCTAGGATTTGGCTAATGGTAAATATTTTAGTATATATATCCCTTTTACTTTTAAAAGAATTATATTATTGTTATTTTGTCTTAATGATTTTATTTTCTTCAATGAGTATCTTTCTACTAATTTGTCATGTGAATAGCTTCCGGCCAGTCGGGTGTATTTTGACACGAATTCTTAGCTTTTAGCACGTCTCATAACAGAAACTGGTTGGTTGTTTTTGCTTTTTTGTTGAACTATACACCCCTGATGAAGTAGTTTAATAGAAAAGCCTTCTACTGTATTATTATCCATTTATCTTACATTATTTTGATAATTAGCCTTCTATTTCACTTCAAACTTCAACGGTTTTCAATAAGTTGATTGGAAAATAATGGTTATTCTGGTTATTGTATGGTAATATATGAATTACTCTGGTTATATACTGTCTATTTACCCATATATTTCTTAGTAATTTGGTAATCTGCCTTCTATTTCTCTTCAAACTTCAACTGTTTTTAATAATATGATTGTAAAAAGACTGGTTTCATTATTCTATTTAATGATATTGTCTGAATAACTTTGGATGTATTTATAAAAGTATTTATATATATAATACAATATATAAGGCAGATATTACGGAGAAAATATTTATTCCATTTTATATTAATGCAGGAGATGGTCCAGTCGGATCATACTTTGATGGAAACAACCGAAAATGCAAGGATTTACTTAAATATCAGGAAAGCGGTGCAGAATTATTGCGACCCTATTCATTTCATAATTGACTGGTATTTCATACACAATATATTACAGTGCCCCAAAAGTAAGAAATCCAAGCTGCTTGAATTCGGAGAGCGTGGACAACTGGTCCCCCATGCCAAATCTATGGTCGGCTGTAGTGACGAAATTGTCACGACATTGCTTAAGTAAATATGTATATAAAAAAAAAAAAAAAAAAAAAGGAACAGCACAATCAATAAAAAAAAATAAATAGATATATAACAAGTAAGAAAAATCATGCGTTAAGCATAGATTATGAAGCACTTTCCAACACTTAATGAAATCTTGTAAGGGAAATAATAGTGTATCGCCAAATATACCCAAATATGTATTCCAGTACATTAGAACAGCCCTGTATTTCATATGTCAGTTCATATAATGGGCAAATTTAGCTCAGCAAGAAAATCCCAGTAGCTTGAAATTTCTTTTTCAGCAATTGATACTATTAGATGGAAATATACTTGAATACTTTTGTTCAGCCCTGTAGTTTACATTGTACCTTTATTACACGTCAGCATTAGGCTAAAATTTATTGTAAACTAAAACACTTTTAAATAACTGAAATCACATTCTCATAAATCATCATTCATAGGCGTCCATGTAGCGAATTCTTTGCGTGGCCCTGTATATCCCTTTATCTATATCCTGTAAACATTTCTCAGTAAATTGAATGCAGCTCAGCGTAAAAATGCATAGCTTATTTAAGAACCACGTTTAAACAATTTACGCTCATATTCAGTAACGTTGGTGAGCTCTTTTGGGTAGCCCTGTATATCAACTATAACATTTATACACACCATATAATGTGCATATATTTAGCGAAATATAAACGCGAATATCATAATTAAAATGCAATTCATCCTTCCATCAGCCATCATCGGACACATATACGGTACTTCGGAAAGAATATACTATTTGAAATCTTTTGTATGGCCCTGTAAATGCTATGTACTTCATATTATGCAAGACAGTAGCGTATAATTTATATTAAGCTTCAGTGGCATATATCAATTTTATTATACATGAAAAAGCTTAATATATTTAAAATATGTCACACACAATTCCCCCTTTTACCATTATCTAATGGAATTCTTTTGTGTGGCCCTGTAAACGAATAATAGCTACATTTTCACCTTATATTTTATAGAATGCATATTTTAATATGTTTGACAGGGTATAACATGTTTAAAATTCCTTTTAAACGATTTTTCCATATAGGCCGTAATGTAATGGGAAACTTTTGATTCGCCCTGTAGATAAACTAATCATGGTAGAAACTTCATTTTCGGTAGGACTTGTGCTAGGATAAAAGTCAATAATGTCCTAAAATTTCATGGCAATCCGAGTATATTAACGATTTTTTCCCATGGGCCTTAATGTAATGGAAAACTTTTGATTCGCCCTGTAGATAAATTAATCATAATAGAAACTTCATTTTCAATAGGGTTCGTGTTAGGGTAAACGTCAATAACGTCCTAAAATTTCATGGCAATCCGAGTATATTAACGATTTTTCCCCATAGGCTGTAATGTAATGGGGAACTTTTGATTCTCTCTGTAGATAAACTAATCATGGTAGATACTTCATTTTCAGTAAGGTTCGTGCTAGGGTAAACCTCAATAACGTCTTAAAATTTCATGGCAATCCGAGTATATTAACAATTTTTCCCCATAGGCCGTAATGTAATGGGAAACTTTTGATTCGCCCTGTAGATAAACTAATCATTGTAGAAACTTCATTTTCAATAGGACTTGTGCTAGGGTAAACGTCAATAACGTTCTAAAATTTCATGGCGATCCGAGTATATTAACGATTTTTCCCCATAGGCCGTAATGTAATGGGAAACTTTTGATTCTCTCTGTAGATAAACTAATCATGGTAGATACTTCATTTTCAATAGGGTTCGTGCTAGGGTAAACCTCAACAACGTATAAAAATTTCATAGCAATCCGAGTATATTTACGGGAGTTAGAGCGCGGACAGACGGACAGACGGACAGACGGACAGACGGACAGACGGACAGACAAACCGAATGCATAAGCACTTTTCAACTTTGTTGGAAAGTGCTAAAAATTGAAATAAAATTTTGAATTTATTTTAGCATTAAACAAGGAATAATAATTATAATATTTTTAATTATTAGGTAAAGTTGAAAGCTAATTGCAGTAAAAACTGCAAGATTTTATTTGTAATAATAATAGTAATAATGCACGTGTGTAGTCTTGGAGGGATTATCACCACGAATTCCCAGACAGACAAAATGGGGGCAATAAAACTAAACTATAGTTTGTCGCCAGCCTGTGACATAAAAAAATCGAAGAAACAAGAGCAGAATTTATGGGGCTTTCAACGATTATTTACAACCAGGGGACAAGGATTGCGTGTGGTCGACGGTCATACACAAAAGCTGCATCATCACGAGGGGTCGAACAGGAGGAAGAAGCCAAATAAACAAAAAAAAAGAGAGAAAGGGGTGGAAAAAATAAAAAGACATACCTCCCCAATGGTCAAAGGACCAATGACCTACTTGGGATTACAAGGGACGATTAAAATCTTTTTTTGAGTAACCAATGAAGGAAGAGTTATCCGGACCGAGAGATGGAGAGGAAAGGAAAAACTTTTTTTTCTCTCAGATGTTGTTTTCCGCATCTGGAGATCAGTGGAAGAAAAAAAAATGTGTTTAATGTTTCTTTAAAAAGGGACTTTGGAACGAGGTGCAGATCATAGAAGAAATATGAATAGACATTCTCCATGATTATTTATTATGCCTCTCCGCAGCCTACCAGTGCCTAATGGACTCGGTGTGATGATTTTCAATCATCAGGCTCGATATGATTCCTCATTTAGACATTCTCCATGATTATTTATTATGCCTCTCCGCAGCCTACCAGTGCCGAATGGACTCGGTGTGATGATTTTCAATTGATACGTGATAGTCCATTTATAAACTGACTCTACATGATTCTCATCAGGCTCGATATGATTCCTCATTTAGACATTCTCCATGATTATTTATTATGCCTCTCCGCAGCCTACCAGTGCCGAATGGACTCGATGTGATGATTTTCAATTGATATGAGATAGTCCATTTAAACTGACTCCGCATGATTCTCATCAGGTCCGATATGATTCCTCATTTAGACATTCTCCAAGATTATTATTTATGCCACTCCGCAACTTTCCATTATTAAAAAGACTTAGTGTGATTTTCAACAACATACAACTCTATGAACACTAATGAGTAATATTTACATGGATGAGTGGTGTGCTTCTTGCAAGAGACACTTCATTAATCATACAGGACTGTCTGACATGATTATCAAGTCTGCCGGATGCCGTGGTTATGGCGAGAAATTTTTTTTATAATCCTTCCAAGTGATAAGGCCATTTTAAAAAAAAATATTTTGTTTTATGTGAATAATAATAATAATAAAAAAAAATCACTATTTAAGTTTTAATTGATAAAATTAATTAAAATGTTAATAAAATAAAACGAATGAATATTTTTTTTGGGTGAATAGCCCCGATGATTGTGCTGTGAGCATTTAACAATATACAGTATTTAAGTTGAATTTAAAACAAAAAAATTAAGTGTAGTAAGTAAATAGATTTTTATTGGTGAATCTTACTATTTGTTATTTGTATTTACCATTTGTATATTTTGAGAATAAATATTTGAGTGTATATATGTATTTGTGTTTTTTCCATGATTTCTCTTACTCTATTTATTTTCAGTGAATTAATAGATTAATAACCTTTAATAATAACGATCAGAATTCTTTTATTTTGTTAATTTTAGGTAACCCAATAGAATCCTGATTTGCAAATTTAAACGTTAAATAAGTTTGAGTCTGAGCTATTGCGATTTTCCTTTATTTAAATTATCGAAAAATTTAAAAGAAAACAATTTTTTTTTTTTTTTGGTAATATCCAGTACAATCTTTCACAACGCGGATTGGGATATTATCTTAATATTACTTTATTAACACTAACCACTATCTTTCGCGTACCTTGTAATGTGGTGTAATTTTCCTCACCACATTACTAAAATTTAATGGTGCTAATACCAGGTGTTTAATTTGCATTTAGGATTAAAAATTTAATTTTTTCTGCATTTAATTATACATAAAAATATATACTCAGTATTATAAATTTTTCTCCTTAATTACCTATTTTCTGTTTCTCTTCTTTTACTAACAAAACATCACTTACCTATATTGTGTAAAACAAAATTGATAGTTTATTCATATCTAGAAAATTGATAATAATGAACAAAATTAATAAATATATGTATGAAATGAATACATACAGAGGAGAAAGGGTTTAGCTCACAGCACATTATTTAAAAAGCCTTCGTTACTAAAGATTTGTTTATATATATATATATCTGTACTTTGAAAATTTATTTTGTGATTATTATTTATGTGTGTATATAGAAAATAGTTAGGGGGATTTTGAAATTGCTATAAATATTTTTTTTCTCTTTTCCTTTATGTAAGTGCAATTTCGATACCTAGATAAAAAAATTATATTTTGAGAGTACAGTACATAATAATTCAGTGTAAAAAAAGTTTAAAAAAAAATTAAGAAAAACAATTAAACATCAATCTGTTAGAGATTTTCAAAATAGATAAATAAATATGACAGGAAGAAAGGGAAGACAGGCTTCTCCCGAAAGGGAATCATTCACTATTGGAGTGGATACTCTGATAAATTCATTACAAAATTTTGAGGATAAACCGGATCAAAACATAACACATTTTTTTGAAGAATTTGAGGAGTTAGCTGTAGCGGCAAAATTTCCCGACGACATAAAATTGGTATTGGCGAAATCAAAATTCAAAGGGCAAGCGAGAGAAGTTATGAGAAACACAAATGAATTGCATAAAGCACAAGACTATAAAACTTTTAAACAAAATGCGATAAAACAATTTCAAAAAGAAAGATCTTTTGCTGATGCTCAGTTGCAATTTATAAATGCAAAACAAACAGCCAATCAAACTATTGAGGAATTCACAAAAAAGTTCAATATAGAAGCACAGAAATATCTTGCTTTATCAGGACATGAACAAAAGAATGGAGCCAAAGAATTATTAGAAACTATTAAATTAACAAAATATCTTGAGGCGCTAAGACCGGACATTTCTTTCGAATTAAAAAAATATCCACCTACAAATTTCGAAGATGCGGTAAACAAAGCTAAAAACATCGAAAATGCATTAAACAGTAAATGTGCAGGTGAAATAAATAATTTGACGAAAACAAGTGAAAATAAATTATTTGAGGCACTTATTAGCATGTCACAAGACCAAAAATCAGAGATACAACAGCTGAAAGAGCAAATAAAAAGTTTACAAATTGACAAAAATGAAAGTGAACAAAACAAAGCGGAAATAAATCATATAACACAAAATTTTTGTCATATATGCAACAAGTCCAATCACCAGACACAAAATTGTTATTTTGATCAAAAAAGTGCGAATTTTTTTCAAACGAGGGGAGCACAAAACAATGTTAGGCCAAGATTTCACAAGAATTACTATCAAAATAACAATTATGGAAGCTTTACAAGATTTCCACAGAACTATGCACAACATTTTCAAGCACCACAAACATTCGATTTTGCTAGACCTCATAACAATCAAATTAGATTTAATGATATGCAAAATCAGATGCCAAATTGGCAAAATTTGCACCAATCACCGATAGGACCTAATCAAATGTATCATGAAAATTATAATATGCAAAATATGGTTCCAATGCAAAATTTTGACCCAACACAGGGAAACAATACACAAATCGCATATACAGGGCAGCATCACAATTTCGCAGATATGCAAAATAGCCAAAATCTTTTGCCGCAAAATAATGAGAGAAACAGGGAACATCAGCCCACAATTACCTTTCCAAATGAAAACAGAGACAGAAGGGGTAGGCAAAATCATAACAGGAACAGAGGACAAAGTAATTTAAACCGGTAAAGGGACTTACAAAATTGAGAGAAATACAAGCCCGTAGGTCCCGCACCATTGAAAAAAAACAGGGTTATAACATAAAACATAAAGCAAACAAGGAACTAAAAATAATTAAACAAAAACAAACAAAAAACACAGAGATAAGAAGAAATGAGAACGAAAAAAAGATGGTTAAAGAAAAATTAATTGCAAGTTGTAATTCGGGTAAAAACAATGAATTACCAATATGGAATTTAAAAATAAAGAAAGATATAATTATACCCAGCCTTATTGATAGTGGGGCGAGTATAAGTTTAATATCCCCAGGGGTCTTCGAGAAAATAAAACAGACAGATATAAAAATTAAATATTTAGCCAACGCTATAAAAATTACAACTTTATCAAATAAATCGATTCCTTTTAAACACTGTGTAAAATTTAAGTTTAGATTTAACAACACTTTCTTAAATGGCACATTTTATGTAACTAAAGAAGAATTTGATCGTAATTACAAAATTATTTTAGGATACGATTTTTTAAAAAGTAATAAAATAATTATGGATTTTGAAAATAATACTTTTAAACTCAATAACTCAATTATACAATTAAATTCTAATGAAGATCAAATTACTGAGGTAAATGAAATTAAGCCGATACAACAAAATGACGAGTTTCAAACAATACCAAAACAAATTCACTCTTATCAGTATAATAAGACTCCGAAAATTAATACACGAGTATTTGTAGAAAAAAGCATTACTTTGAGACCCAGAGAATCGAAGTTAGTGAACTTAATTTTTGACGGCAAACTAAAAAACGGACAACAATTTTTTTTTCCACCAAAATATAACAACAGGAAATTAGTATTCCAAAATTCAGTTCATGAAAATAAGGAAAATGAAAATAATTTATTCACAATATTAGTACAAAATAAATCTAAACAATACTTGAGAATTCACAAAGATCAGGAAATGGGAAAAATTACCACTGATTTTTTTATAAAAAAACAAAATAAATCAAATACTGATAATATTTACGAAGTAAATAACTTAAATATCACACAAATTAGAGAATTAAGAAAGAAAGAACTTTCAGAGAATGATTTTAAAGTTGATCACTTAACACCAAAGGTACAAAAGGAAGTACTGACAATTTTAATGAGACACGCTACTGCTTTCAGCAAATCATATAAAACGCTAGGAGAAACAGATGTAATAAAACCGAACTTTAAACTAATGCACGACTTTCCAATACAAACGAAACCCTTTAAGTTAGCACATGATGTAAAAAAATTCGCGGAGAAAGAAATTCAGGATTTATTGGATGCAGGTATCATAGAGCCCACGAATTCAAGTTATGCTTTCCCAGTAATTTTCGTAAAGAAAAATTCTACGTCAAAAACAAATGATAAGAATTTAATTAAATTTAGGATGGCTATAGATTTTAGAGCTCTTAATGATATATTAGAAAGTGACCCATACCCAGTACCTAATACAAAGGAGATTTTACAAAATATGGCAGGGAAAAAATTATACACTGTCTTAGATTTGCATTCTGCATTCTTTCAAATAAAATTAAATGAGCAGGACAAGCATAAGTTAGCATTTATCACGGAAGATAACCATTTTCAAATAACAAGGATGCCTTTTGGGACAAAAATTTCAACGAATCAATTCGCTCGTTTAATTGATATAGTTTTAGGCGACTTAAAGAAAAAATACAATATTCAATACTTTATTGATGACATAATAATTGGATCAAATGATGTACAACAAATGCACATAATACTAGAAGCAGTATTAGAACAATTAGAAAAATTTAATCTTACAATTGAACCGACTAAACTAAAATTATACATGCCGGAAATAGACTTTTTGGGATACAAAATTAGTGAAAAAGGATATGGGCCCTCACAAAAAAATATCCAGAAAATAACAAACTTCGCAGTACCCACATCTCAAAAAACAGTTAGAGCATTTATTGGATTATGCACATATTTTAAAGCAACTATACATAATTATGCGGAGATAATAGCACCACTGACGGACCTCACTAAAGCTAATACGAAATTCAAATGGAATGACAAAGCACGAGAATCATTTGAAAAAATACAAAAAATTATAATGGAACAACCTACTATTCAACTCCCAGATTTTAGTAAAGAATTCTATATAATTACAGACGGATCGAAAATCGCAACATCGGGTATATTAGCACAAAAACAAGGAGATAAAATGATCCCAATTGAATTTACGGGAAGAAAATTAAAAGACTCAGAGAAGAAATATCCAAGCATGCAGATTGAACTTTTGGCAATCTATGAAACCATAACATATTTCAGAAACATTCTATTAGGACGAAAATTTTTTCTGCTAACAGATTCAAAGGCATTAACGTACCATTTACAGTTAGAAAAGCAGCCTGAGATTGTAGCAAGATGGTTACTAAAATTACAAGATTATGATTTTGAAGTATCGCATATTGCAGGTATCCATAATCCCGCTGATTTCTGTAGTAGATCGGTAAACGCTCTATCAATAGCAGATAATTTGGACAAACATCTTTTCATGGTAAATAAAAAGCTAAATGCAGACAATATAAAAAAAGAACAATTAAATGACCCAAAATTAAAAGAAATTATTGAGGCCTTACAACAACAAAGAAAAGTAAAAAAATATGAGAAGTATAATTTAAATAAAGATGGGATATTAATTCTGAAAAATTCACATAATTCAAATAATGCGGAATTATACATTGCACCACAGAGCTTAAAAGAAGATATTCTAAACAGTGCACATGTCCCACATTTTGCTTTCTTAAAAACTTATGGTATTATAAAAGAAAGATTTTTCTGGTACAGAATGTATCAAGAGATAAAACAATTCTGTACAAAATGTGTAACATGCAACACATTTAAACAACATAGAACGATAAAAATTCCTTTTAAAACGATGGATAAAAATTACCTCCCAAGACAACGACTGGTATGCGATTTAATTGGACCTTTAATTCCATCTTTAAATAGGAATAAATTTGTACTGACAGTCATAGACACTGCAACACGCTATTTGCAAGCTTTTCCACTAAAATCGACGGACACTAGGGCCATAATCAATGCTCTCAATGGTTACTTTAGTGCATTCGGATTAGCAAGGTATTTTTCCACTGATAATGGATCTTATTTCAAATCCAAGGATTTTAAAGATTACATGAAAAATTTAAATATCGAACTAATCCCCTCATCAATTTATCACCCTCAAAGCCAATCGATTTCGGAAAGGATTAATAGGGATTTAAAAGCTTCAATAGCAGCTATGTGTAATAAAACTTATGAATGGGATACGAAACTTCAATATTTTATTTTGATGCATAACTCAACTGTACATAGAATAACAAAATTCTCTCCAAGCATGTTATTTTTTGGAAGAGAAATAAAAACGCCTTTCACAAACTTCGAAGTACATGACATGTCTTCTTATAGCAAATACGTTCAAAATAAATTAAAACATATGCACGAAATAAGAAAAGAGGTTATCAAAAATCAGGAAATAGCAGATAGGGAATTAAATAAAAATTCAAAAGCAAAACACAAGGAGTTACAATTAGGCGATGAAGTATACTTAAAACTGCTGATAAAACCTAAAGCATTACATCAGAAATTTTCAGGCCCATATTATGTTGAGAGAATTTTCAGGAATGACAACTATCTCATTACAAACAAGGATAGACCAGATCTAAAACCTATTAGAATTCATATTTCTAAATTATTTGGGCCCAATATGGCAAGCAAAACTAAAACAAATAATCATTCGTTAGAGAACACAAGTACGTAAATAAATAGTTAAATAATAAATAAATAAATGAATAAATAAATAAACAAATAAAACAAATAAATAAATAAATAAAAATGTATAATTCAAATGATTCATTAAAACTGATTCACTTGTCTACTGAAACCGTCAAAGTTTTCTAAAATAAATAAATAATGATCATAATTCATTGAACAGATTAGCTTAAATTATAAACTTTTACAATTAAATACTAATGACTTCTAAAAATGTTCGACTTTCATGTACAAAAAGAAATATCTCTAATACAAAACTAAACGTTAATTTTTTTTCCTCATAGTCTCACATGATTAATAAATATAGAATTCAACAAAAAAAAAAAAAAAAAAAAAAAAAAACAGGTAAAAATAAAACTGGATAATTCATGGCTGATTAATTTTTTTTATTAATATTCAGCGTCAAAATGGATTTTAAAACACTATGAACAATAATAACAGTGAAATAAATAAATAAAATAGAATAAAATAAAATATTTATTACAACATATAGATATAAAAAAAGGGTTATATTATAATCTCATCGGAAATATATATTTCGTACTGCCCGGGATGCAAATTTTTATTGCTGGTCGATAGTTTGCATTCTACAAAAGATATTTTTTCTTGAGATTATATGTAAATGAGATTGTCCACAGAAAATATATTAGTCATAAAGATTTTATATAAATAATCATATCTCATTAATTAATATAGCAATAAAATTAGATTAGAACAAAATTTGAAATATATAAAAAACTATTAATTACAATCTCTAAAATACTCATACGTTCTAAAAAGAAATAAATAAAATACATAAATAAAAATAAGTGAATAAATAAATGAATAAATAAATGAATAAAATAACTAAATAAAGTAAATTTAATTAATTTTTCACAACTCTCATATGATGGAGACAGTAACAATATTATGTTATGTATAAAAGCGGTTACATAACAACCAGACACAATAATCTAATAAAAATATTAATAAAGCCAGTAAAAAATAAATAAATAGACAGTCAATTAAAAAGAATTCAAGCGAGAGAACGTTTCAGTGACAAAAATTTAATATACGACATAGATAAACGTATGAAAAAAAAAAAAAAAAAAAGAAAGAAGAAGTGATTTAAGATGAAGATTTTTTTTCTCTCAAATATTGTTGAAGAAAATAACAAAAACACTTTTTACGATTAAAAAAAAAAAAAAAAAAAAAAAAAATGAGAAGTTTCAGAGAAAATTTTCTCTTATTTCAGAGATTAGTAAACTTTCTAAATTTCGCTAGTTGGGGAAGTTGGTTTTTGTTCATAGGCATAGTTCATAGAAATATAGAACATGCCAAGTAAAATACACATCCATTTCTGGAACTTTATAATACAGATGTATATATATATACATAAAAATAAAATAAAAAGAAATAACGGAAAAATATAGATACCGTAATGGCAAATATGTCTTATATTTTCGGTATTTTTCAATGGCCAACTCAATGGAACGATTATTTTCTCACCTGTAACGTAATGTGTATATTATTTTATAATTTAGTATTACTTTGTTTATTGTTATTACATATATGCAAAAAAAAAAAAAAAAAAAAAAGATAAAGTATTTTGATACCTTCTTAATGTCGATGTAATCATATGAAAAATCTGTATATATATTTTAGTTTATATTGTATGAGATGTTTTTTTTTCTTAAACAAAGGGGAGATAAGCCTGTAGTGACGAAATTGTCACGACATTGTTTAAGTAAATATGTATATATATATAAAAAAAAAGGAACAGCACAATCAATAAAAAAAAAATAAATAGATATATAAAATTTGAAATAAAATTTTGAATTTATTTTAGCATTAAACAAGGAATAATAATTATAATATTTTTAATTATTAGGTAAAGTTGAAAGCTAATTGCAGTAAAAACTGCAAGATTTTATTTGTAATAATGATAGTAATAATGCACGTGTGTAGTCTTGGAGGGATTATCACCACGAATTCCCAGACAGACAAAATGGGGGCAATAAAACTAAACTATAGTTTGTCGCCAGCCTGTGACATAAAAAAATCGAAGAAACAAGAGCAGAATTTATGGGGCTTTCAACGATTATTTACAACCAGGGGACAAGGATTGCGTGTGGTCGACGGTCATACACAAAAGCCGCATCATCACGAGGGGTCGAACAGGAGGAAGAAGCCAAATAAACAAAAAAAAAAGAGAAAGGGGTGGAAAAAATAAAAAGACATACCTCCCCAATGGTCAAGGGACCAATGACCTACTTGGGATTACAAGGGACGATTAAAATCTTTTTTTGAGTAACCAATGAAGGAAGAGTTATCCGGACCGAGAGATGGAGAGGAAAGGAAAAACTTTTTTTTCTCTCAGATGTTGTTTTCCGCATCTGGAGATCAGTGGAAGAAAAAAAAATGTGTTTAATGTTTCTTTAAAAAGGGACTTTGGAACGAGGTGCAGATCATAGAAGAAATATGAATAGACATTCTCCATGATTATTTATTATGCCTCTCCGCAGCCTACCAGTGCCTAATGGACTCGGTGTGATGATTTTCAATCATCAGGCTCGATATGATTCCTCATTTAGACATTCTCCATGATTATTTATTATGCCTCTCCGCAGCCTACCAGTGCCGAATGGACTCGGTGTGATGATTTTCAATTGATACGTGATAGTCCATTTATAAACTGACTCTACATGATTCTCATCAGGCTCGATATGATTCCTCATTTAGACATTCTCCATGATTATTTATTATGCCTCTCCGCAGCCTACCAGTGCCGAATGGACTAAATGTGATGATTTTCAATTGATATGAGATAGTTCATTTAAACTGACTCCGCATGATTCTCATCAGGTCCTATATGATTCCTCATTTAGACATTCTCCAAGATTATTATTTATGCCACTCCGCAACTTTCCATTATTAAAAGGACTTAGTGTGATTTTCAACAACATACAACTCTATGAACACTAATGAGTAATATTTACATGGATGAGTGGTGTGCTTCTTGCAAGAGACACTTCATTAATCATACAGGACTGTCTGACATGATTATCAAGTCTGTCGGATGCCGTGGTTATGGTGAGAAATTTTTTTTATAATCCTTCCAAGTGATAAGGCCATTTTAAAAAAAATATTTTGTTTTATGTAAATTAAAAAAAAAAAAAAAATCACTATTTAAGTTTTAATTGATAAAATTAATTAAAATGTTAATAAAATAAAACGAATGAATATTTTTTTTGGGTGAATAGCCCCGATGATTGTGCTGTGAGCATTTAACAATATACAGTATTTAAGTTGAATTTAAAACAAAAAAATTAAGTGTAGTAAGTAAATAGATTTTTATTGGTGAATCTTACTATTTGTTATTTGTATTTACCATTTGTATATTTTGAGAATAAATGTTTGAGTGTATATATGTATTTGTGTTTTTTCCATGATTTCTCTTACTCTATTTATTTTCAGTGAATTAATAGATTAATAACCTTTAATAATAACGATCAGAATTCTTTTATTTTGTTAATTTTAGGTAACCCAATAGAATCCTGATTTGCAAATTTAAACGTTAAATAAGTTTGAGTCTGAGCTATTGCGATTTTCCTTTATTTAAATTATCGAAAAAATTAAAAGAAAACAATTTTTTTTTGGTAGTATCCAGTACAATCTTTCACAACGCGGATTGGGATATTATCTTAATATTACTTTATTAACACTAACCACTATCTTTCGCGTACCTTGTAATGTGGTGTAATTTTCCTCACCACATCGGCCCATCGCCGGATATATATTGAGCTCTTTGCCGTAGTCAAATGTTGACAAACTCACAATCTATTATGGAGAAACGCTTTGTCATGTTAGAATCACATGTTATCTATCACATTTTGCGGAACATCCTGAAGTAAATTTGGATGAACATGTGCCAGAATCTTTTTTGGTATCATAAAGGATGCAATCAGCTAAAACAAACTAAGTGGACAGTATGAAGATAGAGTTATAGAATATCTATCTTCTATCTTCATGTTTGTCAGACGACCAAATTGTCTTCAATTTTCATTTACACTTTCACCGAAAACTGATGATGTGCATCATGTGATCTTACAATGCAGGGATTCTGGTGATCCCAAAAATGCGCATTACCGTGATTAAACAGTAGGGTGGGCCGAAAAAAACTTTTTTTCGATTTTCGATAATGGCGGGTGCGGAAAAGTGGCCATTGGTGGCACTCAGTTCATGCAAAAAATTTGAGATATTTTGGACAATTCCTTACCCTGCCGCAAATGGCTTGAAGTTTTGCCAAAATGCTGATTTTTGAACTTTTTTAGTAAAAACTTTAAAAATATTAAATTAAGTTTATTTTGGCTGTATTTATTTGGAAAGGCATATTTAACGTATCTAATGTTTAAAAAAGTTCTGATAATGCATTATTTAATTGCTATATGTACTTTAAATCAGCCGATTTTTATAGGCAAGTAAAACTCGGCGTGCAGCTACGACATCCACGCGAGGAGTTCTCGGTTGTTTCGCGTTGGTACGGAACGCAAAAGAAGTTCAAATCTGTACATTTTTAAAGAACATAGCACTAAACTAATGCATAATTAGAGGTTATTTAAACATTTGGCACATTAATTACATCTTTTAAAATAAATACCACCAAAAAAAAACTTAATTTAATATTTAAATTTTTTTGCTAAAAAAATTCAAAAATCAGCATTTTGGCAAAACTTCAAGCCATTTGCGGCAGGGTAAGGAATTGTCCAAAAAATCTCAAATTTTTTGTGTGAACTGAGTGCCACCAGTGGCCACTTTTCCGCACCCGTCACTATCGAAAATCGAAAAAAAAGTTTTTTTCGGCATACCCTATTAAACAGGCCTTCTTGCGGTAAATACGGTTCATCGGTGAACAAAACGTGTGATGAGAAACGAAAATCTTCGGCACGTATTTTTAAGAAAAAAAGAGCCAAATGGAAACGTATTCGACGACATTCACAATATCGCCCAGATAGTGATTCTATATTACTTCAGTTGCAAAACATTCCATATGGATTGCAAATTTATCCAGCATATTCTCAATGACCGAAAAGCATAGATTCTCAACAGCAAAAACGATACAGCGTGTCGATGAAATTGGAGATAGAGTCATCTTAAATTAAAAGAGTTCGGTGCTGACGTGATCAACAAGGCGGGTAATGGATTGTCTTCAGACAGAATACAACAGTGGTTCGAAATCGATTTCATTGTCATGCAAGATACAAGAGTAAGACATCACGCTTAATACGATTGCAGCGGATGTGAGGATGGATGTTGAATAAATATCATGGTGCAACCAATCGAACCATGAACCACGTTTGATCTGCAAGCCACCTTGCCGACCTTCCATCTGCAGCTTGAGACACAGAATCATTAACTAATATTTCACAAATTTTTTGGGATGCACATTAAGAGTATTTAAAGACCATTTTCAATTATTTTATATATTTTATATAGAAGGATAAAATACAAACTGAAATTTTTAATAAACTTAAAATTAATTAATTATGTTAAAATATTTTAAATGTCTATGAATAAAAAATTGATTTTTTTTTTCATATAAATATTTTGATACTGTTAATAGGTAATCTAAAAAAATATATAGGATCAGGAGGGGGAAAATGGGTCTATATTAAAAAATGGCCCTTTTCACCACATAAATTTACACATTTTAGAATTGCTTTCTGTAGAAACATTTTTTGAGATTATGCCAAGTATATCTAATCAAATTTTAGAATCTAGAAATTTTATGGATGCTTAAATTTTGTTATTTACATTCACTGAAATGTCTAATTGAAATTTGTTGCGAAGAACTTTATTTCTTCTATTAGGTAGGCAAAATACTGTTTTATTTTGATACAGACTATTAGAGGACCGTTTTAAAACATAATTGTATAAAAAGATAAGAATAAATTTAGCATTTTTATTTTTTTATAATGTTTTTTTCTGGGGTGGGGTAAAATGGATCAATAGTTAGGCTTAGCGAAATTATGTAGGATGGAACACAGTATAACTCAATGGGCGTGTTCAGCGCAACTTACCAAAGCAACCAATGTTACCGACCGATTATAGACCAGTACAAAAGCGAATTGTGGCATCAATGAAAACTATCCGGTTGAATTGTAGCTGACGTCACACTTCGCCTTGATTTTCATTTCGTACTTGTCTACAATCGGTAAGTCACCGGTAAGTGACCGGTAAGTTGCGCTGAACACGCCCATTGTTTACTTTTGAAGTATAATATATATAAATAAATAAATAGCAATTATTTCACCATTAATTGTTGTTATTTTTAACCTAGTTAACAATTTTTGACCTATAAAAACTATCTTCCATTTATTTTCATCACATATTTTGGAAAAAAAAAAAATGGTGGAAGATAGAAATAAAAAAATCGACAGGAGCATTCAAACATCAAGTAAAATAGGAATTTTTTTAAAAAAATAGGAAAAATGAAGCTGGTTAGTTTTAAAGTAAAATTAATTCTAATTTAAAAGTAGCAGCACCACTCTCAGAAATAAAACAAGGTTCTTGGTTAGAAGTAAAAAATACTACAATGACTTAAGAAATAAAGTCAAACGTTTGAAATATTTTTCCTGATATTGATGACGAAGATGATGTGGAACTCAAATTTTCCGCATAGTAAAAGAACCAAAATTTGACAACTGCTAGATACTATTTCTTTAACTGAATATTTAAAAAAAAAAAACACATTTTTCAATAATATTTTTATAGTTAAATATGTACTTAAGAACACAATAAAATGAGTGTTTTGTAGATTAAACATTATAAGAGCCTCTTTTTATTCAAATATTCGCTTAATTTAACACTTATTCCATATGGGCTAATGAATATTTGACTTATTAAGTAAAGTACTGAAAAGTAACATTTAAATTATAGTGGAAAATAACCTTATATCATTAATCTATATAAGATAAATGTATATAATATTTATCAAAAATTTCTTCAAGAAAATTATAAAAGGTTGATATATATGCATTAAAATAATACTTGATTTTAGACCCCCACTATACCCTATTAAATGTAAAAAAAATCTGTTACAGTTTTCAATTAAAAAAATGATTTTCATAAATATTCTGTTATTCGAGAAACCTGGGTTGTGGTCTTGGTCTCGAGGACCCTTTCTGAAATCTATGGAACCAACAAGATGTAGAAATATGTATGTGAAACTCTGTTTAAGAATTCATGCCATTAAGGAAGAACGATTCCTAATATTTTATGTAACTACGGATTTATTCCCAAGAAATTGCTGAGTTAAATTGCGAATAAATTGGGGCATCGATCAACCACTCTGGAACCCTAAGTTTTGTTAAATAAGTAAATGAAAATCCGAGAACTAATAATAAGTAAATAAGTGAATTCGTAAAGCAACTTAAGAACTAATAATTATTCAGCAGAAACCGGTTATAATAGAAACAGCAGAATAAATATTCCATCTTTGTTTTCAAGGCATACTCAGGTGAGATGCAGAGGATAATTACGTGGATGAGCAAATGAATATTCTTGGATTTTAAAAACTCGTTTAAACTTGAATGATAGAAAAAATTGAATATTATAGTAAATGTTTCCCCCTTTTTAGAAGTGATTTACTCCAGTAAAATATATACTAGAAGAAGAAAAGATGAAAAAATACTTATTATAACAATCAGCAGTCAGAAAAAATGACTTTTTTTTTGCAGTGAGCTACAACTAAAACTACACTGAAAAAATGGGTTCTCAAAATTGAGTAAAAAGTACTCAATTTTAAATACTTCACATACCAAAATAGCTCCGATCCAAAAATTCTCAAAACTGAGAAACACGTGTACTCAATTTTGATTCCATGATCATGTTCAAATATAAATCACTATTATCTGCCCCCTGCTTTTATAAATTAAAGTGAAAATATGCTGGTATTTATTTCTTGCTCAAAATGATGAACAATAAACATTTATAAATATGTATAGGACAGTTGCACCATAAAATTTAACTAATAAGAATGTATTTATTAAAATACAACATATTGCTCAGTGGTGCACAAAACAGGAATTTTAATATACATTTGTACAATTAAAATAAAATAAAACTTGCAACGTTTCGCGCCGTCTTCTGCGGGCGTCTTCAGGAAAATATGATGATGGAAGGACTACGTTTGCATCTTGATCGAGAGATAATATTTCTAATAAAGTAAAATCTAAATGAATTAAAATTTTAAAAATGTTGCCACTTACACGTGAGTAAAAATTAAAATATTGAAACGAAATAAAAAGAATAATAAAATAATTTTTATTTCGTTTCAATATTTTAATTGGCAATATTTTAAGTGGCAACATTTTTAAAATTTTAATTCATTTAGATTTTAATTTATTAGAAATATTATCTCTCGATCAAGATGCAAACGTAGTCCTTCCATCATCATATTTTCCTGAAGACCCCGCAGAAGACGGCGCGAAACGTTGCAAGTTTTATTTTATTTTAATTGTACAAATGTATATTAAAATTCCTGTTTTGTGCACCACTGAGCAATATGTTGTATTTTAATAAATACATTCTTATTAGTTAAATAAACATTTAATTGATTATTTATTAAGAGAAATAGTAAAATTATAAGTAAAATACCCAAATGGAACATTTTTATGACAAGAGCATTATTTACAAGTATACTTTAAAATATTTTGAAATACTGTGCATAACTTAATATTTACATTAATAAGCATCTTTTATGCGGCCATGAATTGGATAAACCAATACTGGGTACATAATTATTGTTTGTTTGGATTCGATAACATATGCTGTTTCAGTAATGTGTTATAATAAAACAATGAGTTCACTTTTGATCAAAACATACTGAATTCGATATGAAAACAAAGACTTACTCATTTTTTGAGTGCTTCATTTTTTTCAGTGAACTTGTTTTTGAAAGTAACTAATTTTCAAAAGTAGTTACTGCTTCACTACTTTCAGATTTTGTCAAAAAATTCAGTCTATTGCTTGGAACTAAGGTCACGGATTAAATGATAGAGTGGTTATCGTTCTATCGCATCTGTTATTATATACAATCAAACACTATAACCGATAGTCATTGAAAAAAATTATGAAAGATACAATAAAATGTCTTGTGTATTATTGGGTACATACTATGATATATCGTAATATTAATAATATATATTGCACAACGAAAAAGGTAAGAATTTATATTATAAATAAATATTTTGCTTATAAAACGTTGTTGTATTAATAAAAGCTATTAATAAAAACATTAAAAATACATTACCATTTTTTTATTTACATGTTTCAACTCTTTTTAATCGATTCATCTTCAGAATGTAAATTTACATTGTAAGTGTAATTTCGTTAAAATTCGTTCAGATTCGTTAAAATCGTCTGCTTTTGGCGAGGAAATGCACTGCTCGCCAAATCCCGCGTCACTTTCAGCTTTTCACGCCAATTATTCCAAACTATTTTATTTTTTTACATATCTAATAATGTAATACCGCCCTAATTTTCACTGATCCTTTATTACTTATATGAGTAGTTTAATTCGTATTTTTTTTTCAAAAAATTCTGAGTATGCCCCCAATGGAGACCTTCCTTGTCAGGGACAATATAAAGCAGATTTCTATCAATAATTTCGATAATGGAGTCAGTGCATTAAAGAATGAGGCGCTGACGTGATCAACAAGGTGGGTAATCATTTTTGTTCAGATTGAATACGATAGCAGTTTGCAATCGATCTCATCATTGTCATTCAAGACGGCACACTCAGTGTGATGGAAGCGGGTGCAAGCATGGCTATCGAATATGCATAATGATGCGTCTAATCGAAACATTCTCAACCTGCAACCCGCAGATCTCTCATGTGCGACCTAAGACATTAATTAATATATATATATTTTTTTAAACTGAGTTGCGTATAAAGGATATTTAAGTCATTTACTATTGTTTTATACATTTTCATATGGGAAAATAAAAGCCATCAAGAAATTTAGAATGAATTTAAAATTATGTTTAAAACATCCACTATTTTTAAGTCCTCCGTTATAGAGATAGCTCATTTAATTTCTGACATTTATATACATTACAGTTTTTAAACTGATAAATATTTCCTTTAGAAAACATAAATAATAGAAAAAATAGCTCTCTCTAGTAGCAGAGCTGAGATATATGTTAAATTTAACCCTTTCCGGCGCACTACTCTTTAAAGTTGGAATTTAAAGAAGAAAAAAATTAGACAATCTATTTAGGCCTAGAGGAGTACACAGGTATTGTTTTGTAAACGATTGCACTAGCCATTTTAATTATACAGCTGTTGCCGAAGTGGTAACCTCCCATAAGTAAAGCATTGATAAGCGCAGTGAGAAGAGCATTGCTGTGAAGCGCGTATTACAGTAAAACATTTTACCTATTATTTAAAAACAATAGAGTTTGATCTCTGTGATGCTGCCATCTAGAACTTATAAAAAAGATTTAAAGTAGCCATTAGAGTAGTTTTTGAAATGTTCACGGAGTTTTTGTGTCTCTAAACAGGAGGAACTTTAGGTGTTGCCGACCCGGCAACACTGCGCCGGAAAGGGTTAAGCCCCCGAAGAAAGGTGGGATGTATTATATCATATCTATTCTAACTTTAATTAAGGTTTGCAGCAGAAACTTTTAATTAGGTTTTACTTTTACAGCTTTATGAGGGAAAAGAGTTTAAATATTGTTTTCCCATGTTTCGAAAAAAAAAAATTCCGAATTTCCGGTGGGAATTCAGTACTGTACAAACATAATTGTTCGCCCTTTAAAGGGTTAATTTCTGATATTTTATGCATATTACTTTTACACTTTGGAGCAGTTGTTTCTCAAATAATGCTAAATAATAGAAAACAGCGCACTGTTGGCAGTGTCTACCTAGAACTATGTTAATTGATAGAGAATTGAATTATGTATTCAACATTATGAAACACTTTAAAATAGTCCAATTAGGAGCAGAGATTATACAGCCAGAATTAGGCTATATCTATATTATAAAGGCCAAACGTATCTGTGCGTAACGCATACGTCATTTTGCGAATGGCAACACTTTCAAATTTTAAATGAATTTCGGTATTGCAATTTCTGCATTTAAAAGTTTTTCAACTTCTTAATGTCGCGCATTTTCAATTTTTACACCATCATGTAGGGAAAAAAATGTACTTTTAAATGAAATTTGTTTGAAAGCTGTATCATAATTTGTTTTTGAAATATTAATTTTTTTGTAGCCTTTAATACCTCTTTTCCAATCGTGGCAACAGGAGTACTCCAATTCTATTTAAAGCAAAGGGAAAAAGGGAAAAAATTGAGTGCTGTATCATGTTGCCATTTTCTCATTAAAAGGGAAAAAAACCGAAATTTAAATATCTTTTGTTATAAAACCCGATGGATTTTGACTTCATTTACAAAATTTGATTTACACATAAAAGAATATCAACAGTTTAATATCTATTTCAGCTAATAGCCCATTGAGACTTCAAGTTTTGAATCAAAATTATCAAATTAAAATGCCAATTTTTTTAAAATGTGAATACAGATGTGAAATGTACATTTGTAAATTTTGATATGGTGAAAATGATGACGGGTTTAGATTTCACAAGGGAAAAAAATTCTGTGATTGAGTCAAAGTGGAATAAATTTTGCTTTTTATCATTTTGGAATACTAGCATAAGAACCTTAATTGATAACTTTATCATAATAACATATCTTTATTATTTTTTACTGCTTACATATACGATTAAAGTTTAATTTTAACAATTTCTACAACTGCGTTTTATAGAAATAGTATTTTGTTAATTTGACGATGAATATTGTTTGTTTAAGAGTTAGACGTACCAATATAAAATGCATTTTTTACTATAACTAATTTTGTAGGTTTATTATAAGTTAATGAAACAGTTCCTTCTTAAACATTTTCTTTCGTCAAAATTTGACGGGTTCTACCTTGTGTTAATAATAATTAAAATTCATACATAGGCATACTATTGTACTAAACAGATCATCAGAGAATAAAACAATAAAAGAGCACTTTCAAATTCTAAGACTTCAAAAGAACTTTATGTATAAAGTTATTATTTTCCTTCTGTTATTTCCTTCTTATGAAGATTCTTTTAAATATAAATTTATTATTACTGTTATTATTATTATTATTATTGACATTATTATTATATTTAAACAGAGCATTTATTCAGATTATACAAACTCTATGTATAAATTGTGAATGTACAATTTTATGACCCCCAAAACAACTCTTACAGAAAGATGGCAAGCAGAAAATTAAAGTTCCAATTATTTTTGAAACTCATACATCAGGTTTGTATTTGGCAGTTTAAACGTCAGTTTACACAAATAGAAAAAAAACTATTTTAATGTGTACTGGTTTAATGTGTAAATTTGCGCATTTTTTTTTTTTTTTTTTTTTTTTTTTTTTTTTTTTTTTCATAGAGTGCATGAAGAACTGCAAAACTTTTGCATCAAGTAGTATGAAAAAAAAATGTTTTTTAGTTCTCCAAAAAGTTTTAAACTGCTAAATCGGCTCAGAAATATATGATCAAAAAACAAAGAGATTTTTTTTTAATCAATGGAAATATATTACAAAATACAATGTTTGATCAAGATATCGAAACCACAGAATATTTTAACCTTCCGCGTTCAGGCAAATAATTATTTTCACCGTTTAGCGAACGAACGCTCAATACTTTGATTTAAATATACTGATAACGTGATATCCATCACGAGTCGATTCTTTTTAAAAACCCAGCAATTAAGCAATGACACGAAACATCAATCAAACACCTGCTCGCGCATATCAAAGCTTAACTCATCCATCAAAAGAACAAACAATTCCAATCAACGTTACCAGAGAGAAAAAAAATTTCTATTTCTTCCTTCTTTCTGTCTTTCTTCCTTCTTCCTTTTTTTTTCTTTCTTTTTATCTTTTTTTTTTTTTTTTTTTTTTTTTTTTTTGGAATGAGAAGCTTTGATGATATTTTTGTGATAAAAAATAAATTTGGACAAATGAAATAATAAAATGAAATCTTCTTTCTTAAAAGATATTGAAACAACAATAGTAATAACAATTTATATGTTTAAAATATAAAAATGTCCTTTCAATTACTATCTGCCCTGAGCTTTCTACTGAATCAGTTTTGATAATTATTTTCTTACATAAATATATTCTTACAAATAGCTATTCATTTATAGATGTGTCCTCACTAGCTAGTTTTTTTAAATCAAATTTTTATACTTTAAATTTTTTTATTACAAGTTCTTCAACATAAAGGCGATTGGGTTATTTTCACAGCGTAAAAAAGGGGGGGAAAAGGGGGAATTATTATTTTAGACCGGAAGGGAGGCAAAACAAACTAGAGGTCTGCACGGGCCGAAAATTCCAGGCCCGGGCCCGGCCCGAAAGTTAAAATTTCGGCCCGGGCCCGGCCCGGCCCGAACGAAAGAAATGTTGGCCCGACCCGGCCCGGCCTTAAAGTTAAAATTTCGGCCCGAGCCCGGCCCGGCCCGAACGAAAAAAATAATGGCCCGACCCGGCCCGGCCCGAAAGTTAAAATTTCGGCCCGAGCTCGTCCCGGTCCGGAAAAAAGTTTAAAATTCGGCCCGAACCCGGCCCGGCTCGAGTGAATTTCTACAGAACATTGATCTTTAATCTTATGGAAGAGTTCTGACCAAAAAAAATTATATTAGTCTTTTTTTTTCCATGTTTATAATCTCCATTTATGCAGAAGTGCCGTAGGCTGCGATGTTTATGCTTTTAAATGAATCTTTGTTCGTTGTATGTAAATGTTTCAGTTATCACTAGTATTATCAATCCATATTCCCTGTAATGGAGACAAAAAATCGAAAAAGTGGTATATGGTAAAATTTCCAAAGACGAAATCGCTTTGGAACGAAAAAAAAAAGCATTCCCTTCTTAACAGATGTAAATGTTTAATATATTTTTTTCTCCCGTATTGTTGTATTCATTTTGCATGGATGAACATTTTAAAAGAAACTTTCAGTTTTCAGTTTTAAAAAAAATTCCGTCATAATCATGTTTTTTTGCGTGTGTGTGTGTGTGTGTTTAATTCTATTTTAAAACGCCTAGTAATCTACGATTCTTTAAAAGAAATAAATTCTAATGTTTAATTGTAGAATAATGACGGCTTAAAAGTATATGCTTTTTTGCAAAAATTTTTGGACAAAGCCAAATATTACTGATTTATAAAAAGTCGAGAAAAGGATTTTCATATAGGAAGATTCAATAGGAACTGATTATTTTGGTCCATGAAAACTAGGAAGAATGGAATCAGTCTCGGTTTCGTACGGAAAAAAAAGTTAGGCACGGCCCAATGTTCCAGAAAAAAAAATTAAGGCCCGAGCCCAGCCCGGCCCGAAAAGATTAGTGACTAGGCCCGGCCCGGCCCGAAAGGATTAGTGACTAGGCCCGGCCCGACCCGAGTCTTCAGAAGTAAGGCCCGAGCCCGAGGCCCGGCCCGTGCAGACCTCTAACACAAACCACCATCTCATCGACTTCACGGCTGAAATTTCAGGATTTAGTTTGAACTTAATTCGTGTATTAAAATGCAAATGGTTTGGAAATTATATCTTGGTGGAAAACATACATAAATCCAATTTTAATGGTTGACTGATAAATTTATACCATTGTGTTTTCCACCTTCGAGTCTCCGTGTTTTCATAACTTTGGGTGCAGAAAAACACAATTGTAAACTTACAAGCCTACTATTAAAATTGAATCAACATCTGCAGGTGGTTTCCATGAAATTACAATTCAGAAGACAATGGAGGATATTCCATTTACGTTTTGATCACGTGGTCAAGGCAAAAGCTTCTAGTGTAAAGCATAGATATAGGAATAACTAGATTAAGCATTCAATGTTATTCTCCCAATACCTTCTGATTCTGTTGCGGCTCGGTGGCAACATCCATTAGAGTGGCAAAAAGCAAGTGGAACTTGCGATTCTACCGTAGTAATGCTATGCATAGCAGATATAGGTACAATTGTGATTTTGTTTGATGCGTTCATAGATATAGGAATAACTAGATTACGCACACGGGGAGAAAAGTTGATTCTCCGTGCGCGAACGATTCTTCTCCACTAGAGTGGCAAATGGCTGGCGATCCAGTGGTCAATGTATGAAAATGTGCTTTTTAAAATGCATTTATATCTATATACATATACATAATTTAAGCCTTCGTGAATATTTCAAAGTTTATATCTGTTTTTTAATCACCAATTAGTATTTTTTATCGCTAGTTATTATCTATTAGTTAATTTTTATGAATAAAATAAATAAGAACAATGGAATTTTTTTACAACTATCTTTAAATACCTTTTGACCTGGAAGTTAAACAAAACAGTATATACATCAAAATCAGTAATTGGCATCCTTTTTAGGTGCTTTCGTAATTATGTAAATTGAAATTCGTAGCACCTATAGTTGTCATTCAGTCCGTCCGCATATAACAACGCAAAAACTGCCCAACCGAATCGTGTGAAATTAAAAATATATAATTATTACTTAATTTTGTCGCGTCATTTCAAATTTTATGAAAATCGGATGCATAGATCAATTACAGGGACAATCAAAAGTATTCCGTTATATTACGATCAATGGGGAAAAAAGTTTCAAATGCATTTTAATCGTTTGAAATTTAAAATATATAATTGTTACATAATTTTGTCGAATCATTTCAAATTTTATGAAAATCGGATGTATAGTTTAATAAGAGGGACAATGAAAAGTATATCATTACATTACAATCAAAAGGAAAAAAATAGTTTCAAGTGCATTTTAATGATGTTAAACTCTTTCGAATACAATAGAATTGACTTGAACCTATGAAGTATTTATATACTATAATATACATTCTGTACAATCTGCGATGCAATGAATATTTACTATTAAATTACAGGACCATACAAAAGTATTCCACTATATAATGCTATACGGGGAAACATTGTTTGGGGCGTGTTTTAATTATATTAAACTATTTAACATTTTATGAATATGATATACGTTACTGAGGTGTAATAAAAGTTAATTCCTGTATATTTACTGGAACACAAAAAAGATTTCGATTACTATATTGTATCTGAAGTACTGTTTACTAAAACGGCAAGATCTAAATATTTTTAAAACTTCGTTATCGTACGAACGAACCTCATTTGCTACGCTTTTACGTGCAATTTCTAACTTTTTTTTTTTTTCTCTAAGCAAAATAGAATTTTTAAAATGGATGTATAATTTTAAATGATTTTTTTTCTTTTTCCATAAGTTTATAATAATATTTAAAGTAAAAATCTTCCTCAGCTTGCAACTTTTAACCTTGCCCTTCATATTCAATGACTTTTATTTTGTTCTTCACACATCATTTCAAAATTTCCAGACATTTAAAATATTTTTTCTCTTTTCTCTCTGCCCATGTTTCTTTGCAGTGACAATAAATTATTGTGTCAAATTTTTCTTGCTCACTAAACTTTAAACATTTCTTCCCCAGTCATAGTTATTAATCGTTCATCTCGCCCCCTTCCCCCCCCCCAAAAAAAAAATATTTATTTTAGTTGTGCTATCTTTTTTTTTGTGTGTTTGTAAAAAAAAAAAAATAATAATAAATAAATGAATAAAAAAGCATTAATAATGCACATTTTTTAGATTTTTTTTTTTTTTTTTTTTTTTTTTTTTTTTTTTTAGCAAAACATTGCTCAACAAAGCATGAAATATTTTACCAAGGTCAATAATATTCTTAATAAATCTTTTGTGTTTTTAGCTTACAACATAAATAAAGTGATAAATAAATTCGTTCATTTATATTTTATAAAAAGTGTAAATGAGTGAATTAGCTGAAAAAATTAATTTTTGTCCATTTCAATTTTAAGATATAACAAGAACGAAAAACTAAATCCAATTCTTTGAATTACTTAATAACGCATCAAACAAAATCACAATTGTACCTATATCTGCTATGCATAGCATTACTACGGTAGAATCGCAAGTTCCACTTGCTTTTTGCCACTCTAATGGATGTTGCCACCGAGCCGCAACAGAATCAGAAGGTATTGGGAGAATAACATTGAATGCTTAATCTAGTTATTCCTATATCTATGGATGCGTTATTAAGTAATTCAAAGAATTGGATTTAGTTTTTCGTTCTTGTTATATCTTAAAATTGAAATGGACAAAAATTAATTTTTTCAGCTAATTCACTCATTTACACTTTTTATAAAATATAAATGAACGAATTTATTTATCACTTTATTTATGTTGTAAGCTAAAAACACAAAAGATTTATTAAGAATATTATTGACCTTGGTAAAATATTTCATGCTTTGTTGAGCAATGTTTTGCTAAAAAAAAAAAAAAAAAAAAAAATCTAAAAAATGTGCATTATTAATGCTTTTTTATTCATTTATTTATTATTATTTTTTTTTTTTTACAAACACACAAAAAAAAAGATAGCACAACTAAAATAAATATTTTTTTTTTTTTGGGGGGGGGAAGGGGGCGAGATGAACGATTAATAACTATGACTGGGGAAGAAATGTTTAAAGTTTAGTGAGCAAGAAAAATTTGACACAATAATTTATTGTCACTGCAAAGAAACATGGGCAGAGAGAAAAGAGAAAAAATATTTTAAATGTCTGGAAATTTTGAAATGATGTGTGAAGAACAAAATAAAAGTCATTGAATATGAAGGGCAAGGTTAAAAGTTGCAAGCTGAGGAAGATTTTTACTTTAAATATTATTATAAACTTTTGGAAAAAGAAAAAAAATCATTTAAAATTATACATCCATTTTAAAAATTCTATTTTGCTTAGAGAAAAAAAAAAAAAAAAAAAGTTAGAAATTGCACGTAAAAGCGTAGCAAATGAGGTTCGTTCGTACGATAACGAAGTTTTAAAAATATTTAGATCTTGCCGTTTTAGTAAACAGTACTTCAGATACAATATAGTAATCGAAATCTTTTTTGTGTTCCAGTAAATATACAGGAATTAACTTTTATTACACCTCAGTAACGTATATCATATTCATAAAATGTTAAATAGTTTAATATAATTAAAACACGCCCCAAACAATGTTTCCCCGTATAGCATTATATAGTGGAATACTTTTGTATGGTCCTGTAATTTAATAGTAAATATTCATTGCATCGCAGATTGTACCGAATGTATATTATAGTATATAAATACTTCATAGGTTCAAGTCAATTCTATTGTATTCGAAAGAGTTTAACATCATTAAAATGCACTTGAAACTATTTTTTTCCTTTTGATTGTAATGTAATGATATACTTTTCATTGTCCCTCTTATTAAACTATACATCCGATTTTCATAAAATTTGAAATGATTCGACAAAATTATGTAACAATTATATATTTTAAATTTCAAACGATTAAAATGCATTTGAAACTTTTTTCCCCATTGATCGTAATATAACGGAAGACTTTTGATTGTCCCTGTAATTGATCTATGCATCCGATTTTCATAAAATTTGAAATGACGCGAAAAAATTAAGTAATAATTATATATTTTTAATTTCACACGATTCGGTTGGGCAGTTTTTGCGTTGTTATATGCGGACGGACGGACGGACGGACTGAATGACAACTATAGGTGCTACGAATTTCAATTTACATAATTACGAAAGCACCTAAAAAGGATGCCAATTACTGATTTTGATGTATATACTGTTTTGTTTAACTTCCAGGTCAAAAGGTATTTAAAGATAGTTGTAAAAAAATTCCATTGTTCTTATTTATTTTATTCATAAAAATTAACTAATAGATAATAACTAGCGATAAAAAATACTAATTGGTGATTAAAAAACAGATATAAACTTTGAAATATTCACGAAGGCTTAAATTATGTATATGTATATAGATATAAATGCATTTTAAAAAGCACATTTTCATACATTGACCACTGGATCGCCAGCCATTTGCCACTCTAGTGGAGAAGAATCGTTCGCGCACGGAGAATCAACTTTTCTCCCCGTGTGCGTAATCTAGTTATTCCTATAAGGAAAGGGCAGCTGACGTCACTGTGGACGAATTACTGTGGATAAGGGAGAAAAACCAGTCCGTTCTTTAACGACTGACACTGTACGGATTAACTCCGGGAATTTGATTGGTCTAAGTTTGCCATTGCATAAGTAAGTATGATATGATTGGGCTACGTCGTCAAGATGATTCCTACAATGATCGCTATGACAAAAAATGTAGCGGTAGATTGGTTGACAGAAGTGTTTGTTTGTAAACATGCCCTTTCCTTATATCTATGGTGTAAAGAAGAGAAAGCTTCGTTAGATGCAAAGTAAATCCCCACCAGCCAATGAAACAGTTCATAGGGAAAGCAGTAGGCATTTTTGCCGATCCCACCGAAGCTAGCATAGGGGAGAAAAGTACGGGCTTCTGATTGGTTGAATAATTTTGCTTTCCTTCATTTTTTGAGTTTAAGTTTATTTAATCATCAATTTCTGTTTGAAAAGCTTTTGAAAGCTGGATTTTCCTTCTGTTTTTACATATTTATTAATAGATAAAGAAATAGATAATTCGTAATTTATAATTGAAGAAATTAATCAGGATGTTGAACAATTGTTCTGTATTACTTTTAGAAAATAATAAAAATAGAATTGTCCTTTCTTCTTTCTATTTTTTTTAACATGATATGCACATATATACACAATCAGAACAATTTATTTAGAAACAATAGTATTTTCATTTTACGGCGTCAAACTCAATTGTTCTATATTACTTTAAAAAAATTGAAATTTCTTCTTTTTATTATTATTTTAATGATATACCCATATACGCTCCTAATACGTACATTAGCATTCAGGACGATCTATTTGCAAACAATTTTTCGACCAATCAGAAGCCCGTATTTTTCTCCCCTATGCTAGCTTCGGTAGGATCGGCAAAAATGCAAGCAGTAGCAGCCTTCCTGCTTATCAGTTAGAAATTCTTTGGGAAAATTGCCAGTACCACGTGACCTTTTATAGCCTCGAACGCAGATTTGGAATACCTTCATTTTCATTTCAATAAGCTAATCAAATTCTTTCTATTCCTGGAATTTCCGCCTTCAACTCTATGAGATGATGGTTTGTGCATCCACACTCCTGGTCTGAATCTTCATCGATGCGATTTCTTCATTATAATCGACTTTATTCCAAACCTGTGTTCGAGGCTTAAAAAAGTCACGTGGTATTTGTAATTTACCCAAAGAGTTTCATTTTAACTGATAAGAAAGAAAGCTACTACTCCTTTACTCCATGAACAGTTTCACTGTTTAATTGGGATTTACATTGCGTCTACGAAGTCTTCCCTTCTTTAAGGGTGTATTTCGATTCAAACTGCTTATTTTCCGATTTATTTTTAAATTCATTTTTACTCTCAAATGCACCAAACTTTCAAATTCTCTTATTTAGAAAGTACACAAGGTGCCGTAATCATAGATTCTCTGATAAATGCAGAAAATATTGCAAAAAAAGCAATCAAAAGCAGCATTTTGAACCGAATTTTCTAAAGCGGGAGGTCTGCGAACAAAGAAAAGGGACATACTGAGAAGGTTATTGTTTATAAATCAAATTCTAATGAAATTAGCGTAAAAAGACATCTCACGGCACCTTGTACGTCCCGTCAAGAATCCCCTGAGCAAGTTTCATGTTTCTACTTTTAAAAATTTGTCTGAAATTGTATCGGGAAATTTCGAGCTGTTGAAGATGGAAAACCGTTTTTTCGTAAACACCCTTAAGCTAGAAGCTCTTTGCGTTGAGCACATGATCGGGATGTAGATGGAATATCCTCCATTAGAAATGCATAAATTTGTCTTAATGTGAACAGAAATTAAAGTCATTTTTCTTTATAAAGCTGCTACATTCAATATTTTTCATTCGCTAATGCTGAATTTGAGATGTTAATCTCTAAGAGAGGAGAAATACTGCCATGAGCGAAAATGACTTCATCGTAAATAGGAAAAAAATAATTCTTTGTTCAAATTATATATTTTATTGCGAATGGTACATAAGAATAAATTTCTGGGTTTCGCCGGTAATGAGATTAAAACCTCAAGCCAAAGACAAAGGTGCGAATCTTTAGAAGCAAAGTTGTTAGGTGGCAAACGTAACATCAAGTTTGAAAAATACGTTTTTTATTAATGTATTGCAAGTTAAAATATCTTTTAAATAATAAGTATGAACGAGAATTTAACGCAACTAAATTTTCAGACGTTATTGATTACTTACAGGAATGAGATTTAACTTTTCAACAATTTAAAAAGTTTAAGTTAATGAAAATAGCAGCTTTGAAAATTTAGTTTAAAATAATATTTGTTTTACGAGTTAGGCTAGATAGGCATTGAGAGATTGATTTTTTATTGTACTTATTTCTGTAACTTTTTTATAAATTCATTCTAACGGTTCTTTTAAACATTTCTATTCATCGAAATTGGCGAAATCAAGCTTGGAAAATAATAATAATAATAATAATAATAACCGTGCGTAGAATCATAAATAACAGATGCATCCGCAAAGGAAAAAAAAAAAAAAGGTGGGGCTCAGCAGTTGCTTTCAAATAAATTGAGCAATTAGGATAATGAATAATTAATAAAATGTTTATGAGGGCAATTAATACCTTAAACTGATCATGAATGTCATTAGCACGAAATACCTATTTTAATTATTTTATATAGAAGATTTAGTTACTGAGTTATAAAGAATTGTTACTATCATAGCAATAAGGGAATGGAAGTACACGCCCTCACTCCCCCTTGAAATAAAATATTTAAATAAAATGATGTTTAACATAATATTTGAAACCTAATTCGACGTAATATCAAAGGAATTTAAACTGCGCGTGGAGAGTTTTCATTCATACGGACCTCGCATGAGGACAGAAAGTATTGCCCTATAAAGTATTAAAGTTACAATTTTTTTTTCAAGCATTTATTCATGGAGACCTCATTTATGGTCAGATAATAACTAGAATACAGCATAATAGATGGCAGAACCATACCGATAGACATATTTCAAAAAAATGTTGAACTAAAATTAAAATATTGAAGCATTGTGATGTCGGGTAGGATTTGGTACAAATAGACCAGCTACACTATTGTCAATGTGATTTTTTAATTATAAAGTCTGGTCATCATGTAGCATATAATGAAAGAAATTTTTGTAATATTTCAAATAAATTTTTGCTTATGGCATAAAATACACATGTCCTCATATGTGGACAGTTTGCAATAACGTAAATAAAATTATATTTTTATTTACTACTACTGTCGGGCTCTGATAAGAAAGTCTCTAGAATTTATTTCGATTCGTAACTGTTGTCATGGTAACTAGTTAGTCAATTTTATTTTAGAGAAGTCTGGCATTTTCATTCCTCCTATTCTACCAGTCATTCCGAGAATTAGCGGTCTATTATTATCTAATAGATAAAGTTACCTCCTTACAAGTTTTGGAACATTCGAAAGCAGGAATACTCAGAGTTTTTCTTATCTCGGCCACACAGTACTTTTTTTTCTTTGGGTAAATTATTTTTAAAAAAAAAAAGAACTTTTTTTTATCACGTTGTTAATGCCTTGATTCCATGGAAATTACAAAACACCAAAAGTGTAGGCCTCCTAGAATTCAAAAGTTCAATTGCAACCAGTTTGATGTACTAGAGTGCAGCTAAACAAAATAAAAATAAGAGGTCGACTCTCTGCAAGATAACCAGTGATGAAACGCAGAAATACACACAGTATGCCTTAAATTTTAAGTTTATGATGATTAAAGCGTTATCCAAAGAAAACGGAAGCAAAGTTTGCCAATCGCTGCAGCTCGAAAATGCAAAAAATGCAAATTTTGAAATGCACACATTAGGCGTGTATTTTGGCAATTTACACATATAGATAGATCGTTTTTGTATCATCGATATACCCGTTTTTGTGTGTAAATTTGAACATTTATTTTTTAGAGTGTATGAACAAACATGCCTGTGTTAAATTCCCTAATTGCCTGTGTTAAATTCCCTAAATCAAATTGTCGCATATTAAAGAAAAAATTATACGAAACTTTTGTTATCTAAAAGATTCTTTAATATAAAAGAGGTACGAAAAATACACACGAGACATAAATGAGTGAAAATATATGTACTATTTCAAAATACTTTAGAACTCCGGTTAACCAGTAGAATACAAGAAGGACACACATGTATCAGTAAGATTGACAAGGGCGACTATTTTTATTTTTATTTTTTTTATTTATTTTATTTTTTTTTTATTTTATCTTTTACTATTTCCAAACAATAATCTACACGACAGATATCTGCTAGATAGGGATATACCAATACCAAGAAGATTGTTATTTGGAAATAGTGGTAGACAGGGCCGTAGCTAAAAGTGACTAATTGGAGGGAGGGGCTAAAGAGAATGTAGGAGAAGAAGGTTCTTCTCTCAGACGCAGAAAGATAAATTAATGCATATCCACACTGTAGGTATTGTGTTTCTTATTAAACTGTTGTAATAACTTCATTTATACTAAGAAAGTAAGAGGATGATGAAAAATTTGAGTGTATAACTAAAACAAAATTAAACATCACGTTAGTTTCATATGAGCAAATAGTACGAGAGATTGTTGAAACATTTATTTTAGTTACAATTTAATATTTCTGCAAAATTGTGAAAGGACCTCAAAACTAAATTAGATTTTTGAACAGAATTTCTTTCGGATTTTCGGAACAGAAATTCATTTAGTGACCTTGGCATCTTTTCCAGGAGAGGCTCAAAATGTTTTAGGGGGGGGGGCTGAGTCCCCTTCTAGCAAAAGCCCTACCTGATAGACAAAACAAAAACAAAAACAACCGCCTGGGAGAAAGAGCCCTGTACTAAATGGCGTAAAAAAGGGTACTCAAAAAGTTAAATAGGTTTCTAATTTATACGATTTATACCTCTTTTCTTTGTTTTAAAAACCATTAAAATAAATCTACAAACACTGATCCTACAATCATGCCATATCACTCTCCTCTTCAAAGAAGGCGGAAGATAATAATAACAAAAAAGAGACCCGATAGAAGAAGATGCTGTAAATCATTCTTGACAGGCGACGAAGGTCGACTTATTATTTTCCTTGTTTCGGATGCGACATAATCGGTAATTATATTCAGACTCTTTCTTTTGTTACAAACGGATCATTACAAGCGCCGTATCAGTTCGGGTGATTAAAGACTCTGCTCTTAATCAAGGCTCTCACTAGCACTTAACATATTTTTGTAGTCTCTTAAAAATGCAGATGAGATGCTTGTGCAACAGCTATTCAACGTGTTTAACTTTCTTCTTTCAGCTTTTACAACCATAAAATGTTAAGCATGAAATAACATTCTAGATTTAAAGAGAGGCATGCATAATAATGAGTGGCGTACGAAGGTCTAGTGAACACTAATTTTAAGGGTGCCAAAATATTTCTGCACAAAAAAATGCAGGACACGACACATCACAACATTCAAAACAAACACTTAATTGAAAAACTCAGGTGATAAACATGATATATAACTGCTGGAAGCATAAGCATCCAGCAATCTTCCGTGATTTATAGATATATATATATAAATGGTATATTATACATATTGTATCCTTTGATATTTTTGTATAGTGGTTGTAAATACTAGTGTATGTTTAACGCTATTCATGTCAGGAGCAAGGCAGACCCCTATCTCAGCCGGCATCTAGTAGGCACCAGTTGGGCTCTAGCATAACAATCGCTTGACATTTACGTCAAGAATGGTTTATTGGTAGATTTACAAGCCAATTAAGCGAGACCCCACACGTTTCTCTAGTTTGAGGCTACCGTTCATTTTTCCGGCTGGGAGTGCGTTGCAGACAAGAGGGGCCAACCCCCCCACGCTCGAAGAGGAAGCTAACGAATCGTTTATCAGGAATAGGACGGGCGAGAGACTGAATGGTCATTTTTTTCGGGCAGATGGATTAGCCACGCCCGCCATAAAAAAAAAAAGAAAAAAAGAACATAGACGGTTTTCTTGAGGAGTTTAGATGAAAAGTTCTCTCCGGGAGGCGAAGATGTGTTTAAAAAAAATCGTTATTAATTCCAAGGAGGACCTACCTACATCGCCACTGATCTGAAAATGACGTCCGCCACCGATGATGAGTGATAGCCCATGAACTGAAAATGATGTCCGCCACCGATGATGAGTGATAGCCCATGAACTGAAAATGATGTCCGCCACCGATGATGAGTGATAGCCTATGATCCGGAAAGGATGTCCGCCACTGGTGCTGTGTGATAGCCGAGGATCTGAATGTGATGTTCGCCAGTATTGATGTGCGACCACCTAGCCTATGATCCGGAAATGATGTCCGCCACTGGTGCTGTGTGATAGCCGAGGATCTGAATGTGATGTTCGCCAGTATTGATGTGCGACCACCTGTGATGTTTTCGAATGAGAGCCTTAACTGAGTGCTGGGCACAAAATAATATGAAGGTACGGTTTTTCTTATAATTTATATTGTTTCCCAAAATGTTTAAGGCAAAATGCCTAGTAGGGGTTTCTGCACGCTCCAATTGGTATTCAATCTTAGTATTAAAACAATAATTAGACAAATAGAATTAATAGTGTTTTATTTTGTTTTTTTTATGCTATCTATATTGAGAATATTGTGTCTTATGACGCCCAACAATTTGTAAAATAATTGTAAATAAATTTATATGTTAGTTGTTAAAAAATTGTTGGTATCTTTTCGACCATGAGTCTTATTTTATTTAATTCTATTATGATCTAATTTAGAGTTATGTTTTATTTACGATCCATAAGTTAATTCCATCTACAAAAATATTCACAACGCAATTTGGTAATGAAGGCAGTTGCCTCACTTATATCGAAGGGATTAACCAGGATTGAAACGAACGATCACTGTTATTTTTTGTATTAGATATAAAAAATTGCATGAGTTTGCACTATGAATACTTTGAATTAAAATGATTAGGAGTGATTAACTTAGTTCATTCTGGGATTGGGCTATGCTGACATGTCGAAATAAAGATTTCCGTTACAGGAACCCAGTTCTGTCCAGCAATAACAAAGGAAAAGAGTCAATTATATCACAGATGATAATCAATGATCCTTTACTTTCTGTTCAATTACTATTTGTAAAAACCTAATACTCACAGAGATTTTAATTGATAAAGAGCATTTGACAGTAAACATGAATAAAGATTCGAAATTTTACAAATGGTCCCGGGATCTTAAAACGCATCTTACGTCGTTCTCAAGCTGTTCTTAAATCTAAAGGAGCTACTTTCAAACTCATTTCTGGATTTATTTTTATTCGAAAATACAAAAAAATCTAATTTAGAAACTATGTAATAAAATGGTGTTTTCTTTTAATTTGTAAAGGCAGAATACTAAATTCTGTAAAAGTTGGTATCTTGAATCGAATTTCCTGACACGACAACGCGCGAAAGAGAGAAAAACTTACCGTCACATGACAATAATAATTTATAACATGATGCGTAATTCATTTATCAGAAAAAGGAAAACACCATTCGCTTTAATTACAAACCGCTTCAATAGTAATACCTGCAAGTGTCATCCTTTTGCATTTTAAAACAGTCCGATAATATGTCAGAAAGTTTCGCATTATTAAGCGAAGAAAAGTATCATTTTGAGAACAAACAGCCTTAACAATAGCAAATGAATAAAAAGTTTATAAACAACTAGCATACATGAGTTTTATCTTAAATGTTTCAAATTTCGCTATTTCAGAAACAATTTTACGTCTGTGAGAATGCAAATGAACTTATACATAGACATTCAAATGTTATACTTTTATAATGAAATCTTGTCAAAAATAGCAATGTGCGGATAATTTCTTTTTTTGTTAAGTAAATTTCCGTATTTGACAAGCACAACAGCATCTGCATTTTTAAATACTTTTTCCTCTTCATCAAACACAATTACATTGATTAACGTACATTCAGGTCAAATATCAAATCATTCTGATCAGTTTGGTGTCCTAAAATTAAACTGTTTTGAAATATCAATGAACAATTTTAATTTTAAAAGTTTAAAAGAAGAAAATGCATGATGCCTCAGATTTTATGGCTGAGTTCAGGAAGTCTTGAGATTGGGCTACCAAGCCCAGCCTACTTTTAAAAGAAGGTATTGTAAAATGCAAAATCTTCGAGCTTTGAATATGTTTGTGATATAAATTACCATTGAGTGGGTATCAAGTTTCCCTGGACTTTGATTTTGAATAGAATTTATATGGAATTTTAAGCCTGAAAAAGGGGAAATTAAAAAATAAAATGAATATTGATATGCATTTATTTTGAATGAGCTTACAGAAAAATGTACCATCCTGCATTACTAAAACTTGCTGTCAATTTGGTCATTTGCCAGAAAACTCCCAGTATTTTATTGCATTGCAACTAAGGCATGTTTGAAATTTCGTTCAAAAGTAAATTTTATTATTTAGTATGCTTAAAGAACCCAATACTAACAAGTTTTTTGTTTTCAAAAGAAGCATTATAAGAGCAAAATGATAGTAATTATATCTTTAGACTTTTAACAGAATAAATTTAGTATGGTAGATCCTTTTTATTCTGCATGGAAAAATTAATTGTTTGACAGACAAATATTAATAAGTCATAAGAAAGCATGTTAAGAGCTAATTGCTGCCAAACTATACAAGTTGCTTATCATCTTGGCAAGGTCACCCAGGTATTTATAATTTAATCTGATGCAATGAGTTAATAATCTGTTTAAGTATGCTACTGCTTTTATGATTTACCCATGTTATTCAGTTTAAACATGCCTGTTGAATGGATAACAGATAATTCAAATGTGTCAATTAACCTGTGTAAGACTTAATTAATCAAAAGGAAAAGTGCTTAAAAATACACATTTTACGAAATGGAATGCAGCAATTATTCGATTCAATGTTTTTTCCAACTAACATTCGGTTTTTAAAGCTTTCCAACATGGCTGAAAAGTGTTGAACTTCAGTTTGTCTGTTCTGTATCACTCGAAATTTTGTAGATATGTTTGTACTATACTATTACGAAATTTAATTGGGATCTAAACGGTGACGGCAGCATGTTCTCTATTAAAAATTAAATGCGTAGAACTGTTGACTTTTAATTTTTTTACCGAAAACACGAAAGAATTCGGATGTTACAATCTATGGGTGATTACTGTTTCATAAGTGATTTAATAGTGTTAATCAATTTCGAATAGAATGAAACGGATGTTTGTGGTAATAATTTTACTCGCCAAACACTTTTTAATTACAAAGTTAAAAGTTTTTTTTCTTTTCCGTATGTCGCCTGGTTGCTTTTGGCAAAACGTGGACAGGGTTGTTAACATTTTATAAGGCCGACGGTGGTTATAATTTCACATGTTGGCCACCTTACAAAGAGGTGACACATCAGCATTTTCTCACGGCCAAGAGTGTAAGAGACGAGCAAAAGTAAAGTAAGTAGTTTAATTGTGCGTAGATGTCAAGCCCATACGAAAAGGCAAAGACATGCAAGTTATATAATAAAAAGTTAAAAAAAAAATACGCATTAAAATCCAAGCTATGTTAGGCGCATTTCGGAGCAGATGGGTCGAATATGATCTGAGTTCGTGAACTGACGGGCACTATGCTGCGGTAAAGTTCTATATTGTTTATAGTGTATATTATATCATTAATTGTAATATTAACCCAGTCTTCATTAAATAAGTGCAAATAATTCCAAAAGACTACTTATTGAATTTTCTCATCATTTATATGTATACTATTTTGTTTACTCCGCCTGTTCTTTTAAAAAAGTACTACGTATAGCATTTATGGTTATTATTCTTCGGAATACGTTTGGCTGATATTAAACTATTTCAAATAGTACGAAACTATATATTGAAGTTCCCGACAATATGCTCCGAGTGGAAAACAGTGTTTTTAACCTTTATAGTTATTTTCAACACAAGAGAAATATTTTACTAGTAAATCTGTAGAGCAGGAGCCTCAACGTCAGCTCTTCAAGTAATTACTTTTTACTATACTTTGCGTAACATTTAAGATTGTACAAACAGCAATTGAAAGTTTTCCAATAACATAAATGAATATAAGAATAAACAAGTCGGAAATGGCACTTCAAACCAATTAAATAAGGTGCGTTCTTATTACAACGAAAATTTTAAAAATATTCTGATCTTGGTGTAAGAGCTGCTGCACTTTTATGCAAAATTGTATGAATAGAAAATTTGTAACGATGTTATATATTGAACTCAGCAATACAGAAATAATATTTACCTCTTAAACGGGGCATAATCACCATTGCAACCTAGAATCAATACCTGTCATGGCATATGACTGAATTATTTATGAATGATAGGATTTGATAGATTGGAGAAAACTATTATTAAGTAGTGACTGGATTCGCATAAAATTTTAAATGATTTGCAACGATTTTATGTATTTAAATTCAAATTATACAGTTTGATAGTTTTTGCGCTAGTATATGGGGACAGACGGAGAAACAGATGGGTGGACCAGCAAGGACCGATTTACAAATTTAGGGGCCCTGGGCACAGATGCTTACCGGGGGCCCCCTTGGAAAGTTGCTTACAAAAAGATTAAGCTCCCTAACCCTCACTCACACCCCCCTCAAAAAAAAGTTACTTATTAAGATAGCCACAATTGACTTCACAATTAAATCACTTTAAAATCATTTTTCTTTTTCACAATCATGAAATTTAAATAAGTAGACGTAGTACAATAAATTGTGCAGTGATAATTATCTTGTCTTATGCAAATTTATAGATCTGGAATGATAAAGTATGCAGCAACTAATAATAAATTTTCCACAATACCAATCTATAATTATTTAAAATATTATGGGGCTCTGCCGCCTATGAACTGCAGTCACTAACTCCAAATAATTTGACAAGAACAGGAACATGATTAAATAAGAATTAAAAATACAATATATTTTTTAAGTGATAAAGATAAGGGGCCGTCCATTAATCATGCGAGGCTCAAGAGGGGGAGGGGGGGTTCATAAAAAAATCACGAAATATCACAAGGGGGGAGGGGGGTGTAGTAATATATTACGAGTATTTATTTTTTCGGCAAACGCGCGATACTGAACCGAAAAGCGGAGTTTCGTGTATTTATTTTTTCGTCAAACGCGTACAAAGTCGAAAGCGGCTTGTAGTGTGACCTTGATTCACCGTTGCCAGGCAACGAACGAAGTGAAGTTCCCGCGAGCCGCGACAAGCGCCTGCCGGACTCAGCTTGTCGGTGTCAGTTATTCTGTTGTTTTGGCACTGAATACATGCGTAAATTGTTTAACCTTGTACGTTTTGCATTAAAACAATGTCCAAAATAGGTGATCTGTATAAAGACCTATTTGCAGAGTATAAGAAGGGAAAAAACCTAGTGTAGCTCAAAAAGAATTCAATAAATTGTGGGCTAACGCGAAACAAAAATATACTATCAAAGAAGAATTTATGAATAGGCCTGCAGAAGGATCGGATACTTTTGGAAAGGACATGCCAGCAGTGTGCATTGTACTTCTGTACAAAAACAAAAGTTAAAGCACATCTGAGTACTTGTCACAAGCAACTGAATCCGAGCAATAATAGTCTAGAGATGCACAATGTCCGTCCTTCTCGCATCCTCACGCGACGAACGAATGATAGATCGAGAGAGATTCTCTGCGAAAATGATGACGCCGAGTGGCTTGATGAAACCGATGTTAATCTTCAACAAAGCACTGTGCCTACAACTAACTTGCAAGATGCTTATCCAGTTATTGGTGTTGAAGAAAGTCTTGCTAATCCGTGGTCTGAGGACATTGTAAATTAAATTATGTTTATGTATTTCTACAAAAAAGTTTTTCGCATTTCTTTCATTATTTTTATGTCAGTCCAAAACAACTTGCAACCTTTCTGTTTACTTCTTAAGGTTATTATTGTAGTTTTTTTTTTCTATAATAAAACTTGATTATACTTTAACCTGTATTTTATAATAAATATTCTAAAAAAATTAAGATTCTTTGTAGGTACTAAAAAATACACGTGATATAGGGTAGGGGGTGGGGGGTAGTCTTGAACCTCACCATGTATCACCAAGGGGGAGGGGGGTAAAAAATGTCAAAAAAGAACATCACATGATTAATGGACGGCCCCTAAAAGAAAATATTCACTTTAATAAAGGGATTAAATGTGGATGTTTCAACCAAAATATACAATGTTGTAAAAATAAAATATGAACACAGTAGAATGCAGAATGCAATGTAAAATTCCACTAGATTTTATAAGCAGTTGTATTGATTTTGGGCAATAGTTGACAACCCTTCAGCAGCATTTGGGGGCCCCTGAAAATTGGGGGCCCTGGGCCTGTGCCCCGAAGGCCCTGCCCTAAATCAGGCACTGTGGATCAGACGACCACTATACGTACTTGTATAATTATGATATTTTCCCATGACCCATAAGGTAATAGAATTCTTTTGACTGTCTCTGTAATTAAATTATAAGCTTTACGCTCTGTATTTCAGTACTGGACATGGCATATTAAATCTCTATAACACATAACAATTCCAGGTCAGTCAAACTATATTAATGCAAGTTCGAGTTCAGAAAGACATACAGATGATCAGATGGACAGAGAAACATATTTCATTAACTCTTTTTAACTATCTTGCAATATTTTAAAAACGCATAACAGATTTTAATTTCACTTTCAGCAAATCTACTTGAACAGTCTTATACAACCCTATATATGACCTACTATTTTTATTTACACGCTACTAATTAACTGTTACTTAATTACTAGCTGTAATTTAATTAAGACTTACATTCGCTTAAATCTACTGAAATCAGTCTTCCATAGATTATCATCCATAGAAGGCTTTGTTTCCAATTGTTTACGTGGCCTTGTAAATTGTTTTATTTATATCGTAGAAAGATATTTTAGTGTGCTAAATGTATTCTAGAATAAAAATGCATAATTTAGAAGGAAAAAAAAATCTTTTAAGCTATTTTCGTTCATACTCAGTATCCCTTACAGATACTTTGGTGTAACCCAGTATATGATTTTTAACATTTATACATATAATGTAATATGAAAACATTTACTTAAAAGCACATATCAAAACTAAAAATGAACTTCCAGTCTGTAATCTTTTGTGTGTCCGTGTAAATACTATGTGCTTTCTGTTATGTAGGAAGTAATTTCTAGTAGGCCTCAGCAACGTATATCAATTTAATAAAAGTTAAATAATTCAATATAATTAAAATACACCACAAACATTGTTTTCCCCTATAACATTATGTAATGGAATATTTTTGTGTGGCCTTGTAAATTAAGCAAAAATATTCCTTGCACCGCATTCTGTACAGAATGTATATTTTAATGTACTTCATAGATCTATATCAGTTTCCTTATGTACGAAAAATATAACATCATTATAATGCAATTGAAGGTATTTTCCTCATTGGCGTAATGTAATGGAATACTTTTGACTGTCCCTGTAATTAAACTATCGATCCGATGTTCATAAAATTAGAAATGACACCACAAATTTTTCCAAAAATCATATATTTTAAATTTCAAACCATTTAGTTGGGTACTATTTTTATCATTTTTTGCGGTAGACAGACAGACGGATATAAAGCAGACGTACAGATCAGACGACGACTATAAGTGCTACGTATTTATGTAATTACGAACCCACCTAAAAATAAGTACAAGGTTTCAGAAATTTGATGCGTTAAATTGATAATTCTTTTATGCAATGATATTCTAAAACTTTTATGAACTACATATTATGATTTTTTAGGTAATAAAGCACATTTCTTCAGGGGGGCTCTGCCCCCCTGAACCCCCCGTACACTCATTAAATTTGCATTCATAATTTTCTATTGATTATGCAAATGGTTAGAACACATCTTAAATTTCATTTTATACTGAGATTTTTAAGGATTTTTAAGGATAAATAACAAACTGGACAAAACTTTAATATTATTTTATTCATAAGTTCAATTATTGCTCACTTTCTTCTATAACCAAATTCTTTTACATGTTCCTGTAAATGAATGTTAAGTTATTTGCGCGCCATGGTCTATAGTATGACACTTTTAATAAACCTTAGTGATTTGCATCAATTTCAATATGTCTAAGATATCATGAAAACACACAGCAAACGATTTTCCGCCGTAGATCGTAATGCAAGGAATTCTTCGGAGTGACCCTGTAAATGAACAGGAAATGCTCTACACTTCATTTTCAACACAGACTATGCCACAGTAAACCACAATAATATATATCAATTTTCAAATATATCGGACTATATTTTTGAGAGTTAGAAAAAAATAGACATACAGACGGACAGACAAATAAAATACATAAGCAAGTTTCAGCTATATTGGAAAGTGTTAAAAAAGATATGTTATTAATGTAATTTATATTTAACCTCTTAATTTTTCGCAATTGGAATTATTTAAATGTTTTATTTTTTATCGGCTATTTTCATTGCTAAGCAACTGACAAAAGAGAAAAAAAAAAGAAATATGTGTCATGTCAAATATGTAAATTGATGAAACAAACTATTTTATATTATTGAAAACATTTCTAAAATTCCACGAGAAATTATACACCTAATTTAAAAAAATCTTACAAATATATTGACAAAATTTCAAAAGAATAGGAATAATTTAAAATCTTAGTTGGAACTTTTAACACCCATAATTTGGCGTTGGAATACTTTAACCAAACGCGCCATTTTCATTCAATGGAGGGAAATTTGAAAATCATCGGAATTACAGTTAAAAAGCACCAGTTTTTGTCGCTATGCAACACATAAAAGAGAGAAATAATGAAATATGTACATTTTAAATAAAAAAATTCTAAAACAAAATGTTTTATATTATTTGAACTCATGTATAAAAAATCCCCAAAATTAGCAGAAATATTTTTAAAAATCTGACAAATGCTTAGACAAAATTTCAAAATAATAAGGTAAATTTAAGATCCGTATTTGGAAATTTCAATATCCATCTTTTATCATTTTAATCCATTAATCAAAAGAGCCATTTTCTTTCCATTTGATTTGCCATAGGAAAACATTATGATACAAAATAGAATGTTCTGTATTTTCCGAACAAATGATCCAAACCTAACAAAAAACTATACAACTAAATCCCGATAGCTCATGAACGTGCTTATTTCATTTCAAAGAGATCGGATGATTTTTACGGCAGTTATCGTGGAACAGACAGACAGACGGAAATCAAAAATTTTCGTATCTCCAAAGTAAGCCTTCACTGACGTTTCGGCAATTATTGAATGCATTATTTATCGTAAGTAATATGAAGATGATTTTAATGATGGCATACAATTCCAATTAAACTACACACACCATTACACGCTCCATGCAAAAGAAAATAAATATATAAATACATAAAGCAGCTAAAGTGTTCAAGAAATGTGTAAATCTTAACCCTTTCGACTCCGACGTCTCTTGCACAAATTTTATTTAGTCGGCATCACTTTTCCAAAAGAAGTTACTTTCAATTACACACTATCAACAAGAAATAAAATTCATGCGTTAAGCATAGATTATGAAACCTTTCCAACCCTTCTTGAAATCTTTAACAAAACTTCGTTATTTAGAGAAATAAGATTACTGTCCATAGACAAATATGTATTTCAATACTTTTGAGCAGCCCTGTATTTGATCTGTCAGTTGATACATATATACTTTTATGTAATGAAAAGTTTAGTTTAGCAAGAAAAGGCCTAGCAGATTAAAAAAATTTTCTCAGCAATTTATGCTAATAGATGGAAACATACACTGGTGTCCAAAATTTAAGCATAATTGGTAATTAAGTAATTTTTTTTAAGTAATGAAAGAAATATGAATCGGAATGTGCTGAAACTCCAGGTGTGTAAACAAAATAGTACGCGTCACATATTTTCGCGAAGAGTTTTCTCCGAAATCGAACAGGGGACCTTCAACAAATTGAACTAGTTGGATGTGTCAATCCCAAAACTTTCTTCTATCTCATAAGTACATTTTAATATTTAAAAAAAAAACGTGGTGACCCCAAAGTTACCCACTATCGAATTTCCTCGAACATTTGACCTAGCCTAATGAGATTCTGGTATCCGAAAAGCCTAAAACGCAAAATTTAATTAATATTTTGAGAAAATGAGCTTAGTAGTGCCTCATGTTGGTTAATTTATACTAAAACCTAATAAGCATCTATTTATGTCAAGACCTAACAGAATCTGAAATTTGATGGAATTTGGTCCATTAGTTCTTGAGATATAGTTATCACAAAAAAATTGCAAAACGTAGCACAGCAACACCATATCTTGGACAATTTATACCAAAACGTAAAAAAGTGTCTAATTATGTTATGGTGTAAAAGAATCTGAAGTTTGATGAAATTCTGTGCATTAGTTCTTGAGATATAGCTAGTTAAAAAAAAACGCGTAAAATATAGCACACCAGCACCATCAGTTGAAGGATTTATAACAAAACGTAATCATCGTGTAATTATATGTCATTTTGTAACAAAATCTGAAGTTTGATGAAATTCTGTGCGTTGGTTGTTGAGATATAGCTATCGGAAAAATCGTGCAAAATGCAGCATAGCTGCACCTCCTATTGCAAGGTTAATACCAAAATGTAATCAGCGTCTAATTATGTTATATGTTCTAGTGTAACAGAATCTAAAATTTGATCAAGTTCTCTGCATTAGTTCTTGAGATATAGCTATCACAAAAATCGTGCAAAATGTAGCATAGCAGCGCCACCTATAGGGAAGTTCACACCAAAACTTTATTAGCGGCTATGTATATCAAGGTATCGCGGAATCTGAAGTTTGGTGAAATTCTGTGAATTAGTTCTTGAGATATAGCTATCATGAAAATCATGAAAAACGTGGCATAGCAGCGCCACCTGCTGGCCAATTCACACCAAAACTTAATCACCGTCTATGTATATCAAGGGGTCACAGAATCTGAAGTTTGGTGAAATTCTGTGCATTATTTCTTGAGATATATCAATCTTGAAAATCATGAAAAACGTAGTATAGCAGCGCCACCTGCAGGCCAATTTTCACCAAAAACCAATAGGCACTAATTTATATTAAGGTCTAACTGAATATAAAATTTTATTAAATTTCGAGCATTAGTTCTTCAGATAGAGCGCCCACAAATTTTTTGTCACATACAGACAGACAGACTCACAGACAGACACACAGACTCACAGACAGACATTTTCTAAAAATAGTCAAAACGTGTTCAGGACCTTCTAAAACGTATAAATCCGTCGAAAACCGGAAGTCGAAAATTTTCATGAATCCAATACTTTCTTCTTGTAAAGATAGAAGAAAGTAAAAAGAACGAAGATCTTTTGGATAACCCTGTCAAAACTAATGTAGCAAAAGCTTTCAAACTGCGCATTATGATTAATTGGCTTATTGTAATGTACTGTGTTAATTTTTACAAGGATAGCATGTATACTCGTAGAGAAATTAAGGTTTTTATAAAAACAGTCTTAAATTTTTCCAAGTTTTTTGCTTATAATTTGCAGAGTTCTTATTATAAAATAATGTTCTTTTCTGAAAATATGACAAACATCATTGTACAAAATACCCTGTCATCAGAATTTAAAAATAATAAAAATTGTATGAAAAATGAGTATGTTTAGTAAATAATTTTTCATTGCGCATGCGTCAACGATATCAAAATGTCATTTGCATATTGTGTTAGCTAAATGTATAGAGCAACTTCTGTAAAAGTTTCAAAAACATAGTTTGAAAATTCTGAAAATGGGAGCCTATAGAATCAACTCAAAATCCGTTATTCCTAAAGGAAGCAAAAAAATCAGGGGTTTTACCTAAATATAGTTGTACGTGCAATATTGTGTAGGCACTAAACAATGGAATATGGATACAGCCCCTCATCTTTTTGCTTCATTTAGGGAATAAAGGATTATTTTGATCTCATTCTATCAACGATAATTTTCAGAATTTTTAAGCTATGTTTTTGAGACTTTCACAAAAGTTGCGCTCTATACATTTAACTAACATAATATGCAAATGAAATTTTAATAGCGTTCACGCATGATCAGTAAAAAATTATTTAGTAAACCTGCTCATTTGTCATACAATTTTTATTATTTTTTAATTCTGATGACAGGGTATTGTGTACAATGATGTTTGTCATTTTTTCAAAAAAGAACACTATTTTATATTAAGAACTCTGCAAATTATAAGCAAAAAACTTAGGACTGTTTTTATAAAAACCTTAATTTCTCTACGAGTATACATGCTATCCTTGTAAAAATTAACACAGTACATTATAATAAGCCAATTAATCATAATGTGCAGTTTGAACGCTTTTGCTACATTAGTTTTGACAGGGTTATCCAAAAGATCTTCGTTCTTTTTCAATTTGTTGAAGGTCCCCTGTTCGATTTCGGGGAAAACTCTTCGCGAAAATATGTGACGCGTACTATTTTGTTTACACACCTGGAGTTTCAGCACATTCCAATTCATATTTCTTTCATTACTTAAAAATAATTACTTAATTACCAATTATGCTTAAATTTTGGACACCAGTGTACTTGAATACTTTTGTTCAACCTGTAATTTTCCTAGTACCTTTATTACACAACAGTATTTAGCTAAAATTTATTTTAAACTAAAACATGCTTAAAACTACTGAAATCACATTCTCAGAAATTATCATTCATAGGCGCCCATGTATTGAATTCTCTGCGTGGTCCTGTATATTATTTATCTATATTCTACAAACATTTCTAAGTATACTGAATGCAGTTCGCCGTTCGTTCTGTATTTTCGGATTCCAGATTTACGAAATTCATCATTAGATATAATTTTAATTCTAAACAAGTACGAAAAATCATGCGTTAAGCATAGATTATAAAGCATTTTCCAACACTTCATGAAATCTTTAACAAAACTTCGATATTTAGGGAAATAAGCTCATATAGCTAAATATACCCAAATTCCAGTACTTTTGAACAGTTCTGTACAGTGTGGCCGTTTTTTCAAGCTAAAAGCAGGCTAGATTTTGACTGACAACAAGCTAAAAATAAATTCGATGGTCCTGCCATCTATCGATCGTCAGTATATCAACAGATTGACAACTATCTTTTAGCCTGAGTTTTTAGCTTGATTTAGCTTGTTGTAAGTCCTACAACAGTCTAGATTTCTTACAACAATCCAAAAATGGTCACACTGGTTCTGTATTTCATCTATCAGTTGATATGAAGGTAAAGTTTAGTTTAGCAAAAAAATGCCATGTAGCTTGAAATTTCTTTTTCAGCAATTTTTACTAATAGATGGAAACATACTTGAATATTTTTGTTCAGCCCTGTAGTTTACCTTGTACCTTTATTACACGTTATCATTAAGCTATAATTTATTATAAACTAAAACACTTTTAAAACAACTGAAATTACATTCTCATAAATTATCATTTATAGGCGTCTATGTACCCAATTCTTTGCGTGGCCCTGTATATCATTTTACCTATATTCTACAAACATTTCTCAGTAAATTGAATGCATTTCAGCTTAAAAATGCATAACTTATAATAAGAACCACGTTTAAGTAATTTACGCTCATATTCAGTAACGTTGACGATCTCTTTTGGGTAGCCCTGTATATCAACTATAACAGTCATACACATCATATAATGTGCATATAGGTAGTGAAATTTAAACTCGCCTATCATAATTAAAATGCATTTAATCCATCCATCAGCCATCATTGGATACATATTCAGTACTTTGGAAAGAATATACTATTTGAAACCTTTTGAGTGGCCCTGTAAATGCTATGTACTTCATATTATGCAAGACAGTATCGTATACTTTTTATTAAGCTTCAGTGACATATATCAATATAATTATATATGACGCAGTTTAATATATTTTAAATATGTCGCCCACAATTTTCCCCTTTACCATTATTTAATGAAATTCTTTGTGCAGCCCTGTAAATGAATAATAGCTATATTTTCACTGCATATTATACGGAATGCCTATTTTAGAGCACTTTCCAAAACCATATAAATTTGAGTAAATTTGACAGGATTCAACACCTTTAAAATTCATTTGGACGATTTTTTCCCATAGGCCGTAATGTATCGGAAAACTTTGACTCTCCCTGTAAATAAACTAATCATGGTAGAAGCTCCATTTTCAATAGGGTTTGTGCTGGCGTAAACATCAATAACGTATAAAAATTTCATAGCAATCCGAGTATATTTACGGTAGTGAGAGCGCGGACAGACGGACAGACATAAGCACTGGACGGACAGACATAACCAAATACATAAGCACTTTTCAACTTTGTTGGAAAGTGCTAAAAAAAGAAAAAAAAACAGACAACTAAATAACAAATGTGAGAACAAGGAATATTTGAAAAAAAAAAAAAAAGGCTGTAGGGTGGCCGTTGTTCGGAATTCGTTGTTCAGAGGTTTAGTATAATGTTATTTTTAAGAAAGTGATTTGGTAACACTAAAACATGACCCGTATTTGGAGGTTACCGTTGTTAAGAGTGACTGTTGTCAGAGATTTCATTATATTTATAAGCATAGACACTAATTGCATTTGAACATGCAATTTCCGTTAGGCTAATGTAGACACAAATGAACTCGCTGAAAATTCTGGTGCGAGTCAGTTTCTAATTGAAAAAATTAAGTGGTAAGTATATTACCACGGCCCGGTAAAGGGTTAACACGGGCAAAGTCGGCGAGATCTGCTAACTATATACTAAAATTTGTATCCGAGTGACATAATTAACTTATCAAATTACTTTATTAAAATCAAATTTCGAAAGGTATTACTTTTAAGAAGTATACTTTATATTTGAAAACCACAGCTGAATCTCTGTATAGTGTATTCCACTGTAACATCATGAAAAATCACAAAGGCATTAGTAGAAAAATTAAAAAGGTTGATTTGATGTATACTTAACGCTGTCTGTATAGCGATGACATTGATGATCTCCAAAATGTTGATTTAAAAAAAGTCACTGAGCGGTAGTATGAACACCAGGTAAATAGATAAAAATAGAAGAAGGTTGATAACCATTTTTTGTTCACTTATATAAACTCAAGCTCAAAAGTCAACAATGCGCGAATTATTCAAATGTAAACATACGTTATTTTTTGAAGCCCGTACCTGTCAACAAAGTTTAAAATTAGAACATGTACAAGTCACTCAAATACCGAGAAAACTTCAGAAAAAAAGTTACGATTTATCATCGCATCTAAAGATAAGATAATTTTTAGAGAATAATAATAAAAAAAAAGTTTTATGTAGTCTTTTAATATTTCTGAGTAGCACCAACTGGGTCACAGATAGTGTTAAAGAAATCCTATAAAGTTCTGTTTTTTCGATACTTATGTGAGAGTCTGTCTAGATATGTGATACAGAATAAGTCATTTCTCTCTGTGAGGTCGGGTGTGGTAAAGAGCCATAAATTTTAAAATAAAAGACATAAATAAAGAGGATGTTGAGTCGCACTGAAATAGATACTGTACATGTTCTATTAAATATCGGGGAGAAATAAAAATTAAATGCAGAATTATTTATCACACATTTTCTTATTAAATGGCCAAGTTATAGCCAATTAAATAACGTACATCTAAAACAACATAATGGGTAAAATATTATTGTACTTATTAGTATATTTTGATACTTTTATTTAGAAATCTACCAAAAATTCAGTTTCGTTTTCATTTTCGGCCCAATTTTTAACAAAAATGCTGTTGGAAATTTGGCCGGATCAAAAATCAACCGAAACTAACTGTATTCCAAAAATCTCCTTTCTTCCTTTGATAGTTTTTAACATTACTTATTGATTTGGACTATATCAGTTCGAATGAGAAACTCTTTATACAGGGTGTCCCAAAAGGTCGTTTACAAACTTAACATGCTGGTCTGTCATATCATGATGAACAATATTAAATAGGACACTAAGGGTCCCAAACGTCTTCCAAAGGAGATATGCGCCATTAAAGTTTAGGGTCCAAAAATTCAAATGATTATAAAAAACAGAAAAATTGGTCGATTCGTTTGCGGTTTACACTAAAACTATTCTTTATGTCAGTATTTTCTTGAAAATAAATTATAAAGATAAATTTCAAAAAATGTCGATAGAGGGCGCTTTAGACTTTGGAGTAACGATAAACTAGTTTTTACCATTATTTTTTGCATCTCATTAAATTTTTTTAGAAACTTAGACATAAACTTAAATTTTCAGCTCAAAATTTAAATCGTTGGAAGTGGTTAAGTAGCTCAAACTGAATTGCGGGGGGGGAGGTTCAAATTTCAAATGATTATAAAAAACGGAAAAATTGGTCAATTGATTTGCGATTTTCACTAAAATTATTCTTTATGTCAGTATTATCTTGAAAATAATTTATAAAGATAAAATTCAAAAAATGCCGATAGAGGGCGCTTTAGACTTTGGAGTAACGTACAACTATTTTTTTTCCGTTATTTCTTGCATCTCATAAAATTTTTTTAGAGGCTTAGACATAAACTAAAATTTTGAGATAAAAATCTGAATCGTTGGGAGTGGTTAAGTAGCGCAAACTGAACTGTGTTCAATGGGGGTGGGGAGGTTCAAATTTCAAATGATTATAAAAAACCGAAAAATTGGTCGGTTTTCGCTAAAACAATTCTTTATATCAATATTTTCTTGAAAATAAATTTTACAGATATCTTTCAAAAAATTCCGTCAGAGGGCGCCTTAAACTTTATAGTAACCAACAACTATTTTTAACCGCTATTTTTTGTATCTAATAAAATGCTTGTAAAAGTTCAAACTTAAATTTTGTGCTCAAAATCTGCATCGTTGTGAGTAATTAAGAGGCCAAAAATTGAACTGCGTTCGAGGGGTGGGGAAAGTAACATTTCAACTCCTGAACGCAGTTCAGTTTGCTCTTCTTAACCCCTCCTATCGATTTAGATTTTGAGCACAAAAATTTAAGTCTAAACTTTTGCAAGCATTTAATTAATTTAATAAATAAAAATAAAAAAAACGGTTAAAAATAATTGTTGGTTATTCTAAAGTTTAAGGCGCCCTCTAACGAATTTTTTTAAATTTATCTTTAAAATTTATTTTCAAGGAAATATTGACATAAAGAATAATTTTAGCGAAAACCGACCAATTTTTCCGTTTTTTATAATCATTTGAAATTTGAACCTCTCCACCCCCATTGAACACAGTTCAGTTCGCGCTACTTTACCACTCCCAACGATTCAGATTTTCATCTCAAAATTTAAGTTTATGTCTAAGCTTCTAAAAAAATTTATCAGATGCAAAAAATAACGGAAAAAAAATGGTTGTACATTACTCCAAAGTCTAAAGCGCCCTCTATCGGCATTTTTTGAATTTCACCTTTATAAATTATTTTCAAGATAATACTGACATAAAAAATAATTTTAGTGAAAATCGCAAATCAATTGACCAAATTTTCCGTTTTTTATAATCATTTGAAATTTGAACCTCCCCCCCGCAATTCAGTTTGCGCTACTTAGCCACTTCCAACGATTTAGATTTTGAGCTCAAAATTTAAGTTTATGTCTAAGCTTCTAAAAAAGTTTAATGAGATGCAAAAATAATGGTAAACACTAGTTTATCGTTACTCCAAAGTCTAAAGCGCCCTCTATCGACATTTTTTGAAATTTATCTTTATAATTTATTTTCAAGAAAATACTGACATAAAGAATAGTTTTAGTGAAAACCGCAAACGAATTGACCAATTTTTCTGTTTTTTATAATCATTTGAATTTTTGGACCCTAAACTTTAATGGCGCTTATCTCCTTTGGAAGACGTTTGGGACCCTTAGTTTCCTATTTAATATTGTTCATCATGATATGATAGACCAGCATGTTAAGTTTGTAAACGACCTTTTGGGACACCCTGTATATTGTGATGAACATCATTGTTTATAATTAGCATTCATGAATGACGCAAGACGGGAATGCAAATTACAAAGCAATAAATGCATACACTTTTAAAACGAAAAAGCTGATTTGGCTTCTCAGGAAAGAACTGCAATTTTTTCGATCATAAATGATTTGTTTTTCAAACAATTAAATCTTCTTGATTTAAATTTGATATTTAAACAGCTCAACTTGATTTAAATTGCTTAAAAACAACTCGCTACTCGAGTTATTTCAACTCTTTTCGAGAAGCTGCCTTTAAAACGTGAGATGAGTGGATTTTGGCTCAACTTGAGTTATTTTGTGGCGGACTTTTTAAAAGAGTATATGACTAAACTTTGATGACGATTTTCACGTGTTTATTAAATGCTGTAGACTTAACAGTAAAAGAAAATTTTTAGTTTAAAACCGTCGAAACGTTTCGAATACTGTTTGAGAAACTTCTAGTATAATAGATGATTATTTACAAAAGTCATAAGAAAAAATAAATCGAGGCATAAATACCTAAAACATTTTTTAATTACATGGAATTCGCATAGTTAGAAAATAATTCTGTGTTGTAGATGAATTAATTGCACTTTATTTTAGATGAAAATAAAAAGTTTTGGTCACAAGAACAGAAAGCCAACTTAGACTACACTGTAAAAAAAATTCAAGAGGTTACTAAAAATTCTTTAGTAAATTTGTATTCCACAGAATTTTTTAGTAACCATTACAAACTTTTTTTTTGCAAGTGAAACAAGCATTTCTTTTGTAAACTGAACAAAATAATTTTTTGTATAACTAACTTAAAAATTTTTAGTATGAGCCACCAAGAAAATTTTAGTAATAGCTCCAAAATTGTTTTTAATAACCTTTACGTGCGCCCGAAGGACAGGGGCTGCATCCAAACTTCTGAAGCGATAGATTTTCGGCAAAACCGCAATAGATGGCAGCACCAAAAATGCTACCTGCTTTGACAGGATTTTCATAATCCCTTTATTAACGAGTACTTACACTACATACATTCGGAACGTACTTGACGGTTCCGGTATCGAACCCGGGACCTTTTAGCCTGGAATCCGTTACTATAACCACTATGCTATCAACGCCACACCAAGTGAGTTTTAGTAATAGCTATTAAAAATGTAAAAATTATTAACTCTTATCCATTGCTAACTTTTTTCTAGTAATTCTTACAGATTTTCTAGTAACCGACTAAGATTACTAAAAATTTTTTAGTAATTACAAGGATCACTAAAGTTTTTTTAGTAGATCGACACTTTTTTTTTTACAGTGTACACGTATAATTAGTTAATAATCAGAGTTTCCCCCAGGTTTAAAAAAGGGCAGGGCGCTACTGCTCTGAAAAGGGCACTTTTTACATTTTTCAGGGCACTTTACATTTTTAAGGGCATTTTTATAGAGTTGAATCAAGAATCGAACGGTTCAAAAAATCGCGAAAAAACAGAAATTCAATTGAAAAAAAAGGAAAAAAAAGGTAAATTTTTATGATTGGGAGATTATTGTGAATGGAAAATGATTCTAGTAAGCTCTCAACAGCTTAGAGAATTTATTTGTAATTGTTCTGGACAGTGAGATCTCTAATTCGCTTCGCTAATGTTAAACCTATAAGAGTGGAACGGATTCATATTTTTAAAATATCCCCAAAAAATAATTATTTGTAACTTCATTTTGCCGTGAACGATGTCATTTTTTTATTTGTTTATTTAAAAATTTTACAATAATTTACTGGAAATATAATGGAAAACGATTTCAGTGTTTATGTTATTTTGTACGTTATCCAATAGCGAAGATTATTAAGCGTGTATTTTTTTTTTTTTTTTTTAATAAATAGTCTGTTTATAAATGTGGGAATTTTTCTTGTGTTCGCTATTGCTTAATTTATAATCTTTCATTTTTATACATCTCGTAAAAAAGCACATCTTTAAATTTTGATCCATTTTTACTTTCTTCTATCTTTACAAGAAGAAAGTATTGGATTCATGAAAATTTTCGACTTCCGGTTTTCGACGGATTTATACATTTTAGAAGGTCCTGAACACGTTTTGACTATTTTTAGAAAATGTCTGTCTGTGAGTCTCTGTGTCTGTCTGTGAGTCTGTCCGTCTGTCTGTGAGTCTGTCTGTCTGTATGTGACAAAAAAATTGTGAGCGCTCTATCTCGAGAACTAATGCTCGAAATTTAATAAAACTTTATATTCAGTTAGACCTTGATATGAATTAGTGCCTATTGGTTTTTGGTGAAAATTGGCCTGCAGGTGGCGCTGCTATACTACGTTTTTCATGATTTTCAAGATTGCTATATCTCAAGAACTAATGCACAGAATTTCACCAAATTTCAGATTCTGTGACACCTTGATATACATAGACGCTGATTAAATTTTGGTGTGAATTGGCCAGCAGGTGGCGCTGCTATGCCACGTTTTGCATGATTTTCATGATAGCTATATCTCATGAACTAATGCACAGAATTTCACCAAACTTCAGATTCCGCGATACCTTGAGATACATAGCCGCTGATAAGGTTTTGGTGTGAACTGCCCTATAGGTGGCGCTGCTATGCTACATTTTGCCCGATTTTTGCGATTGCTATATCTCAAGAACTAATGCAGAGAACTTCATCAAATTTTAGATTCTGTTACACTAGAATATATAACATAATTAGACGCTGATTACATTTTGGTATTAACCTTGCAACAGGTGGTGCAGCTATGCTGCATTTTGCACGATTTTTCCGATAGCTATATCTCAACAACCAATGCACAGAATTTCATCAAACTTCAGATTTTGTTACAAAATGACATATAACATAATTACACGATGATTACGTTTTGCTATAAATCCTTCAACTGATGGTACTGCTGTGCTGTATTTTACACTTTTTCTTAAACTAGCTATATCTCAAGAACTAATGCGCAGAATTTCATCAAACTTCAGATTCTTTTGCACCATAACATAATTAGACGCTTTTTTACGTTTTGGCATAAATTGTGCAAGATATGGTGTTGCTGTGCTACGTTTTGCAAATTTTTTGTTATAACTATATCTCAAGAACTAATGGACGAAATTCCATCAAATTTCAGATTCTGTAAGGTCTTGACATAAGTAGATGCTTATTAGGTTTTAGTATAAATTATCCAACATGAGGCACTACTAAGCTCATTTTCTCAGAATATTAATTAAATTTTGCGTTTTAGGCTTTTTGGATACGAGAATCTCAGTAGGCTAGGTCAAATGTTCGAGGAAATTCGATAGTGGGTAATTTTGGGGTCACCACTTTTTTTTTTTAATATTAAAATGTACTTATGAGATAGAAGAAAGTATTATGTATTTACACATCCAACTAGTTTAAATATGAAAACTGCTCGTTATACACCGAAATGTGCGTTAACTATTTTGATTTTGCATTTTCCACCATAATGCATTGCATTTTTCTTTAAACACATCTTGGTAACAAAATGCTTAACATTTCAAATCGTTATTTTAATACTATATTATGTTATAAACCGGTTAAAAGAGCAAAATCACTATTGCTGGGAAAGAATTATGATGAAGCATTTTAAAATGCTTTATTTTTTGATTGATTCTTATGTATTTCTTTCATAATACAGTAGAACCTCGTTACAATAATACTTTAAGGACCAAATAAACATATTATTGTTGTATCGAGGGCCTACATATTTTGATCATTTAAGAGTTTTTCATTTTTTACACCTTTTTTCCTTAAACATTTATTATTTAGAAGAGATGAATTAGCAGATTGTTAGTAGTGATTAAACACTAAAAAATAAAATAAATTAAATTAAAAGAAGAAATATTAATACATCTGAGAATTATTTTTATTGAAAATAATTCGATATTTTAGTTTGTTTATTCATTATTTTTTTTTTATTTGTTAAGTCAGCTAACAAGATATGCATTGTAGACAGAGAAACTGCAGCACAGACAATCTCCTCATCGTGCTCATTTCTGAAAATCCAGAATTAGTTGAAACTCGATTGAAAAGGTTTCAAAAGTGCATTAATCAATGATTACCAGCTTTAAACGTTTCGCGCTTTTTTATTTATTTATTTATTTATTTATTTATTTATTTTAGTATTTGAAAACCAAAATATCATTATAAAACGAGAAAATAAAGTTGAAGTTTAAAAAATCGTTTTACAGAGGTTTATTACTCTAGAAACTATCGCAATATTGAGGGAAGGTTAACATTAGTTTATATGCAAATTCATCGGGACCATGAAATATTATCGTAATAGAGGGAGTTATTGTTGTATTGGATATCGTTGTAGTGAGACTTTACTGTATGTATACAGTTAGCCAGCAATTTATTCAAAACAATGAAAAAATTGTATAAGTCTTTCATTGGATATTTTTTCTAGCTTGATTAATAAGGATTTTCGTCAGGATTTCATTTCCGAATTTTTTAAGAGCAGCTATTCCGAAATCTATAATGGGCTGGAACCCACATTTCTGTCATAAGACAAACAACAAATCATTGCAGAATGGTTGTTACAACATTAGATAAACACCAATAAATCATAAAAATCGGAGACAAACACCGGGAAACAACCAAGAGCCTGTTCATTCTAAATATAACATGCTTGCATAACTATACCACTTAAAAGAAAAAATAATATTCTCGGAGATGTTATATGATCTGTGACGTTAAAGTAACATATATTATTTGTTGTATCTGAGGATGTATGAATAATTAAGAGAGAAAATAATTTAGTGTTTTTGTATGACGTGGTGCTCGACGCTCGGTTAAAATGTAGGCAAAATTTCTGGAGCGAGGCTCGGTGCATACACACTAGTAGTTAAAATAGAAACATTCTGATAATTTAGAACAGCAATAAATCTTACAAAAATATAACACAAAAATCAAAGATAAAAATTTAGAACACATCTAATAAAGGGAAAACTCAATTAGACAGTAAATAATAAGAATTTAATACATCTAGGTTAATGTTACGCTTCAATATAATTACAATATTTACAAGTTAGGAAGTCAAAAAGGATTTTTTTTTCTGAAATCTGTTAACCATTTTACCGTCGGAAATAAGAGAGCATGGCTCGTCCGTCTGTCCAAGCCAATGTTAAATATAATTCGCAAATTTTAACAATCTGATTACCAGGTCAAATTTGTTTAAAAAAAAAAAAAAAAAAAAAAAAACATATGTCAGTATCCTTTCGGATTGATTTATCTACTTGGAGCTTTCTAGTAGTAAAAAACTAAAATAGAAGTCTGCACGGGCCTGGTCCGACTCATAAAAAAAATTGGGCCCGGCCTGCCGATACAAAAATTAAATGTTCGGCCCGAACCCGCTACTAAATACATTGACTTGGCTACTAGTAAAAATTATTGGCTCAGCCCGGGACGTTATAACAGCTAAAATTTCGGCCCTACACTGGCCCGGTCCGAGTAAAATTTTACAAAACATTGATTTTTGACATCGATTTGGTTAAAAAAATTTCCGTACGAAGAATTTTGAGCAAAAACATTTATTTTAACTTTTTTTGATATTTATAATCTTTAATAGAAGTGCGGCAGGCAACGATATTTCTTTTTTTAGTGGATTTCTTTTCCTGTATGTAAGTGCTTCAAGTATCATTAATATTGTTTATCGCATTCCATGTACTAAAGTCTTAAAAATCCGAAAAATGCTTACAAAGAATTTTTTTTTTTTGAAGATGTAATTGGATGGAACAAAAAATATAAATGCGTTATAGACAAGTTCCCTTCTTAGCAATTAAACGTATTACACACGTATGTACAGACGAGTCTCTATATAACGAAATCCACCGTTCTAGTAAAAAATTCGTTATATAGAGAAATTCGATGTATAGAAAATGATGTTAAAAATCGTATTTAATGTGTGAAATTTGAACAAAAATTATTTTTGATCTTTTGAATTAATAATTTGAAATGTTTAAAAGTAAATATTAACCTAACATTTATTTCTTAATTATTTAAACTGTTTCAAAAAAGAGAACAGACATTTGTTTGAAAGCTTAATGAAAATCAAATAAGGAAGACTTGCATTAATTTCAGACGAAGAAATCTGTGATTTTTTGTTGTTTTGATTTTAAAATTGTTACGCTCTAAAAAAAAAAAAAAAAAAAAAAAAAAAAAAAAAAAAAAAAAAAAATGCTCAAATTTTAGCAAGGAATGAAAGATTGTAGTTAACATTTTCCTCCATTTGAAAGCCTCTCTTATGTGCCTCTCATCGATTCCTCTCTTACATGTGCATCAATCCAATTGACTCTGTTTTGAAAAGGATGTGGAAAGGTATGTGGGAGATGGGATGAATTCGTTGGATTTAAAGAACAAGGAGAGAAGTAATGTAAAAAAAAACTCAGCACTGACGATAAATCAAAAATAAGTGATGGAAAATTGATTCCATATGATTTCGAAGCCTTTTAAAACTGAGTAAATTAAGACCAATTTATGAAAAAATTCGTTATATGGAGATCGATATTTCGCTATATAGAGACTGTTTTTAATGTAATGATGCGAAAATGGAACCGTTCCTACTAAAAATTCGTTATATAGAGAAATTCGATGTATGGAGTTTCGTTATAGAGAGACTCGACTGTATAAATTTTTCATACATATTAGCATATTATAGTATTAATTTTGCATGGGTCAGCACATTTTTCAGTTTAAAACAAGACTCCGTCATAATCAGATTCTTTTCCCCACGTTTTACTATATTTTAGTAATCGTAAAAATCTTTTCTTTTCTTTTTAAAAAAATTATATAATTAAACATTAAAATAAATTTTAGTGTTTAATTGTAGAATGATGACAATTTAAAAATGTATGCTATTTTTGCAAACATTTTTAGACAGATCTAATTTTACTGACTTTTGAACGGACCAGACCACGCCGAGACAATCGTTTCAAACGAGCTGGGTCAAAACTAGGACTGACAATTTTGGGCTATAAAGACAAGGAATGAAGTCGGTCCTGGCTCTGTACATAAAAAAATAAGTTAGGCCAGGCTTGTTTGCTTAAAGCCTCAGCCACAAAATAAATCAAGTTGAGCCGAAATTCACTCATCTCACGATTTAAAAGTCAGCTTCTCATAAAGAGATGAAACAACTCGAGTGAACGAGTTGTTTTTAAGCAATTTAAATCAAAATGAGTAATTTAAATCAAGTTGATTAAATCGTTTAAAAAACAACTCATTCACGATTCAATAAATTACAGCTCTTTCCTGAAAAACCAAATCCACTCTTTTGTTTTAACAGTCTGACCCGGCCCGATCCTTCAGGAAAAATGTAAGCCGAATCCCGCCCAGGTGCCATAAATTAAAATAGATCCGAGCCCGGCAAGTGCAGATCTCTGAGCTGAGCATATCTCATTTTATTGATTGAAGAAGGGAAAAAAAATCACAAAATCAGAAATTAGCAAGAGGGAATACTATATACTTCCCCTCTCAATTTCTGACAAATATTAAAATTGTTTAAAAAACATATTTTTTTTTTTTTTTCATAAGTGATGTCTTAAAAGCCAGCTAACTGAAAAATCTTACTGCTGTGATAAAAACTGTCGCACAGATACTCCGAGCGATCTCTGAAACGGTTTGATCGAAAGATAATTAAACGGCTCAATTAACTCGTAAGGTAACGTTTTTGTACTAAACTTTATGTACAGAACTACTATAACAAAATTTTACCTATTTCGAAGTTTCTATAAATAGCACTAAGGTTCCAAATGAAACAAAATACCGACGATAGATGCAGTTAAACTGAAAATTACAATCTAAACTGTCAAAAACAAGAGAAAAAAAAGCGGTTTTTTGATTTTAACTTATCGGATATAATTATAAAATTTTCGTACTGAAAATGTATCACGCTTTAATGTTAAAATTTCAATTATCTACATTAGGCCTTTTTTGTGCTCGTTTCAGAACGACACTTTATTGCATACTGGCTTACACGGCATTGTTCGGGCCCGCAATGCTATTGCAATGAACACTTAAATTAACCTCAAATTTGTATTATTTTATACCTTTTTATTTTATCATTTTAACTGAAAAGAATATTAAATTGAAAATATACGTTGTTTCGTATTTATTTACCGAGTAATTTGATTTTTGGAGTACATGCGCATCTAGAGCAAATGAAACCCGGATGAAATGCTTAGATTTTTATGATTCCGCTGAAATTTCACACATTTAATTTCGTAAGAGTATTTCTATCCTTTCGAGCCTTTCAAAATCTTTATAGGTGATGTAAATCTGTTTTATTGAGATGTTCTACAAAGATTGTGTTAAGCTGCATTTAGTTACTTTTAGCGTGGAGAAAATATCGTCTTCGTTCGGCATGAAGTGACCTGCGTTTGGCGGTGTATTTGAAAGGGTTAAAATTCACATTTTTTTTAAATCGATTACATCATCTACTAGAAGAAGGTTTGAAGTATAGACACATATCATTGTTTTGTTGGTACCTTTAAAATTTCGCCCTGGAGAGACGAAATCGCGATGAAGCACTGAGGTTTATACTGATCTTGTCAAAATTTTGACACGTTTTATTTTGAAAATAATAATAATAATAATAATAAAATATTTCTGGCTTTCCAAATGTTTCCGAATTTTTTTAGTGATGTAAATCTTGTCTATTGAGATACTCTCAACGGACTATGTTAAAATATGGATGTTTAGTTACTTTTAGCATAGAAAAAATATCATCTCCGTGAGGCCAGAGGGCCCTGCGTTTGCCGATGTTTTTGAAAGAGTTAAAACTCCTATTTTTTTTAAACCGATTCCATCATCGATTAGAAGAAAATTTCAGTTTTAAGAGGATATTTTTGTAAGTATCTCTAAAATTGCGCCATGCTGTTGTAATAAGAAAAACAAATGTTTTTCGGAAAAACGATACTTTTGAAAAAAAAAAAAAAAAATGCACGGGATTAATTGTGATACATTTTTTAATTGATTGCGACATGTGAGAAAAGAGAATGATTTTTCAGAATATGTCTTTCTTTTTTTACTTTAATAAGCAGTTTAACTAATTTAAGCTAATAAATAAAATAATGACAAAATACCTTCGAAATTTCTTCTTTTCTTTTCGTTCTTCATTTACAAAAGATGCGTAAACAAGACATTTGTGCGTAAGTCACACATTTACTCCTCTTCCAAGAACCAAGCTGAATTTTTCACAAGAGATGAGTTGCGATTTTTAATTAGTAACTCAACCAATTATTAGAATTTTAAAATTCTGTGTCTCAGGTACATCAGAGCAGACACTTTGAGTTAGTCTCACAAAACTTTTCAGTTTTGTGAGACTAATTCAAAGAGAGACTTTATAGTAAGATATGTAAGAGATAATTTTGTGAGACCATTATCCTTGTACGTGCCATAAATTTTGCTTTATAGTAAGATAGATACACAGAGAAATCGATTTATTATTATTATTATTATTATTATTATTATTACGATTAATAAAAAGACGAGCACTTCAAGGAAATATTTTAAAGGAAAAATGGGGAACTGCTAATGCGATAATTGCACGAATAAATATTATAATTTTATAAACTTATTTTAAAGCAAATCCATCAGAAGAAAGAAAAATAATGCTAGTGCTTACTTACTTTTGCAAGAAATGCCTTGGTAGTCGATGGCAAGTTTGCAGACGTCGCAATTGCGCAATTTTCGGAAAGTTTTCGTTCGGAAATAGTGTGATGAGTCTTCTGGTTTCTGAAAAATAATAAGAAACTAAACTTATCACCGTGCACAACAACAAAAAATTACATTTAAAACTTTGTAATAAACTTATAATAGTAACTTGGCATCTGTTTCCTTATTCAAAATAAATTGGCAACCAGTAAATTTTAAATAAAATGAACAGTTAGAATTACCATTAATTAATAAAATAGTCATAAGGAAGGCTATGCAAATTGAAAACAATCAGGTAGCAAAAATGTTCAGTCATGAGTAAAAAATATTGGTACTACTTGGTTATCCCCCGTCGACCAATAAAACATCGCCAAACTATAAGATTAAATGCCAATAGTGAATGATCGTGAATGTCACATTCAGTGATGTTAAATATAATGCACGTGTTTAAAACGTCATTAAGTGATTTTTATTTCTACTTTTTATTTGTATTTTTATTAATATTATACTTATCACTTGTTTTTCGGCTATTTAAAATAAAAATTATGTCAATATGTATAATTTGGCGAAATTGGTCGACGGGATAACCAAGTAGTATCAAAATATTTACTCTACCCCACTGTTGACAGTTGTTTGCTTATCTTTTTATTTAATCAGTGATGATTTTCCAGAAAACATTAGAATTATTTTATGAACTGATTCACTAAATATAATCTTGAGCACAGTAATAATGTACATTGAATTGTATTAAATCTTCAGCTAAACTAACAAATTAATTTAAGGATTTTATTAATTGAATGAGACGATTTCTGCATATATTTTAATTTAAGACGATTTCTGCATAGTACTTGAAAGTACATGAATCTGTAGGTGATACGCAATTTTTAATCGACTTCTAACAAAAGAAGTTATATAATACATCTGTATATATTTATAGAAGACTGCAGATTAATTTTGAATTTTATAATTGTTTCTTTGTTTGAAAAAGCTCATTTTTCTAGTGGTAACAAATATATTTCGTTAGAATATAAAAATAAATGTTTGTCTTATTTCACAGGCTCTAACTTTCATAAAATTCATCAATTATAACGAAACTTAAATACACTGTTAAGATACATCGCACTAAATTTTATATATATATATATATATATATATATATATATATATATATTAAATAACTGTTATATTTTATAGTATTTTTTACAGATACAAATAAAATAAAATACAATTATCTGCTGCACGTTAAATGAGTGATATTGGCAACAAAGTGAATTAAAAGTGAAATGGGTAACAACAAAGAATTGCAATAATATTATAGCAAAGCAAACCACTCGCACTAAAATAACCAACTTGTACGCAAAAAGTGAAAACACCACTGCAATAAACAAGAGTAATTCTTAGGTTTTTTTTTTTTTTTTTTTTTTTTTTTTTTTTTTTTTTTTTTTTTTTTAATTATTTAGTTTTACATTTGAAAAAAAAAAAATCTCTGTATTTCTGAGCTAATACCATATAGTTAATGTATACACACAAACAGATGTGTTAGACCGACTTCGCTTATCTGAGCCTGCGCAATAAACAATTTAGGATGTTTTTCTGTCTCTAAACGGAGTAGGAAACCAGTTTTGAATTGACTTTATTTCACGAGCACATTGAGCAAAGCCGAGAGGACGAGTGATCTAACAAGGTAGGTCTCCAGACAGGCATACTTCGATAAATCTGAAAAAATTATAGAATGTTCTTCTCATGAGTATAGATATGTTTATATATATACAGGGCTTGAAATTCGATTTTTCCGAGGAGGGGAGTCTCCCGCCCAACATTTATAAATGGAGGGGAGTTTAGCTGTTTGGGAGGGAGAAAAAATCTTTAACTCAAAACTATTATTTTATGTGTCATTTAAACAATTATAAGAATACAGACATAACAAAATACTACAGAAACAATTTTTAACAACCGAGAATAATTATGTAAAATGTGTTTTTAAAAAAAAGAGATCAACATTTTATACAGCCTATTCTTTACAAGGGGGGGGGGGGCGAAGTTATCTGCGATCTTCAGACGAAATCAGCGATTTTTCTATGATATTTTAGTAAAATCGGCGATTTATTGCTATATTTTGTTGAAATCGGCGGTTTTTCCGCGATCTTTTAAAGAAATCTGAGTTTTTCCGTGCTTTTTTTCATGAAATCGGCATTTTTTTACGATTTTTAGAGAAAATTTGCTTTTTTATGCGATTTTTTCTCGTAAACGCCGTTTTATCTCCGCGATCTTTTGATGAAATCGGCATTTTTTCCGTGATCTTTTGATGAAATCGGCGTTTTTTTCAATGATCTTTTGACAAAACATTTTTAAGCGATCTTTTATCGAAAACGGCGTTTTTTCCGCGATCTTTTAACAAAATAGGCGTTATATAAGCAATCTTTAGACGAAATCGACGTTTTCCCGCGGTCTTCAGACAAAATCAGCGTTTTATCTGCGATATTTGGTGAAATTGCCGTTTTTCCCGCGATCCGCACAAGAGATTCGCATTTTCAGCGAACTTTTGATAAAGTTCGTTGCCAAAAATATTGACGAAATCGTCGTTTTTCCACGAAATATTGACGAAATGTGCGCTTTTTCGGCGATCCTTTCACGAAATTTGCATTTCTCTGCGATTGTTTTTTCCGCGCGCAAAACCGTACAAGTTGGCAACTATGCGGAACTGATAACCGAATTTCAAATTATCGGAAATTTCGGACGAGAATCACCCCTGAATTCAAAATAGAATCACTTCTTTTTTGCTGCATGTCAATCGATCGCAGGAAAAAATTTAGGGAATTTGTAGATCGGTCGCGGAAAAAATCGTGCATTTTAACGATTTTTCGTTTTAACGATTTTTGCATTTTAACGATCCAAGGAAAATGTCATGACTGACGTCACACTGAAAGCGTCTATTAGTCGTACGAAAATATCATAAAATTCGCAAAACGGTCATGGGAGTTGATCATAGTTTCAAAATGCAAAATTTTTTGGGCGGGAGCCTCCTGCCCACTTTATTTTTTTGGGCGGGATTTTAAAATGTAGGGCGCGAATCTCGCCATCCCGCCCTGAAATTCAAGCCCTGATATATATATATATATATATATATATATATATATATATTTTTTTTTTTTTTTTTTTTTTTTTTTTTGAGGAAACTCGATAGGGCATCCGTAAAAAAATAACAAAAATTTCATTATTTGGCGATGAAATAAACTTTTTAAAAAATGCTTTTTATTTCAAATACTCTTTAAGACAAAATATCTTCAAGTTGAACTTGTTTAAATAAATTTTATTTAAACAACATTAGTTTTGTCATTTTTAGTTCGTTTTAACTATAAATTTGCCATATATGTATTTATAATGAAAATTATCTATGAAATGTTTTGAATTAAAACAAAATTTTAATTAATTAAAATTTGCTTCAATCTCAAAATAAAGTCTAATTCAGCGCTGTCGATGTAATTGTGTTGCTATGGAAACAAATATTTGCCAATATTGAAATTTTCTTTATTATCATTCTTCATCTCGCCTTTATTTTGGAATACACTTAAATAAATGAAAATATATTTTCCAATATGAAAATATTTTTTATAAATCAAATTATTTTTACAGTGATAAAATTATATAACTGCAGCAACAAATAAAAATATAGGATACAAAAAATAAACACATTAAACTCTCCCATTGTTTAAATTTAAATTCATTAAATACTATTTACACGCATTCGAAAAATCAATTAACAAGGGATTTTCGGATGCATTAAAATCGCTTGCTGGCGAGGAAAAATGCTGCTCGCAAAATAGCTCGATGGTTTTGTCTTTTCGCGCCAAATAATCGAAAGTATTTTATTTTTTTTACAGACTTTCTGCTGTAATTCCGCCGCTAAATTTTATTGCATACATACGTACTTTACTTAGTAATTTTTTTCTAAAAAAATTTGAATATGCCCAGGATGGAGACCTTTCTTGTAAGCCATCAGAAAGAGGAATTCTATAGATCTCTAAAATGAAAATAGGGTCAAACCCTGTTCTTGGCATAGACATTTTTCAGGTATGAAATGTTATATATTTTATATCTGAATATATTTTCAAACATTCTTATAATTCATTTTAATAAAATAAATTATTTTTATTTCAGGAGGAAAAGTTATAAAATTTGTTTTTTTTTTTCTTCATTATTATAAAGGAATAAAAAAAGTTATGAGGCTAATAGTTAATTAATTATTTTAAATTTTAAATTTAAAATTAAAATCTTTGGCAATAATTATCAATTAAATGTATTAAAATTATCAACAGTTAATGGTATATTTTTATCGTAATTGATCGACAAGGTATGTACATTAAAGAAAAGTATAAGATTATTTTCGTAAAAAACAGAACAAAAGAAAAATGTCTATATATATATATAAAACTGTATCCATTTATTGGTACTGTAAGTACAGTTAAATGTTTTAATTTTGAGACAACAAATACAATATTAATTTCAAAAATTTCTTTATTTGCAAAATTAAGGGCAAAAATCATGGAATTTTGCTTAAAAAAAGAAATGAAAATTGAAAATTGAATTTTTCTGAAAAATGTTCTGTTATTTGTAAGTGTGTAAAGACAATTAATATGAAGCTCGCGGTTATAAAAGAAGGGTTTTTTATTTCTTTTAATTATTGCTAAATAAATAGTCTGTAAACATTTCTGAAATTTTAATCATGTTATAAAATAGTTTTTTTTTTTTGGAGGGGGGGGGGGGGCAGGGATTTTTTACGTTGTTTACCCTCAAGTTTGGACAGGTACTATATATTAGTTCTAAAAATACTAAGTAATTTTTATTTCTTTTTTTTTTTTTTTTTTTTTTTTTTTTTAACATAAAAACGACCGGATCACGTGAGAGAAACCGACCTTCTCCAAATGCGTATAGTAAAATCTTAAAAGTAAAATAAACTGAACATGAACAGAAGCAGAGAGAAATAAAAGAAAAGAACAGCATTCGAAAGAAAAGTAAAAGCAAAACCGGTTCAATCCAGTTTTCTCATTTAACTTTCGGATTAATACACTTCTGTACAGTTTAGCACAAAAAGTGATTGTAATTGACAGCGACACAAGAAGAGTTCGTTTTCCAAAAGACAGGCGAATGCCCGGACATTTCTATAGATGATGCGTTAAAGTTCCGGGTCAAGATTTCTCCCGGTTAAAAAAAAAGGTGTTCTGTATTTCTCGGTGTATAAAGACGTACCTTTCAAACTTTCAAACATATCAAATCTCTTCGAACCCCAGGGTTTAATTATGTACGTTTTATAATTTCAGTTATGGATTTATATTAAAAAACTGATAACTAAGAAAGACTGGACAGTGAAGGAAAATAAATAAATATATATATATATATACAGTAAAACCTCTAAATAACGGACACCTCGGGAACGCAGAAATTGTCCGCTATTCGGAGGTGTCCGCTATTGGGAAAACCTCAAAGATACAAAAATCGATAAGAAATGCTTAATATTTCATAACTGACTTTTATATGTCCTAAAACCCTTATAATGAGAAATTAAAATTATTTTTTAAACAATAAAACTTAAATAAAATTGTGCACACCTTTAACTGCTGTTTATTACATTCTTATAAAAAAAAAAAAAAAAAAAAAAAAAAAAAAAAAAAAAAATCCGTTACAAAATTTACTTTTGCTTACGATTACATGTAATTTGTTTTTCAATGTGACGTTATTGATCATTATAAAGCTCCAAGCGGATGTAGGGATTGCACTTTTTGATCAATAAAAACATAAAACCTTAAAATCTTCCGGGGGGACATAGGCATTTGAATGCTCTGAGAGATGTCCCTCTCAGGCAACACCCTGAATTCCACACTGAACGTGAAGGAGAAATTTCCTCAGTCCAAACCCTCTACATTTATCTGTGATCACAAAGTTTGTGACACATTGCCCTGATAAATTTAGAGGCCTTTTTACTCTTTTTTTTTTCTCATTTTTTCTTGTTAAAAATACTTTTTCATCCTGAAACGCCGAAAATAGTGTCCGCTATTTGGAATGTCCGTTATTCAGAGGTTAAACATACAAAAATTTAGGTTTTGGGAGTGGGGATCGGAAAACTGTCCGTTAAATAGAGGTGTCCGCTATTCGGGAGTGTCCGTTATGGAGATTTTACTGTATATATATATATATATATATATATATATATATACATATATATATGCATATAATTTGATGATCCATTGAGATTCAAAAAGTATATTTTTGACATTTTTTTAGAATTTTATTTTATTTTATTTTATTTTTCTGCATTGCAAAAACTTTGAAAAACACAAAACAAACACATATTTAATAATGTTTTATTACTAATCGACTCTACAAATAGTACTTTAACACACAGTAAAATAATTTACATTTTCCTTTTTGCGCATTTCGTACATTTCTGCTGCAAGCAGGGCTGGATTTTTGCCGGCAGAAAATAGTTTCTGCCGTGCCAGTGGCAGAAAGTGGTTATAACGGGTTTTACCGACAGAAACTGGCAACAACTGGCATAAACTCATTTCATGACATAATCTGAGACTTTTTTAATAGTATTAAATTGCTGATATGCATTTTATTAAGAATAAATAATAATTAAAATATTGTAAATAATTTTAATTAAAAAATAAATTTGTATTAGAGTTTGATAATTTTGAATCTTTCCCAAAAAATCAGCCATATTATTTGCAGATAATTGAAAAATCATGAAAATGATACCAAGGACAAAATAGTTGTTAAAATTGTAAGTATGATTTATAAAAAAGTGAAATACTTGTTAAAAATGTAAAAATTTATTGCTGTTGATTTAAATAAAAGTAAAAAACATGACTGTCTATTGCATCTGCTCATAAAATTTGCTTAACTTTATTTGATGATGGAAATATGGAATCTCACAAATGCAAGATTCAAATCTCATTTAATGCAGTGCTAGCTTTTTATACTAGCTTATTTACTTCGTCCTAAGTATATGGGATCAAATTTGACATTTGAATGTAAAGAAAAGGCAAGGAAATTGCCTTTTGATGTTAATCTAAATTTGTGCCATACATAATAACCTGTTGTAGCAAAATCGACTCCTTTCCAAGAAACATATTTCCTCAAGGAAGTCCTAGAAAATGTCTTGCTTTCTGTGGGTGATCACCTTTAAAAATAAGTACAAGTGAAAATGAAAATGTTTCAAATTTTACATTCTTAATAATGACATTACTAGCAAGTAATGCTGGTCTTGAAAGAATATTTTTGAACTTTTCTTTCATTCAGAACAAATTAAAAAGTAGTCTAGGTTAAGAAAGATTAGCAAAACTAATATTATTTTATGGAATGTTCTAAATATATTATTACTTTTTCACAAAAATAAATTTGTTCTTTCAATATTATAAAAGAATTGTAGAAGATATTTTGAAATGCATAATATAAGTAAATAGTTATAGCACAAAAATATAAAATATTTTATTTAAATATAAAAACACAAATTAATATAATATTTTAAAAATATATATATAATATCTAAGTAATTAACTGTGGCACAAAAGTAACAGAATTTTTTTTAATGAAAATTAAATTTTTTCTGGCCTTTTTTGCGTTACAATTATTTACTTATATATTTTCACAAGAAGCATTTCTCTTTGTATATAGTAGTAGATAATTTGTAAGTTATTGCAGTGTATTATTTATTTATAGATACTCTGAAAAATTGTTAGAATATATTTTTTTGTGAATTTCTTTTTTTTAAACTTTTAAACAAGAATTCAACCATAAACAATAATATCAACAGTTAAACTTGTACAACATCAGATTACCATTATGAAAATTTCTGTTTTTCAAGTGAAAAAAAACTATTTTATGAACAAAGTGTATTATGTACGTATATGATCCTTTTGAATTTTTTTTACTACTTTGAATAACATTCATAGTCTTTATTTTAATTTTATAACTTTCTTAATAATTCTTTATATATTAAACAATTAAACACATGTGTGAATTATGAATTATTGCAGGTTAAAGCTCTTATTAGTTTTATTTCTTAGTTTCTGCCAGTTATTGCCGCTTACTGTCAGAAACTAGTTTTTGCCATGCCGGTTTTAACCACCCTGGCAGAAACTTGCCAGCCCTGACTGCAAGCCACTTTTATAGAAAGTGTAGCTCGCTAAAACAGCCAGATATTATAAGAAATAAATTTATATTTTGTTTAGTTCTATTACCTGTTATAAGCTTCTTCCGCGCGATAAGCTCATACAATAAAGGTACAGATTTTTTTTTTTTTTTCATTTTTTTTTTTTTTTTTTTTTTTTTTTTTTTGCTCAGTATTCGAATATATAGTATTTATCAAGTTTGCATGATGCTTATCACCATATCTGCCGAATCTCCACTAATATTTCATAAAACAGAGTTTATTTATCCCAATTTAATCATGTTTCGAATCAGAAAATGTATTTGCAGAACCCTTTTTTATTTAATTCATGTTTCTCCAACTTTTTTATTTCATTAGCTTAAGAAAATAATAATAAAAATAACCATGTTCGAAACATTTTAAAATTCAATATACTAAAAAATATTGAAATTACATAAAATTATTAAAATAAATTTGCTAAGGAAACATTAGAAAAGTTTGCAGTAAATAAAATAAACGATTAATTAATTTTTTAATTGGATAGCAGTCCTGACAAAATTTTAAAAATAAAATATATTACATTTAGATTACTTGTATAGCTAACTACCTAAGAACAACTTTTCGGTGAGATACTTTGGAATTTAAATTTAAATTTAAGGAGAGAAAAATACATGTAAAATTTAATACCCAGTAAAGGTTTGTTGGTATTCTAAATTAAAACCCAATTAGCAATAAAATTTGTAATGAAAAAGTGCGAATTTGATAATAAATATCCATACGTGTATGTTATATATATAGCTACCTTTTAGAATTAGCCTGAAATTTTGAAAATTCCTATGATGATCATGGAAATCTGTTGTACTTCGTGACTAATCCGCAAGCTATAAAATGTAATTTGAAATAAAATACTTTTTAACGTCTTTATCAGACTGAAAATTTAATGGTTTTAGTTGACTTTTTTCATTATTCGAATGTTTTAAAAATTATTGCTTATGTAAGAAACTTAAAAAAAAAAATAAATAAAAAAAAAAAAAAAAAAAAAAACAAAAAAAACAAGATATATATAAATCTTTACTCGTGTGTAAATATTAAAATAAAATTTATTTAAAAATAAATCTAACAATTAATTTAAAAAAGCTTTAAATTACTTTTAATGCTAAGCTTTAACAAATCAGCACTTCTCTTCCAGTTAATCTAATATCTATATTATAAAGGCCAAACGTATCTGTGCCTTTAATTTATTTTGCCTGCAAATTTATTTTAATGGCAACACTTTTCCAAGCAATTTCGGGTTTGCAATTTTGCTACTGCAAATTTTACATTTCTAAACATCGCACATTTTAAATTTTTACACCGTCGTATAGAGAAAAAAAATGTAATTTTAAATGCAATTTGTTTAAAAGCTGAATCTCAATTGCAATTTTCGGTACTGCAAATTTTACACTTCTAAAATCATACATTTTAAATTTTTACACCGTCGTATAGAGAAAAAGATGTACTTTTAAATGAAATTTGTTTCAAAGTTGTATCTCCATTTATTTTTGAGACATCAATTTTTTATAATTTTTAGTACCAATTTTTTAATTGTGGCAACAGAATCACTCCATTTTCTCTTAAAATTGAAAGAAAAAAATAGAAATTAAAATGCGTATAATATTTTTTAAATATCTTCTGTTATAAATCCGGAGAATTCCGGTTTTATTTTTTTAAATAAATTGGATAATTGAGTTTTACAGTATTTTGTTAATTTTAGCTTAAAATAATACTTGTTTAAGAGTTATACTTACCAATATAGGATGTATTTTTTACTGTAACTAAATTTGTAAATTTATTATAAATCAATGAAACAGTTCTTTCTTAAAGATTTCTTTCGACGGGTTCATCCTCGTTTAACTAATGTCTAAAAGAGCTTCGATATTTTTTTTTCACATTTTTATTATACTTTTCGAGTTATCGCTAGAATTAGTGATGACCTCAAAATGTGATGTTTGAAACCGCCAACGAAACCACAAACCTGACGTCCTCTTCCGAATTTCACCTTCATCACCTCGTCGCCACCTGGTGATTGACGATTGTAAAATAGCTAGCTAGAACCTGAACACAACTAAACATTTTTCGCAGACCCGAACTCTCACATTTTAATGTGAAATACTTAAGACCAAACCGGCCAGAAATACGAAAGAAAGAAAATAATAGCACTACATAATTCAATTATTGAAATAAAAAGCTTCTAACCATAGAACTGATATTAATTCTATTTTTTACAAAACAAAAATCACAAAAGATCGCATTGCTACTCATTTATTTTAAAATATATAAATCTTTTTTTCATTTGAGATAATATTCTGTACTTTTTCTTGGTAAATCCAGTATATCGAAACATTCGGCCTTAGTAAAATCGGGTTATCCGACTCTTTGTAAAATTCCAGTTCTCTTCAGAATTTACGTGTATCAAGCGTACCCAATCAAAACAAAACAAAAGCAGAATTTTCCATTTTAAAGCTATTTGTGAAAATTCATTTATATAAATTGCAAGTTGAACTTTACGTCGCCTGTGAAAACAAAGACGCACATCAAGACATATTACATGAATTGCTAATTACTTCATAAAAGCATCACTAGGGCAATTACAAATTAGATACGGTTTCGTTTCAACAAAATCATTCAGCACAAATAAAGAAATATTGCCCGCAGTCTCGCATTTTCTTGCTTACCTACATCAGTAAATAGCATCACACACCCTTATAAAGCATACAATGAAATAACTCAATACTTGATTTATTGTAATGAATTACCTCGAGGACACCTATAAATATTAATGAACAAATGCTACAAAAGAGAGAAGACTATTTTAGAGTAAATGACTCGGACAGTTCCAGAGAACAACACAAAAACTGTGAAATCCATTAACGCTGTTCTTACAAGATTTGAAAGTATGCAAAATAGTACTGCATCTCCAAGATGGGTGGGGCATATAGTCAGAAAGAACTACTAATAATATTTCCGCAAACATCACATAAAAAAGAAATCAACTAACCTGCGTCATAGCCAGGGTCTTAATTATAAAGTTTGGCGCCTTAACGTTAGAACGATTTAGACGGAAATTTTACGTAAATTTTATAGAAAAAAATATTTGAACCAGAAAAATTATATAAAATTATCTTAAGTTAATTACTTAAAGAATTTTCTAGGTCGAATAGACAATTAGTCCACTGGTGGGTGTTCAGTTAACACCTACTCGGTGATTTTAGAGTTAAGACATAATCACTTTTGGAGGCCATTATACAAGATTCAAAATTTATTATTATTATTATTTTACTTCAAATATTGTAGAATTTCGGTTCTTGAACGGCTGAATTATCGAACAATTACGTCCTCGAACAAGAAATTCGGGTTAAATTTGTTTCGGTTTTCGAACAGTAAATATTCGATCATTGCCAAATCCGAGCAATTGAAATGAACATTCAAATGAAACCAATCTGAATTTCTTTTATTTTTTCGCAAAACGCACTTATATGAGATGTAGTGACCTTAGTTTGAACGAAATTCGTGTATGTTGAGATTCTTCTATCGCAATGGTGTTCAATCTACTGCTTATCATTACTAATAATACTTATCTTTCTTTGTTTTATGAAGAATATGATCATGTATCGAATTTATTGCATTTTTCGTATTCAAAAACAGCAAGTTAGTTTAATAGTACTAATATTCTAAAATAAAGAATGAACAGGAATCTCTCTTACTCCTTTTAAACCTCGAATCATACACAATTTCACCAATAAAGATATGGGTACGGTTTTGATAAACTTCCATAAAAATGTTATAAAAGTGCCATTGGCTCAAATAATGTAAGTTTTATGAAATGCTTGTATTGTGCAATATGCATTAAGTTATTTGAAAAAAGTAAATAAGGAAAATTACAGGTGTTCATTAATGGGTCAGAAAATAGCAAGTACGGATTTAAGAATATTTTTGACAAATAATAATGCTGAAAGCCGAGTTAATTTTTCTTTTGCGTTAATCATTTTATTTAACTCTACTAATTCAATTATTTCTAGTAACTCTAGAATTTCCGTATTTTGCCTAAACAAATGCTGAATCTTTTTTTTTTCTTTAGCAGTCTGTTAATAAAATAATCCAAGGGGCTGTACAAATATAACTTTATCAACTTTTTGGCAATTTAGGAGCATTCCCCTCCCCTTCCGATATCATACATTATCATCATCCCTCGACCCGGGTAATGATATCGTAAATTTTTATTTTATTTTTAGAATTTATTTCTTTTGTTTGGAGTGATATACAAAACTGGTTACATCTATTTTTCGCATACTTTATTGATTCAAACGAAGAGAAGACGATAAAAAAATCACTTTATATCCAATAACACTTTTTACTATATTTTAAAGTATTTTAAAATAGCATTTTGTTACATAATGCATTCAACAGTAAAAAAGTCTTGCCCCGAACGGAGGAGGGGTAGAGGGTAGAAAGAAATTTTTATCAACAAAACAAGTGAATGAAATTCTTTCGCTTTCTCTTTTGTTTTCTAGTAACACGGAATTCATTTCAAATATACTTCTTACGCGGTTTCTGGAAGCGAGATTATACATACATACACATATGAAAAAGAATAAGAATGCCAAATGTTGGGGTACTTCATATTTTAGAATTAAGTAATTTTACGATAATTTAGTGGTTTAATAATAACTTTGTGTTTTCATAAAAATAGGTGACCGACTGAATCAAAATAACACACTACTTTTAACCAAAGACCATGATACAAATAAAAAGAAGAAATTTTGATTGTATCAAAAATGATATCAATATCATAAGATAACCTCTCCCCCCTTTTGAGATATCTTACGATATCATGTACCAGACCCCCCCCCCCTCTCCCCCTTAAAACCATAACGTTATATATGCGCAGCCCCCAACAGCTTCAGAAAAAAAATGGAAATATGGCATTATCTCTCAACTATAGTATCAAATATTATCAATGTTCGTAATATTTTTGTATGCATTCATAAAACCACTTTCATGAGAAAAAAGAAAAAAAAAATCCGTAAAATTAGTAAATTCTCCTGTCAATCAACATAATTATATGTATTGTACAATATACTATCATTAATTTTTCTTTCTTCGATTTAAATGTCATTCAGATCTACATTAACTGCTTGTTTGATAGATTTTTTGAAGGAATTTTAATTATTTTACAAGAACAGTAACATAAGTTTATTTAGCAAATTTTAGTGTATCTGAATTATGTCAAATTGGCTTTTTTTTCTGTGATACACTCATAACACATCGCAGTATATATTTTACTTCATTTTCAAACATTATCATATGTAAAATCTACCATAGCTAAGTCAATGTTTTAAAGACTTTAAGAGAACAGTTTATCTCAAAATTGGTCAAAAAATCTATTATTATTTTTTTTAATATTAATTATAAATCATATTTTAACCTGATTAATTGTAAATATTTTGACGCCTCATTTTTTCCCATACGCCAATTATATCGCGAGATATTGTATATTTTGTTAATATACCGAACACAATTTATCAATACAAATTAAAACTTTTAATTTTTTTTTATCTCAATGTCATATTTCTTACACTTTCATGTTTTAAAAATGCTAAGGAATTGAGATAGAGATTTAAACCTTTTTTATACGTGTTCATTATTATATATCTGATAAATCTGCGCATGGAATTAGCCTTCAGTTTTTTTTTCTATTATTATTATTTAAAGAAAAAGTGAAAGTATATGAAGATGCGTTAGATTTCATTTTTTTTCACTAAAAATATAAAAGTATATGAAGATGCGTATGAATCCATCTTTTTTCATTAAATATATCAGAAAAAAATCTATTAAATGCTATATTAGAGGTATCTAAGATTCCTGTAACTGTGCATGTAATTACACATTTGAAAAATCTAAAATAATATTTACATTGGGTAAAAATATTAATATTTAAAAAAGGAGCAGAAATTAAAAAAAAATTTTAATTTTCTTAAACTTTTTTCAAAATTTGAATTAAACATGCAATTTTTTTTAATGTATTTTTACTTGAATATTAAAATGCAATGAGTTCACTATCTGAACATTTTTACAAATAAACAAAATTGTTGAAAAGGTAAACTGTACCCTTAAATCGAAAAAATAAATAAATAAAAGAAAAAATCTGAGATAATTATAATACGCTAAAATTTACTAAATGGGCCTGTATTTCTAATTTTATATAATTCGCTTATGCAATCTTCAATAAAAATCCCTCACGTACTAAATATTGTTAATCAATTATATTAAAACAATCTAAAAATATTTAGAAGGAAGAACGAAATACACTATCGGAGGAAGAGGGTAAAAATGAATGCATATATATCCATCACTTTTAATTAACTAATGTAAAAATACTTTTAAATCTCCTCAGAACATCTTAGTTTTTAGCTCACAGGCTATCATAGCCTGAGAGCTTATGTGCCCGTCCGTTCTGTATGTATGTTCGTATGTACGTAACGCGATAACTCATGATAAAAATATCCGATCCACTTGAAATTTTGTATGTAGGTATATCCTGACAAGGCGCTTCCCTGATTAGTTTTTGGAGTTCATTCGATATGTATAAGAGGGGGAACGGGGGGCTCATGCCCCCCGTTAGTTGATATAGATGGGATTTTCATGCAGAATTAAGTTTTCAAAATTTAGATTAGGATCATTCTGATGAGACGATTCCGTGACTGTTATTAGGTGTTCATTGATTAAGTATAAATAGGGGGAACAGGGGTTCTAATGCCCCCCCCCCCTGTTAGTTGATATAAATGGGATTTTCATGCAGAATTAAGTTTTCAAAATTTAGATTAGGATCATTCTGATGAGGCGATTCCGTGACTGTTATTAGGTGTTCATTGAATAAGTATAAGTAGGGGGAACAGGGGTTCTAATGCCCCCCCCCCCGTTAGTTGATATAAATGGGATTTTCATGCAGAATTAAGTTTTCGTTCAAAATTTAGATTAGGATCATTCTGATGAGGCGATTCAGTGACTGTTATTAGTTGTTCATTGAATAAGTATAAATAGGGGGAACAGGGGTTCTAATGCCCCCCCATCCCCGTTAGTTGATATAAATGGGATTTTAATGCAGAATTAAGTTTTCGTTCAAAATTTAGATTAGGATCATTCTGATGAGGCGATTCCGTGACTGTTATTAGGTGTTCATTGAATAAGTATAAATAGGGAGAACAGGGGTTCTAATGCCCCCCCCCCCCGTTAGTTGATATAAATGGGATTTTCATGCAGAATTAAGTTTTCGTTCAAAATTTAGATTAGGATCATTCTGATGAGGCGATTCCGTGACTGTTATTAGGTGTTCATTGAATAAGTATAAATAAGGGGAACAGGGGCTCTAATGCCCCCCCCCCGTTAGTTGATATAAATGGGATTTTCATGCAGAATTAATTTTCGTTCAAAATTTAGATTAGGATCATTCTGATGAGGCGATTCCGTGACTGTTATTAGGTGTTCATTGAATAAGTATAAATAAGGGGAACAGGGGTTCTAATAAAATAATTCCCCCTTAATTTATATAAATGGGTTTTTCAAGCAGAATTGTCAGATTTCGTTCAAATCTCTGAATAGTTTTGGAAGTTTAATGGTTAAGTATAAAAGAGGGGGATAACTCTTTTTAAATTATATAAATGCTAAATGGGTTTTTATTAAGAATTATCTAATTTGCTCTGAATTTTGGATATAGATTTTTTATATGATAAAGCATGTCTTTGGTAGTATAGGAGGTTCAATGATTAAGTATAAAAAAAGAGAAAAGGGGAGAGCTGTTTCCCCTTCTTAATTTTTTTTTTTTCGAACGGAATTAACCCTTGAAAATATAAAGCTTTAATGTGCAATTAGTATTTGTAGCCTGTGAGCTCAATGCCTTCAGTTTAACTGGGCAGTATTCTTTATTAATTTATCACTGGAAACATATATGTAATAGATATTTTTAGCACTTTCCAACAAAGTTGAAAAGTGCTTATGCATTCGGTTTGTCTGGCCGTCTGGCCGTCTGGCCGGATGGCCAGAAAGACATGAAATTTTTATACGTTATTGAGGTTTACCCTAGCACGAACCCTATTGAAAATGAAGTATCTACCATGAATAGTTTATCTACAGAGAGAATCAAAAGTTTTCCATTACATTACGGCCTATGGGGAAAAATCGTTAATATACTCGGATTGCCATGAAATTTTAGGACGTTATTTACGTTTACCCTAGCACAAGTCCTACTGAAAATGAAGTTTCTACCATGATTAGTTTATCTACAGGGCGAATCAAAAGTTTCCCATTACATTACGGCTTATGGCGAAAAATCGTTAATATACTCGGATTGCCATGAACTTTTAGGACGTTATTGAGGTTTACCCTAGCATGAACACTACTGAAAATGAATTATCTACCATGATCAGTTTATCTACAGAGAGAATCAAAAGTTTCCCATTACATTACGGCATATGGGGAAAAATCGTTAATATACTCGGATTGCCATGAAATCTTAGGACGTTATTGAAGTTTACCCTAGCACGAAGCCTGTTAAAAATGAAGTTTCTATTATGATTAGTTTATCTACAGGGCGAATCAAAAGTTTTCCATTACATTACGGGCCATGGGGAAAAATCTTTAATATACTCGGATTGCCATGAAATTTTAGGACGTTATTCACGTTTACCCTAGCACAAGTCCTATCGAAATGAAGTTTCTACCATGATTAGTTTATCTACAGGGCGAATCAAAAGTTTCCTATTACATTACGGCTTATGGGGAAAAATCGTTTCAAAGGAATTTTAAAGATGTTATACCCTGTCAAACATATTAAAATATGCATTCTATAAAATGTAAGGTAAAAATGTAGCTATTATTCATTTACAGGGCCACACAAAAGAATTCCTTTAGATAATGGTAAAAGGGGGAATTGTGTGTGACATATTTTAAATATATTAAGCTTTTTCATGTATAATAAAATTGATATATGTCACTGAAGCTTAATATAAATTATACGCTACTGTCTTGCATAATATGAAGTACATAGCATTTACAGGGCCACACAAAACATTTCAAATAGTATATTCTTTCCGAAGTACCGTATATGTGTCCGATGATGGCTGATGGAGGGATGAAATGCATTTTAATTATGATATTCGCGTTTATATTTCGCTAAATATATGCACATTATATGGTGTGTATAAATGTTATAGTTGATATACAGGGCTGCCCAAAAGAGCTCACCAACGTTACTGAATATGAGCGTAAATTATTTAAACGTGGTTCTTAAATAAGCTATGCATTTTTAACGCTGAGCTGCACTCAATTTACTGAGAAACGTTTGCAGAATATAGATAAAGGGATATACAAGGCCACGCAAAGAATTCGGTACATGGACGCCTATGAATAATGATTTATGAGAATGTGATTTCAGTTGTTTTAAAAGTGTTTTAGTTTACAATAAATTTTAGCCTAATGCTGACGTGTAATAAAGGTACAATGTAAACTACAGGGCTGACCAAAAGTATTCAAGTATGTTTGCATCTAATAGTATGAATTGCTAAAAAAGAAATTTCAAGCTCCTGGGTATTTTCTTGCTAAGTTAATTTTCCCATTATATGAACTGACATATGAAATACAGGGCTGTTCTAATGTACTGAAATACATATTTGGGTATATTTGGCTATACACTATTATTTCCCTAAATAACAAAGTTTTGTTAAAGATTTCATTAAGTGTTGGAAAGTGCTTCATAATCTATGCTTAACGCATGATTTTTCTTACTTGTTTATTTCAACAAATGAATGTAATAGAGGCTAACGAAATGTCTTCCATAATCCTAATCCACAGCAACAATCATTATAATAATGATTTCGCTCCATGGTCGGGTTATCTTATTATTATATGCGACATGAACAGGGACTGACAAAAGTTGAAAATTCTTAGGCGCCAGGAGAAATTCTTAGGAGCCAGCTTGAAAAATCATTTCTCTGACATTAACGCATTCGCTACAAAATGGAACACTGGCTACTCTTAAAACATATTCGGCCATTCTTGAGTGATGTATTTCATTTTGCCATAAACATCTTAGCTATTCAATGAAAACATCAGACTGAGCAAAATTTTTAAGATACCTGTCGATTTATGGATTGTAATGTTTGATGAATTCTAATATAAAGGCAAAAATAGTCGAATAATACGAAAAATCTAATAAAAAAAAAAAAAACAGTTCCTATATGCATGCATACATAAATCTTGAATCGAGACTGACATCATAGTCAGTTATTAAAAATATTTCGAATGAAATGTGGACAAATACCATTCGAATTATATGCATTATTTTTTTACATACCTAAAGTACTAAACATTATTACTAACAATAAAATTTAGCAGACGAAATAGCTAACAAAAGAGAGGTTTTCACCATAAAAATATTCGGCGTTCGAATATCAACAAAGCCATGGCCCACAAGAGTATATAGTCGGCGCTGACAAAACAAACGAAAACAAACTAGTTTTGGCTCTTGCCAAACGATTAAACAAAGTTGTGAATGAGAACGCGCCAATGCTGACGCGTAGCCATGGTTTCCAAGATGAGCTATAATAATACCATTTTTACATTGTAAAAATTAGCAAAAAAGATAAAAATATAACCCTATGAAATTAAACTTTATATATAAAACAGCAGATAAATTAATATCCTTACCTTTAATTCCAAAAAAGAAATTATATGATTTGAAATAGCATTTGTCAATTGATTTTTCATTATTGAAATTCTTTAAAGATGCACCATTTAAATTTATGGTAGGTAAAATTAATTAGTAAATTGGGAGTTATCGGTAAAAGAACGACACGAATAGTATACAAATAAAGTATGGGGAAGAAGAAAAATGCGTTCAAAAAACTTCTGCTAGATTAATGCATAAAACTCGCTGATCCGAGTGTAAAACTGTCAGTCACGGTAAGTCTATATATCGGAAGACGTTATTCTCTAATAAGAAAGAGTCTGATTTGCATTTTAGCTACGAAACCGCAAATGGAAAGGTTTCAATGGCTCAACGACTGTATAGAGAGTAATTTTCCACCATCATGTGATTGTCATTAAAATCTTAAATATATGTTTTTGCTTCGTATAACAGTAGCACCTTCGCCGCCCGCTAGCACCTTTGCGTTTTAATTTCCGACTATGCATTCTTTGATGACAGTTGTTTGTTTGAACGTGTATCGTTGTCTCTTAAAGTTTTGCCCCTTTTTTTATGAAACACCCTATATGAACACTAGGGTGGATCGAAAAATCGAAATTCGGATAATCGAATCGGCGCGGGGTGCAAAAGTTGCCTTTTATGCATACTAATTCACATATGTTTTTTTATTGAAATCCAGTCATATCTTCCGGTGCCCCAAACGCCTCAAAAATAGTTAAAAATTGAAAAATTTTATAAATTTTATAATTTTTTTTCGCTTTTTAATATTTTAAAATTATTTTTGGCGCAGGTTGCGAAAGTTGCCTTATATATATATTAGTTCAATCTTTTTTTTTTAAATTTAAATCCATCCATATCTTCCGGTGCCCCCAAGCGCCCCCCCAAACTAGTAAAAAAATTGAAGTTTTATAAAAATTTATAATTTTTGTTTTTTTAATTTATTTTAAATTATTTTATCAGCGGGATAAAAAAGATGCATTTTATAGTATATTAGCATGCATCCAAATAATTTTCGACTTTGATAAATTTCTTCCAATGCCCCAAAACTTTTAATTATTTGCCAAAAATCGAGTTTCATGCAAATTTTGAGCTAAGAAATACAAGTAAAATTAACAGTTAAAGAATAATTTATCTAACGCAAAACATAGATCGAGAGGATGAGAAATCGTTAATCGTTAATTATTAAATGTATAAAATAAACTTTTTATACTTTATTATTTGGAATACAACATAGATAGAAGAGTTCTCAGAAATGACCAGCAATATTTCTATGATATTTGCATAGCAATATCACGTGCTGAATGTGGTTCTGATCTGGCATTTATGAAACCTGGTCCAGTTTATCACTCAATATGGCTAACAACTGCGTGTAGAATTTTAAAGTTGTAAGTGGCTACAGAAAATCCTTCTGATTATCTCATTACTCTTACAACATATATTATGAAGATATATGTACCTGTATGGTTTCATATCAAAACAAAGCCATCCATAACTGAAGCAGCGCGTTATATTTGGAAACTATCCCATATTATAGATATTTGGAACCCAATTTAAGAAAGATGGTGTTATTCAACGAAATAGTTTTTTTTTTTTTTTTTTTTTTTTTTTGCCACTCTGAAAATTTGCTATTGTCAATGCTCACAGGTAATACAGAGCATATCTGATCTTTAGCAATGCGAAAGCTAATTTGTGCTAGAAATAAAAAGAGAAAATCACCAGAAGTGAGAATTTTCAAAATACCCCAAATAAACTTCAAAGCGAAAGATTATTTTGAACTTATTGACTGGCAACGACTTGGACGTTTTGAACCACCTCTTTTAATGAATGTGCCTTGCGAAGAAATTGAGAATATGACAAAAGTTGTAAAAACGAATGAATGGTCAAAATATCCGTGCCATACCCAAGCGGTTGAAAGATGCGTTCGACTAGTGTCTGGGGCATCAGAAATTGTATCTGGACAAGAAAAGAGACACGGTTTTATATTGAATAGAATAAAATCAAGAAGCTATGTAAAACACTTTGATACCAAAAAAGATGACAAACTTTAAAAATATGTAAATTTCCAAATTGAAGGATGTAAAACTTTTCTCTACGTAAGTTCGATTTTTGTAATTTTCATGATTTAATGCTTTGATTTTTAAATTTAATCTCGCTTATTATCGTAAAATTAATGTTATTTATAACCTTATACGTTATTAATTAAACTGTTTTCAAAATTTGTAAGTATTTTTCGTAAATTCTAATTCTTAATACATTTTTGTAAAAATTTCAGTTTTTAATTATAATTGGTGCATCAAAGGTGTGAATGGATTTTGATTAAAAAATATATCGGATCTGCAGAGTTATGTAGTATTGTAATAACAACTTTCCAACCCAGTGACAAATGAATTTCAAAAAGTAAAAAAAATAAAAATAAAAAAATAAAAAATAAATTTTTTTTCAAGAAAATTTCGATTTAAAACTGTTTTTGGGGCGTTTGGGGCACCGGAAGATATGAATGAATTTTATTTTTAAAAAATATGCAAGCTAAGATAGATAAAAGATAGCTTTTGCACCCCGCGCCAAAAGTAATTAAGAAAAAATAATAAAACAAAAAAATATAAAAGAAATCATAAAAAACTCAATTTTTAATTATTTTTGGGGCGCTTGGGGCACCGGAAGATATGAATGGATTTCAATAAAAAAAACCCTGTAAACTAGTATACATAAAAGGCAACTTTTGCACGCCGCGCCGATAGTGATTTCTAAAAAAAATTTTTTTCCTATACTTTTCGATCCACCCTAATGAACACAATAGCATCGAACAAAAAGCATAATTTTTCAGTTGATCTCTGACAGAAACTCACATGTCCATGTGGAATGAAGTCGCCAAACTATAAATATGAAGGACAGAATGACCTGAACGACATAGCCTATTTCAGTATAAAACAGTACTGGCAATTACGGCAAAGAACAAGCTGTAACACAAAATTTGCTGAAACTATTGAGAACGTCTCAAGCTTCATCAAATGAAATGGCTCGCAAAATATTAATGCATCTTCAGTTTGGGTGGGGCATACTATCAAAAAGTACTGCTAATACATTTTCGCAAATGTCAAGCAAGAGAAAAAATAGCAATAAAGAAATGTAAATAATTACGGCTTGATGTAGCTCAGGTGTTAGAATAGGCAATGAAAATTAATCCCAAGGCTCAGCTTCAGTGATGAATTTTCGAGTTGATACACATAAAATCAATTTAAATTCAAATGAGATTCTATTAAAATTATGCGAGTGTGCAGGAGATATTTTAGAGAGCTTTAAGTCTCCACATTATGAAAGAAAATGATTATGTGATAAAGAGTAGTTTAGTAACTGATGATGAAGCTAAAAAGATTTTAAAAAAAATAAAGAAAGAATACTGCCCAGTTAAACTGATGGCATAGAGCTCACAGGTTACAAATACTAATTGTACATTAAAGCCTTATATTTTCAAGTGTTAATTCTGTTCGAAAAAAAATTAAGAAGGGAAAACAGCTCTCCCCTTTCCTCTTTTTTTATACTTAATCATTCAACCTCCTATACTATCAAAGACATGCTTTATCATATAAAAAATCTATATCCAAAATTCAGAGCAAATGAGATAATTCTTAATAAAAACCCATTTAGCATTTATATAATTTAAAAGGAGTTATCCCCGTCTTTTATACTTAACCATTAAACTTCCAAAACTATTCAGAGATTTGAACGAAATCTGAAAAATTTGCTTGAAAAACCCATTTATATAAATTAAGGGGGGGGGGCATTAGAACCCCTGTTCCCCCTATTTATACTTATTCAATGAACATCTAATAACAGTCACGGAATCGCCTCATCAGAATGATCCTAATCTAAATTTTGAACGAAAACTTCATTCTGCATGAAAATCCCATTTGTATCAATTAAGGGCATGAGCCCCCCGTTCCTCCCCTTATACATATCGAATGAACTCCAAAAACTAATCAGGGAAGCGCCTTGTCAGAATATACCTACATACAAAACTTCAAGTGGATCGGATATTTTTATCACGAGTTATCGCGTTACGCACGAACGCACGTACGAACGTACATACAGAACGGACGGGCACATAAGCTCTCAGGCTATGATAGCCTGTGAGCTAAAAACTCATAAACATATCACAGTCCATGACAGTTTCACAGACCAAATTCATGTAGCTTTTGAGTTATTTTTAGATGTGTTCGTAATTATATAAATACATAGCATCTATAGTCATTGAGCTCGTCCGTCTGTCTACCCATCTATCCGCATATAACAACGCAAAAACTATCCAACCGAATCATTTGAAATTTAAAATATCTAATTATTACATAATTTTGTCCAGTCATTTCAAATTTTATGAAAATTTGATGCATAGTTCAATTACAGGGACAATCAAAATTATTCCGTTACATGACAGTAAAAAAAATAGTTTCAAATGCATTTTAATGATGATACAATCTTTCAAACATAATAAAATCCATATGTATCTTTGAAACATATTTTGAAATGTACATTCTGTACAATCTGTGGTGCAAATAATATTTGTCATTAATTTACAGGACCACACAAAAGTATTTTATTACATAATAGTATAGAGGAAAACATTGTTTGAGGTGTGTTTTAATTACATTATATTATTTCTCATTTTATGGAATTGATATACGTTACTGAGGTTTACTACTAGTTAATTCCTGCATAATAGAAAGCATATAGTATTTACAGGGACACACAAACTCGGATACTCCACTGTATCCGAAGTAACTGTATATTTTAAAAACTCAGTTATTGTACGAACGCACCTCACTGACTACGTTTGACGTGCAATTTCCGACTTGTTGACCTCTTATAATCAAAGACGATAATTAAGATTTAAGTATGGATTTAGTTGTTGGTATATAACGGTCATTATTATACTCGGTACCCTTAGTCGCATACATTTATCTTTTATAGATTCTGAGTTATCGAACTTAAGGGTGTATTCGAAAAAATACTTTTCCACCTTTAACATCTTGAAATTTTCTGATATAATTTCAGACGCATTTTTTATAGTAGAAACTTGAAACTTGCTGTGGGGATATTTGAAGAGAGGTATAAGGTGCCGTGTGATCTCATTTTGAGCTCAATTCATTAGAATTTGATTTATAAACAATTACCTTCACAGTATGACCCTTTTTTTCGTTCCCAGATCTCCCACTTCGGAAAATTCAGATCAAAAGGCCAACTTTGACTGCATTTTTTTGTAATATTTTCTGCATTAATCAAAAAATTGACAGACAGAGGGCACCTTAAAAAGTTTCTAAATAAGAGAATCTGAGAGTTTGATGCGTTTGAGAGCAAAAGTGAATTCGAAAATAAATCGGAAAATAAGCAGTTTGAATCGATAGCAGCTAATCAGTAGCAGAAAAACAGTTTCTCACGAAAGCTTAATTAGACAGAGAAATTTTCAGATTTCCACCTGCGGTGTTGTTATCTAATAAAATAAGATTATCACTATGTAGAATTTCTTACATTTATCTTGTACAGATTCTGAAATGTAAAAATTTCGAAAACTGCGGTTTTGGAGTTCCAACGTTACATGATCATAAACATGTGACCAAAATGGAACGACTACTTCCAGTGTATATTAGAAAATTGAAATGCGATATATATGAGTTTTTCATGTAACCGATGGAAAAAAAATATAAAAAATTTGAAAATTTCTTTTTTGCATGTAAAATTTGAAAGTTCCAATTCCTTTTTTACTAAGATGTAACACTAGTCACTGAGAAAGACCCAGATTATAATGTTAAGTCTATGGGGGCGTTCTTTTCAAATATCGCGCTCAAATTTTTATATTTTTATATGATTTCAGACTATATTTAAAGCTTTGTTGAAATATATTTGTACATTCGATAATGGAATAAAAAAAGTGTAATTGAAAGTGTGCAACTGATATAAGGTTTGATAATTCTCGTTTTTGTTTTTCAATTTTAGAAATGACATACATATTTTCTTTTAATGTTTTAATTTTTTTCAACATATAGTACATCTTAAACAACGGAAAATGGAAGCAAAATTAAATTTGTATGATAGCAGCATAATACTTCTACGGTCAAAGATTTTGATCCTTTAGGGGACTGTCACCGTGAATTCGATTGTACGTCTTTTTAGTTATAAGTCTTTTTAGAACGGTCCTTCGAAAAACATATAATCGATGTTTTACTGTATATTATTCATATCAGAAAGATGTGCTGAAAAGTTCCTTTATTCAGATAATTCTTATAAACTGTTATGAAAGGGCGATAACTGAATAGTAAAATGACTACATGTGATCTACCAACATTGAATAACATCATTAAGCAAGCAAGAAAAATCTCTATGTTCAATTTATTGAAATAAAATAATCACGATCGGAACCATGTGAACTTCATCTCCTTGATTCTGAACGCCTTATATATTAAATTATTATCTAAATGCATAATAAAGGTTTGCATTAATGTGATTAAAAGTTAGATGAGAACGTAAATTTTCCTTACGTATTTAAGAAAAAAAATTCTAGGACTTTCAAAAGTTCAAACTTATCTGCATCAGTAATTGCATTTTGCATCCTTATAAAGTATATACAATAAAAAAAATTATATTCGATTTATTACAATGAAATCCGCTTGCGGTAATCTATATAAATATTAATTTCAGAATGCCATGAACAAGGAAAGTCGATTTCAGTATGAAGTGGTTTTGACAGTTACGACTTGTCGCTCAAAGACTGCCGAAATTATTAAGAACATTCTTAATCAAACTACAACGTTGAAAACATGCAAAATATTACGGCATTTTCAGCTTGGGTGGGGCATACTGCCGAAATAGTACAGCTAATATACTTCATGTAATGTCATGCGAGAATCGCAATTGAGTAATAAAATAATGTAAGTAATTGCGATGGGATTTCGCACAGGTGTTATAAGGTGCAATGAAAAGCACATCGAATGAACAGCTTTAGTCATGAATAGCCAAGATGATGTACATAAAATCAATTTCAATTCAAATGAGATGCTATAGAAATTATAGGAGTGTGGCAGGATATATACATATATTTCAGCGTGCTTTGATTCTTTGCGTTGTGATACAGAATCTGAAATAAATTATGCCATTACCACTTTAAGTTATTGACCTTAAAATTAACAAGAGGAAACATTCATTTTTTTAATATAAATGATGGCATTCTTTCAAATACTGTTTAAAAGTAAAGAGTGTTGAGCAGCTTGTTTTCAAGGAAGCCTATATACCAGGTGTTTCAAAAGTTCGATGCGAAAGTAAAACGAGATAATAATAAAAAAAATCTATGTGTCGGAGAGACATGTGGTTTTCAGATAAATATTCAGCATGATACAGTGTTTTATTTTCTATGACACCAACAAAACATTAGCTCAATTTCTCGACTATAGAGGGTGCTACAACAGATAATTCCATGGAATAATTATATAATGCTTTCCCAGCGCGAGACTTTTATATAAAAAAGCGAATATGCAGTATTCTCTAATGTTTTTGTTTCCAAATCTTGAGTTGGGTGAGCAATATCGCCCTCTATCGTCGATATTTTTAACCTTTTTGTTGTTGTTGTTGTTGTCATACAAAATCCCGTATCATGCTGAATATTTATTTGCAAATCGCATGTCTCTTCTACCCATAAATCTTTTTTTTTTTTTTTTCATCGCGTTTTACTTTCGCACTAAACTCTTGAAACACCTGGTACATAAAAAAGAAGGAAAGAAAAAAAAGAGAAATACTCTGTCAGATTTTATTTAAGGGTCCCATTTATTGTGTTAAATACTTTTTTTTTAAATTACGTTTATTTATTTACGTTGATTTTCAAAATCCTTGTTTCGTGGGCGCATAAAGTACTAAATTGTAGAGTTGGTTGAGTCCGGAAGTTAATATATCGGTTGTTAGTTGAATAATTTTTCTGTGACTTAATAATGGAAGAGTGAAGAGAAGAAATTGCAATTTTGAGAGGTCACACTACTATCTATTAGCTTGGAGAAGTATTATAGTTTGGTAACTTTGAATTTAACTTCTTGAGGACGAGCGTCTTAGTCTTTTATCACCGGTTTTTCATAACAGGAATTTTGAACTAAATGAATCGAGAAAATGCACTGATTAAGCAAGGCAAAATTTAGAATAAAAAATAACCTGGTGGGAATAATCAAGGATTCTGGACACCTTATGCTGCACGTATGCCGGTCGCTTGTCCCGAAAGATTTCAGAAAAAAAAAAAAAAATGAAGGTAGTCCTTTGAAAAATGCAGTTGGAAATAAGAAAACAGGGAGAACTTTGAAAAGTGAAAATGGAAACAATTCATATTTTTGCTTAGTTATTATTTTTTCCTTTTACCCTTTCATTATAAAATAAAACTCGGTACAGATATTCAACATGCACAAAACAAATCTTTATCGTAAAATGATTTAACTCACAATAAATTATGCAATAAATTTTATTGTATTAAAAACATAAAATACTACAATTATTGTCTTTAAATTAACATAAAATATAGGGTAGCATCCCCAGTAATTGCCACATTAAGAATTTGTCTTTAAACTTATTTCAATTTTCATTACAAAGAAATGAGGTATTTACTTGGAAATATTTTTAAATCAAAGAATGCATATCTGTGTATCTATTTTGCCCACTAAAAGCAAAAAAATTTGAAAAAGTATTTTTATAAAAATATATTTATAAAAAGTTGCTGAAATCTCCAGTAATTGGCACCTAGAGCACCAATGTATGACTCCTTGTGATCCAGTAATTGGCACATGTTTATATTTTAAAAAAAAACTTTACATTTTGCATTGGGTTCAATCGCTTTAAATGAATTTACTGTAGATGAAGATGCCATATTTCAGGTTTTTGAGAGTAAGAAATCAGCATATTAGTCTGAAATGTGAACACTTTAAAACAATACAATATACTTATATTAATACATAGAAATTGTCATGCTGTCCCCAGTAATTGTCATATGAAGCTTTGATGGATTCCAATTATTGATAATATTTCATGTTTTCAAATAAAAACAAATGATAAACAAAATTAGTCTATAACTTTAAAAGTACTTCCAAAATAAGTGGTTTAATCTGAAATTACTTGCAAATTCCTTGTAATTGGAATAGGTGCCAATTACTTGGAACTGGCAAAATTGAAGCACCATTAATTGGCATCTATCATTAATTCAGAAATCCAAATATTTGTGTCAAAAATACTTTTACACAATTAAAGTAACCCTTTTTAACTAAACAAAACTGTTGTCAATTAAAATTTAAAATATATTATAAATCAGATAATAATTAATTGAAAAGCATGCCTTCCTTACGCTAAAGAAGAAGCATTTGCAACAAAAATGGCTAATTTGATACAAGCCATAATTGTTTCTCTTTCCTAGGCACTATTGTCATCTTGTAGCATAAATCAAAGTTATAATCTGTAAAGTCAATGAGCATATAACTGGTATATGATCTTGCATTTTTAAAAGACTGGATATAAATCTTATTTTAGGACATGTTTGTCGGATGTGCCAATCACTGGTGCATGCCAATTACTGGGATGTTACCCTACCTCATTACTTTTTGTAAAAATTGTAATTGTCTTTCCTGTGTTTTTTAAAAATAAACAATGTTAATCTGCTTGTTTTATGAGTTAATTTATAAAGAAAAAACTTTGCAAGGTTTTTATTTAAGAGCACACTTATATACCAAATTGTACGATTTTAAAACTACTAATTGAGTCTGGAAGTTACTGTTAGTTGTATGATTTTTCCACGACAAAATAATTCAAGGTTCAGAGAAAAAGAAAACGATTATAGTTCAATTTCATGCGACTTCAGGTCGCAGTACATCCTGTTAGCTTTCAGTGGCGGATCCAAGGGGGGATCATGGGGGTCATGACCCTCCCCCCCCCTGGAGCTCTTCAAAGAGCGATGGCAAAATTTTTTGGGTGTGATCGACGAAATTTGAAAATTTTCCACGAATGGTCTGCGAAATTTGCGATTTTTCTTCACTTGATTAACAAAATTCACGATTTTTTCTCACTCGATCGATGAAATTCGCGATTTTTGCGAAGCCGATCCACGAAATTCACAATTTTTTCATGCCTAATCAACGAAATTCACGATTTTTTGGGTGTGATCGACGAAATTTGAAAATTTTCCACGAATGGTCTGCGAAATTTGCGATTTTTCTTCTCTTGATTGACAAAATTCACGATTTTTCCGTGCCCAATCCACGAAACTAGCACATTTTTCCGTTCTTGTTCGATGAAATTTCTTCAACCGCTCAAAGATTTTTTTAATTTTTCCGCGCATCATCGATAAAATTAGCGATTTTTTCGTCTCGAATCGACAAAATTCGCGAGTTTTTTGTACTCGATCGCCCGATTCCGTGCATTTTACGAAGCCGATCGATCATATTCGCGATAATTTCTTTCCCGATCGATGGAATTGTCAATTTTTGTTCGCCATATCAACGTAATTCTCGATTTTTTTTCATTCCCGATCGACTGTATTTGCGCTTTTTATGAAACTGATCGACCATATTTGCGACTTTTTTTTGTTCCCGATCGACAAAATTCGCAATTTTTCCGTGCCCTACCAAAAGCGATTTTGTTGTTCCTGATCGAATAAATTCGGGCTTTTTACGAAAGCGATCGACCATATTCGGGATTTTCCCGTGCCCAATCGAAGAGATTCGCACCTTTATCCGTTCTTGGTCCCTGAAATACCGCATCGAACAATAAAATTCGCGATTCTTAACTGACTGATAAAATCTGCATTTTTCTCCGCCGTAAATTGATGAAATCTGTATTTTTTTTTTTTTTTCGCGATAAACTGATAAAACTCGCTATAGTTCTGCAGCCGCTCAAAAAAAATTTCGATTTTTCCGCGCATCATGGACGAAATCTTCGATTTTTCCTTGCCCTATCAACGAAATTAGCGATTTTTTCGTACCGATTCGACAAAATTCGCGAGTTTTTCGTACCCAATCGCCCGTATCGCTCTTTTTACGAAGACAATCGACTACATTCGCGATAATTTCTTTCCCGATTCACGAAATTGGCAATTTTTGCATTCCATATCAACTCGAAATTCGCGATTTTTTATTCCCAATCAACAAAATTCGCGATTTTTCCGTTCCCGATCGAATAAATTCGCGCTTTTTACGAAGCCGATCGACAAAATTGGGATTTTTTTCGTGCCTTATTAAAGAAATTTGCGATTTTTTCGTTCCAGATCGACAAGATTCGCGATTTTTCTGAGACATACAGACAGAATTTACACAACAAGTTTATTTAATACTAGCGGCCCGCCCTCGCTTTGCTTCGGGTAGAGCAAGTCGTCCAGTCCCATGTCCAAAAGGATTAATACCAAGGTAAAAATAAAAAGTTTTTACTGAGACGGCATTTTAATTATTTTTTTAATAAAAAAACACTTATTGCGACGTAACTATAACAGCCATATGCTGTCGCGACATTTTTTTGTAGATAATTATACGTACTGCAAAGTCATAGTACATTATTTTGTTTTATAATTAATAATGTTCGCAGCGCACGCGATGTAAGAATTTTTAAGGTCATTTTTCTACACCTTGGGTTACATTATTGGCATTTTAGTAAGGATCCCTATTTTTTTTAATTTTTTTTTAATATAATATAGCCTATGTTCACCGGAAATAGTGTAGCTGTCCAACGGTGAAAGAATTTTTTGGTACTACTCTGTTATCCCGTCGACCAATTTCGCCAAATTATACAAATCGCCAAACTAATAGCCAAATTGTACATGTTGACGTAATTTTTATTTTAAATAACAACAACAAATAATAATAATGATAATAATTAGTAGAATATTAATAAAAATACAAATAAAAAGTCGAAATAAAAATCAATGACATTTTAAACACGTGAATCGTGTTTAATGTCATTGAATGTGACATTCACGATCATCCATTATTGGCTATTTAATCTTATAGTTAGGGAATTAATTTTTTGGTCGACGGGATAACCTAGTAGTACCGAATTTTTCAAATCCGTTAAGTACTATCGGAGTCTATTCAATTCAAACAAACAAACAATCAAATTTTTCTTCCTTATAATATTGGTATACATGTGACGTCATTATTTACCGATTTTTAATTAGTAACATATATCCATTCTTTTTGTTCTTTTAACAAATACTTCAAAATTGTAACTTTTAACAAATACTTCCTATGTTATTTAAAGTATGACGACATGTTTTTTCAAATCAAATATTTTATTAATAATTTAATTCTTTCTCGTTCACTTTACTTCTAATTATGTCGCCATTTTTCACAGAGAACCTCTTATTAACGTAACCGATATTCGTGCGTCCTATATAATAAAATACATTTTTTTCCAAGTATGACGTCACATTTTTTTCCTTTGAATTCTTTTTATTTTAATTTTTCACGTGGATACTGTTCAACTGAAAATTTATTGCCCAAGAGAAATTATTCAATTTTTTTATTTTCTTGGCAACGCGAAAGAAAAATGTTTTTTTTTTTTATCGGAAAAATTTTCATTGATTCTGTATGAAAAATATTGAAATTTTGAATTATTAAGGAAAACATTTGAATAAATCAAATAAAAAATAGCCTATGTTCACCGAAAATAGTGTAGCTTTCCAACGGTGAAAGAATTTTTCAAATCCGTCAAGTAGTTTCGGAGCCTATTCAATTCAAACATACAAACAAACAAACAATCAAATCTTTCCTCTTTATAATATTAGTATAGACAACAAAATTTGCAATTTTCCCAAGTATTATAAAAAATTTAGACTTTTTTCCTTGCCCGATAAACGAAATCTGAGATTTTTCGCGTCCGATCGACAAAATTCGTGATTTTTCCGTGCATAATCGACAAAATTCGTGATTTTTCCGTGCATAATTGACAAAATTCGCGATTTTTTTCATGCCCGATCGGCGAAATTTGCTATTTTTTTATCGTAATTCCTTTTTCACAAGATTTACTGTATTTTAAAATTGCCTCATTAAATCATCTGTCAAAAGTTGTGACCCCCCCTGGAGGTTGGGCTGAATCCGCCCTTGTTAGCTTTAGAGGTGTATTATCGTCTAACAAACTTGATGGTAAAAAGAAAAAAAAACAGTTTTATTTAAACGTTGATTTATTACGATAAATAAATGCCGTTTATTTTTTTAATTGCGTTTATTTATGTATGTTAATCTTAAAAAATTTTCTTTCGTGAGCACTTAACGTACCAAATTGTAAGATATTATGATCATTGGTTGAGTTTGGAAGTTAATACATCTGTTGTTAATTAAATAGTTTTTCTGTGACTTAATAATTGAATGGCCAAAAGAAAAATTCTAATTCTGAAAGGAATAGTACTATTTACAAATAGTGCTGTTATATATTACCTAATGTATTAACTTGAATGAAGTACAATCGTTTGGTAAACTTGAACGTAAATGACCTAGTCTTTCAGAAAACGCTTTTTAAAACAGGTATAAATAGAGCAGGGAAGTAGTGGAAGGTATACGGGGGTATATGCAGTATACCTTCTGGATATTTTTAAAAGAGCACCGTATACCCTCTGTTTCTCAAGAGAGCTTATAGTGTACATATTCTAGGGCAGCGGTTCCCAATCTTTCTTGGTACGCGACCCACCTTTCAATGAAAAAAAAAATTCACGACCCACCTTTCAGTAATAAAAAAAGTTCGAGACCCACCCAAGATAAAGTTAAATATCAGTACAGCAATTTTTGTCCAATCTCTATGGGCTCGGCTATCCTATTCAACGAAAAACGCAAATTTTGAAGACACATTATCAACAAAAACAAGAATTGGTGTCAATAGTAATTAAAACAATGAACAAACTACAAAAATAGTTAAAATACGTTTAATTATTATGAAAATACAGCTTTATAATCAATGAGATTTCTCGTATTGGTGTTTACCAATGCGCAGTTTGCCTCAGTACTTGTCTTTCGAAAACAGCAAAGTAGAAAAAGCATGTTCTCATAAGCACGAAGTGTTGAATTTTATCAAGGACCTCACAGCTGATTTAAATATTTCTGGATATTCTATTCGTATATAAATCTAGAAGGAAATTAAGGATTTTGTCTTGAAATATATCCTGTTAAAATTGTGATATTTTTTTTTAACATATGAAAAAAAAAAGATCTATATTGATGACAAACCTCGATTGTTCCGCGACCCATCAAAACAACTGCCGCGGCCCACCAGTGAGTCGCGACCCATAGATTGGGAACCGCTGTTCTAGGGTATACTCTCTGCCTTGAGCATATATCCTCTGGTTAGAGCGTATATCCTCTGTTATTTTTACGACTACACCTCTGAAAGAGAGAATCCTAAAATTCAACGTGAGAAACCAAAACAAATGTGAAAAAAAATTAGTTTATGACTATCAAAATTTTTACATCTGGTCATTCAATTATTATACTATAAGACCAGATAAAAATATTTAATATAAACAAAACTTAAATTTCTTGCAAAAAGACTGAACTATACTTAATTAGCAGGACATTTAAAATCCTTTAAATAGAAATTAAGTTATAAGTCATGTTTATTTATGTTCATTCAATGTTTCTAGATTACATCCTTTATGTTATATCATGTCCATTTTCATTGGATTGAATGTATACAGATACAATAAAATAGACACATAGCAACCCTTTTTCCAAGGACGAATCCAGTCCAACATTCAGGGGGGGGGGGGTCACAACTCTTTATAGATGATTTAATGAAACAGTTTTAAAATATAGTAAATCCTGTGAAAACGGAATATACAGCGAAATTCTGGCTTAAAAGTAAAAGTTTATGGTTCTAGAGAAAAGAAAGCAATAATAAATCATGAATCTACTAAAACGCAAATCAATTGAAAGCGGAATTTTCTCCCATAATTTGCAATTCCATTTTAGCAGGTTTTGCTGTATTAAAGGATAATGTATCTTTGACGTTTGATTAATCGGACAACATTATGCAATAATAGTTAATTCTTAAAAAATGAAATTTATACTCATGCAATTAAAGTTTGTTTTAAAAAATCACAAATTCCCCCCCCCCTTTTTTTTTTCCGGAAAAAACGAGTAATGACATCATCAGGATCAGTTTTAATACCAGGATGAATATATTCATCGCCACTAACCCATTTAGACACTCTTCGTCTATAGAAGCTCGAATCCAGGATTTCAGAAGACGGAGCGATGGAAATTCTCTCTGCCTTTGCTATGCTAACTGGCAGAGTAGCGAAGATTGACAAAAATGATTTGATAGTTGGATATAAATCCTTATCACAGTTTTTTACAACTTCTGTCACATTCTCAAGAATTCTATTTCCACTTTCAATCTCTCTTTTCAATTTTGCTATCCACAGTCGTTTTATTTACAATTACAGTTATGTTAGTATTATCTATAAGTTTTTGGTAAGTATATGCAATGTTTTGCACAGCATCTAAGTAATGCTCACTGTAAGTAACTTTTGGAAAGAAAATTCTAAATTGGAATAAATCAAAAATTTCTGGAGAAAGCCTTTTCTTTAAATCCGTTTTAATGCAATCCAAAAGAGGTGTATATATTGCGCGATGAAAGGAGTACTCGGCGGATTGACCAGGATGAGTATCAATCGATGTATTTGCTTAGTACAATCCCTGGCAACCTTAGCTGTACATCTAATTGCCCCCCCCCCCAAAAAAAAAAAACGATTAATAGGTTAATGACGAACGACTAACCAATCCAAATTTTTCTCTGGTGATCGAGAAGCTCCTAATGACAGGACGTTTATTCCACAATAAAATTAATAGCTTGCAAAATTACTTTTAAAAAATATATTTAACACCAGATCTAAAGAACAGTCAATGTGATTGTGTTTGCAATTTGGGGCTTCAAATCATGCGAAAAGATAACTTATTTTGACAGCAGTCAGAATTTGAAGGTATTTCGATGCGCATATAAATATATATACTTACTAGCGGACCCGACAGACGTTGTCCTGTCACCGACAGACGTTGTCCTTCGTGGCACCGACACCAGAAAATCAAATAAATGTATTTAAATATAGTAATACGCACGATAAACACTACGCTCTTAATTTAATTTCTTATGACAATTATGTATGGAAATTATTTTTCACTCTTCAATATTTTTTTAAGTCGGTTCAATTTTTGATAGAAAAGTTTATTTTTCTCTTTTTTGTTAAAAGTTAACGATTTTCTGAAGTCAGTTAATCAAAATTATAATACAGGTTATATTACTGTAAAGCATACACGTTTGACAGGAGCGAGGTTTGAACACGCGATCCCTTTCTTCGAGAAGCAGAACTTATATCTGACGCCTTAGACCGCTCGGGCATTCCGTCCGCACTCTATTCATCGAACTTATTCAACGCTTTTAATTAGCGAAAAATCATTAACTATTAGTTTTTGCCTAGTTACTAAAAAAGTACTGAATCAATTTCGATGAAATGTGAATCTAAACCATTCTCGAATCCACTGGAACACACACGCAAAATTCCATTAAAATTGGTCCAATCGTTTAGGAGGAATTCAGTGACATACACACGCACAGAAGATATATATAAAGATAAGGATTCAAAATTTCAGGTTTTTGCGCTGAAGACATCGCCAAATTAGGAAAATGTGAATTATCTCACGAACTACTGGATTTAAACGAATTTGCTTAGTACCATTCGACTCAGAATGAAAAAATGCACCAAAATATATTATCAGTTGAAAAATAAATACAAAAGCCGATATTTAAGGAATTTTTTAAAACTTCGATCTTTTTTCTACTCCTCTTAGGGGTGGAATTTTCGAAAATCCCTTTTTAGCGGCACTCGATGTTATAAGAAGTATTTTTACCCCAATTTTCAAGATTTTTGACTCAGTAGATTTTTTTTTGTGCTGTTATTAATACGAAATCCTGACTTTCTTTTATATATATAGATAAGGATTGAAAATTTCAGGTTTTAGCGCCGAAGACATCGCCAAATTTGGAAAATATGAATTATCTCACGAACTACCGGATTTAAACGAATTTGCTTAGTACCATTCGACTCAGAATGAAAAAATGCACTGAAATATGTTATCAGTTGAAAAATAAATACAAAAGCCGATTTTTAAGGAATTTTTTAAAAGTTCGTTCTTTTTTCTACTCATCTTAGGGGTGGAATTTTCGAAAATCGCTTTTTAACGGCACTCGATGTTATAAGAAGTATTTTTACCCCAATTTTCAAGATTTTTGGTTCGGTAGAATTTTTTGTGCTGTGATTAATACGAAATTCAGACTTTCTTTTATTTTTATAGCACTTTTAATTAGCGAAAAATCACTAACTATTAGTTTTTGCCTAATTACTAAAAAAGTACTGAATCAATTTCGATTAAATGTGAATCTAAACCATTCTCGAATCCACTGGAACGCATACAGAAAATTTCATTAAATCGGTCCAGTCGTTTAGGAGGAGTTCAGTTACATACACACGCACAGAAGATTTTTATATATAAAGATAACCCATGTTATCTGCTAGGTCTCTAATTTAGTGTATCTGTTTTAAATGGAAAAAAGTTAATCTCAGTAAAAATATGCTTTTTAATGTAGTCAAATTCCCGTTAATCTAGTGTTAAATTCAATCATTATCGTATTACCTTAAAAATTAACAAAAGTAAAACCTTAAGGGGCCGCTTCATTCAAGTGAAAAGACCCGTTCGCTAATGCTAATCCTATGGAAGAAATTTATAAAGATATCTCGGTTGCATTTAAATATTTTAAAACGATTCTTTTTGCATTGGATAGCTGAGATTGATCTGAATGCATGCCCTTTTTTACTTTTTTGATTTTGTTTACAGATATTTTTTTACGAGAACGCTTTCATTTTTAGAACCGGTTTGGAAAGCGAAATCACCCTCATAAAAAATATCTGTAAACAAAATCGAAAAAGTAAAAAACGGCCTGCATTCAGATCAATCTCAGCTATCCAATGCAAAAAGAATCAATTAAAAATATTAAAATGCAACCGAGATATCTTTATAAATGTCTTCCATAGGATTAGCATTAGCGAATGGGTATTTTCATTTGAATGAAACAGCCCCTTAATAAATAAAAGAAAAAAGAAAAAAATTAACATAGTTTTACCCAATGTATGCTTTCAAGTTAATAATAAATAAAATAAGTCGCATGTAATTTATTTATTTGGAAAAATCATTCCATTATTAAATGAATGTTTATGTTTTACGAAGAAATTGTGTTATTTCAGAAACCATTATAATCGACATTGAAAATGAAAACAAGCACAATGAATGTAAAGAATGATAATTTCGTATAGATAATGGATCTATAATAAGAATTACATAAGAATGAAATTATCAGAACAAATCTACGCTTTTTCAAGTCATTATTATAATTGAGATTTCGTCACTTTTGCCTTCAATCGGATCATTAGATAATTCATTATGATAATGATATATAAAAGAATAATAACTTAGCATAAATTATTATGCTTGAAGCAGAATATTAAAGTACCTATAAGTTTATATACGCTTATATTTAATGCATTATCTTTGACTCGTTATTATCAGCATTTTTAAGGAAAAATGTGAATAAATAAAAGTATTTAATGATAAATGAATAAGATAATAAAAACAAGAGTTGCAAAATTATGTACCTGAAACATTGGCTCTTTTCTTTGATTTCTGTGCATTAAAAATACAGTCGGCTCTCTTTAATTCGAACTCGTCGGGACCAAAAGAAATGTTCGAATTATCCGAAGTTCGAATTATGGAAAGTATGAAATGAAAACATGCTTAATATGGTACTCTTACAAAGGAATTAATGTTATAGTGTTTTTTTAATTTATTGTATCTGTTATCATCAGAATATGACTTAATATTAAATTAGAATGTATAAATACATAAACTAATGAAAAGATTAGAAACAAGCACAATGGGAGAAAAATTTGAGGCGCCACTGATGGACAGACGGGACACTTAGAAAGTGGATATCAAATGCATGGGATTATATGTATACTCGTTCGGAACAATTTTCACAAAAATAAAAAAAAAGAAAGTTATTCAAATGATCTGAAATCCGTGGCAAACAAAGGAAGAATAAAAAATCAGAATTCTCGTTAGTTCGAATTAAAAGATGTCAAGAGAAAATAAGTTCGAATTAATAAAAAAGTTAACGTTATTCTGCCATTGAAAATTTCGGAACTTCATGTTTAGTTCGAATTAAGCGAAGATTCGAATTATCCGATTTCGAATTAACGAGAGTCGACTGTATTTCATATAATTGTCTGAGCGAAGCGAAGGCTAATACATATCGCAACATTGTTTTCTGGACCTAAACAGCTATGGACGATATTAACCCTTTTAGTGCCAAGGAGCGCCGTCGCGCTGCTTGAAAAATGCCAGCGTCGCGATAGCAAGTCCGTCACAATACTTGGTAAGATGGCCATCTTTATTTTTACCCAATGTTAGACATTATGTCACAACAAGAAAAACAAAGATATTTTTTCAAAGATATTTTTAAAAAATAATAATCACTATGTTTACATAAAAAATATGTGATCGAAGATGGTTAGAATGCAATATAATGAATAAAAATACGAACACGGTAACACGGCCGTCACTATACTAATCGAATGTTCGAAATTATATCACAACAAGAAAAAACTAGATATATTTTCACACAGCTTAGAAAAAACTGCAGAAATGAAATGATAATGTCTTTTATTCACAGTTTATCGTTTGCAATTAGAAAACTTCTTACATTTTGGTATTTCTGTTGCTACGCGGCAATAAATTAAATAAATTTAAGTAGCACTTTATCAAACATTGCACGCGCCAAAAGTGAACTGTGAAAAGGAGTGCTATCGCGGCATTTTTCACAACTAGCGAGAGCAGTGCGCCGGCGCTCCTTGCCACTAAAAGGGTTAAATTTCGTCAAGCAAAACTATTTGCCGGATTTCGATTCTGATTATTCCAGAAGCCACCTATGAGAGAAACCTACTGAATGTACCTACTATAAAAATAAGTTCCAAATAGTCTAAAAATTACATTTAAAAAACTGATAAAAAAAAAAAAATATTTACATACGTCACGGAAATTTAAAGTACGTTATTTTCATCAGCAGAAGATATTTATAGACATTGTTTTTTTCGTCACAAGGTACACAGAAATATTTTAATAGCCTTGTTAACAGATATTTTGGTAACCCGGACGTGATATAGCCTCCATGAATCACGTACTTTAATTAAAACTTTTTTTCACTCTTAATGAGAAAATGGCAACGCATTGATACAGTAATCTGCTTTTTCTTCCCCTTTGCTTTTAACAGAAATGGGGTTTTTCTGTTGTCACAATTACATAAACGGTATTAAAATCTACAAAAAAAGTTAATATTTCAAAAACACATAAAGATACAGCTTTGAAACAAGTTACTTTTAAAAGTACATTTTTTCCCTATACGACGATGCAAAAATTGAAAATGTGCGATGTTAATAAGTTATAAAATTTTGCAGTGCAAAAATCGTAAAAACGATATTGCATTTCTCATTTCAAAATGTTGCCATTCGCAAAATGACGCACAGATACGTTTGGCCTTTATAATATAGATATAACATTGTTAAAAATGGTAAACAGTGTCAAATAAATAAAATATAATAAAATTTAGGAGAATCTAATGATCGATGTCTGCCGGAAGTGAAATAGTGCATAAGCCAAAAATTGATACCACTAGTGGTTTACTCGTAGGTTTATCATTGTGTTTGCCATACAATCATTTCATATCTTTGATTGTAAGGCATACACAATACGAGTATACCACTAGTGGTATTAATTTTTTCTTATTCACCACTTCACTTCCGGCAAACATGGATCATTTGTTTTCCCTATTACAGTAAAACCTCCATAACGGACACTCCCGAATAGCGGACACCTCTATTTAACGGACAGTTTTCCAATCCCCACTCCCAAAACCTATATTTTTGTATGTTTAACCTCTGAATAACGGACATTCCGAATAGCGGACACTATTTTCGGCGATAAAGGATGTAAAAGGATGAAAGGATTCTAGAAAAAGAATTTTTTATCCAGAAAAAACCCCGAAAAAAGAGTAAAAAGGCCATTAAATTTATCAGAGCAATGTGTCACAAATTTGGTGATCACAAATAAATGTAGAGGGTGAACTAGGGAAAATCTCCCCCCCCCCCACATTTAGTGTGAATTCAGGGTTGCCCGGGAGGGACATCTCCTTCAGCATTGCAATGTCCCCCCGAAAATTTTAAGATTTTATGCTTTTAATAGACGACAAGTGCAATCCCTCCTCCCCACCCGGAATTCTATAGAGTCCAATAACGTCACATTGAAAAAAAAATTATTTATAATTGTAAGCAAAAGTAAACTTTTGTAGCAGATTTTTTTCATAAGAATGTAATAAACAGTAGATGAAAGTGCACAATTTTATTTCAGTTTTATCGCTTAAAAATTAATTTTAATTTCTGATTAATCATATGATATAGGTTTTAGGAATATAAAAGTCAATTAATGAAACATTAAGCATTTCTTAGCGATTTTTGAATATCTGAGGTTTTCCCAATAGCGGACAACTCCGAATAGCGGACAATTTCTGCGTTCCCGAGCTGTCCGTTATTTAGAGGTTTTACTGTATTACTCTTCCATAAAGGTTTTTTTTCTTGTGGTCGATACCTTAATCTGTGTTTTTATGCTGTTGGCTCTTGGATTATTAGAAAAAAGAGAGGGAAAAATATGCTTTTAAACATAGTATAATAAATACGCTATAAACCTTTGGAGTCTATGACTGGCCGAGGCAATTCAGTGATTAATTCAAAAAATCACGCACAAGCCACACACGCTTTGCGTTCTTAAAGCTTGATTCACGATTTCTTTAAATCATCATTACGACAATAAAATTGAACAAGCTACACACACATATCTTATAAATAAAAATACACGCGGACTTTGAGTTCATTCATGCATTATTCATAGCAACAACCACATAAATACTCATCTAAAAGAAAAAGAAAAAAAATTGAAGCAGATGAATTTCAAATCTTAAATCCGTCCGAGTATAGTTGGCGAATTCAAACGAGACAAAAAGAATCTTTAAAAAATTCCAACTGAAAAGAAGTAATTTTAGAATAAGTAAACAACAATAAAAAATGATTAACAGTATGAAAAGATAAAGTTTAGTAATTGATAATGCTACAAGTAACTCGTACAATTTAAATCATGGCATTAAGAAGAAGAGATGATCAGGTGTTAGGTCACAAAGGACATTAGCTAGGATTAAACTCATTATAACAATTCACAGAAAGCTGACGAGCACGGTTAAAGTTACGGAAACGATACTTTCAAGTAAATAGCTGGAATGTACTTGAATGACAAATACATTGTTAAGAATGATTACTTAAAAATAATCAGGATGTATTCATTTTTACTTTCCGAACAAACAGTGTAGGTAAAGAATTGCAATTACAGATCAACAGAAAATTCAGTTTTGTTTTCAGTTTTAACTTAAAATTTTAGTTTCGTCAAAAAGGTTACCAAAAATTCGGTCACATCAAAACTCGACCGAAACTATCTATTCTACGAATGTCGTTTTTTCCTTAGGGAATTTTCACTAATTTGAGCTGTATTAACTAAAATGAGACACTCTTTACTTATTTGTATGACTGTCACTCAGTGTTCGCGCTGACATTTGACCAACGTTAGCAATTTGGCTAATTAAAAATAAAAAACATTCGCCAAATGAAAAAAGTGTTAGCCAAATAGATTCGCCGTGTAGCACTAAAAAATTTATCTTTAATCTTTTAATGTACCCACTTTTTTTTCAATATGTTCTATAAAAACAGCCTCAGTTTTTATAACTCTCAATGATTGTTATTAATCTAAATTTAACTATTCGCTACAAATACGTTAAAAATATGTATATATTAAAAATATTTATAAATGCATATGTATGCAAAACTAAAAGAAAGAAAGGAAAACAAAAAAGAAAGAAAGAAAAAACAAAAACTGAGCACTAGCAATTTCGCGAATCTAATCGCTTGTTTACTCGCCAAATGGAGAATTTAGTCGCGATTTGGCGCAATGACGAGCGACAGCGAGAACACTGCTGTCACTATTAATAATTATCAGTCTTCACTGACTCAAGACGTCAGAGCAAATTATAAAGCAAGCAATGCATATATGATGCTTTTTACTAACTCATTAAAAGGTGCAGACTTAACAGCAATATAAAACTTTTAGTTAATTAACTTAAAATCGCAGAAGTTTTTGGAATACTCTTTTAGAAAGTTCTACAGTACAGTAGATTATTATTTAGAAAAATCCTTATAAAAGAAAAACCGAGGTAAATAAGTACTATACCAAAAAAAAAAAAAAAAAAAAAAAAAAATCATTAAATGAAATTTGTATTGTTACAAAATCATTCTGTGCCTTGATTAATTAATTACATTTTATTTTATATCAGAATAAAAAGTTTTGGTCAGAGGCACAGACTTGGCTAATTTGGGCCACTGATGTAATTACTTTTAATATTTAATTAATAATTTTGTATATTTATGGAAGTATTAATTACTTTAAAAAATTTTTGGTCACTTTCGTTTTTGTTTTCGGATGAAAATAGGAAGACTACCGAAATTCGATTTTGGTTTCGATCTTAAAACCTCTTTCGGTTAATCCTTAATTACAATCATAATTTGTTTGTGCGTGCCCACACGTGAGTGTATATAATTCCCAAACAGTATTCCCCATAGCACTCTCATTTGGTGAACATGTTATAAACTTTGCAATAAATGTATAGATTTTCGTATATCGCACTGTTCGGTTAAATTTCGGTTTGTGTATAATCTTGTGTGAGGTAAGGTAATCGATCTTGTGTAAGATACGAATTGAATAATTTCCAACTGAGCGAAAAATTGTCCAGGTCTGGAATCGAACCCAGATCCTTGGCTTACAAGGTCAATGCTTTACCGTTTAAGCTAAAAGGGCGATAAACGGCAAACATTTTTCTCTCAGATAACCTTATTGGTCATAATATCCGGTCAGTCATTTAGACAGCTCGACAAAATAAACCGCAGGTAATGGAACTCCAAATAACTATGGGTACGTAGATATACTATTATTTTTTAATGCAATCAAACTGATTGTAAATGTATCATGAGAATTGAATAATTTCCAACTGAGCGAAAAATTGCCCAGGCCGGGAATCGAACCCAGATCCCTAGCTTACAAGGCAATTGTGCGGATTGCAATTTCCGTATTTTTTTATATTCACCCATGTATAAATACTATAGCGGGTAAGATATGGTGCAGTTACGATGCAGCAAAAGGGTCAATTTTTTAACAGTGTATAGAAAATCTGGATAGTACACAGTCTTTGTTGCCTTCACACTGTTAAACATTTTGTCTTACTAGGGAACTGCAAGAAGTGTAAGTCATCGATTTTGACGAAAGTGGTATCGTTGGAAAGATCTCATCGAGTGCAGTAAAAAACTCAATAGAACTACCCGTCGCAAATGAGCCATTTTCGAGATATCCGACAATTTATGTCACGCAGCTAGTGCACACGTAATGGGGGGGCCGCGAAAAATTTTATTCTCGATTTTAACGAAAGTGGTATCGTTGAAAAGATATCATCGTGAGGATTAAAAACTCAATGGAAGTAACCATTTGAAACGAGACGTTTTCGAGATATCCGACAATTTGTGTCACATTGCTAATGCACATTGCTGGGAAACTGTATTAAGTGACATAAATTGTTGTATATTTCGAAAACGGCTCATTTCAGATGGTTACTTCCATTGAGTTTTTTACTTCTCACAACGATATTTTTGCAACAACACCATTTGCATCAAAAACGGGAAAACAGTTTTTTGCGGTCCCCGATTAAGTGTGCACTAGAACAGTATGCACTAGCTACGTGACATAAATTATCGGATATCTCGAAACCTGCTCATTTCCGACGGGTAGTTCTATTGAGTTTTTTCTCCCTCATGATGATATCTTTTTAACGATACCATTTTCGTTAAAATCGGAACTAAATTTTTTTGTGGTCCCCCATTAAGTATGCACTAATTACTTGACATAAATTGAGGCTATCTCGAAAACGGCTCATTTGCGACGGTTAGTTCCATTGAGTTTTTTACTGCTCTCGATGAGATCTTTCCAAAGATACCACTTTCGTCAAAATCGGTGACTTACACTTCTTTCAGTTCCCTAGTTAGATTGAACCAAATTTTGTGCTCAGTAGGTGCCACCATCAGATGGTGAAATCTCTTTTCAATATTTGGAGCGCCATACTGCAATGTTGTTCCAACTATTGGAACTCTCCTTCAACAAGAGATCCAAATTGTTGGTACGAGGTTTCACCATCGGATGGCGGCAGCTACTGAAAACCAGAATTTGGTTCAAACTACAACTAGGACAAAATCTTTATCAGTGCAGATGGCCACATTTTACCTTAAAATGATTAAATTTGTGAAAGATTCAAATTTGGAGATGGGAAATTCGGCGAAAGATCAATTTTTCATAAACTGATGACTCAAATAACCAATAAAATAAATTAAAAAATAAAAATGTGAAAGACTTTGAAATCTCATTTTCAGGTTCCTGGTCTGCAGATTAACACATAAGGAATACAATCAACACAATACTTATATATTTATATGAGTTGATTCTTCAGCAACGAATTATAAAATAGTAAGGGCAGAAAAAAAAAATTTATATTTAGAACGACGCGTGTGATTTAAGACAACAATATCTCCATTTACATGGGGAGATTTTGAGCCCTATAAATCCAGATCTGTCCCGTCCTATATTCCTAATTACAGTAGTAGTATTCTATCAGGACAGTTCCCATTAATTTCCTACCAATATAATTAAATTAAATATTTGTTCCCTCTTTAATATCCTAACAAGGTAAACTTGACCTTGGACGTGACAGATCCGATCGATATTAAAAATTTAAAAGCCAAACTGAGCGCGATATCGTGAGAAAGAGATTTCGAACCTGTGGCGATTTATGACTTGAGAACAGGTGCGAGTTCCATCGACTGCGTCTCCCAGAGTCGAATGAGATTCGAAGCCTGATATCATATAGCTTAATTCACAGGGGGGGGGGGGGGGGGGAAGTAAAATATTCAGTTAATATGTGTATATATATATAAATGCAGTTAAACTGGGTTAAAATGAGAATCAAACATGTTTATAAAATTATAAAACCCTTATCTAAAAAGAGAAAAAAATCTAAAACACATACATAATTAATTACTTTAATTGTGTTAGTAGTTTGATTATAAATTATATACTGTAAAAAAAGACGAATGTTTCTTAATCAAAGGAATAATGATGTAACACGAACGCAAATATGCAATAAACTTTTCCGAGTTACCTATGATTCCGAATTGCAATCTTTATCTTTGAAAATCTTAAGAAATCAACATATTTTCGTGATTTAAATAATCATTTAAAACAAAGTTTCTTTTGCTACCACTGATTTCTGGAACGTTTTCGAGTAGTTTTTAGAATGTATTAATCATTCTTCTCAGCACTGAATATTAGATTTTTCGGGAATATGCTATCCTCACATGTGAACATTTTCATGTTCAACAACATGTTTTACACGCTTTAAAATAAGACATATGTTTCTTAAGTTATAAAAATGTATTATAATCACGAACGAAAATATACAACAATCTCTTCCGATTCAAGATTCCGAAAAGAAGTTGCTTTATCTTTAGAAACCTCGCATAAATTTAAAATTTAAAGAAGAATTTATAAAAATAAATTTTTATTAGTTGCCTGTAATTTTCAGAAACATTTTCGAGTAGATTTTAAGGTGACAAGGGATTAGCAGTCTTTAAAAGGCTACTTCAGTCAAGCGAAAAGACCCGTTTGCTAATGCTAGTCCCGAGGAAAAAAAATTATAAAGATATCTCGGTTGCATTTCAATATTTTAAAATGACTTTTTTCTGAAAGAGGGAGGGGGCATTGGTTGTATGAAAGATCGATCTATATGAAATATTTTGAGATAGATCTATATGAAAGCCATTTTTTTTTTCGATTTTCTTTACATATATTTTTAGTTTCAGACACTTTCATTTTCGGAAACGATTTTAAAGTGAAAGCGTCTTCATAAGATAAAATCTCCAATCAAAATCGAAAAATTAAAAGCAGTCTTTGCACAGATCGATTTCAGTTATGCCAATAAATAAATAAATAAATTTAAAATATTGAAATGCAACCGAGATATCTTTATAAATATCTGCTTTAGGAATAGCATTATCAAATGGGTCTTTTCGAGTGACTGAAGTAGCCGTTTAATTATTCAACCTCGGAGGGTCCTTGGAGTTCCGTTATCTGCAATTTATTTTGTTGAGCTGATTAAAATATCAGACCGGATATCATAAGGTTTCTAGGTGAATTGTGTGTCTACTAGCTTTCTCCAGGATAGCTCGATTGAGAGAGCATCGACAGTTTCTGCCAAAAGGTCTCCAGTTCGATCTCCTGGCCTGGACACATTTCACCCAGTTGGAAAATTACGCCACTTGTTAGAAAATGTATATTATAAAGGCCAAACGTGTATGTGCGTAACGCATACGTCAGTTTGCGAATGGCAACACTTTCCCCTGCAATTTCGGTTTTGCAATTTCCACTACTGCAAATTTTACACTTCTAAACATTGCATATTTTAAATTTTTACACCGCCGTATAGAGAAAAAAATGTACTTTTAAATGTAATTTGTTTGAAAACTATCTCAATTTATTTTTGAGGTATTAATTTTTTTTTAAGTTTTTAGTACCAATTTTGTAATTGTGGCAACAGAATCACTCCATTTTCTCTTAAAATTGAAAAAAAAAAAAAAAAAAAAAAAATAGAAATTAAAATGCGCAACACTTTCACATACAATTTCGGTTTTGCAATTTTCGGTATTGCAAATTTTACGCTTCTAAACATCGTACATTTAAAAATTTTACACCTTCATATAGCGAAAAAAATGCATTTGTAAATGCAATTTGTTTCAAAGCTGTATCTCAATTTATTTTTTATATATATTTTTTTTTATAATTTTAGTACAAATTTTGTAATTGTGGCGACAGAACCGCTCCATTTTCTCTCAGATTTAAAAAAAAAAAAAAAAAAAAAAAAAAAGGAAATTAAAATGTATCTGTTATAAAATCCGGTGAGTTTCAATTTTATTTCGCTTATAATTTGGATAATTGGGTTTTATAGTATTTTGTTAATTTTAGCTAAAAACAATATTTGCTTGAGAGTTAGACTAACCAATATAAGATGTATTTTTTAGTGTAACTAATTTTGCAGATTTATTATAAATAAATAAAACAGTTATTTTAAAAAGATTTTCTTTCGTCGAATTTCGACGGGTACCACCTCGCATTTTTAAAAGTAAAAAAACTGAGCATAAAGTACCAAATAAGGATAAAAATGTCCAATAATATTTCATACAAGTGTCTGTTTCATTCAAGAAATCATCCATTTAACAGGCACTCGACCGACTCGCTAAGTCATCATTGTCTTATTTTATTATTATTCCTTTTAAAGTATACAATGGAATTTTTTTTTTTTTTTTTTTTTTTTTTTTTTTCGGTTTTGCAAAATTTTCTAATAAGGATAACATCTGTATCCCTTTTACATAACAATGTGGAATGTCTATAGCTAATATAAAACCAAGATCCACAAATTAATCGTTAGTGGCCCATTGAGAGCAATTTTGACACAATAAACCGTAAAACTAGATACAAGGATCACGAAATCCGGTTTCGTTGATTCGCGATCCGTCGCAGATAAGGGCCCAAATGTGTGATTTAGCGGCCAAGACAACGAGGGAGCTTCTTTTCTTCTTGGATTGTTACATTTTACTCTCTTTTTTAGGATGTAATAACATTTTGAATAGTGGACGTGACTCAAATTTGAATGAGAAATACACCGATTCAGTAATTTTTTATAGAGTTATGGGTTTACTGTCTCCTTTGCTTTGTTTCGTGCTTTTAAGATTGTCTCACGCCTGTGGACAGTTTGCCAGACATTTTTAGCTTTTTTGATATGCTCTTTTCTTTTCCGCAGTAATTATTTTTGCACGTATTCGAGGAGAGTTCCTGACATGTGTATCACTTCCCGTGGGGAGAATTTCTTCAGTTAACTTTGTGTGCTTTGCTTCGAAACCTTTGAAGAATAGTAAAAAGGGTCACAACTGGCCAAAGTGTCTTTGGAAAAGTAAGCCCACCGTGGTGTACTCGTAAAAAAAACAGACGATATACGCTCTAAGCAGAGGGTATACGCTCAAGGCAGACCGTATACCCTAGAGTGTACATACTATAGCTTTCTTGAGAAACACAGGGTATTTGGTGCTCCTTAAAAAAATCCAGAAGATATTACGCCGTATACCCGCGTATACCCACCACTACATCCCTGGCCCAAAGACATAATTTATGACTTTTGTCGTAGTATGGTGTCTATATACAAGCTTAAAAGGTCCATCCAGATCACAGTCTACGAAGATTGCTATTTATAGACTTGTTTGATGTGAGGAATCTTTGTCGAGCTTCAGAACAACAGGTTCTTGACATATTTATCACCTTTCCTGGGAAGAATTTCTTTTGTTGATTTTTCACGCTTTGCTTCCAAATTTTTGAAGCAATAAAAAAGCTACTGACCACAGAGACGTTAGAATATATATATATATATATGTAGATATGTATACATATAACGTCTAGTCGCAGAATGCGATATGAACGATCCTTAAGGCTGCGCGCAAACATCACTACATTCAGTTACACTAAAAGAGCAATAAATCTATCTTTGAAGAAGCAGTGTTTCCGACTACCGGTGGGACGGAACAAAAGGTTGCTAGTTTTGGAACCTCTTTAAATGATTTTTGAGGTGCGAAGCCTATCGAATTGACAAAGGAAGGGAAAGTTTATCTCCCTCATCTTTAGTCGTAAAGCTGTCAACTGATTTCGCGTTCGATTTCTCTCTTGAAGTTCAAATTCAGTGCACTGAAAAAGCAATTTATACATCAAAGCGGCGGCACGAAAGATCAGAGAGAGCGACGCCTGACCACAAGAAGTAAGTTCTGTTTGTCTGGTGCTTAACTTCGCTTCACGTCTTTCACAGAAGACAGTTTTTTTTGTCTTTATCTTTGTCAAGCTTCAACAGAGAAGAATGACTGTTGAAAGGTGCGAAGAAGAGAAGGAGGGTGCATGAAGAAGGGTTTGTGACATGTTTATCACCTCCCGTAATGAAAATTTCTTTTGTTGATTTTGCGCGCTTTGCTTCTAAACTTTTGAAGAGCAATAAAAAAGGTCACAATTGACCACAGAATATTTGGAAACAAAGCCCAGGGGAATAATTTATGATTCCCGACACAGAATTTGATCTATGCCAAACTTAATTATTTCGCGAGAAAAATCTCATAAGACTGTAGCCGTATTTATTAAAATCACGAGGCATTGCCGACTGAGAAGAAACGCAATATGCTATTATAGTTCTCTAAATTTGAAATAATATCAATTAAAACATTGTATATTTTACATTTTAAAATTAAATATTGAAAATGAAATAAGTTTAAAAGGAAAAACTCGACTTGACTCGCAGAAGAAGAGTAGTTGTTGATGTTGTTGACCTGATAAAATATAATCTTTAGTTACATAATCCTTCAGGGGGTTCAGAACACATTCTAAAATAATTTTTATTTATTAATTTAAAATTCTGATTTTTTTTTTTTTTTTTTTTTTTTTTTTTGTAATGGTTAACTATGTCATATGTAAAGGAAATCACATGATACAACGTCATGTATTTTTTTATATTTTTTTATTTAAAATTTATTTAAAAAACGGAGCATTTTAAAATCGTTATAACTCAAAATATTATTTAAAGAATTAAATTTTATTTACATTTAAATAAACAGAAATATCTAAATTTTAATTTTGTTAACAAGTTAACAGTTAAAAGTTAACATTTTAAAAAGTGTTAACTTTTAAAAAAATTAAAAATATTTAAAGTGAAAATTAAAAACTTGAGTTATAACAATTTAAATCCTATAAATTGTTAAAAAACCCAAGAAGACAATTCCATGATAACCATTGCTCGAAAGCTAGATTTTGAAAACAAAGCAAAACGAAACAATTAATATTTCTTCTTCTAATTAAGATAGAAACATGATTTAAACACCATTTTAAGCATGAAAACAGAAAAAAAGAAAGAATGAAAAAGAAAAGAAAAGAAAATTTGAAGATTTTTGTGTCCCGGACCCCTTTAAGTATGTTAGAAATATAATCAATATTTATAATCTCTCTTTTACCAATAATGTTGCTCCTTCAAAAACTAACTATCAAACTTTAAAGACATGAAGTAATAATCTTTAAAACAATAGTAATACCATTTTAAAAAAATGCATTTGAATGTGAAAGCGTTGACAGTGACACATCATAATCGTCCAACTTTCGTAAGCCCGTAAAGTACATCGATAATACACACACAACTTATCTTTGTGTATCAGGTTTTTTTAAAAATCTTAATAAAATAACATTTTAATAAAACTACTTTTTCTCATAAACAAATATATCCTCAAGAGATAAGATAGGTGAAACAAAGTAAAATAAATAAATAAAATAGAATATAATAAATAAAAATCTCTAAATATTGACAAAATGTATAATATTTGCATATTGAAAATCTTTAACCTTCAACACACTTCAGCAAATTTGACACTTACTTTCTTTGTATTCTTGGCAAAAGATAAAACAAACTTATCAGTCAAGGAAGCAATCCTAAACTGCTCCCCATTATTTGCTGCGTCAAAATTTCTGATAATACACTACTTCAATCTTTATCTATATCTTTTTCACACTTCCTGACACAACTTACAGCAACATCAGTTATACCCGGTAAGACAAAAAAAAAAAAAAAAAAAAAAAAAAATGCGTTCTGCGTTGTCGAAATTCTTCATTTAGAAACCATCTTTCACCTTAACCTGTGAATAAACTGTGAAGTTTTTTTTTTTTTTTTTTATATATATTATTCTGAATGTGCTGGAAATTGTTTCATGATCTGTGCTTTATCATGACTTTTCATTCTGGTTGTTACTATTGTTTTATATTATGTTATTCTTATACTTTGACGCGTGATTCCTTTTAGGTAGATTTCGTAAGAAATACTACCTATTGCAATCGCACCAGTTTATATATCTCTATCTATCTATCTATCTATATATATATCTCACTTTTTTATGGACACGATAACTTCTATAATTCTTCACCAATCTCCACCAAACTGGTACATAAAATCAAAGGGGATAAAATCTTGGCTAAGTTCGTTAATGGGCAAAATCGGACCAAGGGGGTTGGAATAGGGGGCGTTTTTGTGAAAACCGAAAAAACGCCATAACTTCTTAATTAAAGTAGATATCGAATCGGTTTAAAGTTTATATTACTTCTTAAAAATGGGCCAAAAGTATATGCATGAAAGATTTCTGATAAATTTAGAAGTGGGCTCAAGGGGCGAAAAAAACAGGGATTTTGAGAGAAAAAAATTCATAACTTCTTCATTAATTCATAAATTTCGTTTTTCAAGCTATCAAGTCCAACTAATTTTTTTGTAAATGTTCTTACAATTATCTAAAACTTTTGTATTTACAAGTTTTTGATAGGACCAACTTTTACCGACGAAAAAAATTAAAAACGAAAAGAAAAAGGGCGCTGAAAAAAGAGAAAAATCCATAACTCCGTCAATTTTTAAGATATCAAATCTGATTAAATTTATTTTACATCTTCTCAATAATATCTACAACTTTTATATTGACAGGTTTTTCATAGGGCCAATTCGTATAGCAAAAAGAAATTAAACAAAAATAGGAGTTGGAGAAAAAACCTCAAATCCAAACTGCTTATATTCTGACTCATTTTTAAATTCATTTTTGATTTTAAGCGCATCCAAATGGTAGATCCTCTTATTTAGAAACTGTATAAAGTGACGCATTGGTCAATTTTCTGATAAAGACAGAATATATTTCAAAAAAGGCTACCAAAAAGGGTATTTTGAACAGAATTTCCGAAAGTCATCGGGACTGAAAATTTAAGGAAGTTTTCACATAGCAAATTGCGTTTTTTATGACTCGTTTTAAAATCCATTTTCGCTCTCAAACGCATCCAATTTACAGATCCTCTTATTTAGGAACTATATACTGTGACGCATTGGCCAGTTTTTTGATAAAGATAGAATATATTTTTTTAAATGCTGTCAAAGTGAGTATTTCGCACAAAATTTTTCGAAGCAATTAGGATTAAAGAATGAAGGATGTATTCAAACAACAAACCGGTTATTTTATGACTCATTTTTAAATTCAATTTTTTTTCTCAAATGCATTCAACCGACAGTTTTTTGTTATTTAGGAACTGTATAATGTACTGTTTTGGTCGATTTTTTAATAAATTCAGAATCTATTCAAAATATGTTGTCAAAATGGGCATTTGAGCTGAATTTTTCTTAAGATGATTCTGATAAAACCAGTTTTTGCAGAAAAATGAAATTAAAAATTTTTCATAAACGGCCAAATGAAGTTATTAAACTGGGTTTATCTCTAATCATATATATATATATATATATATATATATATATATATATATATATATATATATATATATATATATATATATATATATATATTTTTTTTTTTTTTTTTTTTTTTTGGAAATGAGCACTTTTTGAAATCTACCTCCGCCTATAGGCCCAGCCGACAGGGATTTTTTTTTTTTAAATGCTGTCAAAGTGAGTATTTCACGCAAAAGTTTCCGAAGCAAAGGATGTATTCAAACAACAAATCGGTTATTTAATGACTCATTTTTAAATTCAACTTTTTTCTCAAATGCATTCAACTGACAGTTTTTTGTTATTTAGGAACTGTATAATAGGGTGGGCCGAAAAAAACTTTTTTTCGATTTTCGATTATGGCGGGTGCGGAAAAGTGGCCACTGGTGGCACTCAGTTCATACAAAAAATTTGAGATTTTTTGGACATTTCCTTACCCTGCCGCAAACGGCTTGAAGTTTTGCAAAAATGTTCATTTTTGAACTTTTTTCGAAAAAAATTAGAAAATGTTAAATTAAATTTATTTTGGTTGTATTTACTTGAAAAGGCATATTTAATGTACCAAATGTTTAAATAATATCCGATCATGCATTATTTAATATCTATGTGTATTATAACTTAGGCTATTTTTATAGCTTTTTCGCGTATAATAGGCAAAAGTTGTATTTGTTTGAATCGATCGTTAGTTTCTATATTATTTATGTCCCTTGGTCTTCTTTATATTTTTTCTATGTGTCAAACGTCATATATTTGGGGAAAAGACAGCAGTATACTTCAAAAACAAATCTGGAAGGTGAGAAAGTGGTGAAGCAGGACTCTAAGCGAGCGCAATGACTCGGCGTAATACTCAGGGAGTGAAGGACGAAATAGTTGAGAGCCAAAATGCGATAAAGGATTCTTATTATTTATCCTTGCTCAGTTACCTGCGACATTTGTTCAGTGTTAACGTGAAGCCCTTTTGTAGTGATTATACAGTGTTTTTCGGGTCGTTTAATGTGCCATTATAGTGTTTTGTGCGTTTTATTACGACGAGCTTAGAAATGGCTAATATAAAAGGCCATGACAATGCATAGACACGCGATAGCGTGAAAAGTAACTTTTGGGGGGGCATCATGCATATTGAAAGAATTGCAATTGCCAACTTATGCTGATAATCATGCGCCACTACTACTGGTTGCTTCACCATGTAGAAATTGTGACAGCAGAGGATACGAATCTCGTCATCGATAAAAACAAAGTCAGAAGAGAGAAATAGAAACTTGGAAAGAAGATACAGGCAGAAGAAGTTATTGAAGGAAGGAAAATTAAAAGCATATTTTTTGATGGTAGAAAGGATAAAAGTATATTAAGAGTAAGAAAAATAACAAGCGGCACCGTCAAGAGAAAGGCGAGGAACACATCACCGTGTTGTTAGAACCTGGTTAGGAATACTCGGGTCACTTGATACCTCGTTCCGTTACCTTGATACCTCGTCAGTTCAGAAAAGTCTAACTTGTGGTGACTTGGAAGATTGTATAATGATTTTGCTATTCCTTTTCCGTGACTGGAACGCGGTGGTGTGTTCCTCGTCTTTCTCTCGACGGTGCTGCTTGTTATTTTTCTTCCTCTTAATATACTTTTATCCTTTCTACCATCAAAAAATATACTTTTAATTTTCCTTCTTTCAATAACTTCTTCTGCCTGTATCTTCTTTCCAAGTTTCTATTTCTCTCTTCTGACTTTGTTTTTATCGATGACGAGATTCGTATCCTCTGCTGTCACAATTTCTACATGGTGAAGCAACCAGTAGTAGTGGCGCATGATTATCAGCATAAGTTAGCAATTGCAATTCTTTCAATATGCATGACGCCCCCCAAAAAGTTACTTTTCATGCTATTGCGTGTCGTTGCATTGTCATGGCCCTTTATACTAGCCATTTCTAAGCTCGTTGTAATAAAACGCACAAAACACTACAATGGCACATTAAACAACCCAAAAAGCACTGTATAATCACTAGAAAAAGGTTTCATTTTAACACTGAACAAATGTCGCAGGTTACTGAGCAAGGATAAATAAAAAGTATCCTTTATTGCATTTTGGCTCTCAGCTATTTCGTCCTTCACTCCCTAGGTAATACGACGAGTCATTGCGCTCGCTTAGAGTCCTGCCTCACCACTTTCTCACCTTCCAGATTTGTTTTTGAAGTATACTGTTGTCTTTTCCCCAAATATATGACGTTTGATACATAGAAAAAATATAAAGAAGACCAAGGGACATAAATAATATAGAAACTAACAATCGATTCAAACAAATACCACTTTTGCCTATTATACGCGAAAAAGCTATAAAAATAGCCTAAGTTATAATACACATAGATATTAAATAATGCAAGATCAGATATTATTTAAACATTTGGTACATTAAATATGCCTTTCCAAGTAAATACAACCAAAATAAATTTAATTTAACATTTTTTAATTTTTTTCGAAAAAAGTTCAAAAATGAACATTTTTGCAAAACTTCAAGCCGTTTGCGGCAGGGTAAGGAAATGTCCAAAAAATCTCAAATTTTTTGTATGAACTGAGTGCCACTAGTGGCCACTTTTCCGCACCCGCCATAATCGAAAATCGAAAAAAGTTTTTTTCGGCCCACCCTACTGTATAATGTACTGTTTTGGTCGATTTTTTAATAAATTCAGAATCTATTTCAAAATATGTTGTCAAAATGGGCATTTGAGCTGAATTTTTCTTAAGATGATTCTGATAAAACCAGTTTTTGCAGAAAAATGAAATTAAAAATTTTTCATAAACGGCCAAATGAAGTTATTAAACTGGGTTTATCTCTAATCACATATTTTTGTTGTTGTTGTTGTTGAAATAAGCACTCTTCGAAATCTACCTCCGCCTATAAGCCCAGCCGACAGGGATTTTTTTTTACAACTCAAACTTTACAGACTTCATAAAATATTACACAAGCTAATTTTAATGTCAAGTGCATTATCAACATTCAGATTTTTATAAATTCTACCGCTGCAACCTCAGCCCATTATTTTCATTAGGCTTGTCTTCGCGTGGAAACAATTTCGAAGATTTATTGAAATTCTTCACAAATTATAGCTTTCCAACCTACCTTGAATAACGACAAGCATCAGGTAATGTAAAAAAAAACAAAAAAAAAACAAAAAAAAAAAAAAAAAAGGCTTATTCAATAACAGGTGAAAAGATTCATTAAAAAATGTAATAAATATATAATCAAGATTTGATCAGATACCACTTTTATGACGCTAATCACAAAGCCAATTTTCCGAAAGAAAATTGATGACATCTTAAATGATTGAATTTCTCGCAGAATAGAAAAAAATCCTTTTGTTGTCTAAAAAGAAAAAAAAAAAAAACCTGTCTCATAGGCGATTTTATTTTCTTGGCAAAGTAGCTAACATTAATAAATATTTTTTAATTTTTACACTATTTTCATGATAAATGCTCGTTATTTGAGGACCCCAGAAACCAAAAGATACAAGTGAAAAAATTGGAAAAAAAAAAAAAAAGCCCTGAGCTAATTGCACAGGGTTTTTATTTGAAGGTTAAAAAAATAAGATTTTTTTAAGTATGTGCTGCGTTCTAGGAGTTAATTACTGAAACTTTATAAATTACTTAACTATTTAACTACTTTTAGGGGTCAATTACTTAAATTACTTAACTATTTAACCTTTAATTGTTAATGACTACTTAAATTTTAAAATATATTGTACGCTACTTTCCGTTTTCGGTTACTGAAATAAAAAATCAATATTACATAAGCAACAGTTTCATATTTTAATTCAGCCAGTTATAATTGATGTTCAACTTTCAATTCAATTTGCCCCAAATCAAAATTTTGACACTTGTATCCCTTGGCTTCTGGAGTCCTCATTTATAATAATACCGGTAAAACAAATATATTTTTTAAACAACTGATGCCCATTCATCAAAATTTGGGAAGAAGTTACTTTTGGCGCTAGAAACGACAATCCGATGAATTCCCCCCCCCCCCCCAAAAAAAAAAAAAAAAATTACCGTATTTTAATTTTTTTTTCTTTTTTTCAAAAATGGGGATAAAAAGGAGAAATTTTCACTTGGGAAGGGAAGAATTAAACTTTTTTCCTTTAATTTAAAAAAGGAGGCATTGTTTGTTATTTATTTTTAATTCCTAATCGAATGACACCATACGCAAATTAATGCCATCATTCATTACAAAGTTATGATAGATTTTATGAATGCAAAGTCGGAATTTACACTTTATTATAGAGCACAGTTTGTCACATTTTATTTTATTTTAAAAATAGCTTCTTTATATCGTATCAAGTAATTTCAAACTGATTAAATGTCCTCAAAATAACAATAATCCAAATCAGGATCACATGAGTCTTTTTGAAACTCATTAAATTTGTCCAAATACGTGTATTATGTATCCATCCATAATTTTGTATCCATAAAATTACTCATAACTTTGTATTCATAGCTGAACACATACATACATACATTGTATACATAGCTTTGTACTCATAGCATTCACAACCTGCTACGTTTATAATGAATGACTGTAATAATTTGTTCAGAGTGTCATTCGATTCAAAATTCAAAAATTCATAACAAACGATACCGTATTTGACATAATTAAGAAAGCTAAATTCTCCCCTTACCAAATTAAAATGCCCTCCCCCTCAAAAAAAAAAAAAAAAAAAAAAAAAAACAAAAAAAAAAAACGATAAAACAATTTTTTTGGGTGGGAATTCATCGTATTTTCATTTATAGTGCCAAAATAATGTGCTTCCCAAATTTTTGTGAATGGTCATCAGTTTTTAGTGTAAAAACTTATTTTACCCGTATAAAGTATAATTGATGATTTTGTATTAATAAACTTGCCGTAACTTTGTAAAGAATTATCGTATCGACTTGGAAGGATATCTTTGATTCAGAAAAAACACTCTTACCTCCTTAAAGTTTTTTAATTTGCCCCCCAAAATTTTCTTTTTTTACCTTACCCCCCCCCCCCCACACACACACACACACACACCAAAAGCAAATCAAAACAAAATAAAATAAAACCGGAGTAAAACAACTTCTTTTGGTTGGGCTTCATCTGATCTTTATTTTTTGTGTAAAATTTTTTTTTTCCAAATTTTTGTGAATTTTTTATCACCAGTTGTATATTACTCAATTTTTGATCTATTTTACCTGCATTACATTATATGCATTACTTACATATATTTTTTAAATAAAATAGTAAAACGTTACTTAAAGGATTCCAAAAATTCCCGCTTTATTTATCCATTTTCCTTCCAGATACGGAATTTCAGCAATCATCGTACATAATATGAATAGTATTCAAATTATTTCGTTGAGCACTGTATATCTGTAGATTTGTATATAGCTAGGGTCAATATGATTAATCGGTTACTATTAATAGCAACCGGTTATTTTTAATAATAATTAAATGATATCCAAATAGACCGGTTAATATGATAAATTTTCGAGAATTTATCAAATTAACCGGTTTTCATTAATAATTACCACTCAAGGTTGGTAAATATAATAAATTTCAACTCTTTTAGCTTGAGATTTTTATTTCGTAATACTTTTTTTTTCTAAATATTCATTGCTAAAAGTATGCATTTCAAAGCTGTATAATTTATTCTTTGAATATTTCAGTGTTTAAAATTTTTATTTAATTCATTCAATAGTAATAAAAATATTTTTTTAACTGTTTAATCTTTTGCATCCTATTCGTAAAACATTTCTTTTGATTGAGTATTATTGTCTTAACAGATTTTTTTTATTAGTATATTCAAACAGTTATGATAATACATATTTTTGTAAAGTATATATTCCTTACTAAGCTTAATTAATCATATCCACCGAACTTCATCGATAATTATTAATAACCGGTAATTAATAGTAACCGGAAAATTTGATTAATATGTAACATTTATCAAATTTACCAAAAGACCTGGCTATTATTAATAATTGCCGAATTTATCAAATTGACCGTAACATATGTATACTACACAGTATGCTAAAATTTAATTGGTCCAGATTACAAAAAATACATAATTTTTTTTTAAATTCCCTTTCGGCAACTCCCACGAATAAACGGAAATGTACTCGAATTCTTTTGTACCATCCTGCATAAGATCTATGGAATTTATACACATACGGATAATATGCCAAAAATTAGTTAAGTTTGATAACGCACTTTAGACATTTAACTGAATTTTTTATGGATCTTTGTAAATCAATAATAAATGCTATGCACACTATATTTTATAATAAGCATCTCGTAGTTCACTTAATTGATGCATATAAATTTCAATATATTTGAAATAGTGTAACATCATTAAAATACAGTGCGAAGGATTTATCCCCATACACCTAGACCTTGACATAACTGAATTCTTCTGAAGACATTTCATTTTCAATATCGAACATGGCATGATGAATCTCAACAATAAATATCAATTACTTGGCAATCCGAATATATTTACGAGAGTTGGAGCACGGACAGACAGAGAAACCGAATTCATGAATACATTTCAACTAACATTGGAAAGTGTTAGTAAAAAGCAGAAGACAGAGCGTTGTAAGTATATTTTATTTACGAGTGTTATGATTTTTTAAAAACATTTTCTCTGCGCGAAGAATATTTTTACTGTAACACTAAATTTACAGGTAACGTTGATGGTTCCTATACGATGATTTTCCACCTCATATTAAAAGATTCTTGGATTTGTCACAATTTTTTTTAATATCATTAATTAATTTATCATTTTGGGGTTATTTTACAAAAGAAGTTTTAAGTATACATGAAAATAAAGAAATAAATAGTTCTAATATTTTCGCAGATTTTACAAACGTGGCATAAAATCTAGGATTAATGATTTTTTTTTTTTTTTTATGTTGAACCGAATGCAGTAAAACTTCTGAATACCGAACACCTCAGAAACGTAGAATATTTTCGTCATTCGGAAGTATGTCTGCTAATTAGAGATAACAGCGTAAAAAAATATAGGAGTTGCAGATTGAAAAAGTGTTCGCTAAATCTCGTGTGTTCGTTATGGAGGCTTTATTGTATTATATGTACTCAAGTAAAATCAGGAAAAAGCATTTTAATTTTTATTTTAAACCATATATTTTGCGCTAAGGAAAAATATGAAAATGAAACAGATTTTTAATATTTTCAATTGACAGAAAGAAAGAAAAAACGATCAAAGTTTCCATAAACGATCAAAGTTGTTCCTTTTGTTTTGATTTCTTATGAAACTGAAAACCAGATATCGAATGTTACAGTTTTAAGCTTGACGCTATTTTAAAAATCAAACCAAAACAGCAATTTTTGAAATACAAAGAGTTGCTAAAGCAAAAATATGAATCCCTCAAATTTAGTTAATTTTTTACCTTAGAAATCTTTTTTCTTTCTATACGGAAGCTCTTTTTTTCCCTATAGAATCGCAGTTCTTCTGTCCTATACACATACCTCATATTCTTTTAGGCAGTAAATGACTAACAATTATTAATATGCATCATGGTGAAGAATAATATAAATTTTAAAACAACGTTAATGACAGAATAGGTAAGCTGTCAGCAGACTAGTTTCGGTGGCTTTTAACATAGAAAAACAATAATAGTTGCAGCAACTAAAAGTGTGTGTATGTGAGAAGGAGGGAACTGGTGGTAATTCAGAACAGGAGGATTTGATGTAATATTTCTAACAATCTGATAAAGAAGTGTGTGTGTATGTATGTGGGGGGGGGGGGGGTGATTGGAGATGGACCCCTCTTTTGATTTTAATTCAACTAAAATAATTTCTATAAACCCACTTCTATAAATGAACTAAACTTTCTTGAAGCTGTTCATATTTATAAAAATTTGAACAACATTGTTAACTGCGAAGTTTCTATTTCCTCTTTATCAGATTGTTGGAGATATTATATCAAATCCTCCTTTTCTTAATTACCACCAGCTTTTTTTTTTCAACACTTTTGGTTGCAGTACATCTTTTATCTTCCTATTGGCTGGTTCCCGTATCATGTATTGTTTATTTGAATCTGCTTTTCTCCATTATATAACTGAGCAAGTTTCCATTAGTGTCCAAGTCTGCACTGAGAAATACGCTAAAAGCTACCGAAACAATGGTACTGCAACCAAAAGTGTGTGTGTGTGTGGGGGGGGGGGGGGGGGAATCTGGTGGTAATTAAGAAAAGGAGGATTTGATGTAATATTTGTAACTATCTCATACAAGGAAGCAGCAAATTCACAATTATAACATTACAATCATATAATCACAGTTTATCTATTCTTTTAAAATTTTTAGTCAATAACTGTTGAGATCATAAAAAATATTATTGTGTTCAACATAACAAAAAATAATTTTTTTTGTTTGTAATTTTATACACCTTAAAGATGCTTTGACTGTTGTCGGGAGAAAACAGTATTCTTCAGCTAATAAATGAAGCATTGGTAGTGTGTGTGGATAAAGAATAGCAGAAGAGAGGAGAGGTCAAAGGAGGAACTATTCCTGTTATTAGATTTTGAAACAAAAGCAAATTTTTTTCATCAGGAATGATTCTAAATGATAATTAAACAATAACAGAAAAATGAGAATCTTTCGTCAAAGAGGATTTGTCCACCTTCGAACTTTCCATAAAAGTTAATTTTTCGTTCTTTTTTTCTCGCGCGTGAATATAAATTCCTTTTTAAACGAAGGATGCAGGGGACCTAGCATCTACTTAGCATCTTCCTAGTTAGGAAAAAAATTACTCCTTGAATTTTCTTTTAAAGAAATACTATTAGAAACATATTTTGAAAACTTAAAATTTCGTATTTATTATTAAATTTCTCTATAATTTTTGTGTTCTTATGATTAAAAATAATCTTACATGGAACAAATATCCATGTAAAATTCATAATTTAGCTTATTTCATGTTTATGTTCTCTAATTTAAACTAGTTGGATGTGTCAATCCCGAAACTTTCTTCTATCTCATAAATACATGATATATATATATATATATATATATATCAGTGTTGGGCACGTTCACAAAATAAACGAACTAACTCAAACTCACGTTCAATTTCTGAAAAGTGATTTAAGTTCACGTTCAAATTCAAAAATTTTCAAACGAACTCGTTCAAATCAAACTCATTTGTAAAAGTGAACGAAGTTCACTAAAAAGTTCACTTTTTTTATGTTTGGATATTATTTTCCAAATTTACAAAATTTTGTGAACTAATCATTTGATTATTCGATATGTAAGATAGAGGTATGCACGGACGGAAATTTCCAGGCCCGATCCATAGAAAAAAAAATGTCCGGCCCGATATTAAAATAAAAATTTCGGCCCGAGCCCAGCCCGGCTCGTAGAGAAAATTTAGCGGCCCGACCCGGCCCGATATAATAGATAAAATCAAGGCTCGACCCGGCCCGATATAATAGCTAAAAACAAGGCCCGACCCGGCCCGATATAATAGCTAAAAACAAGGCCCAAGCTTGGTCCGGCCCGGAAAAAAAGTTGAAATTTTCACCGAACCCGGCCCGACCCCAAGTACATTTGTACAGGACATTGATATTTACCCTTACGGAAGAGTTCTGACAAATAAAACTTACCTTAGTCTGTTTATAATCTCCATTTATGCAGAAGCGCCGTAGGCTGCGATATGTTTATGCTTTCTTTTAAAATCTTTCCGATTTAGACATATTTCCGCCTTACACAGTCCACCTTGTACAGAGAGTTTACTGTATATATCTATTTTCGGCGAAATTGTATACAGTCCAGGTCCGGTTTGGCGCGACCCGAGTCTACAAAGAAGTAAGACTAGGATAATACCCAGAGAAGTGATATCCAGACTTAACCCATCCTGAGGCTCGTGTAGGCCTCTAAATGGCATTTGAAAGAGGGAAAAAGTGTACTAAGGTCTGGAAAATTTTTAAATAAATTATGAAAAAATTGAACGTAAAATTGAACGTAAATTTCGTTCAAACTCGTCTATTTTTTGAGTTTCAGTTCAGTTCAAACTCGTTTATAAAATAGTGAGCGAAGTTCAGTTCAAAGTTCACAAATAGTGAGCGAAACTCGTGAGTTTTCGTTCAGTGAGCGCGTTCATACCCAACACTGATATATAATTAAAAAAAAAAAAAAAAACGTGGTGACTTTAAAATTATTTATTATCGAATTTCCTCGAACATTTGAGCTAGCCTAATGAGATTCTGGTATCCGAAAAGCCTAAAACGCAAAATGTAATTAATATTCTGAGAAAATGAGCTTAGTAGTGCCTCTTGGTGGGTAATTTATACTAAAACCTAATAAGCATCAGCATCTATTGATGTCAAGACCTAACAGAATCTGAAATTTGATGGAATTTCGTCCATTTGTTCTTCAGATATAATTATAACAAAAAATTTGCAAAACGTAGCACAGCAACACCATATTTTGGACAATTTATGCCAAAATGTAAAAAAGCGTCTAATTATGTTATGGTGTAAAAGAATCTGAAGTTTGATGAAATTCTGTGCATTAGTTCTTGAGATATATCTAGTTTTAAAAAAACGTGTAAAATATAGCACAGCAGCACCATCAGTTGAAGGATTTATAACAAAACGTAATCATCGTATAATTATGTTATATGTCATTTTGTAACAAAATCTGAAGTTTGATGAAATTCTGTGCGTTGGTTGTTAAGATATAGCTATCGGAAAAATCGTGCAAAATGCAGCATAGCAGCACCACCTGTTGTAAGGTTAATACCAAAATGTAATCAGCGTCTAATTATGTTATATATTCTAGTGTAAAAGAAACTAAAATTTGATGAAGTTCTCTGCATTAGTTCTTGATATATAGCTATCGCAAAAATCGTGCAAAATGTAGCATAGCAGCGCCACCTATAGGGAATTCCACACCAAAACCTTATCAGCAACTATGTATCTCAAGGTATCGCGGAATCTGAAGTTTGGTGAAATTCTGTGCATTAGTTCTTGAGATATAGCTGTCATGAAAATCATGAAAAACGTGGCATAGCAGCGCCACCTGCTGGCCAATTTACACCAAAACTTAATCAGCGTCTATGTATATCAAGGGGTAACAGAATCTGAAGTTTGGTGTAATTCTGTTCATTAGTTCTTGAGATATAGCAATCTTGAAAATCATGAAAAACGTAGTATAGCAGCGCCACCTGTAGGCCAATTTTCACCAAAAACCAATAGGCACTAATTCATATCAAGGTCTAACTGAATATAAAATTTTATTAAATTTCGAGCATTAGTTCTTGAGATAGAGCGCCCACAAATTTTTTGTCACATACAGACAGACAGACTCACAGACAGACACACAGACTCACAGACAGACGGACAGACTCACAGACAGACATTTTCTAAAAATAGTCAAAATGTGTTCAGGACCTTCTAAAACGTGTAAATCCGTCGAAAACCGGAAGTCGAAAATTTTCATGAATCCAATACTTTCTTCTTGTAAAGATAGAAGAAAGTAAAAATGGCAGCCAATGCTGTGGATCACATTTTTTTTATTGTTTATTTTTTTTTATTTCATTGTGACAGTGCCCATAAAGACATTTAAATTAATGACTTATCCACAATCGTAAACTAAAAATTTTATCATAATTTAATCGTCCATTAAAAATTCTTTGTAAAAAAAATGATTTATATTTTCTTGGTAATAATACTTTTTCAACAACTGAAAGAAATAGTAACTACTTTGCCATAAATAAAGAGATAATATTAGTATGTTAGAATTCATAGTTTTACGAAAAAAGAAAAATAAACTTTAGGTATGTTAAAAATAATAATCACATGATTAACGTCTTGAAGAGCGGGGATGCCATTATGGCATCACATAATATTAATAACCTAAATGCAGTGTTCTCGCTGACATTTGACCAACGTTAGCAATTTGGCTAATTAAAAATAAAAAACATTCGTCAAATGAAAAAAGTATTAGCCAAATAGATTCGCCGTGTAGCACAAATAAATTATCTTTAATGTACCCCCTTTTTTTAAAAAAATATATTGTAAAATAACTTTCTCTCCTAAAATAACTATTCTCTAATAATTTTTAATATAGTCTAACTTTTATAACTGCGACAACGATTGTTATTAATCTAATTTCAAATATCCTCTACAAATACATTAGAAATATGTATATATGCATATGTATGAAAAACGAAAAAGAAAAAAAAGAAAAATCAAAAATTGAGCACTAGCAATTTGGCGAATGTAATTGCTTGTTTACTCGCCAAATGGAGAATTTAGTCGCAACTAGGCGAAATGGCGAGCGACAGCGAGAACACTGCCTAAATGCCTCATTGGCACCTGAATTTTATAATGAAAATCTCACTTTTATTACTTACGTCAAAACATACTTTTATTTCTTTAGAGATAAATTCTCATATAAATGCTGATATCAGTAAAATATTTTAGCATTTTATGAATACAAGTACCTTGCCCTTGAAAGAGTTAACATCTGGTAGTACGGAATAATTTGATATACATTTTTAAAAGTCACAAAAAATTTGGTTACAGAAAAATTTCGCTGAAACCACGCGCAGGAATTCCTCTTTATGTAATTAGCCAAGACGAGCCATTTTAAGTGACAGATGTAATTGCTGATATAGTAATTCCTTTACTCTCTAATTACAGTTCCCGCCCTTCTTTTTATCTATAGGAACTGGATGCAGGCAGTCAGCAAATACATGTAGCATTTGCTGTTTTGGTTTCCAAAATTTTGTAATCTGCCTTCGAGATCGGTTCTAACACAAGTTATATGGATCTTTTAACCCTTATCCTCCGACGTTACTTTTAAGTAGCATTAAATTAACTTGTCATAAAATTAATTTAATATATTTATTAATGTAATGCAATTTACAATGAGTATTAGGCACTTTAATTTTTATTGTTCCAAAAGCATTATTGGTTGCACAAAATAAAATATTTTCAAATTGATGATTTCTTTTACCTTTGCATCTTTTCAGCTTACTCGAACCTTGGTGAGTTGTGGGAGGAAAGTTTCAGTTAGGAAATATCTCAATATTTCTATTGTAAAGAGCATTATATTTGTACTTTTTTCTGATAGACGTGGAAGTGCGTGAAGCAGTAGCGTAGCTATGTTTTTTGGCGCCCGGGGCCAGCAAGAAATTTTGCGCCCCCACCCCAATATAGATATATAACAATTTCTCTCAATTTGGCGTCCCTAGGCCTCGGCGCCCGGAGCGGACGCCCCCCTTGCCCCCCTTAGCTATGCCACTGGCGTGAAGGTATAAATAGTGCACGGAGTATCTATAAATCCAAACACAATTACTTAATTTTATTTGGCGAAATGCATCTGAAATTTATTAAATGACTCTGCAATTTTTTAGCCTCCGATGCTATTTCTTTCAGACAAGCTAAAAAATGTCGTGTCATCAGCCCTGAATTTTCTACTCAACCGATTTTGATAATTATTTTTTTAAATGAAAGCTATTTATTTGTAGTTGTGCCCATTTTAGTTATTTTTTAATTTATTTCCATTTTTATATTTTATTTTTAATTTTAAATCAGATTTTTTACGATATTTCTTCAAAATGGTGGCAACACAGTTTAGCTTTTCTCTCGATAATAAAAATTTATTTTCCAAAATGATTGCGTATGATTATGCACTAATTGAGGTAAAAAATATATATATATTTACTGAGAAATAATATTAATAATGTAAATAAAATAACAGAAAATAATTTATGATAAAAATTAATGTCTAAAGCAAAATAAGAAAAATTTCAAATGAGGAAAATGATGTCATTCAGCAACCAGATAAATGGGAATTACAATATTATTACGAAAGCCTTTTTCATATTACTAATAACAGTAATCTTTAAAAAACATTTGAAGAGAAAATGACGTCACTATTTAAAGCATCGCATTTTTACTCATAATGATATTAGGTACTACTCTGTTATCCCGTCGACCAATTTCGCCAAATTATACAAATCGCCAAACTAATAGCCAAATTATACATATTGACATAATTTTTATTTTAAATATCGAAAAAACAAATAATTAGTAGAATACAGTAGACTCCCTCAAATCCGCAAACCAGAAATCCGCAACTCTCTAAAATCCGCACATATTTTATGGATGTAAACAATGAAACTTTCAGTTCAGATATTGGGACAAAATTTTATTTTTTTAGTTTTGTATCAATTCCATATATTTTTTTAATTTGTAATTTTTTTAATAATACTCTATTCATGTTTTTTTCATGCAGGAAGAATAAATTTTGAAAAAAATTCAAGATATTGCTGATATCACTGGTAATCAGAATCTTACCAAATATATTTATGCATTAATCAAGATTTTTTGGTTATTAAGCCAGGCTAAACTTGAAAAAAAAAAAAATCCTTATTTTATGATTTTGATGTGAATTAGTAATGCACTTTTATGAGGCAAGTTTTGTTGAATAATTTTGGGAAAATACATATAATCTTTATAATGAATATTTAATCATACACTATTGATTATTAACTTGACCTTTGCTATTAGTACTTTAATCATTTTAAAAATTATCTATATTTTTATTATATTACTTATTTTAATATTTTATTATATTGTAAGCAATCATTATAGTTCTGATTGCACTATTAATTGCACTTAAATTACTGTTTAAAAAATGTAAACAAAGCAAAGACCAGAAATCTCCAAAATTCTAAAATCCGCACAACCTCTGGTCCCAAGCTGTGCGGATTTGAGGGAGTCTACTGTATTAATAAAAATATTAATAAAAAGTCGAAATAAAATCACTTAATGACATTTTAAACACATGAATCGTATTTAATGTCATTGAATGTGACATTCACCATCATCCATTATTGGCATTTAATCTTATAGTTTGGCGATAATTTTTTGGTCGATGGGATAACCTGGTAGTACTCGATATTGCATTTCAATATTTTTTTTTATTGTGGACACTGAGATTGAGATTTTACTTTCAGATGACTTCAGTTAGTGAAAATAATGTCACAGTAAAAATGAAATTAGTTTTTTTTTTTTTAATAAAACTATTTTTCTGTGAGTGCATATAAAATAAAATTTCTGGATTTCGCCGGCACTCAGATTACAATTTTAACTGAAGATGTGTGAATATTTGCATGCAAAATTGTAACTGGCAAGCTTAACATTTAGTTTGTAAACATATTTATTATATATTGATTCAATATAATCACTTTTGCTTTTTTTAAAAAAAAACAAATCGATCGGATCTTTTAAACATTTCATTCGTCGAATTCGACGGGATTCCTTTCGTTTTATTCTTAAATTGCATTTTCTGTTACTCAGAGTCTATAAAACAGCGTTTAAACTAAAGAAAAAATTCATTTTTGATGAATCTAGTCAATGAAGAAGTAGCACGTCAAATTGTATCTCATTATTCTTCCGCAATTCCAATGTCTCAGAGAAAAATTGCTATTCAATTGGGTATTTCACGCCGTTCTGTTTGCTATTATATTGATAAACACAAAAAAATGAAGTTAGTTCATTGCAATCTAAACGGGGTCGCCCTTCTAAAAAACCTCTACCGATTTTTTTTTTTTTTTTTTTTTTTTCCTAATTGGATGCGAAACTGAATTTTGCAATGGCAGAATCTACATTCAACTTATTTTTTATGTAGTTTCAAAAATTCACAAAATATGCTTTACAAGATGAAATTTTCGTGAACTCATAATTTAGGGATATAAATTGTTAAATGCTTTCATCCATGTAAGTAGCCTTTTTCAAGCAAACGGTATTAACTACAGAACTCTAGTCATAATAAAATCAGAGAGTACGTGTTACAGGCAGAGAGTATAACTCTGTTACATACCTGATTATCTTTTCTAATGACTGTTACTATGACAACCAACAGTTGCGTTGCGTTATTTTCTTATTTTCAAACATATCCTATAAAATAATAATGTCAGCTGATCTTTCTTTTCCAGGCGTTCTATGATCATCAACAAGCACAAGAAGAGTCTCATCAAAAGAAAGAGGCAAAGATGGATATGTCAACAAGTTTTCTGGTTATCTTTGAACTGTAGACATCCGTGGAAAGTCATACAAAATGAAAAGCCCCCCCCCCCCTCCCATGACCAAACCACAATAAAGACGCCGCCTTCCGTGGGTTCCGTCTGTTTGAAACTTTAAGATGCAAATAGACGTATCATTCAACTATCTTTAACGTCGGTGACTTTTTTAATAGTCACGAGTTGTTTTTCTTTTTTTAATAGCTTTAGATTGAAACTTACGGATATTCTGCAACAGGAAAAAGCTCAGTTCAAGTCAATCTAATCATTTTATCTTCTTAGCATTATTGAGTCTCCCCATCCTTTTCTGAATAAACCGCAGACAGATGGAGAAGAATGCGTTTCAAGGAAAAGTATTAGGTTAGTAAAACAAGAGTTTAAATGCAGCCTTAATCGTAATTCGGCATTTTCTGGCACTAATACATAAAAACGCGTTTCTAGTTTCATAAAACCGTAAAAATTCATGAAGTTCAAAATACCATAACTTGTTAAATTAGCCGTAGAAAAATGGAAATTTACTGGTTTATTTATTGGAACATAAAGAAAAATTTTCTGAATAGATTCGGAGACGATATAAAATTTAAATTTCGGAATAACAACAACAATAATAATAATAATAATAATAATAATAACTATATCTAGAAATAAAAGTGTTTTCAGCATACAGGTAGAAATAAGATTTGAAACATTTTTGCTACTGGAACTATACATGTAAAATTAATAATTTATAGGACCTGAATCATGTAGGGTCGCACGGAGCAGCAGATATGTTAGAGGTCTGCACGGGCCGAAATTTCCAGGCCCGAGCCCGGCCCGGCCCGTAGAGAAAATTTAGCTGCCCGACTCGGCCCGGCCTAAGTGAATTTCTCTCGAGCATTGATCTTTACTCTAGAAAAGATTAGTTACTAGGCCCGGCCCGAATGCCGTTAATGGAAATCGGCCCGTGCAGATCTCTAGATCCGGTTTCCCGAAGGAAATAATCCAGGATATTCATTTTAAGGTACCACTTGAGTAAAGTCACAGCCGACTATATACTACCGGCCAGGGTTGGCACGGTTTAAACCAATTGGTTTTAACCATGGTTTAAACCACGGTTTAAACCAATTGGTTTTTTTCTCAAAAAAACCAATTGGTTTTTTTCAAAAAAATCTAATGACATTTTCTCATTTTTATTTACAATTTAAGTCTTACAAATTATTGGATATAAATATTTTCTACGTTTAGCACTTTATTTCAGCAAAAAGTATTAAATATAGTGATTCTAGGGGGGTTTTTTATGTATAGGATGAAATTGAGTATGCATTGAGACCATATTCCGTTACTCTAAAGAAAAATCTTAGAATATGTGAATTGATCAAAGATAAAATGGATTAAAAATAGGTATTCTGTATTTAGTATAAAAAATTTTCATTTAAAAAATGCAGATTATTTAAAGCAATCTATCATAATATGCACAATGCTTCTGAATATGGAGCTATAACTGGATGATGTTTAAGATTTTAGTGAAACTATAAAAGAATTTTTTTTTTTTCTATTGGGGAGATTATCTTTAAGAATTAAAATCAAAATATGAAGTTGAATGAGTATTCAAAAATTGGGTGCTAGTTATAGTATTTTAATAATAACAAATTATTTTTCTCCCCTCAGTTATCTATTAAATCTAATGACCATAAATGTTGATTTCAAATTGTTGAATCAAAAACATTCATTCAAACAAACATTTATTCAAATCTCAAAACACAACCCCCCCCCCCCCCCCAGAACAATCTCAAATTTTTTATTATTTTTTTAATTGTAGAAAAGAATATTATATTCACAAACTACATCAAATGTTTCTTATAAGTAATAAAAAGATCATTTATAAAGATTTTCAAAGCATCAATGTTTCACTGTGTAGAGTAGCTTATTGTTTGAACATAAGACTTTACCAATAACTATTAAAATTAAAATATGATTTTTTTTTTCAATTTTCTACATAATTAACTATAGTTATTTAATTTAAATTATTTTCAAATGCATTTATACTACTTATAATTCAACAATGTCTGTTTTTATCAATAAATATGCATGTATATGTAATAAAAAAGGATGTTTAAAAAAAACCGGTTTAAACCAAAAAAAACCTGGTTTAAACCAAAAAAAAAACGGTTTTTTTGGTTTTTTTCAAAAAAAACCTGGTTTTTTTCCAACCCTGCTACCGGCCAAGCCATTTCGCGAAAAACCGCCGAAAAAGTGAAGCTGGATTCAGCTTCAAACCGTGAACCATTTCATTGGACCACGTATGAGTGCACGTGACGCAAACCCTGCCCAAATTAACGTTGAATAAGCTGCTTTCTGTTCTGTGCACATGTTTGCACACGTGGTCATTGTTTTGGTTCAGGGTTTGCACGATTGGTCAGGTTAACTTGGGCAAAGTATCAGAGTCCTCTGGCGGGAGACTTCATACATTAATCTCAAATAGACAGGCCTTTAGATCTAGTGGGCCATGGTAAAGTTATCCAAAAGTGACCGAATATATTTTCAAGCATTTCGGAAGGAAATGTGGTTCCCCTTCCCCTCTCTCAGCTTCCAGTGCCTCCTGCACCCATGCAAAAATCAAACTATATTGTTTAAAAGCTAATGATTAAAACTTTATTATAACAACCTAGTATTCCATTGCTTTCGAAATTTATCGTCGGACATTCGCATCGGAAATTCGGTTCGAGACGCCAACTTTAACAGCATTTTTCGCATTATCTTTTGTATTTATCAAAATATGGGTAACGTCTTTCGATGACATAGTTTCTGAACAACAACACTAGCTGATTTCATGCGTTTCAGAACAAAAATGAATTTGAAAAAAAAAGTCAAAAAGTAATGCCATTGGATTTGGAAACAGCCTTAAACATCTAAGATGTATAGAAAATTAATAAGTCAACAGGATTAGGGGGAAAAAAAGAAAGAAAAGAAAAAGAAAAACGTTGTTGAGATTTAATATTTCTAAAATTGTAGATAGAAACAGTTCCTAATTGTCTGAGCGAAGCGAAGTCTTATACTCAGAGTACGTAACGATATTAATTGTCTGAGCGAAGCGAAGTCTTATACTCAGAGTACGTAACGATATTAAAAGTCAAAAAAATTCTTTCGTCAAGCAAATCTCAAAAAGTACTTGTCGGATTTTGATTCTGTTTGTACCAATAGGTACCTATGAAGCTAATCTGGAGAATGCACCACCTACGAAAAATTTGTTCCAAATAGTTTAAAAGTTATATTAAAAAAACTGATAAAAAAGCATAGTTATTTTGCATACGTCACAGAAATTTGGTGTGCGTCATTTTTCACCGGCTGGATATTTTTGTAGAGAACCGAATCAGAGTGTATGGAGTAAATAGTAATTGTTTGAGCGAAGCGAAGGCTAATACATATAGTACGTAATAATATTAAAAGTTAAGCATAATTCTTTCGGCAAGCAAATCTGAAAAAATACATGACGGATTTTGATTTTGATTGTACCAGAAGGTACCTATGAGAGTAACCTACTGAATGCACCTACTCTCAAAAATTTGTTCCAAATAGTTTAAAAATTATATTTAAAAAAACTGATAAAAAAGTACGATTTATTTGCATACGTCTCAGATATTTGACGTACGGCACTTTTCACTGGCTGAATGTTTTTGTTACATTCCAGAATTTGAGCACATAGAGCAAAGAAAATACGCAAGCAATTTTTATTTAAATACAATAAAACATATTTAAATTTAAGAAACAAATTGGAAAAGAAATCTGTTTTATTATTATTATTATATTATTTTTTTAAAAGAAAAAAGCCATAATACTTAGTGACTTAGTATTCGGGGTTTTGCGATAATTTTTATAATAACATTTTGCAACCGCATCTTTTGCTTGGCATCTTATATATGTGGGAGCGATTCTTTCTCCAACAGCCAAGTATCATGTCTTATAAGGTTCTTCATATCGCAACTCTGATAGAAAAGGTCTTTAGAAAGCAGACGATTTTCTGAAAAAACTCCATTCAGACGAAAAGCCGAAGAAAAAATAAATGAACGGAAGAGATCGTTGGATGGAATGTGGGGAGAGTTGGTGGACTTTAGAAGAATGTTGATTAAGATGACGCGATTAAGATGTTTTAATTAAAGTTTCCTTTTGAATGTTCGAATTGTAAATATTAATATGTAAATATCTTTTTTGTAAATATTAACGTTTAATATAAGTCATTTAAAAGTTTAAAAACGGTGTCAGAATTTAATTTACCTCCGAGTTTATTTACTTATGTGTTCGAAAGAACTTTTATAAGAAGAATCTCCATAAATTTTGGTGTCAGAAGTGGGATTGTAAATTAAAAGTACTGGTTCTGACGACAAAATACGTTTGAGTTCATTAAAAGCTGTTTGTTCTTCTATATCGAATTTAAATTTTGAATCTTTTCTTAGCAGGTCACTTAACGGTTTAGCTATAACCGAATAATTTCTTATAAATTTTCGAAAGTATCCTGTCAATCCTAAATAACTTTGAACATCTTTGGTACACTTTGGTTCGGGAAAATTTATTACTGCTTTAGTCTTCAATGGAGAGGGATACAATTTACCATTTATGATTCTATACCCCAAGAAATCAATTTCACGCTTCAAAAAATTGCATTTTTTAAGATTTAATTCTAATCCATATTCCGATGCAGTTTCGAGTACAAGTTTTAATTTTTCTAGACCTTCAGCTTCGTTTTTAGCAGGTATTATTAAATCATCCATATAAATGAAAAATGACAACAATGTGATCTTTTAATAGGTTTCGAAATACATTATAAATATACTTTTGAAAAACACTAGGGCTATTGGTCAACCCGAATGGACATTTCAAAAATTCGTATTGTCCTTCATGAGTAACAAACGAGGTGTATTTCCGCGAGTCTTCTTCAACATCTACATGAAAGAAACCGTTTTTCAAATCTATGGTGGTAAATACTTCGGCAGAATGTAATTGGTCTATTACATCATCAATAATTGGCAAGGGGAAATGCTCACGTACTGTCTTTTTGTTAAGACATCTGTAATCAACACAAAGTCTCATTGTGTTATCTTTTTTCTTGACTAACACAACCGGCGAAGAAAAATTAGAAGAACTTTCTCGAATTATTCCCTGAGCTAGCCACTCCTCAATTTGGTTTTCGACTATTTTTTTCTCGCATGGCGGTAATCTTCGAGGAGAAGAACAAACTGGGATTTCGTCAGTTAAATTAATTTTCATTTTAACATCTACTGTTTTAGTTTTAATTGGTACATAATTTTCAATTAAAGAGTATAAGTCTGAACGTAATTTTTTGTCAGCAATGTGAGTTCAATCAATTTTAGGCTCATCCAAAACATTTACAATATTAACTAAAAAGTCATTAGACTGAACTTCAGCTTTAAACAGTTTCACTTTATTCTCAGAAATAGTTAATGTACCTTGATGAATAACATCAGTGCCATTAATTAAATCGAAATTAATGCAACTGTCCTTAACGACAAAAATAGTAACTTTAAATTTTGAACCATCTACTTCGATTTCTGAATTGAAACAACCTTCTGGTTTAATTGAGGCTTTTCCTAGACCGGTCAAAGAGATACTCGTAGGTTTTAATTCTACAAAGTTCTTCAAATTATCATAAATACTTTTCTTTAACAAAGTCTTTTGGCTACCAGTATCTATTAAAGAGATTAAACGCAAAGAATAAAGCTTTATCTCTTTCAGAATTAAATCTTGGGATGTAATAATGTTTACTTGTGACTGAACATTTTTAACACTTGTATCTTTAGATTTATTACATTGAAATGATTTATGACCATAAGCGTTACAAGCAAAACAAAGCGGCCCTTTATGTTTATTTACACAGTTAATACTCTTATGATTATTCCCGCCACAATTAAAACAACGCATATTTGGCTTTACAGGCTTAAATTTGTTCTTAAGTTCAACTTCGGATTTAATTTTAGGCTTAGCTCCTTCATATTTATGAAATTTTGCATTTTCATACTCCGATCTTATTTTTTCATAAATCTTTAATTTTTGTTTAAATTCAGCAATATTGGGACAACCATACAAAAAAGATTTTTTAGAAATGGGGTCATTAATTCCATTTATTACATACTGAATAAGGGCAGAATCTTCAATATTGCCTTTTGAGCATAATTGTTTCATATTTAAAAAATATTCATCTAACGATTCATGTGGTCTAATTTTTCTTTTGGACAGCAATTCGTGTAATTCAGCTGAATTGCACGTTTGACCAAATTCAGATATGAGTAGGGCTTTTAATTTAGACCACGAATTAATATTTGTTTCACTTTCAAGAAATAATTTTGCTTTGCCTGTCATACGGCGTTTAGCCAAAATCAATTTGTGCAAATCACTAACGTTAAATAATGAAACAATATCTTCAAAATCGGCAATCCATTTATTAATATTTTGTACTTGAGTACCTTCAAACATTGTAATCATACTTTCAATATCATTAATAGAAATGCTTGGTTTAATAACATAATCAGGAATTAGAATTTTCTGATTTTCATTAATTTCACAATTAGAACTACCAGAATCATTTCTCATATTATTCTCAAAAACAGTTGAAATATTTTTAGTTTTATCTTGTAAATCATCATTAAATTCATCAACACTTTCGTCATCACTAAGAGTACCTACATCGGCTATCATATTAATTTTTAAAATATTAAAATCACATAAACTAGAAATTATTCTGGCATTAAGACTTTGGATGCTGCTGTGTTTTTTTTTCTTTATCTTTCCAGATGATCCAACTGCTGCTGCCTCCAAAGGGACGAGCATTCGAGAACGAAAGCCTAGTCAGGACGGCCGTTGTGGGAGCGATTCTTTCTCCAACAGCCAAGTATCATGTCTTATAAGGTTCTTCATATCGCAACTCTGATAGAAAAGGTCTTTAGAAAGCAGACGATTTTCTGAAAAAACTCCATTCAGACGAAAAGCCGAAGAAAAAAGAAATGAACGGAAGAGATCGTTGGATGGAATGTGGGGAGAGTTGGTTGACTTTAGAAGAATGTTGATTAAGATGACGCGATTAAGATGTTTTAATTAAAGTTTCCTTTTGAATGTTCGAATTGTAAATATTAATATGTAAATATCTTTTTTGAAAATATTAAAGTTTAATATAAGTCATTTAAAAGTTTAAAAACGGTGTCAGAATTTAATTTACCTCCGAGTTTATTTACTTATGTGTTCGAAAGAACTTTTATAAGAAGAATCTCCATATATATTTCACGCGAGCAAATTAGGAAAAAATTCTTTCGTGTTTAAATAAAATACGAGTTTGACATGAGTGCTTTAGATATTACTTTTAATCACAGATTATATTCTGTTATTTTGTTTACATAGATTACTTAATATTATTTCTCATTAAGCAACCTGTGTTCCCCGGCGATTATTGCTCTATTGCATGCATTTTATTATGGCTACATTTTATGAAAACATATACATGACGCAGATGACACACATGCACCAAGTTGATGCGATTGCAACAAAATGGCGATTTCATGTCTCACATGGTAACCCGTTTATTTTGTTCCATCACATTATTTAAAAAATAAACAATGGTGGAAGCAATAAATATACAGTTATAAATAATAAACATAATAATAAATAGAATAAAAAGTATAAATAGGACAAAAAATCGTGTTAGAGAAATATTCAAAAACTTTCACCGAAACAAAGTTTCTACCAATTTACGGGAGAAGAAATCGCGCCACGTAGCGCATATATGATATCCGTGCTATATTTATACATAAAAATAAGCATAAACGTTCATCAGGTTTATTTATGTAACTGTTCATATCTATTTGCAACAAATATCACTTTCTGAAGTCTCCACAGGACGAAGGTTTATAAAAACGCCAAGGTAAATGTAATATCGGAAAAGTACCATGAAATTAGAGTAGGTATATCATATACGGATCGGGTTTGGGGCAAATTTGGCGAAAATCATTTTTAAATATGAGTTATAAATATATTTTTCAATTATTTTGTATTATTTTAAAAATAAAATAATAATAATTAAAAACACAATTAATTAATAAAAAAAGAAAAATTATTTATATAATTTCATAAAAAAATTAAACAATTTATTAATAAATAAACAATAATAGCCAGGTTACCAGGCCATGCAAAATAATGATATTTTGGCGCCAATCATGCGAAAGCAGCGCCGTGCAAAAGGGGGGGGAGGAGCGAAGGGGGGGGGGAGGAGCGAAGGGGGGGGCAATCGACCTGGTCACGGAAATTTATGGGGAGCCAAATTTGTACTACCAACGTCATTTTTGGCCTGTTACAAGAAAAAGTTATGTGGGAGGGTGTCAAATTGAAACAGTTTCTTGGCGCAGTTTTCGCTTCGCACGCCCATGTGCGGAAAAGTTTTATATTCTTTCTAGCATTTTGGCGAGCATTTTAAATTGTTTATTTGGTATTAAATGAATCGATGTGATTTCAATATTCAGTTTTGGGTTTGAATTTTTAATACTTTCCAACAAAGTTGAAAATTTTTTATGTATTTGGTTTGTCTGTCCGTATGTCCTCGCTCTAATGCCCGTAAATATATGCTTATTTTAATGCAATTGGTAAACCTTATTAACGTCCTCTAAGCATGTTTTATATTGTATATGATGCATGTTAGATTAAAATTCCTTTAGAGGAGCACCCTAAAGAATTTGATTACATTATGGTCTATGGGAAGAAATGTAATGGTACCTTTATTTTTTTAAGCAGGCTTAAAAATAAAATATTCAGATGGAGAATTCAAGTACTTGACATGTAAATAAACAAAAGAATTAGGAGGGATTAATTCTCTGTTAAGTGTTTGTACCAAGTTGGAATTCGCCAAAATTTTATTACCAACATTCAAATTAGTATGCTTTTCACCAATATAACTAATATCATTAGCACTTTCAGATGTGAAATTTTTGTCAAGCATATTATTATTAGTAGATAAATGGTTCACAACATTACCATAATCATTTGGAAAATAGTTAGGAAAATAAGTAAAATTACCATCAATATAGGGATTACGATAATTCATAGCAGTATTAGCAACATTATTTATAAATAAATCATTGTTTTGAACATTATAATTGTAAGGGTAGGTTGCATAATTATTGACTAATTGTACATTGTTGTCACCAGAATTTCGGTATACATTATTAATATAAGTACCATTACATTGTTATGTACCACTTTTAAAGAGAGCCTAAATTCTTATCGAGAACCTCATCGCATCAATAGAAATCAGATGTAGATATTATACTGTTATATATATTAACTATTCTGTATTAACTATTTAAGGGATTCACACACCATATACGAAATTCTCTCTTTCTTTTCAACCATCATGATTTGTGCCATTTCCACGTAGTACTAAAATTGGTGTAGAGTGTCTGTTTATCTTCTTGGCGTAATTTCAAAGAGTTCAAATTCCGATACAAGATATTTTAGTGTTTTATTATGTGCATTACTTTTAATATATTGCGTACGTTCAATTTTATAACCATGCATGGCTGTTTTGCATAGTTTGCTTCTCTCTTTTTTAACCGTGTATACGAATTTATATAGAATATTTTGTAATTGTATAGTTCAATTTGGTCATTTTCGTCATCTGAACTTGTGGCAGTATATGGTCAATTAAAGGTAGCATCGTATTTTTTTTTTCTTTTATTTTTGCAAGTTATTATTGAATCTATGTTCACAGCAATATCGCTCAGACTAATCCCTCTGAGGGAAGTCCTAGTATATGTTAATAAATGTGGGTTATTCCATATTGATTTTTATCAAAATTATAAGGCATTGAACAATTATTTTTCTTAATTGTATGCAAATTTGAAAATGCGAAATCAGCAACTTACGTTCACTTAAAACAATGATGTGATGTAAAATATTTATTTACGCAATTGTAATGTTATCATTTGCACAAAATATTACCATCGTATTCTCTTTTACAATTTTTAATGACTCGGTATACGAAGTAAAATTTAATTCTTGCACGAAATTAGAATAACATGAATGGCAACACAGCATGGCTGATGTCCATCTAAGGCAATCAAAACAATTCCAAAACATGCGAAACCAACTTTTATTCGCGTATTTTCAACTCATAAATATTTAGAAGATTGAAACAATAAAATAGTGAGAAATTTATACAGGACATATTCCACCTAACCTTGAAAATCTGAATGTCATCTTAAATATCGTTTTTCAACACGTATTGTTTCACCTGTCGGCTTCTCTTTTTTGCTTTTAGCTTGTCAAACTCATTCATTTAAATTTATGGTTAAAACAGAACAGCCACCCAGTTCTCTTATAATGATATCAGCAATAAAAATATCCAGAATCAAACAAAATTATCACAAATTGTATTCCAGAGTATTCATAGCCTAATAATCTTAAATTATGATAAATTGCAAAGAATGAGAGATAAATAATTAAAAAATCGCACACTTATTTCTAAAGTGACGCAATTCAAAAAACATGTTTTTTGGGATGTTTTTATGAGTGAATCATAATAAACATATTTCTCCATATGTCATTATATAAAAGCACATTTAAATATCTTTAAAAATAGCTGAATTATACAGATAGCTTAAATATTTTTTGTTTTTGTTTATGACGTTATGCAACTTTATATTACACAAATCTTTAGGTATTTAGATTTCATATGTGACTCATATTAAATTAAATAAGCTATTTTTCTCCAGATATAAATAAAAATTCATTTTAATGCTTGAAAACGAAAATCTTTTTTGTCTAAAAAATTTCATTTTTTGAGTTAGATATCTTAAAAAAAAAAAAAAAAAAAAAAAAAAAGAAAAAGAAAAAAATATGAGAACTGTTTTTAAAAAGTTGTTTGCCAAGCCGCATAATTTTGTATTTTGTTCATCTTGCTCATTTAAATTCATGGCCACCAAGTATTTTTAAGCGTTCATAATTATGCAAATACGTTGCACCGATAGCCGTAGTTCAATCTGTCCGCATATAACAACGCAAAAACTACCCAACGGAATCGTTTGAAATTTAAAATATATACTTATTACATAATTTTTAACCGACTTCTAAAAAGGAGAGATTATCATCAATTCAACGCGTATGTATTTTTTTTTTTATGTATATTCACCGATTACTCCGAAACTATTCAACCGATTTCTGTTATTTTTGCTTTAAATGAAAGACGATGCTCTCGAATTGGTACCACTTCCGTTTCATCGAAATTGGTTCAGTACTTTTTTAGTAATTAAGCAAAAACTAATAAAATTAATGATTTTTCGCTAATTGAAAGTGTTGAATACGTTCGCCGAACGGATAGCAGACAGAATGACCGAGCGGTCTAAGGCGCCGGATTTAAGTTCTTGTTCTCGAAAAAGAGAGCATGGGTTCGAGCCCGCTCCGGCCATAATTTATATCAGTGTACAATTTACAACATTTTTTTCCGTATTGCAATTTTTAATATTTACCCGCTTCAGAAAAGGAAGAGGAAGTTATCAATTCGACGCGTATGTATTTTTTTCTATGTATATTCACCGATTATTCCGATACTATCCAACCTATTAATTTTGTCTTTGTGTTAAATAAAAGACGCTACTCTCGAATTAGTACCACTTCCATTTCATTGAATTTGGTACCGTACATTTTTAGTAATTAGGCAAAAACTAATAAAATTGATGATTTTTTGCAAATTAAAAGTAACATACACTTTGAATAAGCTCGCAGTTTGAAGCGCAGTCAGGATGACCGATCGGTCTAAGGCGTCAGATTTAAACTGTGGTTCTCAAAAGGGAGCGTGGGTTTGAACCCCATTCTGACATGATTTACATCCATGTGTAGCAAATAATATTTTTTCCGTATTATAATTTTTATTATTAAAGGATGTCAGAAAAGGAAGAGAAAGTTATCAATTTGACGCGTATGTATTATTTTTTCTATGCATATTCACTGATTACTCCGAAACTATCCAACCGATTAATTTGGTTTTTGTGTTAAATAAAAGAGGCTACTCTCTAATTGGTACCACTTCCATTTCATTGAAATTGATTCAGTATATTTTTAGTAATTAGGCAAAAACTAATAAAACTGGTGATTTTTCGCAAATTAAAAGTAACATGCGCTTTGAATAAGCTCGCCGATTGGAGGGCAGTCATGTGACCGAGCGGTCTAAGGAGCCAGATTAAAGCTCTGCTACTGGAAAGAGAGCATGCGTTCGAACCCCACTCCTGGCAAAATTTACATCCATGTATAGTTTACAATATTTTTTTCCGTATTATAATTTTTAATAACTGACTTCAAAAAATCGTCCATTTTTAACTAAAAAGTGAAAAATAAACTTTTCTACCAAAAATTGAACCGACTTCAAAAACTACTGCAAAGTGAAAAATAATTTTTGTACATAAAAGTAATAAGAAATTAAATTAAGAGCGTAGTATTTACCATGCGTATTATTATATCTATGTACATTAATTTGATTTTTTGGAGTCGGTGCCAGCCAAGACAATTTCAAAATTAAAATTAAATTTCCAATGCAAATCGTAAAAAAATAAACTTACATTTTTAACTAAATATTAAAAAAAATTGTAAATACTTGGACGTGTATATTGGAAAATTACATGTAACTTGGCTTGGCTGGCACCGACTCCAAAAAATCAAATTAATGTAGATAGATCATAGAAGGCGGCAGCCTTCAAGTGACGCAGCTTTAAACCTACCATCGTCATAAGGGTAGATGCGGAACTTCATATATACAGCTAACTCAACTTCAAAGGAAATCGGAAAAGCCGCCTTCTAATAACTCAGCAAATATTGGTCAGAATGGTCCAATTTTTTTAATATAGTCCTATGTTCCCAGTCTAATCCTATCCTACAATTTTTACATTTCTACGTGCCGTATATTTTTAGATCTCGATAACCATTTTTAAACTGAAAACGATGGTGTTTGTTCCTGATAATGAGATCTACAAAACGGGCTGGGAGATTTTATTAAAACTTATATATAATATGAATCTCTTTAAGATAGGGGGAATAAGACTTGCCTTGTTTCTAGGAAAACTCTTGTTTGTTATATATTGATCTTGGAAAATTGGACTATATTAGCTCGCGGATTACATGTTATTCTATGGGTTAGCAGACGGTGAGACTGCAAACAGGCAAATGTACTAATGGTCACAGTTAAACCACCCGCATCGAAGCAATAAATGTTTTTGAAACTACAAAAACATCTTATCATGCGCTTTAAAACATTCAATAAATATATACTAAATCAAATTTCTATTTATTTTGCCTTTATTTTTCGTAAGAAGAAAATATTACGTTTCTTACATCGGATATTTTTGCATTTTGTGGAAAAAATATTTTGAATCCTTTTTTAAAATAGGAAAATATTTTTTAATTATACATATTCAATATACTTTCGACTTATGATTTTTTTTTTTAAGTTTTCAAACGAAAATTATTTTAAATTATTTGTTGTTGAAAAGTCATGTATTCATACGCGTAGAGGCGCCACTTGTCTAGTTTTGTTTTGAATCCGAATCCGAACGCGGCAAGTTATGGATATTGGTGTTAACAATTCAGGTAGGATTTATTTATGTACAATTGAATTTGATAAAGAAAATGCACAAATTGAAAAACATCGAACAAACATGATAGAATCATTAAGTAATTTTCATGGTTTTAATAATCCACATGGCTGTTTCTTGTTATGCCAATTCAGTCTTGCAATGTCTTAATATACAATGAATAAAGTTAACCCGAGAATCTTGCAATGGATTTTTAATATAGAATGTATTAAAACTTATGGATTAGACTGAGAAGGCAGGGTATATTTAAAATTTTACGAGAATGCCAGGTAAAAATCCTGCAAAAAAATATTTAGAGATTATTTATTTTTAAAAATTTTTTTGCTGCTTGAGCAAAGAATAGGTTTGCACCCAATCAACTAAAACTTACTGATTTGCTTAAAGTATTGTTTTTAAATACAGGGTGAAAAATACGTGAATTTTCTTAAATCCCCAGTTTATTTCATTAAAAAATTTGTCATTTCATGAAAATAAAAAGTATTGCATATCTTTATCTTTGAGTTTAAATGTTAAAATACTTTTCAATGTTTACATTTTAGCATATTTTGCAGATAATGCATTTTGTGGATTTCACAGAGTTGACTGTATTATACTCTATTATAAGCATTCATTATGATTTCTTCTCCATTATTACAATCAAAGTACTCTTTTTAAAAATGTAAACAAAAGATGAGCACATTATATTTTGCACAATGTCTGATCCCAAGTTACACACACTTGAGGGACTTTACAATTTCTATATATTGCTTGTTTTAAACTTAAGTGAAATGTTGGATAAAACATTTTCAGTTACATAAATTATTTCTATTATGAAATATTTTAGTAATCGGTACTACTCTGTTATTCCGTCGACCAATTTCGCCAAATTATACAATCACCAAACTAATAGCCAAATTATACATGACATATTTTTTATTTCAAATAATGAAAAAACAAATAATTAGTAAAATATTAATAAAAAGTCTAAATAAAAATTACTTAATGACATTTTAAACACACAAATCGTATTTAATGGCATTGAATGTGACATTCACGATCATCCATTATTGGCATTTAATCTTATAGTTTGGCGATAATTTTTTGGTCGATGGGATAACCTAGTAGTACCTAGTAACCTATAGAGTTAACAAGTAAAATTTATACAACATTTCATTAACTCGATTCCTCTTAATTAAGTAAATATGAATAAGCGGCAGGAAAAATCCATTGCAAGATTCTCCAGTTAACCTTATTGCAGACTTTATTCATTGTATATTAAGACATTGAAAGACTGAATTCGCATAACAAGAAACGGCCTTGTGGATTATTAAAACCATGAAAATTATTTAATGATTCTATCGTGTCTGTTCAATGTTTTTCACTTTTTGCATTTTCTTTATCAATTCTATTCTAAATAAATAAATTATACCTGAATGAAAAATGCTAAACCAATTTCCATAACTTGCCGCGTTCTGATTGAAAACAAAACTAGACAAGTGGCGCCTTGTTAATATACAATATAATATAGAATGCATGAAAACTTATGGATTAAAGAGGGGAGATAGGGTATATTCAAAATTTTACGAGAATGCCAGGTAAAAATCCTGTACTGTAATTTTTTTTGGTTTGTTTTCAATAATTTTTTTTCTCATTACTCCTTGCACCAACATAAAATTGTCTTGTTCAAGAATATTTACTGAAGGAGATATGTATCAGTTTTGTTTGATTAAAAAAAAAAAAAGAAAAAAAAAAAAAGAGATAAAATTATTTATTTTTAAAATTTTTTTGCTGCTTGAGCAAAGAATAGGTGTGCATTAATCATACCCAATCAACTGAAACATACTGACTTGCTTAAAGTAATGTTATTAAAAAATACAGGGTGCAAAATACATGAATTTTCTTAAATCCCCAGTTTATTTCATTAAAAAATTTGTCATTTCATGAAAATAAAAAGTATTGCATATCTTTATCTTTGAGTTTAAATGTTAAAACACTTTTCAATGTTTACATTTTAGCATATTTTGCAGATAATGCATTTTGTGGATTTCACAGAGTTGACTGTATTATACTCTATTATAAGCATTCATTATGATTTCTTCTCCATTATTACAATCAAATTACTCTTTTTAAAAATGTAAACAAAAGATGAGCACATTATATTTTGCACAATGTCTGATCCCAAGTTACACACACTTGAGGGACTGTACAATTTCTATATATTGCTTGTTTTAAACTTAAGTGAAATGTTGGATAAAACATTTTCAGTTACATAAATTATTTCTATTATGAAATATTTTAGTAATCGGTACCACTCTGTTATCCCGTCGACCAATTTCGCCAAATTATACAATCACCAAACTAATAGCCAAATTATACATGACATATTTTTTATTTCAAATAACGAAAAAACAAATAATTAGTAAAATATTAATAAAAAGTCGAAATAAAAATCACTTAATGACATTTTAAATACACAAATCGTATTTAATGTCATTGAATGTGACACTCACGATCATCCATAATTGGCATTTAATCTTATTGTTAGGCGATAATTTTTTGATCGACGGAATAACCTAATAGTACCTAGTAATCTATAGAGTTTTCAATTAATATTTATACAACATTTCATTAACTTGATTCCTCTTAATTAAGTAAATTTGAATAATGTCACACTACTTAATTTCATAAATTTTTGTGACGCTTTGTGAGTTGTTTATTTTATTTATAAGTGATTAATAAGTCAGAGGTGGATCTTGATTGATGAATATTATTTTACATGATTTATGTCAAAAAAAAAATTTTCATATCGTCAATTTCAAGATATATCATACAATGTTACTATAATTTATAAAATTACTCCTTGCACCAACATAAAATTTTGTTGTCAGTGGCGCAGCCAAGGGGGTGGTTTTGGGGTTAAAACCCCTCCCAGAGCTAAGAAAGATCACTATAATTGTCACTTATATGAATCAAAACCAAACTTAATATATAAATGTTTTGGCACATTTTAGAATCCGCCGCTTTTTTTAATCAGATTTCATTTAATAAAGCAATTCAATTATCTGGCGAAAATTCTACTTAAAATTGTGAAAGTGCATATTACATGGATTAGTTAAGAAAAAATTCGTTATTTGAAATAAATCACTTTTCTGAGACGCATTATGCTAAAAAAATGATAATTTCTTGTCACACCGATGCTCTTTGAGTTTAAGGAGGCTCAGGGGTTGAAAACTTTTCAAAAAATCGATTTTTTTATGATTTAGTTTGATTATTCAATTAATTCTTAACTCAATGCAAAAAACTACATAAAAATATTTGCATTTTTAACGGAGTTATAAGCTTTTATGTATTAACACATTCATAGTCGCACCCATAGAATTTCAACTTTAAGTCGCGTTTTCTCAAAACTTTATTTTTGACGACTAACACCAAGATTTAAAAAAAAAACTGTTTGATGGAATGGCTTAATTTTTTTTTTTTGCTTGCATATAACATTATTATCTATTGAATGAATTAAGACTATAACTATCACATTAAAAAACTCTCAAATTTGAAAAATTAAAAAACTTCTAAAGTAGGGATGCACAACCTGTGGCCCGCCAGTTTCGTCAATTCGTCTTCGACAAAAAGCTCAAAAAATGCAAAATATGTCTACGAATCGCATAAATATAGCAAATTATATCCATAAATCATGTAAAATGTAAATTACATTCATTAATCGCATAAAAATCACGAATTATGTCCATGAATCGCTCAAAAAAAGCAAATTGCATAAAAAAAATGCGAATTACGTCCACAAATCGCTCAAAATGTGAATTACGTCCATGAATTGTGTAAAAAAGTGAGAATTACGTTCATAAATTGTATGAAAGATGTTGTCTAAGTTGTCTTGTCAAATTATGTCTATAATTCGTGTAGTAAAACGAGAATTATGTTCATAAATCGCTCAAAAAACACGAATTTTGGCAGCAGAAAGCTGAAATGCAAATTACGTTCATAAATCACTCAAAAAATGTGAAACACTTCCATGAATCGTGCAAAAAAACACTAATAAAATTAATAAATTGCAAAAAATGCAAATTACGTCCAAGAATTGGTAAAAAAAAAGCGAATTACGTTCATAAATCCTATAAAAACATAAGTAACGTCAATAAACCGATCAAAAAACACAAATTTCGTCGATAGAAAGCTCAAAAAATGCAAATTATATCTATGAATCGCATAAATATAGCAAATTACATCCATAAATCATGTAAAATGTAAATTACATTCATTAATCGCATAAAAATCGCGAATTATGTCCATGAATTGCTTAAAAAAAGCGAACTGGGTCCACAAATCGCTCAAAACGTGAATTACGTCCATGAACTGTTTAAAAAAGTGAGAATTACGTTCAGAAATTGTATGAAAAACACAAGTTATGTCTATGAATCGTGTAGTAAAACGAGAATTATGTTCTAAATCGCTTAAAAAACACGAATTTTGGCAGCAGAAAGCTGAAACGCAAATTACGTCTATAAATCGCATAAAAATAGCGAATAGTGTTTTGCATTCATGAATTGCATAAAAAATGTGAATTACGTTCATGAATCGCTCAAAAAACGCAAATTATGTCCATGAATTGCATAAAAACGTGAATTACGTTCATAAATCACTCAAAAAATGCGAATCACTTCCATGAATTGTGCAGAAAAAACATGAATAACGTTCATAAATTGCAAAAAATGCAAATTACGTCCAAGAATTTGTAAAAAAAGCGAATTACGTTCATAAATCCTATAAAAACACAAGTAACGTCAATAAACCGATCAAAAAACACAAATTTCGTCGATAGAAAGCTCAAAAAATGTAAATTATATCTATGAATCGCATAAATATAGCAAATTACGTCCATAAATCATGTAAAATGTAAATTACATTCATTAATCGCATAAAAATCACGAATTATGTCCATGAATTGCTTAAAAAAAGTGAATTGCATAAAAAACATGAGTTGGGTCCACAAATCGCTCAAAACGTGAATTACGTCCATGAAATGTTTAAAAAAGTGAGAATTACGTTCAGAAATTGTATGAAAAACACAAATTATGTCTATGAATCGTGTAGTAAAACGGGAATTATGTTCATAAATCGCTCAAAAAACACGAATTTTGGCAGCAGAAAGCTGAAACGCAAATTACCTTCATAAATCACTCAAAAAATGCGAATCACTTCCATGAATCGTGCAAAAAAACACTAATAAAATTCATAAATTACAAAAAATGCAAATTACATCCAACAATTGGTAAAAAAAGCGAATTACATTCATAAATCCTATAAAAGCACAAAAAGCGTCAATAAATCGATCAAAAAACGCAAATTTTGTCAACAGAAAGCTAAAAAAACACAAATCATGTCTACAAATCACATAAATATAGCAAATTACATCCATAAATCATGTAAAATGTAAATTACATTCATTAATCGCATAAAAATCGCGAATTATGTCCATGAATCGCATAAAAAACGCGAATTGGGTCCACAAATCGCTCAAAACGTGAATTACGTTCATGAATTGTTTAAAAAAGTGAGAATTACGTTCAGAAATTGTATGAAAAACACAAATTATGTCTATGAATCGTGTAGTAAAACGAGAATTATGTTCTAAATCGCTCAAAAAACACGAATTTTGGCAGCAGAAAGCTGAAACGCAAATTACGTCTATAAATCGCATAAAAATAGCGAATAGTGTTTTGCATTCATGAATTGCATAAAAAATGTGAATTACGTTCATGAATCGCTCAATAAACGCAAATTACGTCCATGAATTGCATAAAAACGTGAATTGCGTTCATAAATCACTCAAAAAATGCAAATCACTTCCATGAATTGTGCAAAAAAACACGAATTACATTCATAAATTGCAAAAAATGCAAATTACGTCCAAGAATTGGTAAAAAAAGCGAATTACGTTCATAAATCCTATAAAAACACAAGTAACGTCAATAAACCGATCAAAAAACACAAATTTCGTCGATAGAAAGCTCAAAAAATGCAAATTATATCTATGAATCGCATAAATATAGCAAATTACGTCCATAAATCATGTAAAATGTAAATTACATTCATTAATCGCATAAAAATCGCGAATTATGTCCATGAATTGCTTAAAAAAAGCGAATTGGGTCCACAAATCGCTCAAAACGTGAATTACGTCCATGAATTGTTTAAAAAAGTGAGAATTACGTTCAGAAATTGTATGAAAAACACAAATTATGTCTATGAGTCGTGTAGTAAAACGAGAATTATGTTCTAAATCGCTCAAAAAACACGAATTTTGGCAGCAGAAAGCTGAAACGCAAATTACGTCTATAAATCACATAAAAATAGCGAATAGTGTTTTGCATTCATGAATTGCATAAAAAATGTGAATTACGTTCATGAATCGCTCAAAAAATGCAAATTACGTCCATGAATTGCATAAAAACGTGAATTACGTTCATAAATCACTCAAAAAATGCGAATCACTTCCATGAATTGTGCAAAAAAAACACGAATAACGTTCATAAATTGCAAAAAATGCAAATTACGTTCAAGAATTGGTAAAAAAAGCGAATTACGTTCATAAATCCTATAAAAACACAAGTAACGTCAATAAACCGATCAAAAAACACAAATTTCGTCAATAGAAAGCTCAAAAAATGTAAATTATATCTATGAATCGCATAAATATAGCAAATTACGTCCATAAATCATGTAAAATGTAAATTACATTCATTAATTGCATAAAAATCACGAATTATGTCCATGAATTGCTTAAAAAAAGTGAATTGCATAAAAAACATGAGTTGGGTCCACAAATCGCTCAAAACGTGAATTACGTCCATGAAATGTTTAAAAAAGTGGGAATTACGTTCAGAAATTGTATGAAAAACACAAATTATGTCTATGAATCGTGTAGTAAAACGGGAATTATATTCATAAATCGCTCAAAAAACATGAATTTTTGCAGCAGAAAGCTGAAACGCAAATTACGTTCATAAGTCACTCAAAAAATGCGAATCACTTCCATGAATCGTGCAAAAAAACGTACAAGAATTGGTTTAAAAAGCAAATTACATTCATAAATCCTATAAAAACACAAATAATGTCAATAAATCGATCAAAAAACGCAAATTTCATCGACAGAAAACTCAAAAAATGCGAATCATGTCTACAAATCGCATAAATATAGCAAATTACATTCATAAATCATGTAAAATGTAAATTACATTCATTAATCGCATAAAAATCTCAAATTATGTCCATGAATCGCATAAAAAATGCAAATTGGGTCCACAAATCGCTCAAAACGTGAATTACGTCCATGAATTGTGTAAAAAAGTGAGAATTACGTTCATAAATTGTATGAAAAATGCAAATTACGTCTATGAATTGTGTAGTAAAATGGGAATTATGTTCATAAATCACTCAAAAAATACGAATTTTGGCAGCAGAAAGCTAAAATGCAAATTACGTCTATAAATCACATAAAAATAGGGAATAGTATTTTGCATTCATAATTTGCATAAAAAACGCGAATTACATTCATGAATCGCTCAAAAAATGCAAATTACGTCCATGAATTGCATAAAAATGTGAATTATGTTCATAAATCACTCAAAAAATGCGAATCACTTGCATGAATCGTGCAAAAAAACACGAATAACATTCATAAATTGCAAAAAATGTGACTTACGTCCAAGAGTTGTGTAAAAAAAGCGATACATTCATAAATCCTATAAAAACCCAAGTAACGTCAATAAATCGATCAAAAAACACAAATTTCGTCAACAGAAAGCTGAAAAAACACAAATTATGTCTTTGAATTGCATAAAAGTAGCAAATTACGTCTATAAATCATGTAAAATGTAAATTACATTCATTAATCGCATAAAAATTGCAAATTATGTCCATAAATTGCTCAAAAAATGCAAATTACATTCATAAATCGCATAAAAAACACGAATGATGACCATGAATTGCACAAAAAATGCGAATTACACCCAACATTAAATTAATTTGCAGAAAGTTTTTGGTTTTATACAAGTTTGCCAACAAGAACCTACAAGTTATCCTGAAACCCATTCTAAACCAACAAAAATTTAATGGAAAGATAAATTTGTCCAAGAAAGACAAAATAATTTCTATTGAAATACATTGACCAGAATCGAAAAATTCCTATTGAAATCTATCCTATACAATCCAAAACCAGAAAGAAAAAAATCCCTCCAAGAGTAACTCAATCTATCTGCTGCAAAATAAAATACATTGAAATGCAACTGAACAAGAACCTGAAAATTACATTTGAAGTCAAACTGAAACCAGATTCAACTCCCCCCCCCCCCCCCCAAAAAAAAAAAAAAAAAAAAAAAATTATCCAACCATATCTCGGTTCGGGAAAGAAAAATTAATTTCCAGAGATATGCGTGATCAGAAATCTGGAAATTCCAATTAGTCTATCTTAAACCTAATCTGAATCTGAAAAAGGAAATTCCATATAACCGGAACCCAGTATCTATACAGTACAAAATATTTTCCATTAAAGCACAACCTGACCGGAACTTGAAAATTCCATTTGAATTGAACCTGATTGAAACCTGAAAAAAATTTCTATCAAACCTTAACCTAATCCGAAAAAGAGAAAATTATTTCTGCCGATACACACTGACAAGAGTCTGAAAGTTAACATGAAACCTAATCTAATCCAAACCCGAAAAGGAAAAAACAATGGAAACACAAGTCTGTCCAAGAAAGACCAAATAATTTCTGTCCACATACACTGACAAGAATTTCAATTGAAATCTATCCTAAATCCATTTCAAACACTACCCCCCCCCCTTCCACCCGAAAAAAAAAAAAAAAATTTCAATTGTAACCCAATCTATCTGCCACAAAATAATATACTTGAAATGCAACTCAACAAGAACCTGAAAATTCCATTTGAAGTCAATCCGAAACCAGATTCAATCCCCCCCCCCCCCAAAAAAAAAAAAAAAAAAATCCAATCAAATCAAGATTTTAGAAAAAAAAAAAAAAAAAAAAAAAAAGAACAATTTATGTCGATATGTACTGACCAGATCATGGAAATTCCAATAGAAGTCTATCTCAAACCCGATCCGAACTCTTAACCTGAAACCCAATCCAATCCCCCCCCCCTCCCCCCAAAAAAGTAAAATAAAAAAAGTAGGAAATATAAATCTGTTCAAGAAAGACAAAATAATTTCCGTCCCCATCCACTGACCAGAATTGAAAACTAGTACTTGAAATGCAACTTGACAAGAACCTGAAAATTCCAATTCAAGTCAAACTAAATCGAGATTCAAACCCGAAAAAAAAAAAAAAAAAAAAAAACAATTATCCAACCATATCAAGATTTTTAGAAAAAGAAATTATGTAAATACGTACAGACTAGATCATGGAAATTTTAATAAAATCTTAAACCCGATACAAACTCCCCCCCCCCCCTCCCACCAAAAAAAAAAAATAGGAATTGTAATCCAGTATCTGTACATGACAGAATATTTTTTTCATGTAAACGCAACCTGGCCAGAACCTAAAAATTCTATTTGAATTGAACCCAAATCGAAACAAAACAAAAAAATATAAATAAAAATCCCATCACACTGTAACCTGATCCGAAATTGAAAAAATAATTTCTGCCAATAAGCACTGACAAAAACCTATAAGTTTACCTGAAACTCAATCTAAACCAAAAAAAAAAAAAATTAATGGAAACATAAATTTGTCCAAGAAAGACAAAATAATTTCCTTTGACATACATTGACCAGAACTGGAAATTTCCAATTGAAGTCTATCCTAAACACAATCCAAACACTAAAAAAAAAAAAAAAATCCCTCCAGTAGTCAATCTATTTGCGACAAAATATTATAGATTGAAATGTAACTCAACAAGAACTTAAAAATTTCATTTCAAGTTGGCCCATTACCAGATTTGAACCTTAAAAAAAATCTATACAACCATATCCTGAAACAAGAAAGAAAATGTAATTTTCATTGATACGGACAGACTAGAAGCTGTAATTCCAATTGAAGTCTATTTTAAATCCAATCCCTGCACAGAACAAAATATTTTCTGCGGAAATGCAATCTGACCAGAACTTGAAAATTATATTTGAATTGAACTCACTCCAACAACCCCCCCCCCCCCCCCCAAAAAAAAAAAAAAAAAAATTCTATGGAATCTTAACTTGATCCGAAGAAGGAAAAATAATTTCTGCTGATACACATTGACAAGAACCCAATTTGAACTGAAATAAAAATCAGTGTAACCATTAATCTGTTTAAGAAAGACGAATTAATTTCTGTCAACATTCTGTCATTGAAAAAACCACAAGAAAAAAAAAAAACCTAATTAGAACCATTTTACCTGTTACAAAATAATATATTTTGAAATGCCACCTGAAAATTCCAATTGAATCTGGTTTAAATTTTTCGGGTTTAGGGTAGATTTCAATTGGAATTTGTATTTATAGCTGTTTAGTAAATCAAATGTGGTTCTTAATGGATAAATGTTATTTTACATGATTTATGAGAAAAAAATAAAAAATTTTCAAGTCGTCAAAATATTACATACAATGTTGAAAATCTAGAAAATTGATGTATTGCACTGCAAGACTATTCCGTATTTGCTAAGCAAATACGGAATATTTTTTAATAGCTGTCTGCTTTTTTCACAAAATTATGTTAAAAAAAAAAAAAAAAATCTAAAAACATGAAATGTTTAAATTTATGTACTTTGCATGTTTTATGCTTAGTGACTGAAATGTTCAATAAAAATATATTAGTTTTATTTTGTAAGTTAAGTCGTCCAAGAATGGAAAGTTTCATATGAAATGAAAATATTTAAATAAATAACAGAGTCCTGATTTTCTTTCTTTGTCAGTTAAACATTTTCCTAATTGAAGTATGAAACTTATAGGGTGGACTGGGGTAATTCCTGATCAAAAAACACTAACATCTAAATATCTTTTTAATGTTTACAATAGATGTGACCAAATTTAGCATGGTTAATGATTCACCATGTTTCTATTCAATAAAATATAAGCTTTGATTAAAATATTATTTAAAGTTTGCTTAATTAAAAATTTTTGATTCTCGGTAACTACCCTGGGAACATTGTAATTATCAATTACACCGGGGCAATTACCAATCAGGACATTCTTTTGTACAAATGACAGGTACATTGATTAATTTAGAATATATATTGTCAATTTTAATATAAGCCTGATTTAATTAAATGCCTTCATCTATCTGCAATAATTTTATCAATGTGTAAAGAAAAAAAAAGAAAAAGAAAAAACAAGAACGAAAAGTTATGTGTGCAACATAGAATATGATGCAACTTCCAACATATTCTGAATACTATTTTCATCCATATACAGCAATTTTTCCACCCAGTGCAAAGAACAAAACATAACTAACAAGAACAAAGAATCATGCATACTGCATCGATTATGATGCATTTTCCTACTCATTCTGAATACTGTAAACTTATTGTCACATGTACAAGAATTTTACCATTCTGTGCAAAAAACAAAGCATAATTAACGACAATAAAAATTTTTGCATACAGCATGTTTAGATACTTTCCAATTCATTCTGAATACTTTAAACCTATAATTTTCATCTTTGTACAGTAATCTTCCCACCCTATGCAAACAGCAAAACATAAATAAACTAAGAAGAATGAAAAATTACGCATAAGTATAGATTATGAAACACTTTCCAATACATGTTCAATATTGTAAACCTATCATTTTAATCTATTTGCAGTAATTTTACCAATCTATATAAAGAACAAATCATAACTAACAAGAAAGAAAAACGTGTGCAACATAGATTATGAAACATTTCCAGCATATTCTGAATATTGTAATGCATATAGTCTTAATCAATCTGCAATATTACCAACCTATACATAGGTTGAAACATAATTAACAAGAATCATGCATGCAGCATAGATTATGAAATACTTTCCAGCACATTCTGAATATTGTATCCCTGATCATTTTAATCCATCTGCAATATATGTATCAACATGTGTAAAAAAAAACATAGTTAACAAGAATGAGAAATGATACATTACATACAGCATAGATTATAAAACCCTTTCTGAGATGTATGGTGCTGAATGTACATTACCTTCTTATCTTTTACTAACGTATTTTACTACAGAGTTGTTTTTAACAAAATCAAGTAGTACAGCACACATTAATAAAATATGAAATATCTTTTTTTTAAGTGGATGGGGGAGGGGTAATTAAAGGTGAATGAATCATGAATATGAATTTTTTGCATTAGTCTTTAATTTTTTGTTTTTATCATTAACCTAAAAAAAGCAATGATATCAGTACAAAAAACCCTGAACGGGTTAAAAGCTTGTGACGCAGCATTTTATCTTATATCTCTAAGAATTTTAAATTTGGGACTTAAAATTAATGATATCAAAATTTATGTGACGCTATGCTATTAATTAATATACATATTAAAATTTATTCATTAAGGTTTTATCAATTACATCTTTCATAAATTCAAAATATGAATCTTGAAAGATATGATATCAAAATTTAAGTGACGCCTTGACGAGGCTTTAAACGATGTTTTAAAATTCCATTTATTTATTTATTGTCCAAATACATTTTCATATCTAAACAATATTTTTTATTTTCCAATACACTGTTAAATACATCACTTTCACTGAATATATATAATGCACTGAAATGTATTTATTTGAATAAATAATTTTATCTTTTTGGGCTACGCTGTCCAAAATCAAAAATAACATTTAAATGAATAGTTTTTGCATCATTGTATCTATTTGCATCTATTTAACTTACTTTGGATACAATGACGCAAAAACTATTCATTTAAATGTTATTTTTGATTTTGGACAGCGTAGCCCAAAAAGATAAAATTATTTATTCAAATAAATACATTTCAGTGCATTATATATATTCAGTGAAAGTGATGTATTTAACAGTGTATTGGAAAATAAAAAATATTGTTTAGATATGAAAATGTATTTGGACAATAAATAAATAAATGGAATTTTAAAACATCGTTTAAAGCCTCGTCAAGGCGTCACTTAAATTTTGATATCATATCTTTCAAGATTCATATTTTGAATTTATGAAAGATGTAATTGATAAAACCTTAATGAATAAATTTTAATATGTATATTAATTAATAGCATAGCGTCACATAAATTTTGATATCATTAATTTTAAGTCCCAAATTTAAAATTCTTAGAGATATAAGATAAAATGCTGCGTCACAAGCTTTTAACCCGTTCAGGGTTTTTTGTACTGATATAATTACACGCATGGTAAATACTACGCTCTTAATTTAATTTCTTATTACTTTTATGTACAAAAATTATTTTTCACTTTGCAGTAGTTTTTGAAGTCGGTTCAATTTTTGGTAGAAAAGTTTATTTTAACCGACTTCCAAAAAGGAGAGGAAGTTATCAATTCAACGCGTATGAATATATTTTTTATGCATGTTCACCGATTACTCCGAAACTATTCAACCGATTTCTGTTATTTTTGTTTTAAATGAAAGACGATGCTCTCGAATTGGTACCACTTCCGTTTCATCGAAATTGGTTCAGTACTTTTTTAGTAATTAGACAAAAACTAATAAAATTAGTGATTTTTTGCTAATTAAAAGTGTTGAATACGTTCGTTGAATGGAGTGTAGACAGCATGGCCGAGCGGTCTAAGGCGTTAGATTGAAGATCGGTTTCTCGAAAGAGAGCGTGGGCTCGAACCCCACTTCCGACATAATTTACATCCATGTAAAATTTGCAATTTTTTTCCGTATTACAATTTTTATTATTACCCGGCTTCAGAAAAGGAAGAGGAAGTTATCAATTCGACGTGTATGTATTTTTTTTCTATGTATGTTCACCAATTACTCTCAAACTATCCAACCGATTAATTTGGTTTTTGTTTTAAATAAAAGAGGCTACTCTCGAATTGGTACCACTTCCATTTCACTGAAATTGGTTCAGTACTTTTTTAGTAATTAGGCAAATTTTAATAAAATTGGTGATTTTTCGCAAATTAAAAATAACATGGAATTTGAATAACTTCGCCGATTGGAGCGCAGTCAGGATGACCCAGCGGATTAAGGAGCCAGATTTAAGCTCTGGTGCTGGAAAGAAAGCATGCGTTCGAACCCCACTCCTGATAAAATTTACATCCATGGATAATTTACAATATTTTTTTCCGTATTATAATTTTTATTAACTGACTTCAAAAAATCGTTAACTTTTAATTAAAAAGAGAAAAATAAACTTTTCTACCAAAAATTGAACAGACTTCAAAAACTACTACAAAGTGAAAAATATTTTTTTTTACATAATAGTAATAAGAAATTAAATTAAGAGCATAGTATTTAACATGCGTGTTATTATATTTATGTACATTAATTTGATTTTTTGGAGTCAGTGCCAGCCACAGCCAAGCCAATTTAAAAAATTAAATTAAGTATCCAATGCAAATCCTAAAAGAATAAAGCTTGGTTGGCACCGACTCCAAAAAATCAAATTAATGTACATAAATATAATAATACGCATGTTAAATACTATGCTCTTAATTTAATTTCTTATTACTATTATGTAAAAAAAAAAAAAAAAAAAAAAAAAAAAAAAAAAAAAAAAATTTTTCATTTTGTAGTAGTTTTTGAAATCGTTTCAATTTTTGGTAGAAAAGTTTTGTCGAATCATTTCGAATTTTATGAAATTTAGATACATAGTTTAATTATAGGAACAATAAAATGTATTCCGTTATATTACGGAATATTTATAAAGGAGAAAAAAGTTTCAAATGCATTTTAATGATGTTAGACTCTTCCGGATATAATACAATTCACATGCATCTATGAAATACATACTAATATATGCATTCTGTACAATCTGTGGCACAAAGAATATTTTTTATTAATATACAGGGCCACACAGAAGTATTCTATTACATAATAACATTGTGTGAGGTGCGTTTTAATTTATTATATTAAATTTAAAAATATATTAAACATTTACATTTGCTAAGAAGAGAACGTATTTTTTTTTCCAATGCGATTCCGTCTTAGAAGATTTTACCTTTACCATGTACCATTTTTCAGATTTTTATTTATTTATTTATTTATTTATTTATTTATTTATTTTTTTTTTTTTTTGTCTCCATTACATGAAATGTGGATTAATAATATTAATTATAATTGAAACATTTATATACAACAAACAAAGGTTCATTAAAAGCGTAAATATGGCAGCACTTCTGCATAAATAGAGATTATAAACATAGAAAAAAAAATATGTGTGGCACTCGGGGACTGCCGCGGTAAAGCTATTGCATAGCATTTTTTATCAACTTATGCAAAAATACTGCGTCAATGTCTGCCGAAGTCTATCGAAGGATACCGTGCCGAAGTCTGCCAAACTAAAACGTCGTTAGCCGGAGTGTTAGGATTTTTTCTCGTTACCGAATTCCTAGATTCGGTCGCCGCGCTCAAAGCCCGCGATAAAAGCTATGCAATAGCTTAATAAATTACCAAACAAAATTTGGTCGCGCTACGAAAATTAGATCACGAGTTATAAGCATTTTAAAATTTTCGACCCTCACCGTGGGGGTCTCCTGTCACCAAAAATTAACAATATCTCATAATAAATTACCAAACAAAATTTGGCCGCGCTACGAAAATAAGATCGCGAGTTATAAGCATTTTAAGTTTTTCTACCCTCACCGTGGGGATCTCCTGTCACCAAAAATTAACACTGTCTCATAATAAATTTCAAAACAAAATTTGGCCGCGCTACGAAAATTAGATCGCGAGTTATAAGCATTTTAAAATTTTCGAGCCTCACCGTGGGGGGTCTAATGTCCCCAAAAATTAACACTGTCTCATAATAAATTACCAAACAAAATGTGGCCGCGCTACGAAAATTAGATCGCGAGTTATAAGCATTTTAAATTTTTCGACCCTCACTGTGGGGGGTCTCCTGTCACCAAAAATTAACACTGTCTTATAATAAATTACCAAACAATATTTTGCCAAGCTACCAAAATTAGATCGCGAGTTATAAGCATTTTAAATTTTTCGACCCTGACGGTGGGGGGTCTCCTGTCACCAAAAATTAACACTGTCTCATAACAAATTACCAAACAAGTTTGGCCGCGTTACGAAAATTAGATCGCGAGTTATAAGCATTTTAAATTTTTCGACCCTCACCGTGTGGGGTCTCCTGTCACCAAAAATTAACACTGTCTCGTAATAAATTAACAAACAAAATTTGGCCGAGCTACGAAAACTAGATCGCGAGTTATAAGCATTTTGAATTTTTCGACCCTCACCGTGGGGTGTCTCCTGTCACCAGAAATTAACACTGTCTTATAATAAATTACCAAACAAAATTAGGCCGCGCTACGAAAATTAGATCGCGAGTTATAAGCATTTTAAATTTTTCGACCCTCACCGTGGGGGGTCTCCTGTCACCAAAAATTAACAGTCCATATTAAATTACCAAACAAAATTTGGCCGCGCTACGAAAATTATATCGTGAGTTATAAGCATTTTAAATTTTTCGACCCTCACCGTGGTGGGTCTAATGTCCCCAAAAATTAACACTGTCTCATAATAAATTACCAAACAAAATTGGGCCGCGCTACAAAAATTACATCGCGAGTTATAAGCATTTTAAGTTTTTCGACCCTGACCTTGGAGGGTCTCCTGTCACCAAAAATCAACACTGTCCCATAATAAATTACCAAACAAAATTTGGCCGCGCTACGAAAATAAGATCGCGAGTTATAAGCATTTTAAGTTTTTCTACCCTCACCGTGGGGATCTCCTGTCACCAAAAATTAACACTGTCTCATAATAAATTTCAAAACAAAATTTGGCCGCGCTACGAAAATTAGATCGCGAGTTATAAGCATTTTAAAATTTTCGAGCCTCACCGTGGGGGGTCTAATGTCCCCAAAAATTAACACTGTCTCATAATAAATTACCAAACAAAATGTGGCCGCGCTACGAAAATTAGATCGCGAGTTATAAGCATTTTAAATTTTTCGACCCTCACTGTGGGGGGTCTCCTGTCACCAAAAATTAACACTGTCTTATAATAAATTACCAAACAATATTTTGCCAAGCTACCAAAATTAGATCGCGAGTTATAAGCATTTTAAATTTTTCGACCCTGACGGTGGGGGGTCTCCTGTCACCAAAAATTAACACTGTCTCATAACAAATTACCAAACAAGTTTGGCCGCGTTACGAAAATTAGATCGCGAGTTATAAGCATTTTAAATTTTTCGACCCTCACCGTGTGGGGTCTCCTGTCACCAAAAATTAACACTGTCTCGTAATAAATTAACAAACAAAATTTGGCCGAGCTACGAAAACTAGATCGCGAGTTATAAGCATTTTGAATTTTTCGACCCTCACCGTGGGGTGTCTCCTGTCACCAGAAATTAACACTGTCTTATAATAAATTACCAAACAAAATTTGGCCGCGCTACGAAAATTAGATCGCGAGTTATAAGCATTTTAAATTTTTCGACCCTCACCGTGGGGGGTCTCCTGTCACCAAAAATTAACAGTCCATATTAAATTACCAAACAAAATTTGGCCGCGCTACGAAAATTATATCGTGAGTTATAAGCATTTTAAATTTTTCGACCCTCACCGTGGTGGGTCTAATGTCCCCAAAAATTAACACTGTCTCATAATAAATTACCAAACAAAATTGGGCCGCGCTACAAAAATTACATCGCGAGTTATAAGCATTTTAAGTTTTTCGACCCTGACCTTGGAGGGTCTCCTGTCACCAAAAATCAACACTGTCCCATAATAAATTACCAAACAAAATTTGACCGCGCTACGAAAATTAGATCGCGAGTTATAAGCATTTTAAATTTTTCAACCCTCACCGTGGGGTGTCTCCTGTCACCAGAAATTAACCCTGTCTTATAATAAATCACCAAACAATATTTTGCCAAGTTACCAAAATTAGATCGCGAGTTATAAGTATTTTTAATTTTTCGACCCTCACCGTGGGGTGTCTTCTGACACCAACAATTAACAATGTCTCATAATAAATTACCAAACAAAATTTAACTGCGCTACGAAAATTAGATCGCGAGTTATGAGCATTTTAAATTTTTCGATCCTCACCGCGTGGGGTCTCCTGTCACCAAAAATTAACACTGTCTCATAATAAATTACCAAACAAAATTTGGCCGCGCTACGAAAATTAGATCGCGAGTTATAAGCATTTTAAATTTTTCGACCCTGACGGTGGGGGTCTCCTGTCCCCAAAAATTAACACTGTCTCATAATAAATTACCAAACAAGTTTGGCCGCGCTACGAAAATTAGATCGCGAGTTATAAGCATTTTAAATTTTTCGACCCTCACCGTGGGGTGTCTCCTGTCACCAGAAATTAACAATGTCTCATATTAAATAACCAAACAAAGTTTGGCCGCGCTACGAATGTTAGATCGCGAGTTATAAGCATTTAATTTTTTTCGACCCTCACGGTGGGGGGTCTCCTGTCACCAAAATAAATAAGACCACCAAAATAAACACTGTCTCATAATAAATTACCAAACAAAATTTGGCCGCGCTATGAAAATTAGATCATAAGAAACATAAGTTTAAGACTTGATATCCTAATATCTGAAAAATACTGCGTCAATGTCTGCCGAAGTCTACCGAAGGATACCATCCCGAAGTTTTCCGAACGGAAACGACGTTAGCCGAGTGTTAGGTTTTTTCGTTACGGATGTGTTAGGATTTTTCGCGTTACGGAATTTTTGGATTCGGTCACCGCGCTCAAAGCCCGCGATAAAAGCTATGCAATAGCTTAAAAAGAAAAAGAAAGACTAAGATAAATTTTTTTCGTCTGAACTCTTCCGTAAAAGTAAAGATCAATGTTCTGTAGAAATTCATTCGAGCCGGGCCGATTCTTGCCGAATTTTTAACTTTTTTCTAGGCCGGGCCGAAATTTTAACTTTCGGGCCGGGCTCGGGCCTGGAAATTTCGGCCTGTGCAGACCTCTAGATTCAATATTTCTGAATTGTAACGATAAATATGATTATATGTGCTAATACTTTAGAGTAGTTTGATTTATTATTATTATTATATCAGTAACTTTATCTCCCGTTCATTAATTTGATAATCGCAATGTTATACAATTCACTACTTTAAATCTTCTATCTCATATAACTAAAATTTAAGTTTGTGATAATGTCCCTGATAATTAATTTCAGCCATTAAATATTTCACAATCTTAATTATAAGATATGTTTAAAAATGGCTATTTGCGTCCTTCCCACACTTTTTGAAATAGCTACAACACTGTCCAAAACTGAGAGAAAACTTGCAGAAACAACTCTAAATAAAATAATTTGATTAAAAACTGTCGAAAAGTACAATGAACTCCAATCATTTCAACTTGTCAGCAATAAAATTAACGAAAACGTGTGAATTCGATATTTTATTTCCTGTTCTTCTCTGGCCATTTGCATCAAAAATGTGATGCCAGATTTATATTAATAGATTCCAATCTTTCTCACACTTTTAATTGGAACCTGCATTCGGAATGATTTGAAGGGAAAACAAGTTATCTCTGTTGGTTGCAAAGGGATTATTATCTCTTTTTTTACCTTTTTCTTCTTTGCCTCTTATTTGATTTATTCATGTTTTTGAATGTTTCTTGTTTCAGACAGTTTCAATGAGCCAAAAGTACCTATCTTGCGCCAGTTATCATGGAATTCTTTATCAAATATTTTATAATGCAGCTAACAACAGTTTATGACTTAAATTTTTTAAGGAGTCGGCCTGACTGTAATGTATTTTTTCAAAAAATCACAAAAGATGAAAATAATAATATTATTATATTGATGATATAATGCTTTTCTAAAAATCACAGGATGGAGAAAAAATTTGAAATTTTGTTGACTTGGACACACAATGTAATATAGCCATAATAGCAAAAACAATCGGTGATGTGATAAATTGAATATTCCGTTATTAGTTACATCATGGTTCTCAAGTAACTGTCATGTGAAAACCCCTCAATGTAAAATTGGCGTGAACGATTTTTTAGTTCTCGCCACAAAATGAACGAGCCAGATTTCCAGGCACAATCCCGGTCCGGCCCGATTGAAAGTTATTTTGGTCAAGCCCGGTGTAAAAAATAATTGCAAAGTGGAGCCATAATCCGTTTCTGTGGATTAAGACAGGATTAGTTTTAGTGAGGTCGAGAAAGGGAAGTTTAAGGAATTTTTAGAGGAATTTAATACAGTTTTTTTTTTTTTTTTTTTTTTTTTTTCGGAAAAACAGGAGTTAACTCTTACTCATGTCGCATGGTATAGGATTAATAGGGGTTCTGTCACGTCTTCGGTTACAAGCCATATAGGTACGATAAAATTAAGCAATAAATTATATATTACCATATTTGGAAGATGTTAAATAATATAATTATGACGATTGATTCTAATATTGAATCCGATGCGGTTTTATGTAGAAAGAACAATGGGAAAAGTTCAAATGATCCTGAGGCTTGGACGTTCGCGATAGATTATCGTTAATTGAATGCATTGCATATTATCGCCAATTACTAATTCCTGTCATAGATGAAATTCTAGCTAATATAACAAAATGTAATATTCACCTTAGATTTAACTTCAGAATATTTTCAAATTGTGATGAAGCCCAAAAATACAGTGAAGTCTACTTTTATTACGAGTAATGGTTGTTTTGCTTTTAAGCGCATGAGTTTTAATTTGATGCTGTGCAAATATAACGTTATCATTTTAGGGGAGGTGGGGGTCTGGCGCATGATATCGTAAGATATCTCTAGGGGGAGGGGTGTTGTCTTTTGATATCGATATCATTTTTGATCCAATCAAAGTTGTCTCTTTTTTATTTGTAACATGGTCTTTGCTTAAAAATAGTATGTTTTCTCTTTTTTTCAGTCTGTTATCTATTTTTATGAAAATACAAAGTTATTATTAAAATCACTAATTACTGTAAAATTATCTAATTTTGAAATATGGAATAACTCAAAGTTTGAAATCTCCATTCTTCTGTCTTTTGTATGCATATATAAGCATTGTTCGAGAAACAATATGTGAAGTATATTTGTATTATTGCGCTTGCCCCGCGCTTTCTCCGTGCGGGGCAAGTGCAATAAGACACTATTACTGTTGAATGCATTGTGTAACAAAAGGCTCTTATAAAATATTTTTAAATAGTAACTATTTCTTTAAAGTGTTATTTGATAGAAAGTAATATTTTATAAATACTTTTACATAAGAAGTCCTGATCTATCTGGACAATAAAGCAGCTACGTGTGAGGAACCCTTAAAGATAATAAGAAAAACTTTTCTCTTCTTACGCAGTGCTAATTTGACTGGGAAGTAGAAAAGTGCAAGTTTTCGAGGAAGGAAATTTAATATTTGGATGCTGTTAATATTATACAACATTTCATACAAATACTAACTTGGAAAAGAACGAGGCTATTACTTCTATGTATCCAAACCCCCATCCCATCCTCCACCACTACCACTAAAAAAATATAAACAAAAGTTGTAGCATTCTTAGGCTTGATTGCACGTTTTTCTAAATTTATCTCCATTTTTCTGAATTATGTAAGTCTTTGTACGCGTTGAAAAAAAAAAAAAAAAAAAAAAAAAAAGGGTGAAGTGTGTATGATCAGCGGCTACTCAAAGGTCTTTCGAACTGTAAGTTTTAGTTTTTTCCTTCCCATCTTGGCGCATCCAAATTATTTAGAATAAATTTTTAATTTATTGTAATGCTAGTTAGGTTCAAGTTAGTACAGTGTTAGCTCAGGTAGGTAAACTTGTAACGTAAGTAACCGAGATTTTGAATTGAGCTGAGTAAAATTATTAGATTATTGAAAGAGTATGTTTTGCAGTTATTTGGGCATTAAAACAAGTTTAGTTTTTTGTAATGAATTACCTGTGAAAGTGGTCATAGATCATTCAGCATTGACGAAATAACGAATAGTAGCGATTTGTATTCTCATATGGTTCGTTGGAGTTAGAATTTGGTGGATTGTAATTTGAATATTGAACATAAAGGAAATACAGATGCTGATGTTTTGTCTCATAACACAAAGCAGATATAGAGGCGGTTGAGAAAATGAAGTTTGTGTTTTCTGTCATTGTTAGAAATCGAAAGAGCAATTCATTCTGCAGTAGAAGTATATGATTTGGATTTTGGTGGGTTACATAGCTGTTTGTATGATCCAGATGTAAATAGAAAATGATGTTTGAATCACAATGAACGTTTGAATGTTGACAATGAAAGTTTGAATGCAGCTATGTTTGAAAAATAATTCCCGTCTTTTAAATTTATGTATGGGCATTTTTTTAAATTCCGAGTCTGTTAATTCAAGAGATATACTTGTTATTATCCACGCTAATCTTTGCAAGGCCATTCTTAAAGAGTTTCATGACTTACGTATTTGTAAAACTTATGCCGGAGTCTGCTACTTCACAAAAATGTGGGAAAAAGTGCACGAATATATGCATTCAGCTGATATACAATGTCAAAGATTTAATTACAAAAATATAAGTCCAAGCTGTCAAATTAATTCCAAATAAGGTAAAGTATCTCATTTCCCATAGAGTAAGGGAAATTTTATTTAAAAGGCCCATATCCACTGTCTGATCCTAAACGATATAGATTTGTTTTTATAATTGTGTTTTACTAAATGGGTATTCGTTTCCCTTAGAAAGACTGTTGCAAGAACACGCCTTTTCAGATCATTTTGTTTCTAAATACGATGCACCGGCCAGATTAATTAATGATAATGGCTCCAGTTTTATTTCAGATATTTTTAAGGTGTTGTGTATACAAAACTGGAGATCACCCAAGTTTTTATACCGCTCTATCGATTTCAATCAAATATGGTTGAGAGAGTTGATTGAACACTAATTCATTTGATAGAGAATATTGGTTCACATGGTACGAATTTAGGCTAATTTATTCAATACTTTTACGTATGCTCTTTAAGCGGCTGTACACGAGTCACATGTAAAACCTGGCTAAATATTTCTTAGAAAAAGAATTAATTGCTCGCTTTCAGACATTAGTTGGGTCTGGATACGTATGATTTCTGAACATATGGATAAATTTATATTTTCTGATGTGGATAAACTGACAAAGAAAGCTTAAATTCAGATTTGTAAGGCGAAGAAATGGCAAAGATTTTATTTATTACTGTAATACACGAAGGAGGAATTAAAAATAAAAGTAGGTGATTTTGTTTTGCTGGAAAAGCATTGCTCATTTCTCGTCGTCAGAAGAGAGTTATTTATAGTTTTGGACAAATTTTAAACCAATAGATAGTTATTCATATTTGAGTGTGTTATACACTCGGTTATGACTTGTTTATGAACTGTAATTGCATTTCTAAAAAGTAGGTTTAATTTAAGAAGATATTTTTAACAGGAAAAAGAAAATCAAAAGGACATTATAAATTGACTCATTTTAACCCTTTCGGGTCTGGTGTACTATTAATAGTACATGCCTTTTATTAGAGTATTATTTTGTTTTAAGAAATAATTTTGCTACTTTTTACATTTAGTAATGTTAGTATATATCTATGCATTTAATGTATGACTGCATTTATGGTTAGGCATTTAGTAATAACAATTATTATTTACCTAATTCTCTTTGCTCTATTTGCGATTCTTTTATTTTAAACATATACCCCACTCATTAAATTTAAAACCAAGGTTATTTCCCCGAAAGAATCATTGGTAATAAAGCGCAAAAAGTATTAGAAAGTTGTAACATAAGTTAAATGTTAATGTAACACAATATTTTCTAAACATCTCCCAAACTTCTTCCTTGGCCTATTGTCATATGAATATTAATTGAATAGTACGCAAAACAACAACATTCGTTATCTTTAAGACAATGAAATATTCGTTAAACACTACCCAATCTATATGGATAGCTAGTGTTAATTTTATTAACGCAAAAGTAAATTTTTCCAAAAACTGAAAAAAAAATCGGATTCGAAAGGGTTAAATAAAATGTTACTCATAAAAAAAAGCAAAGCCTACCAAAATATGAAATACACAACAACAAGGCCAGAATAAGGAATAGACATAAAGGGCATGGGCCAGAGTTTCGAAATTTAGAATATCCCAAATATGTACACAAAACTTAAAAAAAAAAAAAAAAAAAAAAAAACTTTAAATGCATTAGAGTAAAAAATATGTTTTTTAAGAATATGCTATGTTAAATAAAATATATTTTATAATTTATACTTTAGTCCTGATTAGAGCATTAAAAATGTTCATAATTACATTTAAATTATGTAATAAGTGTGAATATGTGCAAATTATTTATATTGAGTACATAGAGAACCCATATAATATCAAATCTATGCCCAGGGCCTCTAATAGCCTCTAACTTTTCACAGCGCTCGAGCTGTTTTGATACGAAAGAATTATTTCGTGTCTTGTGAATTCGTTTAAATAATACTAATACTTTGGAAAAACAAATCCGCAGAATCAAGGCGTAAAAACTTGCCCACAAATAAAAGTATGACGAGGATGTAAATGTTTGACGCATATGAATTATGCGAAATACTACAGCTAGCCAAACAAAGCAGGAATGCGCGATATCTTAATAAATATTTTTTTCCCTTTTCAATTCCATGCGCGTGGGCTAAAGAAGCATCTTTAAAAGTTCAACGTTAACAGGAACGAAAAAGAAATCACTCTATATAGCACTCGTAATAAATCACAGCTTAAAACGCTTTTCTTTAAGTGCCTCGGCTTCGAAATGTTTCGAGATAAAATTGTTGCCTGAATGGGTTACCATCAATTATCTGCTGCAGAAATACTCTCTATATTTAGAGAAACGAAATTGAAACCGCGCGTGATCAGTATAAATTCTGAAACAATTTCAGCACATCATTCTACTTATTTTTTCACTTTTATTCCATCACACTTTCGAAAGACGTAAGAATGTACAAATATATTATTAATGTTTAGAATTCCCCTTTTTAAATATACAGTAATCTTTTAACATTCGCGAGAATTAGTCCGCGAATATTGAGACTATCTTCCCGTACATATAAAAAGTTTAGGCCTTTTTTTTTTTTTTTTTTTTTTTTTTTTTTTTTTTTTTTTTATGGACAAGAGCAATCGAACTTTAATAAAAATATTTATTAAACACTTTAAATTTAATATAAATATTAAATATACATGCTTTAAATAAATATGAGTAATTATAAAGATATCGTACAAAATTTATTTGCTATTGTATGATGGAAAAAATTTAGTGATGTGTGATTGTTTAGTAAAACAGATCCTATGTTTTCCATGTTATGAATTTCCATGTAAAAAAAAGTTGCGGCTTCGATTTTTATTTTAAATTTAAGACTCTGCATTAGTGAAGAATTGCATTCTACTGCTTTTTTTAACAAGTTGATGTTGATGTTTTAAAATTTTTCCGACAATTTTTGAAGAAAATATTTTACTTGCAATAATAATTTGAAATTTTACAAAATTTAGAAAATTGAAAAAAATCTGCATAAAAAAATTAAGAAAATTATTGATTAATATTTCCCCACCTTAACACAAGTACTGAAGCTCTCATAATTCAGCCCATACCGTAATGTAGTAGACTATACAATACATAAGTGTTCAGTGCCAGGTAGTTCATAAAATTGGTAAAAAAAGAAGTGAGTTTACTTTGTAAAAAAGTATTCTTTATAAAACAAAATTCACAAATAATCAAGTTCAGTCTTCGAATATGTTGAAATTTTTCGTATTTTTTATTTCGCGAATAATCAAAACTCGCGAAAGTTAAATTCATGAATGTTAAGGTATTACTGTACCTGATATTCACATAAATGCATACTTAACTTATGTACTCATATACATACACATTAAAATACATATGATTTACCATACAAAAAATGTGTTTCAATACAAGCAATACACACATTCCATACTATGTATACAACAACGCTTTTACAACAAATAAAATTAATAGCAAACACTCTGTTTAGTGTTCGCAACTAAAGTGAATTTTTTCATAATCCGATTCAACAAAGTTATAAACATCGTAACTGAGAAATCTTCCATAATAGGAGAGTTCTATAAATTTTTATAACACTTGTTTTTTAACAAACAAAAATAATAACTATAATATGGCCAAAAACTAATTTGAAAGTCAACTACTAACAAGAACTTTACATTCTCAATCTCAATACAAGCCCATAAATATTTGATAAAGCCAAACAGAAGAAGTTTTTTATTATTTTAAAACATGCAAAAAGTTTAGCTGAATACAGAGCCCTCTGAAAATCAAATTCGAAAACTTTATTTGGAACTAGTAGACCCCCCCCCCCCCTCCCCAGCGTTGCTCGAGCCCGAAATAATAACCTCAATATACCTAAAACTACACTATCGTATCACGGGATTACTTTAAATTTAAATATATCTCGCACGACCGAATAAAAAATTTATAAATAAATAAAGGCGACAGAAAAAAAAAATTTCCGACCTGCGATATCAAAATGCATCGTCATAATAATGCGTTTTGACTAGGGATGGGCATTATTTATCGTATTAGGATAAATAACAGTGTTACTACGCTAGAACCTAATATTGCATTAATATGTTACTGAAAAGTCCCTGTTAAATAAATAACACATGGTTCTTAATGACATCATCTTCCTTCACTTGTTTTAATCAAGATTTCATTTTTTGTACCTCTAAAATAATAATAATATTCATTATAAACGTCCTTAATCGTTTCTTTTGAGACGTTTGCCGAACAATGTTGAATGTCCGGGCTGGGTGCCCGGACAGCGCCTCCCCCCCCCCTTCCGGCTTGCGCAGACCCATTCACAATTATTTAAAAAAGTTGCGTCCCCCCCCCCTTATTAAAACATCCTTAAAAACCCTTATTAAAAAAATCTCACAATTATACACTCTAAAATTTTAAAAAACCTGTCTAAAACGGAATTTAAGACTGTTTTAAAAGCTTCCGTTTTAGAAGGTTTTACCATATAAAATAAGATATTGTATGTATCCAGCAAGTACAACCCGGACAGCCCCCCCCCCCTGCTTGCGCAGACCCATTCACAATTATTTAAAAAATTTGCGTCCCCACCCCCTTATTAAAACACCCTTAAAAACCCTTATTTAAAAAAATCTCACAATTATACACTCTAAGATAAAAACCTGTCTAAAACGGATTTTAAAACTGTTTTATAGGCTTCCGTTTTAGAAGGTTTTACTATATAAAATAAGATATTGTTTGTATCCAGCAAGTACAGGTTAAAAATTCTGGGCACCCATCCGTTCAAAAAGCTGGTTACGCCTATGCAACCACAAAAGAAGTAACTCCTTAATATTCGCAAATTCAATAACTGTTAGATTTTTCACCAGTTTTTCAATTCAGTGCCCGGACAACCCACCCCCCCCCCCTGCTTGCGCAGACCCATTCACAATTATTTAAAAAAATTGCGTCCCCACCCCCTTATTAAAACACCCTTAAAAACCCTTATTAAAAAAATCTCACAATTATACACTCTAAGATAAAAAAAACTGTGTAAAACGGAATTTAAAACTGTATTATAGGCTTCCGTTTTAGAAGGTTTTACTATATAAAATAAGATATTGTTTGTATCCAGCAAGTTCAGGTTAAAAATTCTGGGCACCCATCCGTTCAAAAAGCTGGTTATGCCTATGCAACCACAAAAGAAGTAACTCCTTAATATTCGCAAATTCAATAACTGTTAGATTTTTCACCAGTTTTTCAATTCAGTTCAGTTATGTAGTTCTTTTCTGTTAGATTTTCCACCCGTTTTTGAAAAAATGTAGTTTTTTACATTACAAAAGAACATTTTATCGCTTCGTAACTGTTGTTTATTTTCAAACGTTTTGTTTGAGGATAATGTTGTTATCGTTAACGACTTTTGATTTAAAGTTTCGTTTCCTGTTTGGTTTTCATTCGCGGTTGTTGAAGAAAGAGAATAAATAAAAAATGATTTCGTCTCTTTTTTATTAAATATCAGAAAGACTGAATTTGAGATTTGTGGATTTGATTTCTAAAGGGCTCTTCTGGGGGGGGGGGGGGGTTCCATATAGGACCATTTTTTGAAAGGAGGGGCTGGGGGGGGGGGTTCTCATTTTTTGATGTAATATGTCTATCGAAAGCTTGTGCTTCATACATTACAAATCTAGCATAAAAAATTTTCTCCCGTTATTCTGGGTCACGTTACGGACCCATAATGGGTTGAAATTTAAATTTCTTAAACTTCTTCGAGGTTTTTTTGCCAAATCGGTACCAGAAAAAAATTGTGCCAACGTGATGTGTGTATGACATCTGCGCCATATAAATATTATTCAGTCTTTTTTTATTGCAATTTTTTTTATGTAAAACAATATGCATTATCTTTCCTGCACAATTGCGCATTAAATGAAAATTGTAATGCAATTTTCGTAGTAGTACTTTGTAATAATGAATAATAATAAAAAAAAAACACATTATTTAAAAGTATTTCCTGCACAATAAAATGTTTCCTGACAATTACAAAAAATATGTCCTGACAATTCAAAAAATAAAAACGTAATTGTCCAAGTTTTCACTTCTGTTGACACTCCAAAAATGTCACTTTTTTTAGGGCAAGGGGGGGAAGGGGGGGTGAAAATTTTGTGGAAATAAGTCTTATTTTTTATTTATGTATGGATCCATATAAAAAAGTATGAGCCAGTGAACTATGGAACCATTTTAATACAATTCATATTCCAAATATTAAAATAATTGAGAAAAATTATTAAAAAATTATTTTCAATTTAATCATTTTTATACTAAGTAAATGCAATTAAATTTCTTATAAATTGAATCTGGAATGTTTAGATAAGATTTTAATATTTACAAAATATAAAATACAGTACAATATATTAGGTTTACAGCTTTCTGAAAGACATAAAAATAGTAGGATAAAATTTAGATGAGTTCAAAGTATTAGAATATTTTATTTTGCGCAACAATATTACCTTAGTAATATGAAGTAAATGGTAGTTAATTTTTTGTAGCACCCTCTTTTGCTTTCATAACAGCGTACAATCGATCTTGCATACTATACATATCTGCTATTAAGAAACTAGTAAAAAAAAAACTGAGTCTGGAAAAAATTTCATTCTCTACCATCTGTCCTATCTCACATGTTTCTTTGTCCTATCAGTTAATATTTGTTTTATGTTTTGCAGCTGCTCCAGTAGTGGCAGCACGCATTGACTTGCTGTACGAAAATTCAGTAATGCATTTCATCTCAGATTTTAAAACATCAACAGTGCTGATTGAGAAAACGCGGTATACGGAAAATGGATTTTTGAAAAATTCGTTTTCCTCTGTATGTTAAAGAAAGTTTTCTTAATATGTTTTCTTGTACTTTCTAATTTTCCTGCTTTTCGTATTTCCTATTGGATATATTATTTTATATTCAAAAATATATGTGCCTATAGATATTTTCTTAAATGTTGTTGCCCCACCAGTGGCTGAGAGATTCTGCCCTCAAAACTGGAGACGGCAGGCGCTGGATTAGAACAAAACCCAATCGCGGTCGTCAGCCCAATCATTCGGAGTTTTCCGTGGTTTTCTTCGAACTTTGGATTTCCTTGCGTAAATACGGGTTGGGTTCCCTTAGAAAGACCCCCCTCCCTCCACGGAGGGCACCACCTTGGGGGCCCATATCCCATGTGTTGTCCGTTTGGGAGCATATTTAGCAATTGTTTATAAATTGTTTATTGTATCCTGTTACAAAAATAACAGGATGTTGGAACCTGTTACCAGCGCTACTGTGGAATGATGTAACCTGTTAACCAAAAATAACCATATTTCCCATCTCTAGTTTTGACAATAAAAGGGATTGTTTAGGAAACCAACGCCAATTACTGCTGATACATAAAAATACAGTAAACTTCCTTTAATCTGAAATGCTATGATCCGGCATCCTGCACTGCAAAAAATAACGGTGAAATTAACAGTGAAATATGCAGTTATTATATCAGAAAAAGAGGAAAACGCATTTAACAGTAAATTTTGCTGTTATTTTTCTTCAGCGCCATCTACTGACAAAATCTCAAAAATACGAATGCCAAAGAATTGCACCTTGTGCGCGCTACTTCTGATTTCCGAATGTGACGAGACGAGTGGTCTATGTTTACTGAAAATCTATACTGAAGACACTAGTTTAAGACTTTAGGTAAGTGTAATCTTTATTTTCTTTTGCACTGTAATAAATTATATGATTGTGTCTTTTCTCTTTATGAAATCTTATGAAATAATTGTTAATTAAATTGATTGCCATGAATGTCAGCAGAAAATGTTAGGTCTATTTTGCGATATCTGTTTATCAAAGAAATTTTTACACGTAACGAGCGATTCCCACAGACAAATCGCAATTTATGCAAAATGCATTTAAATTAAACGTATTTTCTTTCTTTCTTTCTTTCTTTCTTTTTTTCCATAGTAAGCTAAGATCTAATGCAAGCCGTACACTAAAAACTTTTATTATCAACTTTACAAACTTTTAATTTTCGAATGTAACTGGCTCGCAAATTCTTAATTTTTAATTATCATAATTGAAATTCTTAATCTTTGAGACTTATTTAATTTTTGTTTTTTTCGTAGTAAGCTAATAATTGAAAGTTTTTTTTAATTATTATTTTATTAGATTTTGGGTAGTAATGTGTACGTTTACAAATTGAAACGAACCTTGTATTGCTTAAAGACATACATTTTGAGTATGAAAGTACGGCTTTAAAATTCCTTTAATTATAAATTTAATAAATCAAGTGCACAGTTTTAAAGGATTTTATTTATAATTAAAAAAAATTCCATGTGCAAAACAGTAGCATTTTTTAAAAATTAAAAAGCAAATATATTTTTAAGCCCATTATTGCTGTTTCTTATATTAATATGTTAAGTCTAGATTTGTATTCAATTTTATAATCTTTTCCAAAATATCTTGAAATTGATATTTCCATTCGTCCACCTACTCCCTCTCCCCTTACCCACTATCTAAAAAAACTATTTGCAATATATATATATATTTTAATGACAATCAGTTGTGGTCACGAATTCAGTTATTAGTATAAAACTGTGAAAAAGACTAATATTGAAGATTGTTACATTTTAATGTTTTTTAAAGCCATGCAAATTTTATGTTCTTTGTAGATATTTCAGAGTGCCGAAGTGCCATGGAGCTTTTTTGCATTTATATCTCCTGTGTACTGTTTATTTACTTATAATTTATTTACTCTTTTGTAATAGATTTTTATTATTTCTTAAAATAAATTAATAAATAATCGCGAAAAAATGCAAATTTTATCAATAAGGCTAAAAAAAAAAAAAAAAAAAAAAAAAAAAAAAAAAGAGCTTATTGGATTTTCCCCCCTTTTTGGACAATGTATGATTGTGTTAAAAATTATAAATATGAAAGTAACTTATTTTAAGGGTTGTATAAAAGCCTGGTAAAATTTAAACAAGTTGGAAATTGCACGTGAAGCGTAGCAAATGAGGTGCGTTCGTACGATAACGAAGTTCTAAAAATATCACTCTCATATATCAATCTCATAAAACTGTAAATAATTCCAATTAAAATGCGCACAAACAATGTTCTCCCCATACCATTATTCTATGGAATACTTTTGTGTGGCTTGTAAATCAATAACAAATATTCTTTGCACCACAGATTATGCAAAATGTATATTATAATATCTACTTTATAGATGCATATCAATTTTATTACGTTCGAATGAGTGTAACACCATTAAAATGCAGTTGAAACATTTTCCCCCATTAACCGTAATGTAACGGAATACTTTTGATTGTACCTGTAATTGAACTATCCATCCGATTTTGATAAAATTTGAAATAACTCGACAAAATTATGTAATAATTATGTATTTGAAATTTCAAACGATTAAAATACATTTGAAACTTTTTTCCCCATTGACCGTAATGTAACGGAAACCTTTTGATTGTCCCTGTAATTGATCTATGCATCCGATTTTCTTAAAATTTGAAATGACTCGACAAAATTATGTAATAATAATATATTTTAAATTTCAAACGATTCGGTTGGGTAGTTTTTGCGTTGTTATATGCGGACGGACAGACAGACGGATGGACAGACGGACGGACTGAACGACAACAATAGGTGCTACGTATTTACATAATTACGAACGCACCTAAAAAGCAATGCTATGCTGGTGGCTTTTGTTAGTCTTAACCGGCTTTTTTTTTAACCAAAATTATCCTTTATTGGCCGAAGTTGATTTTCTACAAAGAATTTAAATTGTTACATTGCACCTTTTTATGTGTTTTTTTTTTAATTAATTTTAAAGATATTTAGTTGAGATAGACTTCAATATGACCTGGTTTCTTAATAATGAAGACGTTAATATTGGAATAATTATGGACAGGCCCTGTTTACCGAGTAAGCCCGTGAAGCCCGTGCTTACACATTGAAATACAAAGGGGCCCCCAAATTTACTTTTCAAAACTAATTTTTAGAAAAACAAAATTCAATTAATAAAAAAAAAAAAAAAAAAAAAAAAAAATTAACAAAACTTTATCTAATTTGTGAAACTCAAATGTGAAAACACCACATTTCCTTTATGTTTGGGTGCCAGATGAAGCATGTGACGTCACGTGCAAGGGGTCTTATTTGCCGATCTAATCTCGCTATCGCATACGCATTGACGTCACTACATAAGGAGGCGGGGATACATGCGATTCACCTATTGTAAGACAGCTGTGTCCTTCCTTTATGAACTTTGCACATTTCATTGAGTAAAACTAACTGAAACCGTATTTGTGTTTCAAACCGCTTGTTTATTGCTTGTGCTCGAATCCTCGTGATATATACACGTGTTAATTTGCAATTTTTCATATTTTATGTTTTTAAGTTAATTTTAATTTAATATGCCGTTTTAAGCACAAATAAAAGCTGTATGGTAAAATAATGGAAAAAAAAGACAATATCAATCTGGATGTTGCAAGCGTAAGCGGCAAGCTGAAAATGAGATAACTAGGAAAAAACTTAAAGATTCAATGCAGAATTTTCTGTTTGGGAAAAAAACAGAAACTCTCTTGGAAACTGACCGATATGTGCCGGTACCAAACGATCTTCAGAATAAGAATGATACATGTGTTCCCAATGATGAATTTCCCAAGGACAATCAGTTAACTGTGGATAGTTGTGTGCCGATACCAGGCGATCATCAGAATTACAACAAGGATATATGTGTACCAAATGATGAATTTCCAGAGGACAATCAATTAACTGTGGATACTGCATTTTGTAATGTTGGTGAAATTCAAGCTAATACTTCCAGTTGCAATAATGACTCTGGCGATTCAGTTGAAACTGACACTGGACCATCAGCATCAAATACTGATCCTGTTTATAATTATAATGATGTAGCATTGTGGCCTCCAGTCAGTGATACATTAAGAGAGTTTTTTATTCTAAATAAACCCTGTCAAAATATTGATTACTTGGAAAATTCTACACGAACACTTGGTGGAAAGGAAAGAATGTGCTCCTCTAATAATTTCTTCCGTCTGAAAAAAAATGGAGAAAAAATCCGAAGAGATTGGTTGCTGTATTCGCCAAGCAGTAAAGCAGTATTTTGCTATATTTGTAAGTTATATAGTTCAAGTGACCAAGCTCTTTGTAAGAATGGTTTTTCAGACTGGAGAAATGTCAGCAAAAGGTTGTCCTCTCACGAAAATTCACCTTTTCATAGAGAATCTGTGTATTCATTTTCACAGCGCTCAGCAATAATAGGTCGTATTGACTGCAGCCTTGTTGAGCAACATAAAGCAGAAGGAAATTACTGGAAACAAGTATTGTACAGAGTTGTAGCTGTTGTAAAATTTATTTCACAGAGAGGGCTTCCCTTCTTTGGAACTAATGAAACATTTGGCTCTGTACATAATGGAAATTTCCTCGGAATCATCGAATTATTAAGCACTTTTGATTTATTTCTGGCTGAGCATATCACTACTCATGGAAATAAAGGTAAAGGAAAAGTTAGTTATTTTTCTTCAACAATTGTCGGAGAATTCATTGAACTCATGTCAAAAAAAGTGTTAGATGAAATATTAGCTGAAATTAAGAAAGCTAAATATTTTGGAATTATTGTTGACTCTACTCCAGACATAACACATACAGACCAACTCTCTTTAGTTTTAAGATATGTTGATTTACAAGGAAATCCAATTGAACGATTTTTAAAATTTATACCAATACATGGTCATAGTTCTCAACATCTTCAAGAAGTTGTTGTTAATACTCTTCAAGATCTTGGTATAGATTTAAAGTATTGTCGAGGTCAGTCATACGACAATGCTAGTAATATGTCGGGAAGATATTCAGGCTTACAAGCTAGATTAAAAAAAAATTTCCCTCTTATAGAATATGTACCGTGTGCAGCCCACTCTCTGAATCTTGTGGGTACAAATGCCGCTGAAAGCTGTTCTTCAGCCGTTTCTTTCTTTGGCTTAGTTCAAAGTTTATACAACTTTTTTTCTGCGTCAACTCACAGATGGGAATTGCTGAGTGAGAAAATAGATAATAAGTTAACATTGAAATCTTTGTCTACAACAAGGTGGTCTGCAAGTGCAGATGCTGTAAAAGTCTTAAAAAAGTATTATACAGACATATTGAGCATCTTATCAAACATCTCTAAAGATGTTAATGAATCTGCAGCCACTAGAAGTGAATCACGTAACCTATTTTCAAAAATTAAATTATTTGAATTTGCTCTCATGGTTGTTATATGGGATACTATACTGCAGAGAATGAACAGTGTGAACAAGACTGTTCAATCAGTAAACTGTGAAATGTCATGTATTGTACCCCTATATGAATCATTAGAAAATTTTATAAAATATGTGAGAGATAATTTTGAAAGCTATGAAAATGAAGCTGAACAATTAGCCGGTGCAAAAAATTATGAGTCTAAAAGAAAAAGAGTTACACCAAAAAGTAAATTGCTTGACGATAGTGGAAGTGCTAATGTCCAATTGTCTCCTAGAGAAAAATTTTTGTACCAAACGCATTACGTTATATGCGATTCAATCATAATGGAACTCAGCAAAAGAAAGCATGCTTATTCCTTTTTAGAGTCGAGATTTGGCTTTATGTGCTCAAAAAGCATGTCAAGGGAAGATATTAAAGATGCAGCAAAACAATTTTTTGAAATATATTCCAATGATATTGATGAAGAATTCTCAGAGGAATTTGTACAATTCAGTCATTTTATCTCAAAAGAAGTAAAGACTGAAGAAAAATTAAAAATGATAAAGTCTTTAAAAATTGAACACACTTTTCCTAGCGTCGAAACTGCTTTCAGAATCATGCTTTCGATTCCAATTACAAATTGCTCCAGTGAACGTTCTTTTTCAGTGTTAAAACGTATTAAAAATCGTTTACGATCCCGCATTTCTGAAAAAAATCTTTCTGGATTATCTCTTCTTACAATTGAGAGTGATTTGACTGGAAAAATTTCTTTTGATGATATCATAGAACAGTTTGCTTTAGCTAAGAGCAGAAAAAAACCAATGTAATGTTTTTAAGTATTGAAGTTGCATAGATGTTTACATTATGTACTTTAAAAATTTAGCCTTAAAAAAATCTTCATGTGTTTCTGTAGTAAATAATTTTTATTTTAAAGTTCTAATAAGAAGTAGCTGTCCTTGTTAGTTTTAAATTGATTAAAGTAAATAGCGAGCTATGTTAGTGAAAGTTAATTTCCTCTTTCATATGAAACTTGATATTTAAAAATTAAATACTGGTCTTCCTACTTACGATATTTCAGAATTTTTATTGATTTATTTCAAATTTATCCTTCTTCATTTTTCAAAACAATGTCATTTATACAGAGATGTTCGCTCATATTTCTTCTATGATGAATTTGTATACTTTGGCTAAGTGTGAGAGTGTGATGAGAATTTAACAGTTTGTCATTTTTACAAATTAAAATTCTGGTTTTATTTATTTATCAATATTGTCCCATAATGCTCTAAAATTTGCTTTGAAATTATCCTTTTTTAAATAAAAATTCAGGTTTTATATATTATTTATAAATATTGCCCTATAATATACTAAAATTTGTTTTAAAATTATCTTTTATAAATAAAAATTCAAGTTTTATATATTATCATTTATAAATATATTGCATTGACCGACTGACCTATAATGCTCTAAAATTAACTGGCAAGCTCAGCTGAATGAGCGAAGATAAATATTGACTGATGATATGGATATTCATTAAACGTTAGAAAAAGATAAGAGCCAATTTATTCTATCAGTTTACAAGTGTTTATTTATTTCTGGTTAAGTACTTGTTTTTATAAAATAGGATGATTTTGATCATAATAGCAAATTTTATAAATTAATGAATCTAAATCATGTATGTTATTTTTAAATGTTTTTATTTATTGATCATAATGCATAAATTCATTTCTTGTTAATTGAAACTATATAAGCAGCAACGATTTGATTTAAAATGTTACTTGCTTGTCAAAATACATAAAGATTTTAGTATAATTAAACTTCTATGGATTTAAATGTTTAAACTTTCTAAAAGGAGTTTTACAGTTGTAAGAAAGAAACTTACTTTATTAAATATTTTAATTAAATCTTTTTTAATGTCTTTTTCAATTGTCAAAATTTGATTGTGTTTGCTGTCAATAATTTCATGTGTTGATAATTTAAATCTTCGAGGAATGTAGTTTTGAAAATTCACTTATGTGATAATAGACAGCCAAAGAAGTTTGCTATTCAAATATTTCTTTGCGTTTATTGATATCTGCATTTTTTTTTTTTTTTTTTTTTTTTTTTTTTTATGTCATAGATGTGTTATTTACACTCCACATTGGCACAGTATCAACAAAATAGCAATTTTATGTCTCATATCATAACATTTCATAAGGAAACTGGCTATTTTCCAAATTATTCTGCAAATTTTTTTTTTGCAGAACAGAATAACTGTTACCAAATCATTTATTTGATGTAAACAGTGCCTTGATTTGTGTTGTGTGTGTTATAGGAATAGCTTCAATCATTAATTATTAAAAATTTAAATACATAATTAAATGCTACATAAGAAATATGTTTAAATTTATTTTAAAATTTCATACTGAATTACTTGAAAGTTATATTTTGCTTGCTTCATTTTAAATACAGATGTAAACTATAATGTCTTTTTTGAGAGTAATCGTTAAGAATATGCCTTGCTAAAATTTTCAAGATCATTCCATAATTTCGGCTTCTCATTTAAGTTAATAGAGATAATTTTTTTATTTACAATTAAAAATATAACCACAAACTTAATTAAACAATATTATTAGAAATAGAATAATAAATTTATATTGTACCAGAAAACTCCCTTTAGACAGACTGTAACTGAATTTTTTATTCTCTCTATTTTTTTTTTTTTTCTGTTTATACAATAAATAATATAGAAACATTAATTAAATGTTATGTATATCAATGCTTAACATTTTAATCTCAAATGTTTAAGACTGTAACATGTGCTAAAAAATAATAGAAAATTTAATCTGTTTTAGAATATTCCATGCATCAGGTGTTTTTGCTGTCTCCAGAAAAAAATAAAAATAAAAATTTACCTAGCAAAAAAAAAGGAGTAAAATTTTAGTGGCACCTCATACAGTTGTTACTTGTGTGGAAAATATAGCTTGTTATGTTGTTTTGGGTGGATTATAAAGTTTTTCCATCTTACTTTGTACTTCACTTTTTCACATCTTGTATATGTAGATATTTTTAGATTCGATTCTTTAAAATCAGAATTATTCTGAAAATATGGTATTCATAACTTTAAAAATTTGCCTGCATAACACAAGCAAAATTTAAATTTTACTTCATATTAATTGATTTTAATGATCTGATTTCTTATAATCGGATGCTAAATTTCTAATCTAATCTTATGTTGCATACTTTTAATATATCTTTTATTTTCAATTGTGTTTATACATTTTAATGTTCTAAACATTTAACTGTTGAAATTGATCATCATTACAAAACTATAAAAATATTTTGTTTTAAAATATAACGATCATTTTCACATCTTAAGACTTTTTTTTTTTTTTTTTTTTATGGCGATAAAATCTCTTGAAAGTAACTTTCAGATAGGTGATTATGTTTTTGAAAATGGCATTTTTGGAAAAGTGTGTTAAATTTAGCACCAATTTCATTCTGCAGATCACAGACATATCTGTTTCTATCCTGTCTGTATTCATAAAAGGTGCAAAAATGAAATATCTGGAATTAGTTATTTAAATAAAAGAGGAAGTAATTATAAAATGGCTGATCTAAAATAGTAGCAAAATTGTGTTGAAGATAATTATAAGTTTGTCAATTTATTTTTAATCCCTGAACTGTTCTTAGCACTAAAAGATGCTACAATTTATAAATTATGAAATAAATTTTGAAGTTCAAATATTCACAACCTGAGTTCTATGATTGTTGATTCATTTACGAAATTAATTTGTCTTGTATGATTATGTACTATATATATGAATATAAAGCAGGGTTGTTAAATACCCGAGTTTTTTTCATAATAAACCCAACCCACTGTGTTTTTTCATAATTTTGGGGGTTTTATCAGGTTTTTTCGGGTTTTTTCAGGGTTTTGGGGGTTATGGGAGGTGGTTCAGAATGCTTGAAAGAAATCTACTTATTACTAAATTTAAAGTAGCTAATTGATTACAAATATATATAAATCAATGACAGTAATCAAAATTATGCTTTGCTTTTAGATAAATTGATTATTAGTAATAATTTATAAAGTATTTTTTGTTATTACTAAATAATAGAATAAGTTAAGTAATTCTACATGTCTACATAATTAAATTAGGATTCTAAGCATATATGGTATTTTGTTATGAGTTTCTATTGTATAACATAGAACAGATTACACATCAAAGTATTTTTTTAATGGAAAAAAAATTGTGTTACTTACACATGCTACAGAAATTAACTAACAATTATTTCTTTTAAAAATTGTGGTGGTTATAAACTTTATGAGTGGTGTACTGATATTAAGAAATATATTATATATGTAATATAAATACATTTTATGTGTAATTTAAAGTTGAAATTTTGAAAAAACCCACCCGGGTCTTTTGGGCTGGGCAAAATCATAACAACCCTAATATAAAGTACTTTTCAAATGTATAAATAGGTTGATAGTTTAATATTAAAAAACCCATTCAAAATTTTGATAGTAAAATATCTCATTGTTCAAGCATATGAAAGAGAATTTCGTAAATGATTAAGCAAAATAATTGAGTAATAAGGGGGGCCCCCTGTATGATGCGGGCTTCCACTAACTCCAAGTCTTAAGCGGGCCCTGATTATGAATTGCAAAACTTTCAGCTAAACTTAACAAATCCATACAAATATATTTCTCGGGTTTATACTGATCTTAATCCCCTCCTTTTTTTTTTTTTTTTTTTTGTCTTTTACTGTTTCATGTAATTAAAAAAAAAAAACAATAGTTGAAATCCAAAGTTTTATATTACTATTCAATCAAAAAGTTACATTTTTACAGGAAAACAAAAAATATTAAATAAGTAAAGTCAGCTCTTAGCCTTTTCATATAGGTTTTCAATGAAAAACAGTGAAACTTTACAGTGGCTTGCGAATGGGGGGAGGAAGGGGACGTTTGCTCTGTGCATGAAAATTTAGGAGGTGCCAAATTTATACTACCATCATAACTTTTGGCCTGTCATAAGAAAAATTTGGGAGAAGGGGGCACCAAATTCGGTCTTTGACCCGGTCAATTTTCTCTTCGCATGTCCCTGAAATTTTATTCTGCTTCCTAATTCCTTTGACGAAAAATGTAAAAAAAAAAATAATCCAGATTATAAAGCATGCAAGGGGAAGTTAAGAAAAAAATAATAAAAGTTTAACTATTATTATTTTTAAACACCAACCAACCATTGTGAAGCAGTTGATTACTGGGAGGCAGTCCATTACTGGCACATCTACCCTATATACAGTAGACTCCCTCAAATCCGCAAACCAGAAATCCACAACTCTCTAAAATCCGCACATATTTTATGGATGTGTAAACAATGAAATTTTCAGTTACGATATTGGGACAAAATTTGATTTTTTTTTTAGTTTTGTATCAATTCCACACATTTTTAAATTTGAAATTTTCTTAATTATACTCTATGTTTTTTCATAAAGGAAGAATTATTTTTTTTTTTTTGAAAAAATTCCAGATATTGCTGATATCGCTGGTAATCAAAATCTTACCAAATATAAATATGCATTAATCCAGGGGTGCCCAGAGAAGGGTTTGGTGACGCAAGATGCGTCATACAATTTAGTTTTTTTTTTTTTGGGGGGGGGGGGATTTGAGAAAAAGTACATTTTTTGGGGGGGGGAGGAGATTTTTAATTTTTTAATATTTCAAAATTTAATTCCAGAAATGTTCCTATGTTTTCTTTCTTTAAATTCTAGATAGGCAATAATAGCTCATTCTGCTATTCTCATTTCGGTATCTCTTGAAGGTGCAGTAGATTATAAGTAGAATATAATTTACAATTTCTATTATGTTTGGGGGGGATGTTAAGTTTACATTTATAATTACCGGTAGAAATTAGAAATCAGTTCTGCTTGAAAAGAATATCATCAGATTGTCCGCACTGGACAGATAATTCTCACTTGAAATTTTCGAGGTTTTTTAACAGATAATCCGCAGATTATACGCAGAAAAATAAGGTACTTCTTATGCTTTTGCATCAGTATGGTTTGCATCAGTATAGCTTAATTCCTTCTGAATGCAATTCACCAAAATGGTATACTGTTGGGAATATGTATATGCAATATGTGTTTTTAAAAGTCTTACCTTTTTTATTTATTTTTATTTCCAGGTGTTTGTTGAACATAAATCCAAACAGGGGAAATAAACAGCGAAAGAACAGCCTAAAAGATGGCATAATGCCACGAGTATCATCATTGTTAAATAAATTATCGGATTACGAATGGTTGTAGATCATAACTTGTGGCTTGTATTTGTTGTTAAAATTAAACTTTTTTTAATTGCAATTTTCATGTTTTGTTTTTTCCTCTTTTAAATCTAAATTATCTTTCAGACTTATTTCTAATGAAACTTGTTCAATTGCAAGAAAAGAATTTTATATATAATTGTGCTTCCAAGATCCCTTTTTAGGTACAATTACACTTTAATGTAGATATGGTAAATTTGCTTAAAATAGAAACAGAAATTCCTGACCTTTTCCAATCAGCAAACAAATGCTGATGGTCAAATTAGAATTTAGAATCAATGCTTCGAAATTTTTTTAGATTACTTGAAAGTTCATTTATCATAATTTATATTTCTGGTTTGAATTAACAATTAGTATATGTATGGGGAAACTTATATCTAACCATACAAAAGCAATTTTAAAAATGCATTCCTGATTGTAAATAATGCTAAGTTGAAACCACAATAAGATTTCATGATTTCATGAACTGGAATATTGTTCTGATATCCTCCATTACATTTTGAGTCCTGTAAACAACCAATATTACATATCTTGAAGCACTAATGGAACTCAAATAGGAAGTGCTTTGGAAAGAATTAATAAATTTTCATTTTTTATCAGCAAAGACAATTTAAAAATGCGTTAAGAAAGGAAAAATTCTACTTTTCTTAAAATTTGATCAAGAAAATCAAGCTTTTCTAGAAAAAAATATTCAATTATGGGGTTTTAACGAAACTGAAAATAAAAACGAAATGGTGGGGTTTTAATGAAAACAGAGCTTATAATTAAATTCATAACTGTTTTACTATCAAGGTCTCACATTGTATAAAGGTATGTTTGTAGACACAGACGTACAATTTCTTTATCCTCCCTCCATCATACACATACACTGCTTAAAATTTCAGATTAGGTGGAGTTTAATTTAAAATTATGATCTATCCATAAAAGATGCCACACATTTCTTCAATATTTTTTATCTCCCCCCTCCTCTTTTGCCACAAAATGTCAAACTTCACCTTACTCTCCCTCTTGTTACATGTCATGCTATGTTACATAAACATATACCTGCCGTTCACAATCAAAGCACTACCTTATAGAATGTATTTCACACTATATTTTTTTAATCTTTAACTATCTGTTTCAATGACATTTGTGAGCATGAGCATAGCAGTAAAAATTTGTATACTTATTTTATATGCAATAAGGTTAAAGTTTATAACCAAAAACAGCAATGAAATATTAATATGAAAGAGCAATAGGAAAGATTATTAATTTGCAGTTCAAAATATAATTTAATATATTTGGCTTTAAATCCTATCTTTACTTTATAAACACAAAATACTTTTAAAATAACTTGGAAATTTAATCTGTTAGTCTTACATGCTTTTATTTTAACCAAAATGTGTGATTTTATTTTTATTTATGCTTTTATTTTAACCAAAATTTCTTTTTACCCCCCTACGACCCCTTTGTCACAGTTTCTCAAACCCCCTTCCAGGCATGACATAATTTATTTACAGCCTCTGATACAATTTCGTTATTAAAACTCACAGGCAAAAGCTTCATAAATCCCTGGATTACTTGTATCTTTTGGATAAATTATGAATGATGGAATATATTTCCTCGATTTCAATGTGACATATATATTTTTTAATTTAACACTCTATTCTGTAAAAGATCTTTGTTATTCTTTCAAATTAATTTTATTTATACAAGACCAAAAATTATGCAACTATTTAATTTCAAAACATGCATATGAATACTTTACACTTTTGCATTTCAGAAATTTATTAATCTTCATATAGAAACTTAACAATGAACTTAAGTCTATATTTAAGTATTGCAGTTAAAGAAAAAAATTTACATGTTAGCAAAACTTGTAAAAATGTAATGTTGATGTACTTTACAGAAATACTGCTTCAGAGAGAGGTGTATTTGTACTACTTTTGTAGTAAACTATTTTAATCATTATCAAAATGTTCTTTTTTTGAGTGTTTTACTCTATTGGTAAACTTGGTATTAAAAGCTTGTTAATGGATTTGAAAAGAATTCACCAGTTTTTTAGAAAATACACCTGGTTTAAAGATTTTTTTTTTTAAATCTAAAAATAAATTTTAATAAGTATAATGGCCCATCAGTTCAAAAAGACACAAGGCATTGTATAGTATTTCTTACAACTTCCTTTTACTTAGTGTTGTGAAAATGATTGTAGAGAAAAAAATAAAAACCTGAGAGCACTTTAAAGTGTGTATACTATTTTTTAAAAAGATTTTGTTAAAAAAACCTAATGTCACATCCCAGTTAACTCATGCTTTAATAGGACTATAATCGTAAGTAATTAAAATTTTGTATAGCATATTATTGTCACATGTTTGATATCACTATTGTATGGAGGTATTTTTCTTTATTTCTGAAATTCTGATGTCAAACAATACAAAATTATAATTAAAAGTAATTACGTTTAAATAGTCCATACACTTTTCAACCTATGTCAATAATTTACTAGATGAAAATTAAGGTATAATTTACAGCTACTGAAAAAATTACAAATGATATATTTAAAAGCATGTACATTATGATGGAATTAAATTAACCAAAAAAAGGACAAATTTTAGTACATTAACTGCAAAAAATATTGAATAACTACAAACGAGCAGTTAAATCTGAAAAATAAATTTCAGTAAAATAATAACAAAAAATGCTGAAAATCTACAAAAGTACAGTAAAATCTGAAAAACAAATTTTAGTAAATTAGCAACAAAAAATGCTGAAAATCTACAAAAGTACAGTAAAATCTGAAAAACAAATTTTAGTAAATTAACAGCAAAAAATGCTGAAAATCTACAAAAGTACAGTAAAATCTGAAAAACAAATTTTAGTAAATTAACAGCAAAAAATGCTGAAAATCTACAAGAGTGCTTTAAAATCTAAAAAACAAATTTTAGTAAAAAAACAGCAAAAAATGCTGAAAATCTACAAGAGTGCTGTAAAATCTGGAAAACGAGTTTTAGTAAATTAACAGTAAAAAATGCTGAAATTATAAAAGACTGCTGTAAAATCTAAAAAACGCAATTGCTGTAATTATACTGCAAAATTTACTGGCACCCATATTGCCAGCATTTTTTGCTGTTTAATTACTGTGATTTTTTTTACAGTGTGGGTAATACGGCACGACTTTCGGAAAGAAAAAACAAATATATTTAATCACTCCTAATGTCTATAACAATCTGATGAAACTTAGTAATGAAAAATTACGTAGCAACCCACTACAAAAGTAATTTTATTCCCCATTTCAGCCATTGTAAAATTTTGGTTTACAATTAAAACCTATGGATTTGGAGGCTTTTGGTGATTTTCCAAAATTTTAGTTTCTGGATAAGCTAATTTTTGAAACTCACATTCCTCGCATGTTGTACTTTACATTCTTGTGTAATTTTTTTTTTTACTATAGTCAAGCTAAACAGAAGAACAAAAAATATGCTTTACTGTCTTTTTTTTTTTTTTGATTCTAACTTCTAAACGTTTCTCCCGATTGCACTAGGAAGGAACAAACATTCGTCCTCGCCAACTTGAATCTTCCCCCATAAGTTTCTTACTTTTTGATATTTCACATGCTTAAAATAATATCACAACTTTATATAATGATATTATTCATTTAATGATAGATTATTCATGCTTTATTCATTTAAAGTATTTATTACGGTTAATTTTATCTAATTCTTGTTACGATTTAAAGTATTTTGATTAAAATATAAATAAACATATTATATGCATATCGTGATGCCGAAACTATATTATTTACGAATAAAAGAAATGCGTCAAAAAATAAATCTTATTTGAACATCTGTTTTGACTTTAACTGCGCAGTAGTCACATTTAAGTACTCATCTGGAACTTCGGATGAAACATGATTGATGCTCTGGAGCTCTTCAATCAATTTAACGGCTTATTCAAATGTAAGAAGGGTTAATGTTGAGTATAGATATTTTTCTCAGGCAGGCAAGGAGGGAATGGGAAAATACTCCACGGGAACCACTAGCGTCTCAATATAGAGAGGGCTCCCACAGTAGGGTTACCGTATTTGGCTATTTATCGTTTGCTTGGCTATCTATTTAAATATCTGGTAGAGAGGGCTCCGGATGAATATGAAAAGGGAAAGTTAATGGATGAATTGGACTACTACTACTGCGAAATAAAAATTTTATTCAAGAAAATCTGTAGTTATATATGTTACGTTTCGATGTAACAATTTTAGTTGGTTTTGTATTAATGCAAAAATTAAAATATACTTAATTATGATATTATTAAATTTGAATATTAGACCTGACCTTCGTGTTTTCTAAATCTAATCAAAAATTTGCAAAATTTATATGCATATGTCTTTTTGAAATTTACAAGGTAAAAATATGACTTATATAATTTAGGAAAAAAATTTTTTTAGCAATTTTGTTTAAAAAAAAATATTTTAAGATCTCGTTTTTTCTCTTTTCATGTTATAATTGATAAGAGAATGGTGAATAAAAAAATCTAAGCATAATAACAATTTAGGAATTGTAATAAATTTAAATATTTTCAATGTTCAATTAAGATAAATTTGAAGCTCAGAAAAAAAAAAAAAAAAAAAAAGTGATTTGGGGGTGGGGGCAAAGCATTTGAATAGTTACAAGACAAATTTCACTTTAAAATAATTAATTAATAAGAATAAAATTCCAAATCTCCCTCGGGAGGTGTTGTATATCTCGTAACAGAGACTGTAAAAAAAAAAAAAAATTGTCATTGAGAATTATTGATTAGAAAGATTTTTAAAAGGGTATCAGTTACACCAAATAAAATTTTATGTGCTACAAAGAAAAAATAAGGATCTAAAGAAAACTGTTGAAAGTTAGATTGTTGTAGTGTGTTATCGTGGGAGTGGTGTTTGTAGAGAAGACTTTCAATTTGTAATTTTTATTTGACATTAGTCATGGCTGCTCGTGGCCCACCAGTGGCCAAGAGGTTCTGACCTCTCAATTGGTAAACGGCAGGTGCTGAGTTCGAACCCAATCACGGCCGTCGACCTAACCGTCCGGAGTTTTCGTGGTTTTCTTCGAGCCTTGCGTAACTAAGGGTTAGGTTACCTTATAAAGACCCCCACGAAAGGCCCTCTCCCCCTGGGCTTATATCCCTCGAGTAGATAATCGGCCGACACAAAATAAAACCAAAACAAACCATGGTTGCTCGTCAAAAATTATAATTTAAAGCAGTTTTTTTACCTGACATGTTTTATGTCACTACAAGAGTTAAGATAAGAAACTGATTAAAAAGAATTAAAAAAAATAGCAATAAGAAACTGATTAAAAAGAATTAAAAAAAATAGCAATAAGAAACTGATTAAAAAGAATTAAAAAAAATAGCAATAAGAAACTGATTAAAAAGAATTAAAAAAAATAGCAGTAAGTTTCGAGATGTAAGACGAGTATTATAAGTCTTTTTGATCATTATTGTAATTATTAAAGGCATAATATTTCCATTAATTGAATTTATTTTTAAGTATATTTTTTATAAGTGTCCTGCTTTTAGATTTCAGAAATGTAACAAAGCATAATATTTATTTATTTCACCATTTTAAAAGTAAAAATTAAAAATAGTAAATTATTTTTTTAGATAATTCTATTGATGTTTCCAGGAACTTCAAAATTTCCTGACAAAATTGATGTTTAAAACCAATTTTTAAGATGCACCAACATTTAATAAACTATTGCACTCTCTATATATGCACCCCCCCCCCCCCAATAAATGATGAAATAACACTTGTTTGAATCACGATAAATTTTGCTAATAAAAAATATTAATAATGTATCATGCAAACAAAAAAAAACTTTTAATTGTATTTTATCACATAAAATTTCCATTCAAATTTCTTATTTCATCTTCAAAAATGGAGTGGAACAGATTGAAAATATCCAGTATTAGATAAAGAGAATACGTTTTATTTGCTTTAAGGATAATTATTTTGAAAGAATTAAGTTTAAAATAATAAGAATAAATAAACAAAACAAAAACGAAAATGGGTATTGAAGTTAGCAACCGTAGAAAAATATTTGAATTTTTTATAACTTAAACAATAAAAAAAAGGCTTATGAACACATAATATTCACAATATATTAGATAAAAGTGCTCCGAAATTTTCCCTTTAAAAGAAATATACCGTTACAAATAATTACATACTGTATTTAAAAAGTTAATTTACAATTATTAATAAATTAATTAACAATTATTTTCAAACCTTATATTATAAAATTAAATTAAGTATTTTTAAATATACTACACTGATACAAATTGATGAAATAAATAAAATATTATATTAAATAACATGATTAACGATGATTAAAAGGAATCGAATTACATAATAAAAATTGATTATGTTTCCTCCCCCCCCCCCCGCTTTTTTTTATAACATAATACAAATTGATTCTAATTAATTTACCGTTTGAATGGATGAACCTTTTTATCATAAAATTAAAAGAATTATTTTTATATAAATAGCACTGATACAGACGGACGAAATAAAACATTATGCTAACTAACTATATGACTAATGTTGATTGAAATGTTTGCATGAATCAAACGACATAATAAAAATTAAATCCAATTTTTCTCCACTTTTTTTTTTTTTTTTTTTTTTTTTTTTTTTTTTTTTTTCACAACATAAACACTGATTCTCATCCCCCTCTCTTTTTTTCTTCACGAAATAACAAACTGATCCCTGACCCCCTCCCCCCCCCACACACACACACACATTTTTAGAATTGGTGTGTTTACATCAGCATACAGAAAACCCCGCTCATTTCATTTTCAGCGCGTTGGCGAGGAGTTGCCGCTGAACGCCAAATGAAGAGGGAGCCGACAACAAGTGCATGCGCTACCCAAGCTCTTCTTAAGAGCCGTCTCTATATTGAGCTTATACTACGGGAACCTCCTCAATTCATCGTTGACATCAGTACAGAAGAATTAAAAGTTCTCGGATATGTTGTTAATGTTATTGCCTTATTTACTTAAATTAAATAGTCATTTTATCATGCGTAGTTTTCCACATTGGTACATAACCAATTTCAATATGCATTGGTTCTTCACTATATAATTTTCCTTGTCCTATAAAATCAGTTACAAAAATAGCTGAATCATCTTCAAATATGAGAGTCCTACCTGTAAGGTTTTAAAAGCTATTATAATACTTTCGTTCCTAGATGCAAATGCGTTTGGGAGAGGGAAAGAATGCGATGGCGATTTCGATAAGCATCTGTCAATTTTGGATCCTATTGCTTTTGGAAGAATGTCTCCAGAGAGGGCTTTTGGAGGGAAATTGGCTAAAATTATCGTTATCATTAAAAAAAAAAAAAAAAAAAAAAAAAAAAAAGTGTGAAATCCGTTTAAACAGTCACACTGTTCTAAATGCGGTGGTTTTCGCTTTTTTTTTTTTTTTTTTTTTTTTTTTTTTTACAAATGTTTTTACAGAAATTTTTAATAGTTGATTTTCCAAATCAATTAATAAATTTATAAATGGCGAATTACCAAAATAATTTATATTTTAATACAATTTTAATATGGTTCATTATGCTTATATTTTATTAATAATAGTACTAAGATTGATTTAAAGATCGTGTGTTGTAACTTATAAATGAATTAATAAGCTTATGAAGGTGGATTAGAAAAATAGTGAGTATAGTTTTCTCATATAGAAACTGAAGGACTAAGGCTGATTTAAAAGTCGTGTATTATAGTTTACAAATCAATTGAGCTAGTAATGTATGAATCTGCAAAACAACGATATATTTTCCTCAGTCAGTTACAACATTTTTCATAGAATTTCAGGAATTAAGGCTGATTTAAATACCGTTTGTTGTAGTTTACAAATCAATTAACATTAAAATGAAAATACTTTTAAATGTATATAGTTGCTTACCAAACCTTCCATAAATGGCAAAAGAAAAGAGTAATGAACACTTACCTAAAAAGACAGAAAGAAGTCAATTAGTCAAGTTATATTTAAAATACAAAGTTTATACAGATATAATTATTTAAAATGGATCCATTACCATTTATGTTTCATTTTATTGATCAAATTTATAAAACCATTCCAGTCATCCATTCATAAGCAGTTCATTAGGTTTGAAAATATATACAGTAAAACCTCCATAACGGACACTCCTGAATAGTGGATACCTCTATTTAACGGACAGTTTTCCAATCCCCACTCCCAAAACCTACATTTTTGTATGTTTAACCTCTGAATAATGGACATACCGAATAGCAGACATTAATTTTGGTGACAAAGGATGAAAAATTACTTCTTTAACGGGAAAAAAAATAAATGAAAAATACTTTAAATTTATCAGAACAGTGTGTCACAAGTTTTGTGATCACAGATAAAGGTAATGGGTGGGCTGAGGAAAATGAAACGCACATTTCCGACACAAATTAAGAATTAGGCGAAATAATAGAACAAATGAAATACATCAGGAGTGAAAAAATTGCCGAATATTTCATTAATATTTGATGTTAAGTTACCTTCTGAAGAAAAATCAGCTGATGTATACGATTATACTCTTTCAGAAATTTTGAAAAAAAAACTGATTCGATTAGTGATAATGAAACAGATACTGAAACTGGAGGAGCTTCTTGCAATATCAAGAATTTCCAAAAAGCAGCAAAATACAGTGAGCAATTATATGATTTTTTTGTAAAATAATAATAATAATAATTCAGAAGGACTACTGACAGAGTCAAAACTTTACATTGAAAAACAAATTGCATATAATCACATGCAAAAGTAAAGTTTAGTAACAGATTTTTTTTCTAAGAATGTAATAAACAGTAACATAAAGATGTGCACAATTTTATTTCAGTTTTAATGTTTAAAAAAATAATTTAAATTTCTTATTAGTCATATAATAGAAGTTTTAGGACATACAAATGTCAATTAGCAATTTTTGAATCTCTGAAGTGTCCGTTATTTAGAGGCTTTACTGTACATATATTCTTTTATGATATAATACATACAGAATCAATATTTTAGGTTATGAATTAAATATGAACTCAACCAAAACCAACGAATGGAGCAATATGCTTGAAGAATTTTAATTCTCCAAATATATTGCCTTATTCATTGGATTAGAAAATTGTCATTACAAAAAGTATCACTGTCACACGCAAACACACACACACACACAAAAAAAAAAAAAAAAAAAAAAAAAAAAAAAAAAAATCACTCAGCTAACTTCTTTCTTAAGATGTAAATGTTCTTCTCATTAATATAAGACTACAGCACCCATACTCAAACTCAACCAGCAGCCCGGTGACCTTTTACGTGTAGCCCAAGACGCATAATCATTAATCTTTATTTATTTTTAAAAAAATGAGATGTGCCGTTTATAAAATGTTTTTAAAACCTTCACTATACATTTGTATAATTTTCAAGGAAAAACAAAATCTGCCTTATTACTCATATCTACTCATTAAAAATTAAGTTAAAACATCTTAAAATCTGTTTTTTTTAGTCGAAAGTTCCCTTTAAGTAAGAGAGACTCACAATCCTAGTAAATCAAGTCCATAAAAAAAATACATAGTTTATTTAGAAGGTGCGTAAAACCTGTGTTATCCACTCCTATAGCGAATCAAGTTTGTTTTCACATACTTTCTCATATCATCAGTTCGATTTGGTTTACTGTGGTATGGATCAAACAGATTTTATACACCTTCTAAATGGACTCAGTATTAGTGTATACGTTTTTTAATCATCAACACTAATCAAAAATTATCCCAGATTAAATGAATGAGTGCTATATAACTCTACATGAAAAAAAAAGTATAATTTTTTCTTCTATTTTGTTGAACAAAAGACTAATTTAAAAAAAACTCCTGACTTCTTTTTTTTTTTCCCCTTTTAGTTTGGAGATGCAATATTGTTGTATTATTACGCCATATAGCTAATAATGCTTATTAGGATTAAACGTTTTTCGCGGAAAAAAATTTACACCGCTATTCTCGAACAAAATCTTCGCGTCATATTTCTAGATTATTTGCAATAAAAATCACACTGTGAAAAAAAAAAAAAAAAAAAAAAAAAAAAAAAATCCGTCAAATTTACAGGAAAAACTGCTGCCAGCAGTTTTTACCGTTAAAACTGCTGTAAAATTACATGTATTTATTTTATTACATCTAGTTTTGCTGCAATTTTTACGGCAAAAAGTGCTGGCAACATTGCTGCGCAGTAAATTTAACGGATTTTTTTTTACAGTGCAGTTGTGGAGTATATAACGTTTGTCAGCAACAGCATCTTTTGTGATATTATTTTTCTACATCGTCCGAAAATTCGGTTTCGTTTTATGCCAAATATCATAGTTTCGGCAAAAATGGTGCCGAAAATTCGGCCCAACCAAAACATGACCGAATCCATTTATATTCCAAAACTCTCGTTTCTTCCTTTTTCAACTTTTCCTTTTTAAAATTTTCAAAATGACTCATTGATTTGAGCTCTATCGGTTCAAATGAGACACTCTTTTTTTTATTATTGCTAAGAACTTTACTGTTTATAATATAAGCCACGAATGACTCAAGACGTAAGTGCAATTTATAAAACAAGCAATGCATCACTGTAAAAAAAAAAAAAAAAAAAAAAAAAAAAAAAATTACATTAAATAGCGGAAATTGTACTGGTAATCTAGACACCAGTACTATTTCCGTTTTTTAACGGAAAAAAAAAATTCCGTTTTTTTTTTCAAAAAAAATATTTCCGGTTTTTTTTTTTTTTTTCATGTTTTTTATATAAAAAGTTTCGCTTGAAAACTAAAAAATAATTTTCAAGAACAAACTGGCATCTTTATGATTATTATTCTTTATACAAAGACACATGAGGTTAGAGAACATATATTTAATTTAAACAACAGTGAAGAAATGTCACTTAACCTCAATGGGAATCGAACCAGGTACCCGTTGGTACAGCTTGCAGTAGTGTAATACCATTACGCCACAGTTACACAAGCAGAGCTTGTAAATATCTTTACTTAATTCGAATGATTTTATAAAGGAAAGGCCTTATGTTGAACGAGGCATTAATTTTTGTAGAGAATTATTTACTATTGAGTGTAATTTCTAAATGTTTAAAAGATTTTATTTCCATGATTTAGAATATTTAATTTTTAATTTCAGTTCTATAAAAAATAAATTTTAGACTTTAAAATATTACATGTTTTAAAAATTGAATGCATTAAAAAGTTTTGTTTCCTTCATTTTAAGGAGATTTTTAAAAGTTTATTGTAATATTATTCATATTTATTTACTTATTCATTTTTGAAAGGATACTAATAGTATACTTTTTTTAAAAAACTTCTATTTTAACTCAGTATTTGTATGACGATCAGTTTTAATCGCAATAAAGATAGTTATTACGGGTTATTAAAATAAACTTCCTTTATTATTTTTTATAACTTAGATAATCATCAGCATTTCAATAATTTCTTAATTCAGATGTTTTAAATTTTATGAGCAAATTTCTTAAAGTGAACAGATTAAAAAATATATTAAAATTAAAAGTAGAATTTTTTTTCCATTTTAAAATATCCTACGCACTTTTTAAAAAATATGCTATAAATGAGTTAAACATTTAAAAATCATATAATGGAAATAAACTAACTGAAAATAAATTAACTAACTAATCTCAAACTTAAAAAGGATTAATAAAATTTTATAATTTTTATTATTTTTTTAATATTGTAAAAATATGTTAGCTTTGTATTATTAAAACAGAAAGAAATAAAGAAAATTATTATAGAAAGTTGTTCATAAAAAAACTCTGTAATGATTTTCTGGTAATAGATGGCGCCACTAGAGTTATTTATAGAATTTATGCTGTTTTAATACGGAAATTCTCTGTTTCCAGAAAATTTACGGAAAACTTTGTGCATTTATAATCTCAAAATGTCAATAACGGAAGTTCTACTGTTTTTTCGGAAGAATGAAACTATTCCGTAGAATTGTACGGAAAACATTGTGTATATTAACGGATATTTTTTACAGTGATCGTGATGCATTACTCAACTTTGAAAATGCTTTTCAGTCGCATTAAAAGCTACAGACTTAACAGTAACAAAAAATTTTCTGTTTAAAAAATCAGGAGTTTTCGACTGCTGTTTGAGAAAGTTCTAGTATAATAATGAGCATTTACAAAAATCGTTATAAAAGATAAACCGAGGTATATATAGCTAAAACATTTTTAATGATATGAAATTCGTATAATTGGAAAATAATTATGTATCTTTGATAAATTAATCAAATCACATTTTATTTTAGAGGAAAATAAAAAGTTTTGTCGGAGGCACAAGAGAGCCCACTTGAGCCACATGTGTAATTGATTAAAATTATGTATATTTAATAAATATGTATAGTTAATAATTATGTATATTTATCTATGTATACAGGGTGTCCACTCTCAACTGTGGCCAATGGCTAATTTCTAAATCGTTAGTCATAGACATATAGTTCCAATTGAAAAAATGTTTTAAAAAAAGTAAAGAATTGTTTATGAAGCGATTTAGGTCAAAAAAAACTTTTTATTAAAAAATTAAATTTTTATACGGTCCCCCCCCCCTATAAGTGATATTTAGTAAATCTTTACCACTACTCTAACAAGTAATACAAAAAAAGTCCCATTTCTCTGTGATTAAAACAAAACGAGTAATAGCTGTTTAAAGTTGAAGCATATTTTTTGCTGCAAGTTAGTGGTCAGTCGCAAATTTACTGGAAATAAAAACAAACGCAAGATATAAAATTTAACATTAAACATTGAGAGTAAAATAATTTTTATAATATTATTTTTAAATTTATGTTGATGATTACATATTAAAGCAAAATTTGTACTAAAAATATAAGTAAAAAAATAACAGAAAGTTTGTTAATTTAAATTTTGAAAAGCAACAGTTACAATTGTTACAAAATGACATATATTTAAAAATGTATTAGATTACTTAACCTAACAGAATTTGGTGTAGTCCTATAAAACAAATAAATGGTACGCACCTAAAATTGTATTAATATTACAATGTCATTGGATATAATTAAGTGTTAACCTCGATCGGATATTTGGAAGTGAGTTAAAATTTGAATAGAAATTTTGAACTAGGGAAACTTACATACGAACGTTTTAAACAAAAAATAAGCTTATCAAAATAACACACCTTTTTAAAATAAAATCGCGATTTCGCAAAATTTTATTTTCTTGATAAAGAGAATTTTGAAACTCACGTCTTCAACTATTTTAACCAATATAGAAGTTAAATAATAAAAATTAACACTGCCGTAAAATTATACAGTGGTAGCACCTTCAGTTAAATTGCTTTTAAAATATTTCTTTATTTTGTTTTAAACATTTTTGCAATTGGGACTAAACGTCTGGGACAAATGGTTTAGGAATTAGCTATTGAACAGCGTTGGAAATGGATGCCCTTTATAATACTTTAAGCACTTAGTGTATGTTCCCTTAAAGCTCAGTCTAACTCATTCGTTTTCAGCTACAGAAAAGTGGTTTAAGTCATGAAATTTAAAGTTTCATAACTCGGTCAATTTTAATGTTAGATAAATGGGACCTGTTTTGTATTGTAAATTTAATTTTTATGACGTAAATTTCCAATACTTTCCAGCTTTTAACACGTGATCATTTAAAGCTATTTTGAAAGTTTTTTTTTTTCTGTTTATAATAATCATGTGTATATACATATATATATATATATATTATTTAAAGAAAATATTTTTCTCTGTGCTATTTTTACAATCGGCAACAATTTAAAATAATAACCTTTTTCTAAAATATGTAAAAAAATATCTCTCGAAATGCTAAAAATTTGAATCGAAAAAAAAACCCCTCAAAAATGAGTCAAATTATAAAATTAAATGTAGTCTGCACACCGCGATATTCTAATGTATATCCTTAGGGGGAAAAAATTGGATTCATATGTATAGATTTTGCTCCTATAAAACTTTTTTAATGAAAGGATGTTGACAAACTTTAACATTAAATATCTCTTAAAATAATTTTTAGATGTAAAAATTGTCTTCCTTCAGCGTGTTTATCAAACATTTCTCTATAACACTACCCATTTATATACTTCTGTATGGAGTAGTTTTCTTAATATTAGCGAAGAAAAGCTCCCCGTCACAAAAACCCATCTTCGGAATAGGTGACAAAATTAGTTACTTAAAAAAAATTATAATAAAATAATAATAAAGATAAAAAAATTTAATCCATATGCATAATTTTTTTTTGTTTGCTTTTAGATCTTTACTTAAAAGCTTATATAGGTATCTCATTATGAAACAAAACATAATATATTTATAGAAAAAATACGCGCAAATTGAAGGCTTTCAATTTGTTCGTGAGTGGTTTAAGTTATTCATAATTAAATAAATATTTTAAGGGTGTTAGTCATTTTAGATCAGTATTTTTGAATCGAAATAACTAGTCCCCTAAAGAATCGATTTTTAAAAAATAGTTCTTTCTGCCATCTATGATATCTTTTTTGTTTTTGAAAAATATCAATAAATGAGTATTTGAATTGTTGTATTACCTTCCGATCTGAAAAGGCAAAAGAAATATATTACGCGATCATTTTAAAACTGTGTCCTTACATGCTTTGTGCATTTCATAACAGTTAAGTCTGGCAGAATGTTCTGTTCTTAGTGATGAATAAAACATTTGTGGAAAATTATGAAGACACTCGTAACCTCACAAGGCGAAAAAGTATTTAAATTAATAAAAACTCTCATAATAATCCCAACATGGTGGGCACATTTGCGTTGGTAGTGCAGCACCGCCAACATGTTTAGAGAAAAAGGAAGAAAAAAACTGTAACCGGGGCAAGTTCAACTTGTAACTAAATACCAAGCTGAAAGTAAAATATGCAAAACGAGTTTTACGATGTCTAAAAATTAAAGTGGGAAGGTGAGATCATGCTTTGTTTCAGAATAGTCATATGTAAATATACACACCGCATATTAAAAGGGCCTTTTCGTCAACGTAAGATATTCTGATAAGAAAAAAAAGATGCATTATTCGAGATTACATTGTTATACTTTTACAGTAACTGGAGGATCAAACCCAGGCTTCCCGTGTTCCAGAAGATGGGTGAAAACCAATTAAAAAGATAAATTAAAAGGCATTATTGAAAACTTTAAGGGGCCGTCTACAAATGATGTCACGCTTGGAGCGGAGGGGAGGGATTCATTAAATTATAACAGCTTGTGACAAATGGGTAAGAAAAAAATGTGACATCACACATTTAATTAAAATAAAAGCATTAAAAATCTGCAGATTACATTTTGAAGTAAAGTATTTTGTGTCCATATAGTAAAATTAATAAAAGCATTAAAAATCAGTAAATTAAGTTTTAAACTTAAAGCATATTTTGTGTTCATATAGTAAAATTAATATATTTAAAGCCAAATATATTAAATTCCATCTCCCGGCAAAATGTAGATGAACTTTCAAACGAGCCGGGCTAGAAAAAAAATTGAACGGACCACTCTAGCCATGTCAATAAAGAAAAAAGAAAAAAAAAAGGTCTTTTTTTTATCGTATTAATTTTATTGCCGGCTTTTTTGCAACCTTGTTTTTAACCCTCTTTTTTTTTTCTTTTGTTTTAAGCTATATTAATTTTTTAATGAATCCTTATATTTGAATGTTAAAACTTCTAAGAATCTAAGTAATCATTAATGTTGCTATGTTGTGTTGCACAGGGCCTGTTTTCATTGATTTCTGTGTGGCCGGGTTGGGCCTTAAACAGGCTAAATCGAAATCTTGATTTTTACACCGGCCTAGCCCCGGGATTTCGTCCCGTGCGGACTTTTGGGGCAAAGTGGCCAATTGACTTTTTTTTTTTTTTTTTTTTTTTTTTTTTTTCTTTTGCTGTATTGTCCTCTGTTCCCTTAGCAACGCAGGAACTGGGTGAAACAGACGTTACAAATGCTGGTATAGTATTGTCTTCCAGAAGCAGAAGATTACATTTTTTTAGCTTTGAATACATTTTATTGGTGATTTTTCGCCGTTTTGATTTTAGATAAGTAAATACAGTTTTTTTTTTTTTTTTTTTTTTTATAGCTAAATAATATGTGGTGCTATAATTATGATGTTTGATCAGTGTGAAGTGAAGTAACCTTTTAAATGATATCTGTTCGAAAACTCTAATTTATTTAGATTCGAATCAAGGCTACATTTTTGCAATGGCATCATTCCAGCCAGGCAAAGTGGCCACAAAAAGATCGGGCAAAATGGCTACTTTGCGCGGAAACGCAATTTTATTCATTGTTCATAACAAAATATTATCCAAAGTACTTTGATTTTCAAAAAAATAAGACTGGTTGGTTAATAACTTCTGCAGAGAAAGACTTGCTTTCTACATTTGCATTCTGCATGTTTGCTGGGAGCAAATATATTCCTTCGTAGATCATATTAACACGCATTACTGATTATTTTATAATATTGTAACGACTTAATATTAAAAATATGGCACAGATGTCATATACGCACCACATTTGCACGTGTTTTTTCTCCCGCCAATTTTGCATAGCACATCTATGCCAAGCAGAAGATCCGTTAGTTATATGTTTATAAAATTGTTAGCGAAATAAAATGGAAAAAATTAAAGATTTCAGTGAAATGTGCTGATTAAATGATGTAATTGCATGCATTCAATATGGCTATAAGTATTAATATTTACGAATCATTGTGAAAATTATAATTGCTGTTTTGTTACTTATTAAGTTTATTATTTGTAACTGATTATTTATTGTTTTCTTTTTAATTGAATTCATGTTTATTTATTGTTATTTTTTATTTTAATTCTTTAAATTATTTTTATTATAAAGTAAATCAATAATTATTTAAATGAAACTTTAATTTATTTATTTTTATTTCCTTTTTAAAATACTAGAATCTTTTTCATTTTTTAACTTTATTTTATTTTTATATTGCAATAAAAATCACTTGCTGTTATTTCATGCAATTTCCAATTCAAAAACAAATTTTCGTCAAATTGGCAGGATAAAAAACACGTGCAAAATGGTGTGTTATATGACATCTGTGCCAAAAATATTACAAAATATAATACTTATTCTGAAGTCGCGTTACTTCAACCTTGATTTGATTAAATAATATACATCTTAAATGAACGCGATTTGTTCATTTACCGTACGCTGGGAATTTTACCCAAGCTAAGCCGGCAAAGTGGCCATTTGTAATTTTTCTTTTAAAGTAACGTGTAAATTTTTTTAAAATAAAAAAGCTATTGAAAACTAAAATTTAATTGAAATACTAATAAATTTAATTTAAAATAATAATAAATTTAATAATAAATTTAATTGAAACTAAAGTTATTATTGTTCTTATTTCGAGAACTTTACTGATTAAAAAAGTATCATAAAAATTAGTGAAACCATTAAACTCTTCATCCCCTACATCGTCGAATTATCTGATTTAATGAATATAATTCTAACACATCATAATAGACAATGTTTGAACTCAATGTTTTTACGAAAGTAATATACAGATCAAGAACTCTTCGTCAATTTTATTAACTCTTGACTCTTGATCAAGATTATAACTCTGTATCTCGTTTTAACATACAGCACACGTGCATGTTGCGTATCCTAATGGTTACTGAAATTATAGTAAATGCACATGGCAGCAAGAAGTACACAAAGATTATATTATAATCGAGCGCATAATCGTACTTTAATAATGATGAATATCGATCGTTGCGACAAGCTTTGTGTATAAGTGACGTAAGGTGCCTGAAATCTTTCATTTCTCCTTCATAAAGTCCAAATAAAAGTTTTTGCTCACTTTAATCACAAAATGTCTGCTTTGAAATTGGACAAAGATTTCTATTTTGAAAAACTGGTGATAAAAGATTAAAATTCTGTACAGGAGATTTGGTCCAGAAAAGGTGAACACTCAATCCGAGTATAATTTATACACATCACGTACCAAAGCCAGAAGATCCAGCAGCATCTACACAAATTATCAAAAAACGCTTGCGCGATATTAGGCTAAGAGCAGACCCCACACGATGATCTTCGTGAGCTATCATTATATAGTTCAGTCAGGCCTATTATATAGTTTCAGTCATATGCAAGCCATTTTTGAAATTCTAAAAGCATCGTTGAATAAGATGAACTTTTATTTTAGCCTTTCTTTCCACAAAGATATAAATTTTCGGCTTCTTTTCATAATAATGCTCAATCTTATCCTCAACATAATACGTAATAAATAGTCTTTTAGTTCTAATTTTTCATGGACATAAAATCGCGATTAAAAGGGCCCATAATTATAATTTTTAACGCTTTCTAACGTAGTTGAAAAGTGTTTATGAATTCGATTTGTCTGACTGCCTGCATGGCGTCCTTTAGCTTGCGTAAATATACTCAGATGTGACTGATAAATGCTAGTGAGGTTTACTACGGCATGCTAGGTCTTCGGAATCAAATTGTAGGATTTATAGATCATCCACAAGAAGACTCAAAAGAATTCCGTTAAATTGTAATCTATAGATTTTTTTTTTGCATTTTAGTTTAATATGATACTACACTATTTAAAATATACTGAAATAAATACACATCACTGAGGTTAGTTAATAATATTTTTACAACAGCAGAACAAGAGTGCATAGCATTCATCATTCATTTACGAAGACACTCAAAAGAATTCCGTTAAATTGTGATCTATGGAGAAAATTTGTTTTGCAGTGTAGTTCAATATAATACTACACTCTTTAAAATATACTGAAATAAATACAGATAACTGAGGTTAGCTTACAAGATTCTTACAACAGTAGAACAAGGTGTGCATAGCAGTCATCATTCATTTACGAGGACACTCAAAAGAATTTGGTTATATTTTACTGTTTATAAGCGATTATTACTGGAAATGGGTTTTCTTCTGTAATATGTGTTTTAAAATGAAACTCATTTTTTGCAAATTATTTAGTGGCTGCCTAAATTCTATAGATCATTGACATGGCTGCACAAAAGAACTTGATAAAATTTTCGTTTATTGACGAAAATTACAGAAGAGAAATTTTCAACTGTGTGTTTCCTAAGTAGATTAAATTTTGGCATAATATGTAGTATGAATACAAATCTGTAGATCGTATACAGGGCTACACAAAATATTTCGGGTTCTGTTCTGATTATGGATGATAATTGCTGAATTTGTATTTTCAAATGTGTTTTACGATTTTTAGATTGTATTGTCGTGAATTATTTACTTAGGCACAATCTTTTACTTTATTGAACGATTAAATTTTGTTATAGTAATTTGAATGTATTGTAACATAATCACTGCTTGACTCATGATTATTATTATTATATATTTTATTTGTAATAGTTGAAATGAGGATGGACTGCCTTTACGATAATGGTAGACAATGATTGTATTATCAGTATATAACTAAGTGTTTTGTAGGAGAAGATTTTCCGGAAATACTGCAGATGAGAAAATATTTCGCGTAATCTTCACGATCCATAAAACTGCAACAAATACTTCCAGATCACCGCAACATCTTAAAAATGTACGGTCACAACAAGGGCTGATTCAATCCTCCGTTCAGAGGGGAAGGAGGTCGTGGCTTCTTTTTTCACGGAGGCAGGGGGGGGGTGGTCACATCTATTAATAAAAGTTTTTTTTTTATATCGAAGACTATTAACATATCCAAAAGGGCTACTTTTCTGATACTTTTATTCCTCATCGGAATTCATTTTCATTCGTAAAAAAAATCGCAATAATATTCGTAAAAATATAAAATTTACACATTTTCTTCAAATGTCAAGAAATTGAAGAATTTCCTGTTTTTCTTAATTTTAAATATCATTTAAGAAATTGAACATTTTATGCAATTTTTTCGAACTTTTCAGTTACAAAAATATGAGGAAGTAATTGGCTGTCGCCACTTGAAAATCAGTTTTAAACCCCATATTTTACGCAGATTTCGCGAAGTAGTCTTTGTCTTTATCGAGAAATGGAAAACGATAATAAATCACATTTATTATGAATCAGTGTACTTGCAAAAGGCTTGCATTTGAGATCAAAAATGACATCATGGATATGCCAGAAATTATTTACTTTGTATTTAAGTAGAGCTTTAAAGATGCAGAAAGATTCTCATAATTGAGCAAGGGTCAATTTTAAAGAATTAAATATATATTTCCTTTTTTAACTGTCCTTTGGGAATTTTCTTCGTTAAGGGAGAAGGGGGAGGGAATCATGATCCCCGTAACATCCCGTTATGGATTCGGTCATCGTCACAGTATACGGTGATAAGGTCTGTCTCAAAAGTTTAAGCACAAGCATAAAATGTCTATTTTCAAAGAATTATAAAAAGCTAGAAATAATAACATTTTTTTATTTGCAGATTTCGCAACAATATTTAAATAAATTATATCAAAAGTAGAAAATTAAGTTACATAATTGTAAAAAACATAATTAGAAAAATGTTTCAAAAGTTTGTGCACAATGTCAAAAACAACCTGATGTATAGGTTTTACTGAAGTTCTACTTACAAATTATTTTCCCGTGATTTTTGATCAGTTCAAATAAACGTGCTTCCATCGAAATTATTAGTTTTTGTAGCGTTTCTGGTGGCAAAGAGTACCATGCTTTCTGGATGGCTTCTTGCAGTTCTTCAGTAGTGTCATACTGCTTTCCATTGCCGTAAACCTGGCGGGTTAAAATACCCCAGACATTCTCAATCGGGGGATTAAGTTTGGACTTAAAGCTGGCCAGTCAAGAACTTTAACATTTTTTCTGAGAAAGCCAAAGTTTTGTAAAACATGATATGTGGATTGAAGCATTGTCTTGTTGAAAAATCCATTCAGGATCCCCCCCCCCCCAAATGTCGCCGAATGGATGTAAATATTGGTTTAGCGTTTCTTGATACTTTTTTTAATCTTGTCTTCCTTTTAGAAAAGCCAGAGAGGTCTGGCCATTGAATCCCAACGCACCCCGAACCATAAAAGATTTACCACCTTGCTACCTGCTGAAAAATTCCCTTGGTTCCTTTCGTAAATCATGCCAATATGCGTTCCAACCATCAGGGCCATCTAAGTTCCACTTTTTCTCGTCGCTGAATAAAACAGTAAGCCATTTGTCTCCGTAGGACATGTGCTTTTTAGCCCAGTTCAATCTTGCCTGTTTGTGATGCAATTTGAGAGACGATTTGCGAGCCATTTTCTTTAGTATGATGTAATCACATTCTTTAATACGTCTATGTACAGTGTCTTTGGACACCTGCATACTCAGATTATTTTTAATTTGCCGTATGGACATATTTTGTCTAGATACCAATGTCCGTATTCTCCGATCAGTCTGAACAGTTATCATACGAGGTCGCCCGCATCTTGGTTTCTTCTTAAAATTATCATTTCTGGAGAGTATTTGATCTCGCTTTGATCGATTTAAAACTTTTGCAATTTCAGAAACCGTTTTATTTTGCGATTTCAATTTAAAAACTTTCAAAATCTCCCTTTTTGTGAATTCTTTACCCTTCGGTATTTTTAAAACAAGAGGGAAAAATTTCTCCACTTTTTATACTTTTACAAAAGTGCAATATGATGTCATACAACGTCATTTCACACGGTCAATCCCGTGTTTCTAAAAAAAATTGCATAAAGTGCTTAAACTTTTGAGACAGCGTTTCTTCAAGAAAAAAGAAAAATTAAGTAAAAGTAAACATATTTTTTATTTTAACCACCCGAAATGGCTTATTTTATTTTATTTTGATTAAATGCCGAGTATTTATTGTAAATTAGCATAAAATTTTTTCTTCTTCAATTATTTTAAACTAGTTTTGCAGAGTGCTTAAACTTTTGAGACAGCGTTTCTTCAAGAAAAAAGAAAAATTAAGTAAAAATAAACATATTTTTTATTTTAACCACCCAAAATGGCTTATTTTATTTTATTTTGTTTAAATGCCGAGTATTTATTGTAAATTAGCATAAAATATTTTCTTCTTCAATTATTTTAAACTAGTTTTGCAGAGTGCTTAAACTTTTGAGACAGACTATACTAGAATTTAAAATATGCAATTTTCAAACATAGTAAAAATAATTCATTTCATCTATTTTTATCGTCTGGTTCTTCCCACGTTCTTCTTTTCTTAACAGCATAATCATCACTCTGTCTGATCTAAGATCATCTCTAATTCCGCAGTACAAATTGAGAACAGGGCACACACTTTAGAATTCGACACCTGTGCATCCAATCCCGTATTTGCCAGCGTGGTCGTTATCATCAGGCGCTGCACCCACACGTCCATACAGCATGTAGCTTCTCTTCTTATCGCTGCAGTCTACAGCCTACTTATGGGCTGCATATGCAAATCGACCTGAAAAACGACAACCCACATGACACAAAACTCCAGAAGACATTAATGCAATTATGGGTTGGGTTTTTTGCCCGAATTACAAAATCGTGAGAGTAAAATACGTAACTGCTGACAGATGAACGGTGATACACTTTCGTGAAAAAGGAAGAAAGAAACAATTACGGGCACTTCCTTGATTTTAATGCGGTCTTTTTTTACTTCCAGGAAATTTGGCCTTAAATGCGATATAAGTGATCTTTCCGTACAAATCCACTTATGATGACGCCGAAATTATAATGATTTCTTAATTAAAATAAAAAATTGTGATAAATAAATTGATGCTCTAATTAAATGGATTAAAATATAGCCTTAGACGTTTCAATATCTGCTTGGTAGCCAAACAGGCTCTAAAGATAAAGGATTTGCACTAAAATTGACGTGATTAATGTTGAAAATTATTCATGAACATATGAAATTGATATCGACAGATCAAAGTATTGTTATATTGGCATGAATAGTAAGACATTTAGCTATAAAAGAAAGGAACACATAGCTGATGTAAAGTACAATAGAGAACACACACACCTTGCAAGATTATAACAAGGTTTGTTCTTCTGACATATTGACGAAATTCCCGATTTCTCTTCTTGCATCTGACTGAGAAAATTTTTGACCTTTTTCTCCGCGATCGTTTGACGAATTTCTTGATGTTTTCCCGCGACCAATTAACAAATTTCGTGATATTTTTTCCATGGTCCATTGACAAACTTTATTTTTCCCTCGCGACCGATTGAAGAATTTCACGAAATTTCTCCATGACCAATTGACGAATTTTGCAATATTTTTTTGCGACCGACTGACAAACTGCGCAATGTGAATTTTTATTCAAATATTTTTTCTTAAAAATCACAAAAAAATAACGTGTCTTTTAAATCTTTATTTGACCTTTGGTTTGGTTTTTATACATTATTCTTACATACTTCTCGAATGATTGACGAAATCTGCATCTTTTTTTCTACGGCTTTTTTACGTATTTTGCGAGGTGTTTTGCCTTTTACCGAAAAGAGAAATAACCAAAATAGCTGTAATGGACACTGCACCCAACCAAATTGTTCTGCAGTCAGCACTACATAAAAATGAAATTAGATTTTGTGATGCACGTAAAGAAAAAAAATGTTTGAACTCCAAGGAAACATATTTAGAAACAAACTACAAGTGCAGTACAATAATGTATAAAAACCAAACCGAAGGTCAAATAAAAATTTAAAAGACACGTTTAAAATTTATTCAAAATATAATAATAAATCAAAATTTAAAAAAAAATTCGGTAGATTATTTTTTAAACGAAAAGTGCTTGAATAAGAATTTATAATCAAAATACACGAAATAATAGTCTAATTTTATTAGTTATTAATTTACATTATAAGTTGTTACTTTATACATTTTTAATTAATTTTGTAACGGACGGTTGCCCGTTGGGAGTGTTCTGGTGGTTGTTGAAGGCATACATGACTCGAGATATAAGATAAAACCAGTTTATTTAAACGGTTAGGGCTCAAGGAAAGTGGAGCTTTTCGTTCTTTAATTTTAATAACTAGTAACAATACTAAAAGATTAAACTCATACTCACGGCTCCAGCACTAGCCTTAATCGAGGCACTTCGAATCAATTTCTCACGTAAGCTTCAGCTAAACTGCTAGATAAAACTTTATTAAACAGTCCGTGGCTATGCAACACTCTTTATTAACTTTGAAATACTCAACATAAATAATTATTATCTCTTACCAACAGCAAACTTCTCGAAACGCTCCGCTTTGAATGAACTAAGTCGGCAATTGCTGCTGGCGGCTCACTGCAAAACTCCTGGCTAACTCACTGGAGGCTCAATAATAACTTGCTATAACTCGATCTAGATCAATCCAATGCTTGTCATCACCGCCTAGCTAGCTTGCGCCGCTAGACACACTTAGCAGGCTAACGCCGCTAGGCACACTCACACACTCAAACTCCAAGCTTTTATATGCTGCAAACTGAGATACTACAAATTTACATATTACTTCTGGCCACGACTTAACTGTACGAGGAAACCGAGGAAGACATACACGCTCTGAAAGTTAAAGTAAAAGAGAGGATAGATGTCGCTTTCACGCTATACAATGTTAAATCATTGACGTCACGATCTCAAAAAATGCTAGAGTGCCTTTATCACAAAGGTCACCCCCTCACAATTTTACTTATAAATTCAAGATTCAAAAACTACATAAGATATAAATCTCAAAATGCTGGGAAATATTCAAGTAAAGTTACAATATTCTGCTTTTATAAGAAAATATCCAAAAAGTAAAGTACAACGTCCAGTTTTTATAAGTTTTCAATTAATTGTATCTATAAGTGTAACATTAAAAAATATATAAGATAGAAATTTCAAAATGCAGGAAAATAGCTAAAAAGCAAAACAGTCTCTTTTTTCCCATTAATTTTATAACTAAAAAAAATTAAAGTGAAAGTGAACGGTAATTTTAAAATATAGAAAAATAAATATCCAAATAAAATATTCAATGGACGACATAAAGCTTCAGATAAAAGATAACAGAAAATCCAAGGTTATATAACAGGTTTTTTGCATTTATTAATTAATTCTTTTTTTTCTTTTCTTTAAGGAAGAAATAATCATTAAGACAATTAATATAATTTTATAAATTTGATTAAAAAAGATGAATATTTGACATCAAGAAAATAATATTCAATCTAAAAATCATTTTTAAAATGCAATCATAATACAATTATTAATAAAAAATAAAAAATAATAATTTTATTTGAATGATTTTTAAATTCAAATGCTTAAACAAAAGCATAGTTAGACGCAAAATCTATTTTTAATCCTTTCTATTAAATTTAGAAATAAAGGAAATAATAATAAATAATAATACAGTAAAATTATTATAGTAAAATTCACAATGGAAGAAATTGGTAACCCTTTCTGATTTAACTTGTTTTTCCTTGTTTGTATACATTGTTTTTAGGGGAAAATTACTTTTACATTAATATAATAATATTAAAGAAGCTATCCCAATCACTGAAGTTAAAAGGATAATTTAACTTTTCAACAATTTTGTTTATTTTTTAAAATAGGGTTTAAATGGTGAACTCACTGCAATTTCAAAGTTAAGAAAAACAATGAATTTTGAAAAAAAAAATTAATTGCATATTTAATTAAAATCTAAAAAAAAATTAATTGCTTTTTTAAAAATTCCTACTACATTTTAAAACATTAATATTTTTTGCCCATATTTTTTTATGTGTATTACTCAAAAGTGTGTATAGAGGTTTAGATACACCTACTATTACATTTAATGTAATTTTTTTACTGATAAATATAATAAAAAACGATAAAATGTGGCACATCTTCATATACTTTTATTTTAAAAAATAACAATAATAATAAATAAATAAAAAACCTTGAAGGCTAGTTTCATACGTACATGTATCACTTATATAATAAAGAACATACACGAAAAAAGTTAAAATTCTATCTCAAATATAAAAAAATGCCTTAGTATTTTTAAAAGAGGAAAGTAGTGAAAATGTGAACATGAAAAAAAAATTAAGTTGTATGGATACATTATTGTATAGTTGTATGGATTGCATTGGATACATTAACAAAATTTACAATATCTTATATAATTGCTGAGGGTAAAAATTAGGCATCAAAATATTCACAATTAAACAAGCTTTCGTTTAATATTAAAAAGAGAAAAAAAAGAATCGACATTTTGACCAAATTTTGAGTAAATTTTCCCTTAAAGTTTACTGAAATGTAATGAATATTCAACATTCTCTTTACCGAAATTGCACATGGATCGTATGCCATTACTCTAAAGAAGCATTTCTGAAGACGCTTGGAAAATGTTAACCGATCTAAAAACTTTCTAGTACATTTTATATTTTATTATAAACTACCAAGTAGCAGGCTACTACCGCTACACTCATTGGTTTCTCTAAACGAACTTTGAATTAAACAAAATACATCCGTGTTAGGAATTCGTTAAAAATCTTCTGACAGTCTTGCAAATGGGTAAAATAGTATTTTTTTTTTCTCTGCATTTTGTTTTAAATGCTAAAAAAATATGATTCTTTCAACATTATGTAAAAAAAAATTTAACTACATTTATAAATGTAACCCTTAATATATTCATCATTGCATTAAAAATCCATTAAATAACAAAAATTTACTATTTTAAATATTGCTTACATTGCAGTGAAACCTGCAGCTTAGTGAACATATTAATATGGGCTTGTCAGTGAGAGGGTTAAAAAGCAATTATAAGAATGATTAATTAAAAAATAATAGTTTTATATAAACTGGGTTTAAAAATTAAATATTTAAATGCTCTTTGTTAAAAAGATAAAAAAAACAGATGGAATATCTGGTTTCATTGAATTTCGTTAATTTTATAAACAAATGAAAGTAATAAACAAACATTTCAAAATGAAAGTAAACATTAACTATCTTACATCAAACATTCATTGATTAATTCCAAAAGTTAGATTGATTTTAAAAGAAATATTTAAAAGTCATCACATCATATTTCTGCGGGTTTCAACTAAGAGAGAAAAATATACTAAAGATCAGCAAAATAAAGCAAAAAAGTTTAATATCGATTATATTTAAAACAAAACTTAATTAAAAGTTCTTTATTCAAAGACAAGACATAATATTTAATTTTGTTGGTTTTCGCTTAATTTTGTAAACAAATGGGAGAGAATTTTAAAATATTTTAAAATGAAGGAAAATATTAATTATTTTAAATGTTCAATGGACAAAACTTAGATGAGTATTAACAAAAATTTCAAACTCATCACATATTTTTAAATGTGATAATTTTAAAAAAAGCCAATAGAAGTTGTACAAATCATAAAAATTGAGTAAAATATAAATTAAAATTTACCTTAAAATTCCATCACAACATTAAATACTTTATGAGTTCACTATCAGAAAAGAAGGTAGGCACGAAACAAGTAAATCTGCAGTTATAATTTTACCATCAATTTTTTCAAATGAAAGAAGAAAAAAAAAATGAAACGTCATTTTCAGAATAGAAATAAGTATTAAATATCCAAATTAAACGTTCAATGGCCGACTTCAGAGGTTAGTAGAATATTAACAGAAATTTCAAGGTTGCACTTATTTACTGGCTCTTTAAAATTTTCACGGATCATTTGATGGACTTTTATAACAATTCAACGCAGAGAAAAGAAAATTTCATATTCATATATCCGTTTCATTCACCAAAACTTAATACGAAGTTCTTTCTTTAGTAATTCAAGGTCAAGCACTAAAGGGAAAAAAAAAGAAAGTAATGTGCAAATAAAGAAAGAAAATTAAACGTTCTCAATCTTAATTGAAGTGAAATAATATGTTGAAAGAAAATAATACCTTTTATCTATTTAATGCCCTATAATTTTCGCGTAGACCTTTTAGGTAAATGAAATAAAGAACACAATCCGAGTGCAGCAATCAGATGCGTTGCACTCCATGTTTCAATTTGCAAAAGAGAAAAACAAACATAATTCCATCTTACATTTAAAGAAGATTTATAACATTAATTTAAAAATGATTTCTTAGAAAAGATATAAAATATACATTGTAAAAAGGAAAAGTTTTTCTTAATCTAGGAAAATATAATACCAATGAAAATATACAATAATCTCATCTGAGTTACCCACGATTCCGAGACGTGTTCTTTAACTTTAAAATAAGTATAAAATATACATTGTAAAAAGGGGCAAGTTATACTTAAACTAGTATATAATGACCCATAAAAATGTATAATAAGCCTTATCTGAAGATTCCGAAAAGCATTCTTTATCTTTGAAATACATTGTAAGAAGTACAAGTTATTCTTAAACAAGAAAAATATTATGTAACCACCAATAAAAGTGCATAATAAGACCCATCCGACAATTTCGAAAACTCTTTTTTTAATTTTAGAATAAATATAAAAAAATACACCGCAAAAATAACAGTTTTTTCTTAATGAAGGGGGAGAAAAGATATCACCAATGAAGATATACAATAGTCTCATTTGAGTTACCCACAATTCCAAAAAGCTTTTTTTTTTTTTTTTTTGAAAATTCAGAAATCAATATAGTTTTTAGATTTAAAAAATAATTTGAAAAATACAGTTTCTTGGATTCCATGATTTTTTTAAATTACTTCTGAGATCATTTTTTGGTGTATTAATTTTTATCAACATAATACATAGGTATTTCAGATGCTGTCTGTTTTCAAATTCAACAAGCATATTTTACAGACACATGTGATCTATCATTACATGTAGTATAAAACGATGAAATCTAACATGCCTTCATACACTTTTATTTAAAAGAAGACAACAACAAAAACAAAACTGATGGCTAATTCCATGCACATATTTATTACATATTCGCGTTCTTTTTGCGATTTTTTGACCAATATTCGTGTTATTTTCGCGATTCTTACAGAAAATTCACGTCTTTTTTGCGATTCAATAATAACGAAATTCATGTTTTTCTGCAATCTATTGACGATATTTGTATTTTTCCGCGATCTTTTGACGAAATTTGGGTTTATTGCGATTTTTGACGAAATTCGCAGGTTTTTATTCCGAGATTCTATGATGAAATATTTTTTGAAAAATCCTGCATTTGGCCGGTACTTTCCAAATTTTTAGTAGCCAGTTTTTCACATTTACACGTCGATTGGCGATGGGCGACTGGCGAGTGCTTATTTTCATCTTTATAACATAAATAATAAAAAATGCGTACAAAAATTATTAAATCTATTTCAAAGAAAAAAAAACAGGAAAGAGGCGAAAATATGAACGAGGAGAAAAACCGTTTAAAGTTTTCATTTGTGTGGGGAATTGCGCTGATTTGATTAACAAAATTGACAATATCTCGCAATGTAAATAAAATGAAATGTCAAAATATTCACAATTAAATGGGGTTTCATTTAATATAAAATGAAATCGACATTCTGAGCAATTTCGACGTAAACTGTTCTTTTAACATTAAAATTAATAAAATTTTGCACATAAAAGTCATACATTAAAGCTAGATTTTGCATAATAAATTCAGCTATGCTTCTGAAAATATTTAATCGAGAACTAATAGCATTCTAAAACAGCGTTGAATTCAGACACTTTTCTACGGGAAGAATTTCTCCGATTTCAGGAGGAAGGGGAATGACATTGTAGAGTTCCGGGTGGGCGTGCTTTTTTTAAATCATTGAAAATACAAAATCTCAAATCCCCCGGGGGGTGAGTGGGTTCTCAGGAGACATCCTCCCCGGTTCAAGTCTAATGATCGAAAAGTTACAGAGTTCTACTTTGTACATTTTCCAACATCTCCTTTTGTGTTTTCTTTGAGTCTAGTAGGTGAAATGTTTGAGAAGCCCAGATTTTTATTCTGTTGCTACACACTTTTTTTTTTTCCCGAACAGATATAAAAGCCAAATTTTTTAATTTATAAAGCGTGCCAGCGAAAAGGAAAACCCGTAACTGGATATCAAACGTATTAAATCATATCAAGGTAATCTAGAATTATATGAAAAACCACAATGAAATGAAAGGCATGATTTCATCGGACAATTGACTTACTTCACATAATTGTCGCATAAATACTAAACCTCAACACCGATTTAAAAAGACAGCTGCCAAAGCCGGACTTTCTTACACAGTTAGTAGGCAAGAAGTTTTTTAGTAAGCACGTCTACAATTCAAACCATTTCAATTGCAAAATCTTTTTTAATAAAACCTTATTCCATAAAGAAAATGCACAACTATCATTTAGGGTGTCACAAAAATATCTGTACATAACTTCAAAATTTTATTTTAAAAAAATGAGTAGGCCTATAATAGCATACTTGTTTAGAACAATAAATTATAAGAAAAAAATGTGTTAATTAGTCACTTTTTCATGCATATGTGTGTAAATTTGTAAAATTACACCCTTGTCACAAAATGTAAATTTTTTCGCTAAAATTTACCTGTATTTATATGTTTTTAGTGACTTAATGGAAGTGTGTAATTCGTTATATCTTCAAAAACGCAAACGAGTGAGTTAATGGTGGAAAATATTACGATTTGAATATTTATTCGAATTAGTGTGTTAATGTAATTTACAAATTGTGAATATTATACAAATATCTGAGTAATTTGCATATTACGCTGAAATTCTTGTATGAATATTATACAGATATATACGTAAGGATAGAAGAATATGCACAAATTTTACACAACTATATCTATAACAACAGAATATTACACAGGTTTGGGTGTAAAAATATTATGCAGAAATATGCCCAAGAAGATAATATTACACAGAAATGTGTGTAGATATGTGAACACAATTAATAGCGATATTTGAAAATAAAATAATAACGATATTTGAATACGTTTCGGTAAGTTTTTTGTTTACTGTAGCTTGAATTAAATAGTAAATTCATTTTCTTATTGTATATGTAGCTTTCAAATTGAAAGGATAAAAAATCCTATGAAATTAATATCAGCATCACGATTTTGGTATTTTTCAAAATTTGATTTTACAGTGTGTTTATTCATATTCTATTCATAAATTGTGGCTGTACTATTTTTGGGCTTCAAAATAACTTTAAAAGAGAGATGGCAAGCAGTAAGTATATAATTTCAGACGATTCTGTTTTTTGTAAATTAAGATTACACTATTTTGTGGACTAAAAACAAATCTGCTGGAAAGAGAATAAGAACTATATATACAGTGGCGGTCAAAAGTTTCCGGCCAATTAGTTTCTTTGATTTATTTACCAGAAGATTTCAGCAAAGAAGAAGCACAAATGCTTCAAAAGTTGGGAATATGTGAATGACCTCTGACCATATGATAATTTTGATTGGATACTGAAGACGCTTCATGCAAAGGGGGAAAATTCGAAGTTCGCCTTTGCAAAAGTTTCCGGCCACTCATCATTACTTAGATTTTTTCTATCAGTAAAGTATTTTTTGGTCGTGTTTGTGAATGAATCAACTTGAATAGCATAGTTTAAATTCAAAATTGAAAAGCTCAACAATTATGTTCGTAAATTAATGATTTGTTTGTCATTAAAGGGCCAAACTTCTCGAAATATTGCGGCAAAGTTATCGATCGGGAGATCAATTATGAACGATATTTAAAAATTATATGAAGCTGGCCATGACCTTCTGGACTTTCTGTGGTCCGTGAGATTCTGGAAAATTACTGTTCTTGTGGTCAGAATAGTCAGGAGAAAAACAACTGATGACCCCCTTTAAAATTCCATTGCAATATCCCGCAATTTACGGAATGAAAATATTGCTGAAATAAGTCGGTCTACCGTGTCAAGATGTTGACTTGATGCAGAACTTTATGGAAGAGTCGGTGTTCAAAAATTTTTCATAGGTAAAAAAATATAAACGTACTCGACTGGCGTTTTCCAAAAAACACAAAACCTGTCAAGTCAAAACAGGAAAAAAAGTACTATTTTACAATCAATTGAATTTCAATCTTTTTTTAGAGTGATGGCAGACACTATGTCCGATGGCTTAACAACAAAAGATATCATTCGACCTATGTTATTCCTACAATGGAGCTGGCCGAGGACACGTTATGCTGTGGGGAGTATTTTCTTCAAAAAGTGTCGGTACGTTATTTGAAATCCACGGCAAGATGAATGGTACAATGTATAAGGATATCTTGCAAGACCATTTTCTGCCTTAGAGAAAAAAATTTGGTCGCAACCATTTTTTTTTTTTTAAATATTAACGACATAAATAATGTATGCAAGCCTCGATAAGCAATGGTCTTCGCACAAAAAATTTCGTTTTTTAAATGGTCAGCCCAAACTCACAACATGAACCCAATAGAAAATCTTTGGAAAGAAGTTGGTAAAAGTCTGCGTAACTATAAATATTCCAACTCAGCCGAAATTTCGCCAAAGTTGATAGAAATGTGGAGAAAACGTACCGTCCGTAGACTATCTTTAACCGTTGATTGTATGAATGTCACGTTGCTGCGCAGCAGTACTTATTACTAAAGCTAATAAAATAGTAATATGATAAAATATTAATTGTAAATGTTGTTGATCACTGTAATTTTCTATTACAATATCACTTTTTTACAAACTTATGAAGGTGGCCGGAAACTTTTGAAAACATGCGTTTTCCTTTATACTTAATATTGTCAATTAAATTTATTGATGTTTACATGTTCTTCCAGAAGTAAGTTCCTAACTATTATGTCAATAAAATGTATAAGTATCACTTTGAGATTCCTCTTCATATGGGTATACTTACAAATTAACTGAAAAATTTTTGCTGGCCGGAAACTTTTGATCGCCACTGTATATTACACAGATATTTTTAAACCCATGCACAATTTATACGCTAAACTGTGTATTTCATAGCTATCTATGCGCTACGCAGGAAAACATGTATATTTTGAAATTGTCGCATCAGGGCGTGTATTTGTCAATTTTCGCTCTTTTTTGCACTTAAAAACAAATCATTATTGTATCATCAATATACCCTTTTGAGTGAGTAAATTTACTCATTTAATTCTCAGAATGTAAATAGAATAACTCACTTTTTTTTCTATTGTTTGTCTCAGGTCATAGATAGTGCTGCACAATACATAAACTATTATTAAAGATTTCAATTATTCAAAAATTACAACCCATAGAAAAGGGGGATAAAATCTTACACTAAAGAGTCAGAATATTACGAAGAAAATTTTTGTTTCCATTTTTTCTTAGCTTTTAACTATTTAAGCCGTTTTAGAAAAGAAAAAAAAAACAGCTTTTTTTTAAAATTTTTCGGAGTTAAAGAAAGTTTAGTTAACTGAATCTCAAAATCCAGCGAAATGGCCCTTCCCAGCATTTCTTTTAGGAGATTAAGTGATACACCCCCCCCCTCCCTTCCACTCCCATACACACACACGCCACAACCGGCACCAATATTCAAAATTATTCAAATTTGAATTAAGGAGAGTCGACTGTATTCTATAGAAAAAAAAGATCATTTTTAAACATTCATTGTTCAGAGATAATGAGTTACTTTCTAGGTCAAATAACATGTTTAATATGAATATTTTTCGTCCTATAATTTCTCCATTCCATTTTTTCCTAAATAGGAAACCACAACAATACCAATTCATAAATATTACATCATTCTGCAACCGAAGAAAATACTGGTTTCATGAGGCTATCTTTATTCTAAATCACCGAACTTCTTGAATTAAAGAGATTAAATGGCATACTCGGAAAGATACGATAGTATTTTTTACCTTGAATTTGCTTACTTTATTTTGTCCTTTATTTATTTTGTAATCCGTGTTCATTGTGTTCATTCAAAAAAATTCGGAAACCACCTTTTGCACACCTACTGAGCTTCGGCTGACTCATTTTCAGAGAATCGGTGTCTTTCCATTGATAAGAGATGGAAAAGATTTTAGAGAGAAAAAAAAACAACCTGCTTTCTTACAAAAAAAAAAAAAACTTGAAAGGCAAATTGAACCAATTTGTGCCTGAATTTTTATTTTCTGAAAATTGTTGTTAAAAGCGCTTTAAATTATTGAAAAATTAACTGGAAAAATGCTTTAAAGAACTTTTTTTTATTTATTTATTTAATAAAATGTAAGTTTACTAAATATGGGAATATGCGTAATGTTTGTAATACATAATTATATGTTTTGTCTAAATTTACATAAAGTACGCTTTTAAACTGTATATTATATACTATAATTAGTATTTTTATGACTACTAAAAAACTATGTTCATTTCTTTACTGCGACTGATTACATTAAAAATATTAATACTAATAAACTAAGAATAATCATATTTGAGTCCTAAAAACAATTCCTTTTATAATCATCTTAAAAAGCACTTTGCATAAATAACTGTCCCCTAGATGGCTAATAAAAATATGCACTCTTTCATATTAATCATACAAAAATGCATAAAAAATAGATTTGAACACATAATTTCACAATTTAAAAAAATACATATTTTAAAGAAGTCTACACGCTAAGATTATAGCCTATTTATTTGCATCCTTGGTTGAAAAAACATAAATATACTTATTTTTTGGATTTCGCCATTTTGAAAAATGAAATATCTGTAAACTCGGAAAAAAATTTCACTTAAGGGGACACAATACCTTCGAATTGGTCAAAATGTATATTTTCTTTTTTTAATATTAAATGAAAGCTTCTTTAATTGTGAGTATTCGGACACCTCACTTTTATCTATACAATTATATCACGAGAAATTGTAAATTTTGTTAATAGATCCAGCACAATTACCCATATAAATGAAAACTTTAAACTGGTTTTTCTCCGTATTCAAGTATTCATGTTTTCATAAAAGGTTTTTTTTTTTTTTTTTTTTTTTTTTTTTTTTTTTTTTTCTAATGGTATATTGAACATTTTTATGTATGAATTTAACGTTCAAATTTATAGTTATTTTTTTAAAAATATTTAAATTGAGAGATTGTTGAATTTTCTTCATTTTGGATATACACGAGAGAAATGAAAAACCATATTCAATATAAAATCCCACACATCTAAAAATTCATGCGCAATTTTATGTAGTATATTCTAATAGATGAGGGAAAAAAATCGAAGCAAAAATATCTATGTTTGTAAAAATAGTAGAAATTTTTAAAAAGTTTTTTTTTTAATTTAAATAAAAAAATAGGCTGTTTAAATATAGTAGCGCGTGCAATATTGTATATGCTACATTGACACTAATCGAAGGATATGTGGATACAGCCCCTCATCTTTTTGTTTCATTTCGGAAATAATGGATTTTGAGCTTAATCTACCGACTATAATTTTCAGAATTTTCAAGCTTTTTTTTTTTCTTTGACTTCCACAAAATTTGCTCTATACATTTAGCGAATACGTTATGCAAATTATATTTTGTTGTCGTTCACGCATGCGCAGTGTAACATTATTCAGTGAGCCTGCTTATTTTTCATACAATTTTTAAAACATTTTAATTATAATTGCAAAGTATTACGTACAATGCTGTTTGTCATATTTTATTAAACGAATGGTTTTTTTATATATATATATATATTAAGAAGTCTGCAAATTATGAGCAAAAAACTTTGCTAAATTTGGGACTGTTTTTTTTCTTTAAACCCTTAAATTCTCAACAAGTATATATGCTATCCTCATAAAATGAACACAGTTTATTACTGTAAGCCCCATAATCGTAATTTGTTGTTGAAATGCTTTTGCTGTATTAGTTTTGACAAGGTTATCCAAAAGAACTTCTTTTTTTTTCAATTTGTTAACAGTCCCATATGGGATTTCGGGAAAAAATCTTCACGGAAATATATGACCTGTACTATTCCGTTTACGCAACTGGAGTGTCAGAATAATTCCTTATATATTTTTCTAAGTATTTAACAAAAACGTCTAAAATCGCAAATGGCCAGTCGCCTTTGGCTATATAGTATATTCATGAAAATATATGATATTCTTATACAAATAAATATACATATTATACAACATCCTTATATTCATATACTATAACTATAGATCATTTTGTGCATTTTATTTTTCAAGGTGATCCCAAAGTTGATTTCTTTTTCTTTTACTTTTTGTGGCCAATTAAATTCTCGAACACTGTTTATAGACATGTTTTAGAACAAAATAAATGTTTACAAACATCTTAGATTTGCCTTAGTCAAAAACACAGAATAATTTTTTACACACTCTTTAAGTATAATTAAAAAACAAATAAATTTTCACATACACTGCAAATATGATGTAAGATTCAAATAATTTTCAAGCACACTTTGTATAAAATTTAAAGTGAAATAAATGTGCACAACCATCTTGAGTTTGCCTTAGAACTAAATAAATTTTTACACCCATTTTAGATATGATTTAGAACCAAATACTTTTTCTCAGACACCGCAAGCATGTCTCAGCACCAAATAATTTTCTTGCGTTCTTTAGGTATTATTTAAAACCCAATAAATTTTAACAACACAGTTTTACTTACATAATTAACTAAATAAAAATTGCACAAAAGGATGGCACTATTTTTTTTCCTTTTAATTTCAAAAGCTTTTAGAGATAAGTTCAACCAGCTGACAAGTCTAAAAGTACACATGATATACTGGGTTCAAAAGTAACCCATAGATCTAGCTTTAAAAAGTTTTGAATAACATTTTCCTTCGGGCTTTTTTCAAATGCATTCGAAAAGCAAAACTTTTTTCGTGAAGAACTCTTCAGAAATCCACGGCAATTTACAAAAGCGTGCAACTACAAATTTCAGCGGACTGACCCGTCCTTGTCAAAGTCGACAAATCTATGTTGACATACATTCGTAGGAAGTCATATACACCCACATGCATGCAATTTATTTGCGACACCTTGATAAGTTGTTTGAAAGCATTCTGACTCTAAGAAGTCGTTAAAAAGTTACGGTAAGAAGTAGCAAAGAAACCTCTCAGCACGTTTCAGACAATTTGCGAGACAGGTGGAAAAGAGTGAAAAATAAAAAGTGTAAAAAGATGCATGTCCTTGGATTTTTTTTTTCTTTTTAATTCAAAGTGTATATTGGAATCAATGAAAGTAATGTTTTAGGATTAAGTGGGAGATTATCAGTATTTTAGATTGGAACTGGCTGCTTTTTTTTTTCTTTAAAAAATGTTTAGAGGTACTTTCAATTTGACTCAAATCACCAATAAAATTCGTTACTTTATAGAGATAGCTCGGGCTAAAAGTACCCAAAAATTATGGCTTATTATTACGGAGCTATCAATTAAAATATAATAGGTCTGCTATAGAATATAATAGATAAATATATGCTTCATCTGTGGATTAGAAACGTGTCTGATATTTTCACGTCTAGATCAGGTTTAGCTGCTCATGCATATAGGAATCAGCAACAGCACAAATGCGAAAAACCTGGTTACCAACGTCTCCGGATTTGACTCCATTACACTTTTAGACCAATAACGTAAATCTAAAAGTTGTAAACGTTTTTTTAACACATTTTACATCATAATTAATACATAAAATCTTGATAGAACTTTACAATAAATTTATGCGAAACACCAGAATTCTTTTCAGTGTGCATGTGACATAAACGGTACACGTGATAAACACTGATTTATACAAACACATTTTTTAGGAAACACTTCCTTAAACTAAGAACACCAAAATGGTGTGTGTGTGGGGGGGGGGGGGAGATGCGCCCACAAAGATGCTTAAAAAAAATTAATTCCCCTGTGGTTGCGGTGTAGGAATAACATAAAAAAGGAGGATTCGTATCAACCACAGTACCAACTTTTGTCAAAATATTGTGCCATAGTGATAGAAAAGAAGAAAGCAATAACATTTAACAACCAGAAATTGTATTGATATCAGTAATTTTAATGTTTTAGTGATTATTTTTTAGGTTTTCATTTCTTCATCTATGAATAAACTACAAATATCAAATGAAAACAATTTTGTGCTTAAGCTATATGAGTACTCCAGAAGCCAAGGGATATAAGTGACAAAATTGAAAAAATTTGCACAGACGACCTCGAAATATGCTTTTTTCTTTCCAGGTAATGAAATATAAGTGATTTTCTAATATGTACTGCATTCTAGAGATCAACCACTTTTTCCGAATCATTATCAATATGGATTAAGATAAATTTAAAAAAAAATGTACTGTACTTTTTTTTTTCGCAGTTATTAAAGTAAGCGTTCAAAGGCCACAATGAAACAAGCGGCAGTTTCCTATTTCAATTCAGCCAATTATTATTAATGTTAAAATTTAACGTCAATTATCTTTGAATTCGATTTACACCAAATCGGATTTTTCTCACTTGTACCTTTTGGCTTCTGAGGTCCCCACATAATATGTTCCGTATTCCCCCATATTAGCCGGCATGCCGCAAAATTCGAAGGAAACCAGATTTTTGAATATTAATCACATGACTTTCCCTGCATGTCGGAAAAAACGAAGATCTACAAAAACGGAAAAGAATAAGGTTCATTAGTTATATTCAGTAGCAGCGATTTCTGTTGGGGAGGAGGACTGCAATATAGAGATTGTCCCTAATTTTCTAATTATTTATTTTACATTTTTTTTAATATGTAGTTAAGATAATAAAAACGTGTTTCATATGTCTCATACCATTTCACACAAAGCATTCTTCCTAGCACCCATCCGATATTTACAATATAGAAATAGATTATCTCATACCATTTCACACAAAGCATTCTTCCTAGCACCCATCCGATATTTACAATATAGAAATAGATTATCTCATACCATTTCACACAAAGCATTCTTCCTAGCACCCATCCGATATTTACAATATAGAAATAGATTATCTCATAAATTATTACATGAACAGAAATATTCTCACAATATATGAAATAAGAAAAAATGTAATAATTATCTACAGAAATAGGTGCTTACCATAACAAAAAAGTTATTTTATATGATAATTTAATCAACTTAGTAAAAATGCAATGCATGAAAATTTTGCTTAATTCTAAGATAAATAAAATCTAATGATCGCTTAAATATGTGTGAATATATGTATAAAGAGAGACAGGGAGAAATAATAAATATGGATGTTTTCTCTTTAAAATGAAAAATGTTGTTCGAAAAATCAAAATAAATTAACCGACCATTCTCCAGTAGCGAAACGTCAAATTTTCCGGCATACCGGCTAATGCGGGGGAATACGATATGTATATATAAAACCATTATATAATACTACAAATCAACATCTACATCAAACATAGAAAAATCCAATATAACATACATAAGCTCGACAAGACAATCACATAGAATTAGCAATAGTGGAACAGTGACAAATAAAAATGAAATTTGTGATAATGAGATATATAGGGTAACATCCCCAGTGATTGGCAGGCACCAGTGATTGGCACATCCTACAAAAATGTCCTAAAATAAGATTTATATCCATGTCTTTTAAAAATGCAAGAGCATATACCAGTTATATGCTCATTTACTTTACAGATTATAACTTTGATTTGTGCTACTAAATGACAATAGTATCTAGTAGAGATGTGTCATTTGTTGAGGAACGATTCCAAAGGAACGGTTCCGGTGGTGGAACTGAACGAACGGTTCCTGTCTGTAAAAAGGATTCGTTCCTTTTCGGAACGATTCCAAAATGGAACGGTTCCTCGGACTCGTTTCGAAAAGGAACGGTTCCTCGGACTAGTTCCGAAAAGGAACGGTTCCTCGGACTAGTTCCGAAATGAAACCATTCCGAAAATGAACGATTGATCGGACTCGTTCCGAAAAGGAACGATTCCTCGGACTAGTTCCGAAATGAAACCATTCCGAAAAGGAACGATTCCTCGCACTCGTTCCGAAAAGGAACGATTTTTCGGACTAGTTCTGAAATGAAACCATTCCGAAAAGGAACGATTGATCGGACTCGTTCCGAAAAGGAATGATTCCTCGGACTAGTTCCGAAATGAAACCATTCCGAAAAGGAACGATTCCTCGGACTAGTTCCGAAATGAAATCATTCCAAAAAGGGACGATTCCTCGCACTCGTTCCGAAAAGGAACGATTCCTCGGACTAGTTCCGAAATGAAACCATTCCGAAAAGGAACGATTGATCGGACTCGTTCCGAAAAGGAATGATTCCTCGGACTAGTCCCGGAATGAAACCATTCCGAAAAGGAACGATTCCTCGGACTAGTTCCGAAATGAAACCATTCCGAAAGGGACCGATTTTATTTTAAAATAAGATATATTTTGATTTAGTAAAGCAAAGTGCATTGCCCAAATATCCTTCAAATGTGCATGAAAAAAAATCGGGGTGAAGGGAGACGAAGAAAAACGAAAGAAAGAGAAAAGAAATTAAAGTTGTAGGAGGGGATAAACGTTTAATAAACTACAACTGTGCATTATATCTAGAAGTCTGTAAAGGCCGGAATTTTCAGGCCCGTAGGTAATTTATTTCGGCCCGGCCCGTTGTAAAGCTCAAAAGTTCGGCCCGGGCCCGGCCCGTTTAAATTTTTATATTTTAGGCCCGGCCCGTACAGAAATCAGTGAAAATAGGCCCGGCCCGTTTTGGCCCATTACAATTTCTACGATTTCTAAAAAAAAAAAAAAAAAAAAAAAAAAAAAAAAAAAAATCAGATTTTTATCATATAATTAAGATTTTTTTAAAGAATACTGCATACATATCTATGGAATGATTTTACAGTACATTTTACAGGAAATACACATTAACAACATTAATGATTACTTAGACTCTTAGGCTATCAACATTCGAATAAAGATTCATCAAAAATTTAATATGGCTTAGAATAAAAGAAAAAAGAAAGAAAGCTAAAAACGTCGTTACTTTTGAAGATGTTTGATAAAAGAAAATTTATAAAAATATTTCTATATCATTTTATTAAAAGGTTTTAAATCCCAATTCATTCTTAAATTCAAAGAAGCTTCTTTCTGATACATTTCTAAATTCACTTTTTTCTCAGAGATGCATAAGATTAGCAGGTATCTTTATTCAAAAACTATATAATCGAGGGGCGTTATCCATTATTTGATACAAGCAATTTAAGAATACTACAAGTAAATAAAATACTGTCATAATCATATGTCACTGCTTGAAAAAAAATTAAAGGATTAAAATAGAACGATATTTTTTAGCCCCGTTAAGGGGCTACTTCTGTCAAATGAAAAAACCCGCTTACTAATGCTAATCCTATGGGAAAAATTTATAAAGATAACTCGGTTGTATTTCAATATTTTTAAATGATTTTTTTTTTCATTGGATAGCTGAGATGGATCAAAATGCAGGCCGTTTTTTATTTTTTCAATTTTGACCAATTATGTCTCTCCAAATCGATAAATATTGAATTTGATTATGTAAAAGATTCTATTCATATTTAGCCTTAACCCTTGAGGACGAGCGACACGTATACGTGCCACAAAAAAGCCTAAGAATCCTTGTTCATTTCCACCAGTAAAATTTTACTGCAAAAGTAGCTTTATTTAATCGGAGCATTTTCTCAAATTCATAAGGCACAAATTTCTGTTTTAAAAAAAAGATGACAATACATTAAAAATTTCATAAAATACTCCCGTCACGAACGGGTTAAGGGTGTATTCCAATCCAAACTGCTTATTGTCTGATTTATTCTTAAATTCATTTTTGCTCTCAAACGTTTTAAACTGGCAATTCTCTTTCTTAGAAAGTACACAATGCGCCGTCCTTGTCTTTTTTTTTTTTTTTTTTTTTTTTTTTTTTACAATTGCAAAAAACATTGCAAAAAAACTGTTGTCAAATTTGGCGTTTTGAACTGAATTTCCTGAAGAGGGAGATCTGCGAACGAAAAAAATGGTCATACTGAGAAAGTAATTGTTTATAAATCAAATTCTAACGAATTGAGCGAAAAAAAAAAGAAATCACGCGGCTTCTGATACATCTCTTTAAAAATCACCTCAGCAAGTTTCACGTATCTACTTTTAACCCTTTCCGGCACGGGCAAAATCTGTTAGTAAAATAAGAAAATGTTGACTGACACCGGAATTGACAAACGATTTTTTTAGATATTTTGAATTCCTTAAACCTTTGTTGCAAAAGCAAAATTTTACTAAAATGTTATTGGTGCCGTTTGCAAGTTTGGAATTAAAATTAGGTATCCCAGACCGAGCACAGTGTGCCGGGAAGGGTTAAAAATGTGTCTGAAACTGTATCGGATATTTTCGAGCTGTTGAATGTGGAAAAATATTTTTTTCAAATACACCCTTAATTCCTAAATAGATGGACTTCTAGGAATTTTCTCGAAATGGGCAGACTCCGAAATTCCCAATTCCTGAGGAATCGTACTGAAATGGACCAACTTGGAAAACGCCCGGTTACGAAGGCCGATATATAAGTTAAAGATTACGTTAGGGTGAATTTTGAAGAGGAAACAAATCATAGACCCTGTTATCAAATATTAGATCAATAAAGAAATTTCCTACGCAAAAATAATAAAATAAATAGAGGGTCATTTGACGACAGATTTTGGAGGGGAAAGCAATGATTACATTGAAAATCTAATAGACCGCCGCAACAGCCTGATGACCAAAACCAAAACTACAGTAAAATTTCATGGATAAACTATAGTGATAAATGAAAGGTCAACCAAATGCAAAATTTCAAGAGGAATTATGCTTAATACAATAAATCATAAAGTCAGGGAATACTTATATTATGGGGATTAGAAATAACTATGCTAATTAATAGCGCACACAGATGAATAAAATGAATTCTTAAAAACAAAATGAACTGTCCAAAATATTTAAAAATTAAAGCAAACGATAAGAAATGATATGAAAAAAATGAATACGTAAGAAAATAAATTAGTTATAAATAATAAATATTAGGGATTGCATGTCGCTCCGAGATCTGTTATCCCTGTTTCCGGATTCGTTCCCTTTTTTCGTAAAATAGTTTCGGACGCGTTTTTTTCCCCTTGGAACTTTTTTTAAAAAAATCCATCCTATTTTACCGGATTCCTTCCTTTTTATCTCGAAGTCGTTCCTTTTTTTCTCGGATTCGTTCCATTTTTATCAGATTCGTTCCTTCTTTTCTTGAAATCGTCCTTTTTTCTCGAATTCGTTCCTTTTTCTCAAAATCGTTCCTTTGTCGGAATCGTTCCTTTTTTTACGGATTCGTTCCTTTTTTTTGAAATCGTCCTTTTTTCTCGAATTCGTTCCTTTTTTTACGGATTCGTTCCTTTTTTTTCTTGAAATCGTCCTTTTTTCTCGAATTCGTTCCTTTTCCCCAAAATCGTTCCTTTGTCGGAATCGTTCCTTTTTTTCGAAACGATTCCAAAAGGAACGATTCAAAAGAACTCGTTCCTTTTTTTCGGAACGATTCCAATAGGAACGAGTCCAAAGAACTCTTTCCTTTTGGTGAACGGTTCCTGCTGGAACGGTTCCTTAAAAGGAACGATATTGCCCATCTCTAGTGTCTAGGAAAGAGAAACAATTATGGCTTGTATCAAATTAGCCATTTTTGTTGCAAATGCTTCTTCTCTGGCTTAAGAAAACATGCATTTCAATTTATTATTATCTGATTTATAATATATTTTAAATTTTAATTGACAACAGTTTTGTTTAGTTGAAAAGGGTTACTTTAATTGTGTAAAAGTTTAAGTGCCAATTATACTGGTGATTACAGCAACTTTTTATAAATATATTTTTAAATAAATACTTTTTCAAATATTTTTGCTTTTAGTGGGCAAAATAGATGCACAGATATGCATTCTTTGATTTAAAAATATTTGCAAGTAAATATTTTATTTCTTGGTAATGAAAATAAAAGTAAGTTTAAAGACAAATCCTTAAAGTGCCAATTACTGGGGATGTTACCCTAACATTCAAACAAAATACACTGTCATACGACATTATCATGATCAACGAAATCTTCATAACATGGATTTCTTTTATAACGGAAACATGTTACGAAACTAGGAAAGTAAGATACATTACTTTCCATAATGGAATTCTTATGAACTACCAAACTTTAGCTTCAGAAATAGTGCTGGATGAACAACTTCCTTATGAACGAGTTTTGTATAGCAAATCATTTCAATGTTTTTCGAGAGCTAATTTGAATAAAAATTAGATTCTTGCTTTTTTAAAAATTAGCATACGTGATGCAGATCGTGTCAAAAGTGACACTGGTAGATGGTTCACATAATTAGCTACGTGCCACAGCTCTTGTAGACGTAGATGTTAATTTAAAGATTTGAAACTTGAGTAGTGGATATTACAGTGAAACTTCGTTTATGCATTTTTAAAAGGACTGACTGCTATAAAAGGTATAGTCGGTCAAAAGAAAAAAGTCGGAAATTGCAAGTCAAGAGTAGCAAATGATGTGCGTTCTACTATAACAAAGTTTTTAAAATATTCATATCTATGTGTAATAATATACAGTATTTAGAATACTGTATAGAAATCGAAATATTTTGTGTATCCCTGCCAATATTATCTGCTTTCTTATTATACAGGAAGCAATCTTTGATATACGTTGCTGAGGTTTACTAATTTCACAAAATGTGAAATAGTTTAATATAATTAAAACGCGTCCTTAATAATGTTTCCCCTTGTTTCATTATGTAATTGAATACTTTTGTGTGGCCATATAAAAGAATAACAAATACTTTTTGCATTATTGATTGTACAGAATGTATGTTTTAGTATATACTTCATAGATAGTTAATTTTATTATGTTGGAAACAGTGCAACATCATTAAAATGCGCTTGAAACTAATTTTTTCCCATTGGACGTCATGTAACTGAATAATTTTTATTGTCCCTGCAATTAAACTATTCATCCGATTTTCGTAAAATTTGAAATGACACTACAAAATTATGCAACAATTGTATATTTTAAATTTCAAAGTGTTCGGTTGCGTAGTTTTTGCTCTGTTATATGCGGACGGACAGATAGACGGATGAACGGACTGAACGACGATTATAGGTGCTACACACTTGCGTAATTACAAATGAACCTAAAAAGAATATGCATTCATTTTAAATTCCAAAACGTTATATAAAAAAAACGAAAATAATCATTCAAGTGAATGTTATGTATTTTTTTTTTTCATTTATATTTTAAATATTAAGTTTCGGGATCGTCTTTACACTGAAAATGCACAAGCGTTGAAATTTGCAATACGAACATCTAATTTTGACATCATATTTTACTTTTTCGTTTAATTTTACTTCCAGATACTAAACAGAAATCCGTTCGGTCTAAAATAAATGTTAAGGTTGGTAGTTTTTTTTAAGCATAACTCAAAAACTACTTGATACAAATAGCTGTAAATTCGGATTCGCATAATTGTAGTTTCTTAGAAATCGATTTCTGTGAAGAATAGAAAATGCAATATTTTTTTTTTTCTGAAAATTAATTTAAAAAAATAATTATGTTCGAAATGAATTTTTGAAAAAAAAATGTGTCGTAACTGTAATGTTTGTTTTTATATTGAAAGTATATAGGTGGCAACATCAAAATTAACAGGCAAGTATATTCATACTCCAGTCATTTAAACGATGTTTTTCTTATAGATGTAAATAGTTTTCAGTATGTTGCGATTATGTTACATCCTTCGTTTATGTTATGTAAGTAAAAGTATATTTATGTGTCATACAACATAGTGCTACCTTCACTGAAGTATACTGACTGTTAATTTAATAACTGGCATTTAAAATTGTAGATTAATTTATAAATTTTTAAACGAAAATCTATTTCTAGTAGCTTTAGAACTGCGAATTCAAAATTAAAGCGTAGTTTTGAGTTATGTTTAAAAAAAAATTGCCAGTATTGCAATTTGTTTTGCAACGATTACAAATGAAACTAACATTAAGAGATCCAACCTTTAAATAATTTTAAAGTACAAGACCAAACGGCTTTCCTGCTTAGTATCCGAAAATAAAATTGACCAAAAAAGCAAAATATGATGTCAAAATTAGACGTTTATATTGAAAATTTCAGAATGTGATACAATTTCAAATGAAGACGACAAAGGCTAAATGTTTAGTAACAAAATGATTAAGAGAGCAACAAAATGATTAAGAGAGCAATTTACTTTTAAAGTACCAAAAAATTTTAATTTGAAATTTCAATTTTAATATTAAACAGGAATCGTTTTAATTCTGACCATTTTAAAACTAAACTTATTTTTTCAGTTTTTTTTTTTTCTTTTCTTAAAAATGTTATACAAAGGAAGAACGCATTTCTATACCTTAACTTTAATTCGAAATTTTAAACGTTTTTATATTTTATCTTTGAGAGGACTCACCCTTTGAACATTTTTTTAATGTAAGCATTTTCAGGTACATTTTTGGCTTAATAATAAAGCACTCAATAAAGAAAAATGATTACATTAAAAAACTGTTCAATTCCCCTCGCAAAATTTGAAAAATTAAAATTAAACAATTTTAATTTACAAATGTAAGTAAATTTAATCAAATTACAAATTTAAATAAATTTTAAAATGTATCTTATCTTAAAACTTTGAACAGTTTGAACTATTTTTTAAAAGCTATTCTTAGAAGTGTTCTATATTATTTTATTTATCAGATTTATCATAAATTAATTAGCTTCGGAGAAAAAAATAAAATGTCCAAATACGTGTAGAATTACAGTAAAAGATGAATTTATGTAAAATTGATACATAGTTTTATCAAATAGACCATAAGAAAGAAACAAAACAAAACAAAACAAAAAACCCAAAAACATGGCGTGTTATGTAAAGCACGCATAAATATTTTATCACTTTGAACATGCTAATTCATTGAAAAAACACAAGCTGAGAAAAAAATACGTTTATATGAAGTGACTGTAGCATTTAAAAAGACAGCGATGAAATAAAATCGAATTTAATTATATTTATAATATTCGCATATTCATGAATCTTGTCCAAAATGTATTAGGGTTAAATAATAAAGTTTAATTTAAGCAAAAAATTAGAAAATCGATACTTTCATCATTTTTCGCAGAATGAAGGGTACCCAGACCCCTTAAAGCCTTGCATTTCTTGAAATTACAAAAATCTCCAAAAATCCCAAATATCTCTTACCTTTGGTAAAAGGACCTCTTCCCTCTAAGTAAGACGGGATAATCCAAAATGATCTATAAATTCCCCACACAGTAATTTTCACAATAATTTTCAAACAATCGTCATTGTCATATTATTGGAATTTTGAATATTAATGGAATGAGACATTGGTATCAAGAATAAAAGAAATAAAAAAGTCTCTGAAACATAATTATAATCACACCGCATGCATCTCTGATAGTTAAAAACTTATAAATAGTCTTATGTGAGACAAGTCTGACATCATTCAAGTCATGCCAATTTACCTCCCTTTACAATCGCTACTAAAAAGAGAAATTCGACTGAATGATGCCACAACACAATCGAATCCAATAATGAGATTTCCCATTGCGTTCCTGAAAACGTTCTTATTCAAATGATACGCGAGAAAATGGACATGTGTCTGACAGCTCAATTCAGCCAATTTCTCAATTCGAAATAAATTTCCAGGGAATCCAGCGGATCAAATTAGGCCGCGCCTCACTTCCGAATTAAGAAATACAGAGAATTTGTTTAGAGGCCGTTTTCGTGCGCACAGAGGAAAGTTTCGCTCGCATTTTTTTTTTTTTTTTTTTTTTCCCACAAAAGGTCATTTTCAAAGATAATGTATGTGTAATGGTTAATTTCGGAAAAAGGCAAATACGAATCTTACAATAATTTCACAACATTCTAAACGTGCTTAAGATAAACAAACAAAATTGTTCGTTTATTTGTAAGAAATATTTTTTTTAACTCAGATTTATAAATTCATAATAATGATTCCAAAAAACTAAACATATTATGCTTGCATTTAAGTTTTAAAATTAAAAAGACAAGATTTTAAAGCGATAATAATCGATTAAAATTCAAGATATGTCACATTAGTATTGAAGTGATAAAAACGTTTTTCGATTCTTTTGATCTTCAGTAGTAAATGCCCATTTCATTCATTTACTGATAAAAATAACTTTGTGAATGTTTCAGAAAGATTAGTATCATTCAACAAGAAAAAAATATTTAAGGCTCAAAGAAATATTTTCAACTGATGATTTTCACCTGCAGGAATGATTTACTTATTTCAGTAATCATTCCTGCAGGTGAAAATCATCAGGTGAAAATATTTCTTTGAGCCTTAAATATTTTTTCGATCAGTTTCTTTCAATTTTCGATTGCAACGAATTACAACTTGAGTTATAAGCGATTGTTTTCTTAGGACGACAGTTTTATCCTTTCCTGCTCTGTCGCATCCGGAAATTCTAGAATTTTTCGAAAAATCGTTTGCCTTTACTGAAAAATGAAAAACATTTCGATTACATAGTTTCTGAATAAGAGAAACTACCAATCTTATATGTTTGCGAAAAAAAATGAATTTAAAAATTTGTCAGAAGTAATACCTCCTTCATCACGTTATTTTAATATGGGAAGAGGAAAAAAAAAAAAGAGTTTTAAGAACAGAAATAATATCAGGATTAGAGAACAACCTTAAGAATACCCTTACAGTAAAGGTGTATTCCGGTCCAAACTGCTTATTTTCCGATTTATTTTTAAACTTACTTTTGCGCTCAAACGCATTAAATTGCAAATTCTCGTATTTAGAAACTACACAATGAGCCGTGCTTGTCCATTTTTTGATAAACGCAGAAAATATTGCAAAAAATGGTCTCAAATTTTGCATTTTGAATTGAATTTTCCGAAGCGAGGGATCTGCAAACGAAAAAAAAAGTCATACTGAGAAAATAAATGTTTATAAGTTAAATTTTAATTAACTGAGCGAAAAACGAAATCACACGGCCTCTTATACATCTCATCTAAAATTACCTCAGTAAGTTTCGTGTTTTAACTTTTAAAAATGAGTCTGAAAATGTCTTAAAAATTTTTGAGCTGTTGAGTGTGAAGAAATATTTTTTCAAATACACCCTTAAGAACATCATTTACAGCAAGGTTTTCCCCAACCTTGAACTATGATACATTTCGCAACAATAAATATTAAAAGCAACACCCCCTTTGCAGAAAAACTATTTGTTGCCGCTTAGATAACATGCTGTACTTAGATACTTTTCCCCTTCGTCAACTTCCTTTTCCTAGTGACATATATTATCTGGAATTGCCAACACCCCTTGTCACTGACAACGTGCCTTGCCTTATAAAAGCACAATTTTCAAGAAAGAGCAGTTGCAAAAAAATGATTTAAGCGTATATTAAAAAGACGCTGATCTACGTCGACAACTACATAATAAAAACTCGGAAATTGTTTACAATCACATAACAAAAGCAGGACTAAGAAAAGACCTGTAATAAAAATTTGAATTCTGGATTTAAATGCATAACTATCCAATGGCGCATTCAGGAAGCAGGATGATGGGGATCCAGTACTCTCTGAGTTTTATAGAAAATATCAAGTTTAACTACGAAAGTTTAACAAAATGTAATGAAACCAGCTAAGGGGCTGTGCAAATATAACTTTATAATTTCAGGGGGGAAAGGGGGTTTGGCGAATGATATCGTAAGACATCGCTAGGGGGAGGGGGTGTTGTCTTTTGATATCGATATAATTTTTATTCCAACTCAAATTTTCTTTGTTTATTTGTAATATGGTTTTTAGTTCAAACTTATGTTATCTTTTGTTGAAAATAGAAAGTTTTTATTAAAATTACTAAATTATTGCATAAAAATATATATTTAATTTTAATATTTGGAATACTTCAACATTTGATATTTTTAGTCTTTTTCATATGTGTATGCATATACAATCATTGTTCTCGAAACACATGTGAAATATATTTGAATTGAAGCTTGTGTTTATTATATTAATAAATAAAAGAGAAAGAATGTTGCCCACGTGTTTTCCTGATTAGAATTTCTATCTCACCACCACACTTTTTTTTTGTACGGGGCATATGCAGCAAGACATTATTACTGTTGAGTGCATTATTTAACAAAAACCTAGCATCAAATATTTTTAAATAATAACAATCTCTTTTAAGTGTTGTATGATATAAATTTCCATTTATTTGACTTCTCTTCTTTGAATCAATAAAGTATGGGATAAATAAATATAACCAGTTTTGTATATCACTCCAAGAAAACAGCTAAAAAAAATTTAGACATTGATAACGATATCATTAATAGGGGGGAGGGGGGGATCGATGGATGATAACGAATGATATCGGAAGGGGAGAAGGGGGTCCAAAATTACCAAAAAGTCGATAACGTTACACATGCACAGGCCCTAAAAGGAAATTCATAAAGAGCCACAAAAATATTCCGTTTTAGACAGGTTTTCATCTTAGATAGCGTATTATTTCTCAGAAACCATTAAATAGCCATTTCAGTCAAGTTTTTGTTATACACAGACTCTCTTTACACGTTTTTTACTATGTAAAACGTGATATGTCGTGATTAAAGGTGCATTTTTAACTTTAATTAGTATTTTTTAAAACATTAATAAAAAGCTTAGACTTACTATTTTTTCAGTTGAAAATCTGTAATTTAAGGTAAATTCATAGATTGACATATTCTCAGTATGAATTGCAAAGACTTGAACCAGTGCTGTTTACATCGGTTTTTACTATTTTTTGAGGTACCTTTTAGTAAATAATCCTCAGCATTATGTTTTTAAAAATGTCATATAACCACAGAATTATACTTGTAACGATGAAATCCTGACTAAAATGAAAATTTCCCAGTCATACAGTATGCTAAAAGCTACTTCTGTTAAACTAATATCTTAATAAAAAATTTCCATTCAGCAGTTTCGTTGAATAAACTTAAGTGCAATTGAGAACTTTTGAACAGACCTACATGTGATCGATAGAATTTATACACACCCAAGCATAATTTTTTTTTAACAGTTCAATTTAAAACGCATATAACCACATTTGAACGCATTTGAAAATTCAATTTCTGCCATAACAACCAATAATTGGAAAAATATCAAATTTTCTTTCTGTACAGCCCTGTATATTATTTATAGATTTGTATGTATACTACATAATATGCTAAAAGCTTGTTCAGTTAAACGAATAGCAGAGTTGAAAATTTCCATTCAGCAATTTCCGTGAATAAACATAAATGTATTTCAGGATTTTGTGCAGGTTTGTGTAAGGAAATTATACACACGAAGTAATAATAATAACAATAATAATTTCAAAACGAATATTATGACTTAAAAAGCTCTTCCAACAATTATTGTTTACAAGTTCCAATAGTTTAATTATTGTTCAATTTCATCAGCAGACAATTTTTTTTTTCTTTTTACGTGTCCCTGTAAATGAACGATAAATTATATGCACAGGAAATGTCTTATAGTAAATGGGGAAAATCCCGTTTTAGAAGTTTTTGTCTAATATATATATTCAATTCTTTCCGTCTGAGACAAGAAAATTTTTCGCTTTAGACAGGATTGTTATAAAAGTATTCTGTTCTCCCACGTTATACTGTAATATAACTGTAGAAGTTATTCAGACAAAAATGTGCCTTTTTTACGCATTTTCACTGGGTTTTTTTTTTCTTTCTTTCATATTTTTTAAAATAACAGGTATCGAAATATCTCTCTTTCAATACGCAGCTTTTCTTAGTCTTATATTCGCAACGTATAACAGCAATAAATACCAAAAACAAATTTCATCATACGTGAAACTATTCTTTCTTCACATCTGTAAAACATCATTCATCGCTTAAGCAAGGGCAACTAGTTTTAAAAGAATTTGAACAAAACCCACTTCCATCAACAAATCATATATCGTCACCGGCATTTAAAAAGGAAACCGCAAAATAAGTCTGGCCTAGTTAATATTTTTAAGACAAAAGGAAAAACGCAAAATAATAACAATTGGGTAGAATTTTGGGGGAACAAAAACATTTTTCAGGGAGAAAAAAACTGTTTCTGAAACAGAATATGTTTAAAAATAGAGATATCTAATTTTAGAGGGAAAAACAGGAGATGACTGTAGATCTTAACTTGCAAAAGGGCAAGACAGGAAGCAAAGAAAATAAGTAAAAACGAGCATAGTAACGATTTGAAAAGTGTTTAGATATTCCAGAAATGTTTGGTCACTATACTTTCTCTAATAAACGATTTTGTAAACTGGCCAATTATAAATACAGGGTGTTTATAAAGTCCCGGACCCATTTTGATGTTTAATAACTCATAAAATAATGAAGATATAAACAAACTTGATGGAATAACTCATATATTTTCCTTTTCAGGTTTGAATATCTTTACTTTTGTAAATATCATCTGAGCGTGTGGTTAATTTCAGATAATTTCATTTTCCCGTCTAAATATCTGTACTTTTCTAAATATCGTCTGCTTTTTAATTGCATTTTTCTCTCTTTTGTTTTTGGCAACTATTGCAATGTTATGTTTACTTTTGATGTGTTTGTTTTATGTTACTTTTGCATATGATGTTTTATTCGAGCGGATATTAAGGAGAATGCATACACCACAAGAGAAAGCACAGATTTTATAGTGGTTCATAGAAACAAAATCGATAGTGCAAGCACAGAGAAACTGCAGAAGAATTTACCAAAAAGATCATCTATCCAAAATAGGTTGAAAAAGAATTTTCTAGAAACTGGAAGTATCGCAGATAAGAAACGCTCCGGATGTCCCTGTACAAGTGATGCTTGCCGCTACCTGGTAAATTGAGTATCGACTTGATATTCTCCGTGCGACGAAGGGGGCACACGTGGAAGTTTATTGACAAGGGTCATGAAACTTTTTGAGTCTAATCTAACCATTTATGTTATTAATTTTAATCTATCTTTATTATTTTATGAGTTATTAAACATCAAAATGGGTCCGGGACTTTATAAACACCCTCTATATTTATGGAAACATGCAGTGGACAACAAGTAAGCCCCCCCCCCTTTTTTTCCTTTTGTCAGGAAAACTTTACTCTCCTGAATCACCCGTTTTAATTTGAAGCACAGAAGTAAACTAGTCGTTAAGGGCCACCATAATACCTACCCCACTGTGAATGTTCATAATATAAAATATGAAAATGAAACATGTGTATACTATTTATAAAATGCATCGCAATTCAAAATAAAATTTAAACGTATATATAAATATTTTTAAAACATAATAATGCTCTATTAAAGAATTGCGGATACTACTTGATTATCCCGTCGACCAATTTCGACAAATAATATAAATCGCCAAACTATTCGTAAATTATACAAATTGATATAATATTTATTTTAAATAACGAAATAACAAATAAATTAGTAAAAGATTAATAAAACTACAAATAAAACGTTGAATTAAAAATCACTTGATAACGTAACAAACACATGTAACGTGTTTAATGCCAAGTCAATGTGACATTTACGATACGCCATTATTGGCATTTAATCTTATAGTTTGACGATAATTTTTTGATTCACGTAATAATCAAGAAATATCAAATAGCGTGAAAGAAACATCCTTATGACTCCAAAAATGATAATTATATAAACTAACAGTTTACTGCATTGGATTAAGTGCCTCATTTCCAATTAAAATACATCTTTGAATTGAAATTTGAATCACAGGATCATGAAAAATCGAAGAATGTGAAAAATATGATTACAGATATCTCGGCAACTAATTATCCGATCGATTACATTATTTATGCAAAACTATACTTTTTCATTGTCTTTTACTTTCATTCCTTGAAGTATGAAAAATTCGAAAATTTCTATGTATCTTTCATCAGAACGAATATTTCGAGAGTCCGAAAAAATAGTTCTCTGATAATCGAGGTTACTGATGTTAAATGGGCTTCTTTCCCTTCTTACATACTATTTAAATTCCAAATTTCAAGTCTTTATCTCAATTTGTTCGTGAGATAGAGCGTTTATAGACAGACACACAGACAGATTGAAGGCTTTTTTTTTTTTTTTTTCTAAAATTATGCTTTTCGGAATCGCCAGTGTCTATAACATGTAAATCCGTCAAAAAAATAAATAAATGAAAATAAATAAATAAATAAATGAAAATAAATAAATAAATAAATTTAAAAAAATCGATTTTCAAAAAGATTGCAAGATTTATCCTATACTACATATGATACGTAAGTAAAAACGAATCAAAAATTATCTTCCATCTGAGATTCAGGATATCCGATGTAGTTAATAAAAAATGTTAGCTCTCTTTTCTCTTAGTATTTAATCATTCTGAAAACATTAGAAAATAATAAATAATATCTTTTTTAAATAATCAAATATAAAGAAAATTTATCTGGTTAATTTTTGAAATTTTGGGAGTTTTAATGGCACTGCGGTGCCTCCCCTTGCTGGCTCTGGTGCTCTAGGAGAATGTATCAACTAGCTATCCCCTTCCGTCTAACGAAAATTCTAAGCACACCCGTGTTTATCGACAAACCAAATCCGTATTTTCTTTCCGATTCTATTAAAATTGAAATTATATAAAGAAGTTTTTTCTATTGCTGATGCCGTACTGAGAAAATTAATTTACATATATCTGCATATTTTCGATAAATGGACAATTTTACAATTCTCACTGATTAAAAAGAAACATTATAGTTAATTAGTAAATACTAAAAATATGTCGCTCCAATTTGAAAAGAAGAGACAAGTTATTCATATTGCAGAATTTCAAAAATAAAAATAATTGCAATGCTTCATAAGTTCATACCACGTATTATGAGAATTAAATTTAAAAAAACGTGCCTATATGAATATTTAAATTAGATTTAGTTTTCATCGATTACACGGACAACTAAGAACGAGCAAATTTTGCACTTATATTTTGAAAAATTATTTTTTTCGTATTCAAATCTGATTCCGATTAATAAAAATAGAATCAATCTTTTTTTTTTTTTTTTTTTTTTTTGACATTACTGTAATTATGCTGAAAATAAAAGCGTACACAAGCATTAATAAAAGTAAAAATGTAGTTCTTGATTAAATTATTTTGTGCAATTTATCTGTATACCAATTTTCTATTTTCTTTTAAGAAAGTTGAGGACATTTTTCAAACCCTTTTTGGTCTGCCTTAACCTTTTTGGTCTATGCCTGGTGTAAACATTTGAACGACATAAAAATTATCCCTTTGCGGACAATTAATAGAATACTTTTCTTTTTCTTTCTATTTTTTTTAAATAGTTTAGAACTTTATGTTAAAAGAAAACACTTTCTTTTTAATATATTTAATTATCAATATTTTAATGTTTAAAAATTCCAATTAAAAATAATATTGAAGAACTGAAGAACTAGATATTCGTGACAAACAAAATACATAACTGGATTGCCGTATTTATACTATTTAAGTACATTTTAGGTAGATTTCGTAAGAAATACTACCTATTGCAGTCGTTACTATGATAGGACTTTTGAAAATTTTCTTCATAACTTTTCATTATATGACTCCAGGAGTCCAAAACCACCCCAACTAAAAAGTTTATATGCATATGTATGTATGTGTATGTACTAAATATTATCCGCAAGATAAAAGTCGCAATTATGCACGAATAATCTTCAAATTCGCCAAATAAATTGAGATGGTTAATATCTCGGCGGGAATTGCAAATCGGAAAAATTGGTCCAATGGGATAGAAATGGGGAAGGTTCAAAAATTTGAATACCGCCTTAACATGGCTCTGGCAAAACCAGTTCTTACAGAGCAATGACAGGAAAAAAAAATAAACATTTTTCGTTATAACTATTGCCAACAATTAAAAAAACACACACAATATTTTTTTTTTCTACAACAATTACTTACTATTACAGATTTGCATGTAAAAATTGAAAAAAAAAATATTTGACAAATTTAAGAAAAATTGAATATTACGTCATAACTTTTCTATAGGAAGATTTACACACGAAAATCGAAAATAAAATAAATAACCTGACAAATTTTGTTTTTTTAAGCAAATATTGCGTTATAATGAAAATATAATGGACGAAAAGCAGATGCATATATATAATATCATATGAATGAGTTTCTAAAAACATATTGAAACATGATAAAAACAGAATTTTGAAATTTTAGCATATTTTAACATTTTGAAGTTATCTGATTTTATTTTCGCCATTTTTAATCTATTCCATACATACATATATGCGTGTGTGTACATGTGTATATTAGAATTTTTACAAATGGTTTGGGTCCCCAGAGGTTTGGCATGGGGCTTGACCCAACCATCAGCCAAAAGCAGGTCCCCAAGGTGGGTGATCTCCCCAGAGGTCATTCTTAGTGATGAAATTGGGTTCATCTCTAATCTTGATTTAGTTTTTGTTAGTGAAATTTGTATCTTACTTCGAAATCTACCTCCGGCTGTAGGCCGAGTCGGCAGGAAATTTTTACAATAATAAGTCACTTTTGTTTGCGACAGTGAGGCAAGTGGGGTTTTATAGCATCGTTTTCTAATTTTGCGACACAATCCACAATTTCATCTTGTCGCCTTGTTTTGATTACCAATAAGGTGAAAAAGCGGTCAGTGGTGTTTGAACATCACACATTGCCGGTTGCGAAATGTTATATCTCCCATCATCAGTGTCACTAACCAGGGTTGGCATGATTTAAATCAGTTGATTTAAATCAAGATTTAAATCTAGATTTAAATCAACTGATTTTTTTAAAAAAATCATTTGCTTTAAATCATTTTTTTGCAATTTCACATGAATGCACACATCAAAGGAAAATTTTGGGTAAAAAGTTAGAAAATGTATTAGATAACGATAGAATTACAAAATTTAAAGCAAGATATGAACAAACTATTAATGGCTGTTATTTTGCTGGAGTTTTATTAAGGTTCTTTCTTTTAAATCAAAATGAAATGAAACTTAATGTAAGGAAAAATAATGAAGATTTGGCATTCATTAAAGAAGATTGTCTAAATCTTCTCATCACTGTAGCACATTTTCAAGCAAAAAACGGCCCATTTCAAAAATTACCACTGCTTGAGAAAAAAGTTTCTGATATTATGACAGATTATGTTTGGCGGGAATCATTTTATGTAATGGGAGGTAAAGAGAGAGTTAGCGAAATTGAAATTATTTACCAAATAACAACAACCGTGGCTTCATCTATTGGAGTAAAAAGACAATTTTCTTTTTTTGGGGTAGTTCGTTCAAGCCTTCATAATAAGTTAGGAGTAGACAAAGCTTCTAAATTAGTGTTTTTGTTCAAACAATTAAATCCCTGATTTTTTCCTATTTGCTTAAGAAATATAGAATTAATTGTGATTTTTATCCCTTAATAAATAGCTTGCATTAAATGAATACAGTAGACTTCCTCAAATCCGCACAGCTTGGGACCAGAGGTAGTGTGGATTTTAGAATTTTGTGAATTTCTGGTCATGGGTTTGTTTACATTTTTAAACAGTAATTTGATTGTAATTAATAATGCAACTGAAGTTAATGAATGCTTATAATATAGTAAAACATTAAAACAATTATGTAAGTTAATAAACTATAATAATAAAATTTTAGATAATTAAAAATGATTAAAATACGGAAAGCAACAAAGATGAAGTAAATAATCAATAATGTATAACTGAATATTTATTATAAAGATGAGATGCATTTTTTCCTAAATTATTCAACGGAATTTGCCCCATAAAGTTGCACTACTAATTCACATCAATATCATAAAATATAAAAGTTTTATTTCAGGTTTAACCAAACTCAACAATAAAAAAAAAGCTTGATGAATGTATAAATGCATTTTGCAAAAAGATTGTGATCACCACTGATATTAGCAATACCTTGAATTTTTTTCAGAAATAAATTTATTCTTCCTTCATGAAAAAGCATGAATTTAGCAATATTAATGAAAGTTGCAGATTAAAATATAAATAGAATTAATATAAAAATAAAAAAGACAAATTTTGTCCCTATACCTGACCTGAGAGCTTCATTGTTTACACCTGTAAATTATGCATGGATTTTAGAGAGTTGTGGATATTAGGGCAGCAGATTTGAGGGAGTCTACTGTATTTAATTTGTTTTTTAAATTTTGCCAGTTTCTATTCATTTACAACATATTTAAATTTATTTCATATTTAGTATGCACAATTCAATTACAAAATAATAGAATGTTTTTAGATTAAAGCCTAGATGTTTAATTTTTAGTACCAATCAGTAACTAGACTAGTATAATATTTTCTTAATTATATAATTATTTCTTATATTATTTTTATAAATTATAAATATTATTTACTCTTTTTTAGTTATTTATTATAAAAAATTGCTTCATAAATTGTAAAAACATAAAAACACAGTAATTAAATATAGGATTCTAAAAAAATCAAATAAATCCGATTTAAATAAAAAAAATCTGATTTAAATCAAATAAATCCGATTTTTTTGATTTTTTAAAAAAAATCATGATTTTTTTCCAACCCTGTCACTAACCGTTGTTTTGAGAAAAAAAACTTCGCATTATCTTATCCGATGTAGAGCTTTAACCAGAGTGCGAAGCTACATGGGAGGAGGGGAGTTAACATTTTTTTCAGTGAAACTAATCCACAAGGCCTTTTTTTTTTTTTTTTTTTTTTTTTTTTACTTCAATAAGAATAAATTTGTATAGAGAGAAAGTACTACCTATCGAAAAATAAAAATTATAAATACATATCAACCAAAAATTTTTGTTTCGTTTTTGATTCAAAATATAAGTTTTGGCGAATATGCAGTCGAGAATTCGGCCGAAACTATCTGCATTCAAAATTCTCGTTTCTGCCTTCAGAAATTTTCAACATTATTCATTGATTTGAGTTGTACTGGCTCAAATAAGACACGCTTTGCTTACTGTTATGAACTTCATATAAACTTCATTAAGAACTTCATCTGTTTATAATTATTCGCAATGAACTACCCAAGATGTGAGTGCAAATTATGAAGCGAGCAGTGCATAGATGACTAAATTTTGAACACGCTTTGCATATGCACATTAAAAGCTGCAGACTTAACTGCATTTTTTTTTTTTTTTTTTTTTTTTTTTTTTTTTTTCAGTTTGAAATCGCAGAAGTGTTTCGAATACTTTTTGAGAAAGTTCTACTAAAACAGATGATAAATTAAAAAGATAAATCGAGGAATGACCTAAATATACCCAAAATATATTTTTATTGTATGAAATTCGTATAGTTAGGTAATTTTTAATCGTTGATAGTATTTAATTTATTTTTATTTTGAATATTATTTGAAAATTTACACTTTTGGTCAGAGGCACAAAGATCCAACTTGGACCACGGGTATAATAACACGGATAATTAATTACTATAGTTATGTATGTAATAATGACTTTAAAAATATTTTAATGGTCATTTTCATTTTTGCTTCCATTTTCGGTAGAAAATAGAAAGAATGCCGAAAATTCTGTTTCGGTTTACATTTCGGTCTGAAAAGCCTGTTTCGGTCTATCCTTAATTATAAATAGAATAAATGTTTCCTAAATTTGAAAAGCTACTGCAGAAAAAAAAATGAGGCTGTTTGCATATTAAAAATAAACGCCTTCAAAATTTGGAGGCCTTTAGCAAATAACACATACTTAATAGAATTCAGAAATGTTTCAACTCTTATTTATAAAATCTGATTAGTTTTCACTTGTTTTGACTGTTCGTTATTTAAAATGCGTAATCAAGCATAATAATAAAATCCTATACCGAAAAAGTTTCTTCATAACTTTTCAGCATTTTTATGTATATTCTATATTTATTATTATTATTTAAAAATATTAAAATTCAACCGAGGTATCTTTATAAATTTCTGCCATAGGATTAACATTACGGAGCGGGTCTTTTCGTTTGACTGAAATAGTCTCTACTGTATAAAGAAAAAGCATGCATCTATCAACAACTGTGCTTCCCTTAGAGTAACATGGAGCTTGGTACGTATTTTAGAGTAATGAGGATATCCCTTCTTGTCGAGCTAACTCCTATACCGCTAGCTTTCGAGGTATAGTTTCAATTGCAGAAATGCATCTTCATCATATGAAAAACCATGTAACGTCTATATATATATATATATATATATATATATATATATATATATATATTTTATTATTATTATTATTATTATTATTATTATTATTATTATTACAAATTTAAATTTTTATACTAGCTCTTAGAATTTATATTTAAAAAAACTTTCTCTATGTTCTAGCAAACAAAACGGCAAAATTTCTAAATGAAACAGCTCCGAAAAACTGGCGAAAGATCACAATTAAATAATAAAAGTTTATATGAATCGCCATAAAACAAAATAGCATGCAGCACGCGTTTTAGAATGAAAATTTTAACTGCCCCTCATCAGGCAAAGTAAACACGTGCATTGAGGGAACCAGGTACCCCTTTGAACTTTCTTCTTAATTTAAGCATTTTAAGGGGCTGCTTCACTCAAATGAAAAAACCCATTCGCTAATGCTAATCCTATGGAAGAAATTTATAAAAATATCTCGGTTGCATTTTAATATTTTTAAATGCTTCTTTTTGCACTGGATAGCTGAGATTGATCTGAATGCAGGCCGTTTTTTACTTTTTCGATTTTGTTTACAGATATTTTTTATGAGGGTGATTTCGCTTTCCAAACCGGTTCTAAAAATGAAAGCGTTCTCGTAAAAAAATATCTGTAAACAAAATCAAAAAAGTAAAAAAGGGCATGAATTCAGATCAATCTCAGCTATCCAATGCAAAAAGAATCATTTAAAAATATTAAAATGCAACCGAAATATCTTTATAAATTTCTTCCATAGGATTAGCATTAGCGAACGGGTCTTCTCATTTGAGTGAAGCGCCCCTTAAGGTACATTTGTGGCATAATAATAAAAAAATTCAGTGATTAAAATGATTATATCAAGAAATTGTTTGATTTCCCAGGCAAATTTCAATTTTCTCTAAAATTCGATTTTTTTTTTTTTTTTTTAATGAAAAAAAAAATTTAAATGTATCTTTTCATACAATCTTGAACATCTTGAATTATTTTTTAAACTATTTGTAGATGGTTGCTGTATAATTTTAACTATCGGATTTATCCTATGTTTATTAGTTTTGGAACAGGGTTGGCAAAATTTTGACATGCGACAGTTTTTGACGGTTTTAACCATGGTTTAAACCGTCATGTCAAAAATGTCAAAAACTGTCAAAAAACCATATTTATATGTAAATAAAAATAATTTACATATATATATATCTACATATATATATTTATATTTAATAAGTAGAATTTATTTGCTTTTAATAAAGAAAATGTTTCTAAATATATGTTCCATAAAAAATAAAATTTTTCAAGAAACGCATTTTGAATAGTAAACAAAATCTTAGAAGGCTATACAAATGCAAATTTTTCAAGTCTGGCCCAACTTCTGATTTGGTAGCAGGGTCATAGCTAGGAGTGAACAATAAGTTTCATTTGAATTTTCGGAACAGAAATTCATTAAGTGACCTTAAAATCTTTTCCAGGGGGAGGGGAGGATCAAAATATTTTAGGGGGGTCAGAGCCGCCCATAGCACCCTTTTAGCTATGGCCCTGCTGTGAAAGGGTCTCAAAACTAAATTGGATTTTCGAACAGAATTTCATTTGAATTTTCGGAACAGAAATTCATTTAGTGACCTTGGAATCTTTTCCAGGGGGGGGGGGACTCAAATTGTTTTAGGGAGAGGGGCTGAGCCGCCCATAGCGCCCCCTTAGCTACGGTCCTGTTTGGTAGAATTAGCCAAACAACTTTTATCATGCCCTGCCAGTTCTACTGCAATAGAACGAATGTTTTCCAATTTTGGACTAATTCATTCAAAACTCCGTAATTGATTAGGAACAGAAAAATGTTCAAAAACCGGTTATGTGCTACCGTATACTACCGGGGCCGTCGTGAAACAAGTTTCTTCTCTTACGGGCCTGATTCATGAAAAGATGACGTCACGCAAGAGATCTGAGTTGCAAACGGAACATATAGAATGGTTGTATGTGTGCATCAAAAACAAGGCTATAAATTTCCGTTTTATGATATTTTTTCAACAATTTGAGGCTTATTTTAGATCTGTTGAATTATACATTTACTATTAAACACCCAAAGTTCATAAATAAGACTTTTTTGTTTTTAATTTGATTTCAAAACTAAACTTATCCTATGATTTCAAATACGTAAGATTCATGGTTTTTATCGAAGATTTTAACTTCAAATATACATTTATGGCAGACAAAATCATACATTAAAATTGCACAACTTTAGAAACAAAATAAATAAATAAATAAATAAATAAAAGAAATTATACAGAATTGAGATTCGTGATATTTTTCATAGCGTTTAACTTGAAATACAAATTTATGGCAGGAGAAATCCTACATTAAAAGTACGCAATTTTAGCAGCAAGTAATTTAAGTTCTTTTTAAAAATAAAAATGCCTTAATTTTAAATTGTAAATATCAGGATTGTTATTGCATAAACTCGTAAATAAAAATATTATTTTTTTTAAACAATTAAAATAAAAATTCTTTTTGTCAATTAAAATTTCAAATTTCATAATGTATAATTAACTTAAAATACACATTATTTTAATAGATATTACAACTAAAAGAGTATTTATCACTAGAAACATGTACTTTCAAATAATTTACAATAAATATGGCATTTAATATTCTCTCATAAAAAATAATATCACTTTTGTTAATACAGATAATTTTATTATTATTATTATTATTATAAGTGAATTTCGTAGTATCATTTTAAACTTTTGTATAGTAATTTAGTAAAATATTTGTAATTCCTAACAAAAAAAAAAAAAAAAAAAATTAAATAAAAAAAAAATTAAATAAAATAATAAAAATAAATAAATAAATAAATAGATATAAAAGTTGGTTTCCACATTTGCATTTATTTACGAATGCAGATCGAAATAATTTTTTTCAATAATGAATTGCATAATATTTTGGGGGTCTGGAAATTTTAGGAAAGTACTTTCATAATTAAAATTCATGAGTTTTTGTAAAGCATTTACAATTATTTTCTGGGGGTATTAATTGACTTCTATCACCCAACGTAAAGTATTTACATTTCAGACGGTCACATTTCATTAGGGTAATCTAATTCTAAAATTTTTGTCTTTGACTAATAAGTTAATGCACTCACAACATTTTAATTTATGTGAAATTTCATATTTAATGTAACTAAATGTAAAAGTTAATACAGACATGATGTCGTTTTTATCTCAATATCTTCACTGCTGTTAAACACACCGCAAAAGAAATCCAATATGTTGAATTCTTCAATTTCATCAACAGCTATTAAAAAAAGTAATAATTGAAATTGTTCATTTTGCTGTTAGTATAAGATAATTAAACTTAAAAATTTTTACCTTTTTTCCTGCTTCCATAACTTTTATATAGTAAATGAATTTTTCCATTCATTTAAAAGGATAATCAAGGATACGATAAATTTTCTATACTCATCTGATGATATTGTCCAAAGCGGGTTTCTAAACTATCGATCTGATTCTATATACATATATATATATATATTAAAAGATAGTCATTAAATAATTTTTATTTCGACTATCCCTATGCATAAGAACTTTGTACTATTTCTGTTTTAAATTGCTTTTGATTTATGCAAAGTGAATTGTAAACAGAAATTCTAGACCCAAAATAGGATATAAAAGGGCTTTCTTTTTACTCTTATCTATTAGATGATTCTAAATCTTTACTTCCCGACTTCAAAATAAAACTTATAATTCACATCACATGTAAGACCACGTGGGAATGGCATAGATTTATTTAATTCATTTTAAATAATGAGATAAAAGGAAATACTCATTGACTTAGGTTAACACTTTATCCACTAATTAATCTTTTTAAAATGCTCATTAAAAAAATATATTCGTATAACAGAATATGTAATAGACTCAAATTATCTAAAAATATACACACAATATTAATGGTGATTGCTTCAACCCTAGCATAAGCAAAATTTTAATGAAGGTGAAGTGGTCTGTGAGATGAAAAAGTCAGATCTCGTGTATGACTCATTTCTCCTGCTTGGGATTTCGAATCAGGCCCGTTAGAGAAGAAACTTGTTTCGCGACGGCCCCGATACTACATGGGCAAATGAATTGGATTATTGAACTAAATTTCTACTTTGATAATCTTCATTTGGATTGATTTTGATTATGTAATCAAGTTAACTGGAAATATTCAATGAATGTTTTATTTTTTAAAATTATGTATCGAATTAATTAGATAATAAAAAAAACTACATAATATTTTGTGTTATAGAAGTATTTCATTGATCAGTGTAATATTTTTTCTGTTTTGACTTTTACAGAAAAATCGATAAATATTAAATCGTCAGTCAGTTTTTGAATTTTTAAACTAACATAAAGATAACAAAAAATTAACTCCTTTCTATAAACATCTGAATGTCTATTTTCAGCCTATTTATTAACTATGCTAAAAAATTAGCTTACACAAATACTTATGAATTTATTTTTTTCACTGAATACTATAAAATTTTGTTAAATATCTTAAGTATTCAATTGTTGAATAATTACGTCTTGTCTTATCTTGCTTTCAAAGAAAACATTATTTGTATTCTTAGTACTATTAATGTGTGTGTTGGGAGAGGGGGGGGGGGGGCTAGAGATAAAAATGGTTTATAATGTTGTGTAATAATTATAAATATAATAAATAACATGCATTACATTTAAATTCAAATTAACTTACTGGATATTATGCATATAATGTGTATAGCATTAAAATATATATATTAAATACATGTATCAAGCTCAACACTTTTGAACATTCTGCATTTGTAACACTTAGCTTGTTCCAACAAATATTAGCTATGTCAAAATGCACACTAAATAACTTTATATTTTTTTAAGTATTAAAATAATAATAATAAATAAACAAGATATTTAAACATAACTTTTGCTCAAATATTTCTGCGTCTCCATTTCAAGATAAATTTCTGAGATTTGAAATCTGTCATTTTTACCTTAATTTTTATTAATTAAAAATATTTTAAGACCTGCTAATTACCCATAATATAATTAAATTTTAACATAACGTATGACAACTGTTCTAGTTTTAAAATTTGTTTTTTAAACAAACTCTAGTGCACAATATAGTTGAGTATAACACATAGAGTTGTGACTCTATATGGATTTCTGTCAAGTTTTTGACGGTTTTAACCGTTTCAAACTTTTGTCATGACAAAAACCCTTTTTTGACGTCAAAAACCCAGCCCTGTTTTGGAATAAAAGAGAAATGTGCTAATCCGTGTAAAATTACAGCAAAAACTGAATTTTATTTTGCATTTTTTTTAATATAAAAAAATCCGATATTGTAAATCCGATATTTATTTTTATCAACAGACCATAAAAAAATTTAAAAAATCGAATCAATTGAACAATATATATTAAAGTTTTATCCCTTTGAACATGCTTATTTGTCGAAATAACGAAAAATGTCAGTTGTCACTTTTAAGTTGATTGTGGCATTTAAAGGGACAGCGACGCAATAAAATCGCTTTAAACTGCATTTATAGTACTCGGATATGAACAAAACTTTATCAGAATGAGTTAAAGATAATAAAGTATAATGAAAGCAAAAAGTTAGAAAATCGATATTTTCTTTATTTTTTACTTACAACTCAACACCTTTTATAAATTAATAAATAATAAGGGTGAGAGGGGCACATGTTAACAATTTTTACATTTTTGACTATTTTTCAAAATTGTTAAGAGTTATTGAAACAAAAATTAATTTATATGAATATTTACATTTTTTTTTTTTGGGGGGGGGGAACTTTTGAATGCATTTATTAAGAATTTCTAACTTATATCATCATTCTAAAGATTGTCTACATTTGTTCACATGTGCCCAGGTGGAGGGGTAGCTGTGAACATACCTAGGGCACATATGAACATGTGCATAAATAAGACAAAAATAGATTTTTGTGAATAAAAACTGATAAAAACTAATAACATGCCCTCTTTCTAGTTGTGTGAATAAACCATTAAATGTTTCAACATATATTCTAGAAATTATTCGTAATATTATAAACTAATATACATACTCCTTTTGAGTCAAGCATGGCAAAACTGTGTTACTTTTATATAAGTTATTTAATAAATCTGTTATTTTATTTTTACTTTTATCTAAATGTTACACAATGTGTATCACAAAATTGTGCATCATATTTTTTAAAAATTGATATCACAAATACAAAATTTTCAATCAAAATTTTTATCACAATTGGTAATTTTTTTATTAAAAAAAATTGGTGAGTAACACAATACTATTTATCACTTTTTTTTGCCAATTAGATTTTACTTTTACTTAGATTTTTTAGGACAATTCTGACTTGACAGCTACCTTTCAAGGTCAAGGTCAAAAAGAGATGAGTGAAGGAATGTCTTTACTTTGTTTTCTGTGAAGAAAGAAGTATATCTTTTGGGATTAAATAATCCCGCGCGTGCACAAAAATTTCATTTCGATGCTTTCATTTCTTGTGAAATAACACACACTAAAATAATAGTCTTAATCAAAGAGTCACTACTTGAATACATTGATGAAAATGTATTAAATGGAATTAATATCAATTTTGAGAAATAATTCATGTGAATCACATAAGTGCCATCACAAATTGTTTGCATATTTTCTATTTAAAAAAAGAGGATTTTTACATAAAATGCCACAAAATCTGAAAATAAATATGAAAAGCATGATTTTTTTTTCCACAAAAAAGGAGTAGTACTGATGCATTTTACAATATGGAATATTTAGATTCATTTTTAAAATGTATTTAGTCAAAAATATAATGGAAGATAAAATGGGAGGAGTTTTATCCCATGCGTGTGCTAATGTTACGAAAATTAGGCGGGTATGCGAACTGGCTAATCGAGTTGCATATAGACAGTGTAATAAAAAATGAAATTCTGCTATGTTTAGAAATTAATAAACTTTCCTTAAAAATAAAATTGATTGCTCAGATCGTTGTCACCGTTGATATGACATCAAAGTTACTTACGGACGGATTTTTGCTTTTTAATATAGATGGATATGTCTCAATTTTATTTAAAAAATGAATGAGGGCTAGAAGACTTAGCGATATGTTCTCATGTCTCCTCCTAATTGCATAAAAAAGAACCTTTTGTGTTTTATACTTCACTCTTAAAAGAAAAATGAAACATTTTCGAGATAACACGAATATCTCTTTTTATATCGCTATCAACAACACACTAAGTTGTACGATAACTTAATTGCTAAAAAATAACTTTCTTTTTCAGTTAAAACGCCGAGATAAAAAGAAACAGAAAAATCCCGGATGTACGACATACATCTCATTATCACATAAAAACGTTAGGATTCCCAACTCGAATTTCTCTAAGAACGTCCAGACCAAGTTTGTGTTCAAACAGATGGAACAGTTCTAGAATCAAGTAATCGTTTTTTTTTTTTTTTTTTTTTTTTAGGATTCATTGTAAACTTTATCATATCATGTATCCAAACGGCACGTGCCTATAAATGCGCTCAGATCACAAGATTAAATGTCATCTCTTTTTCTGTTGCTTTTTTATGTCAAAGTAATGGATGTCGTGTTACACATAATTACCATATCTTAATACTTTTAAGCGTTTTCTCTACACGGACGAGCTGTTTTAAATGAAGCACATCAAAAGTTGACTACTGTGGCGTATTGAAGAGGTAAGTCCATGGAGTCCACCATGAGTAGGGTTGTACCTGAACCGAATCTGAAAAGTCTGCTATTAATGTCAACCTGAACCTGGTAGAAGAAAATTTCGACAATCTGAAATTTTAAAACCCGAAGTAGAAGTGAAAAAAAGTTAATCCACATTTTAACACAATTATAAAAATGTTAATCTGCAACTATATCTGTAAAATCATAGACCGGGAGGCGGCCGCACAGACAATTATCTCATCGAGTTCACGTGTGAAAATCTAGGACAAGTTAAATCTCGACTCGCATATTAAAATGCAATCGGTCTGCCAAGTCATGTCTTGGCGAAAAATACCTAAAAACCAGATTTTAAGGATTGACTCGTAGGTTTACCATTTTAAATTTTTGCTTCCAATCTTCCATGTTTTCATACTTTTGAGTGCAGGAAAGCACAATGGTAAACCTACGAGTCAACAGCTAAATTCTGGTTTTTAGATGTTTTCCACCAAGACATGACTTGGCAGACCGATTGTGTTTTAATATGCGAATAGGCAGTTAACTAGTCCTAGATTTTCATGAGTGAACTCGATGAGGTGATTGTCTGTGCTGCCACCTCCCGGTCTATCAGTTTTAACTTTTTTGTATAAAAATGAACAGATACCCATTCATCTATACTAATATTATAAAGAGTAAAAATTTGATTGCTTGTTTGTTTGTTTGAATTGAATAGACTCCGAAACTACTTGACAGATTTGAAAAATTCTTTCACCGTTGGAAAGCTATACTATTTCCGGTGAACATTGCCTATAGTCGCCACTTAAAAGATCAAAATAAAACGCCGGATAAACGGATCAAAAGCAATCTGAGAAATTAAAAGTTACCTGACACCCTAGACACATGACAATCACTGAAACACATATGAAAATCGTAACTACACTGTGAAAAAGAAAAAAAAAAACGGATGATTTTACGGAAGTATTACTGGTAATCTGGTCGCCAATACAATTTACTGTTTTTTAGCGGAAAAATTCCGGGAAATATTTCGTTTTTAGCGAGTTTTTCTCGGAATTTACGGAAATTTTTCCGTTAAAAAACAGTAAATTGACTGGCAAACATATGTTTAAGCTTTTTAGTCCGACCTGATATAAAAGCGTGTGTTTTAATTTTCAAAACTATTTAGCAATTATTAATAAAAAGCCCTATCTGAAAATCTTCCAGATATCAAAAAATATGCTTAAAAAAAAAAAAAAATACTAACCGACTTCAAAAAAAGAATCAAGCTTAGCGGCAACTTGGCGTTCACGCATATGATAATCATCGGAATTTAATAAAATTAAAATGGGACCACATGGATATCTTATACGTTCAAACAAAAGAAGAGTTATCAAAATCGATTTATATTTATCTCTTTTTCTGTTGCTTTTTTATGTCAAAGTAATGGATGTCGTGTTACACATAATTACCATATCTTAATACTTTTAAGCGTTTTCTCTACACGGACGAGCTGTTTTAAATGAAGCACATCAAAAGTTGACTACTGTGGCGTATTGAAGAGGTAAGTCCATGGAGTCCACCATGAGTAGGGTTGTACCTGAACCGAATCTGAAAAGTCTGCTATTAATGTCAACCTGAACCTGGTAGAAGAAAATTTCGACAATCTGAAATTTTAAAACCCGAAGTAGAAGTGAAAAAAAGTTAATCCACATTTTAACACAATTATAAAAATGTTAATCTGCAACTATATCTGTAAAATCATAGACCGGGAGGCGGCCGCACAGACAATTATCTCATCGAGTTCACGTGTGAAAATCTAGGACAAGTTAAATCTCGACTCGCATATTAAAATGCAATCGGTCTGCCAAGTCATGTCTTGGCGAAAAATACCTAAAAACCAGATTTTAAGGATTGACTCGTAGGTTTACCATTTTAAATTTTTGCTTCCAATCTTCCATGTTTTCATACTTTTGAGTGCAGGAAAGCACAATGGTAAACCTACGAGTCAACAGCTAAATTCTGGTTTTTAGATGTTTTCCACCAAGACATGACTTGGCAGACCGATTGTGTTTTAATATGCGAATAGGCAGTTAACTAGTCCTAGATTTTCATGAGTGAACTCGATGAGGTGATTGTCTGTGCTGCCACCTCCCGGTCTATCAGTTTTAACTTTTTTGTATAAAAATGAACAGATACCCATTCATCTATACTAATATTATAAAGAGTAAAAATTTGATTGCTTGTTTGTTTGTTTGAATTGAATAGACTCCGAAACTACTTGACAGATTTGAAAAATTCTTTCACCGTTGGAAAGCTATACTATTTCCGGTGAACATTGCCTATAGTCGCCACTTAAAAGATCAAAATAAAACGCCGGATAAACGGATCAAAAGCAATCTGAGAAATTAAAAGTTACCTGACACCCTAGACACATGACAATCACTGAAACACATATGAAAATCGTAACTACACTGTGAAAAAGAAAAAAAAAACGGATGATTTTACGGAAGTATTACTGGTAATCTGGTCGCCAATACAATTTACTGTTTTTTAGCGGAAAAATTCCGGGAAATATTTCGTTTTTAGCGAGTTTTTCTCGGAATTTACGGAAATTTTTCCGTTAAAAAACAGTAAATTGACTGGCAAACATATGTTTAACCTTCCGTCTACCAGACAAAACACCCATTTATCTACGGCAACACCTAATTTTAATTCCAAACTTGCAAACGGCACCAGTAATATTTTAATATAATTTTGCTTTTACAATGAAAGCTTAAATTAAGGAATTCGTAATATCTAGACAAGTCCTTTATAAATTCCGGTGTCAATCGACAATTTCTCATTTTACCATTGACACCAGAAATATTGCTGTCGGGTCCAATGGACCCGTCTGGTAGACGGAAGGTTAAGCTTTTTAGTCCGACCTGATATAAAAGCGTGTGTTTTAATTTTAAAAACTATTTAGCAATTATTAATAAAAAGCCCTATCTGAAAATCTTCCAGATATCAAAAAATATGCTTAAAAAAAAAAAAAAATACTAACCGACTTCAAAAAAAGAATCAAGCTTAGCGGCAACTTGGCGTTCACGCATATGATAATCATCGGAATTTAATAAAATTAAAATGGGACCACATGGATATCTTATACGTTCAAACAAAAGAAGAGTTATCAAAATCGATTTATATTTAAAGAATTTATGAGTGAACAAGAAATACATACAGGTCGAAATCATAACCTACTCCTTGAAGCCGGTTAAAAAGGAAAAGAAATGCTGAAACGCGAATTAATAAAATTAAAAAAAAAAAAAAAAATCTCAAAACGATTGTTTCGGAGTTTTTAAAAAATTTATAACAGATAGTAAATATTTTAAAGAGTAGTGAGCATCAAATATGGGGCGGGGGAATTTTTTTTTTTAGGGAAAGTGGTCAAATATTCAAAATTGTAACGCTTTCTACCATTTCAAATGCGGACTTTTCACTAAGCCCATGGATAAATATTACTAATTTAATATAAAACTTTCAAATAGATTGTAACACTAATATAGATTTTAAATAGTAGGGGACGTCCAATTATGGGTAGGAAAGGCAATAATTATTTCTGGAAGAACGTGATCAAATATTTAAAACCGTACCGTTTTAGATGCGGATTTTTCAGAGCTCAGAGACAAATGCTTATTTAATATAAAATTTTAAAAGTACTTACCCCTATTTTCGAATAATAATTTCATTAAACATCTTTCTTAAGTCCAGAAACAGTTTTGTTGAGTTCGCCCCCTGGAGGTGAAATGTGAAACTAAAAAATTTCAAAACCCCTCACTCTTTTTTTTTTCTTGTCGTGCGTGCACAGCACTTCTGCTAAACGGTACCGTAGGCAGTGGGAATATTCGGTACGAGATTAGGGCTTTTTATGACATTTTGCAATACAAATATCAGGTTTATTTTAGAAAAATAATTACGGGCTCGGGCAACGCCGGACGGCTCAACTAGTTAATAATAAAGTACACCAAGACCCAAAAGTTCAGACAATCAATAAAATTTGCATCAACATAAAAAGTAATAAGGTTCAATTAAATTTCGCGATATATGTAATAAATAAAAGCAGCAATTTTTTTTTTAATATACACACATAAATTATGATCAAAGATTTGAAATTATAAAATATACATTAAATTATATATTAATGTGTTGTCAAAAATGTATATACAGTTTTAATTGTTTTTGGTTAAACATTTATGGAAGTAACTAAAAACTTACTTTAATATTTAATTGTATTGCCACGACACTTTCTAACATCAAATACACTTTGTTCTATAGAATTAACTAAGCAATGCGTTACAGAAACAGATATATTAGACCACACTTTTTAATAACTGCAGTTTTAAATCATTTACACATGTATATATCTTTCCATTTTCATATATTTTACGATATAAATTCCTCCATATATTCTCCATGGATTTCAAATCTGGTCTAAGTGTTGACCAGTCTAATAGTGTGATATTGTTTTGCCTATGTGGAGGTATGAATGAATGCCCTGGTCAGGTCAGGATGCCAGTCCGGTCCTGCTAGCAAATCCATAATTAACAATAAATTAGTACTTAAAATATCCTGATAATCTTCTGATTTCATTTTTTTGTTCGTAAATCCTAGAAATGTTTGTCCGTTGAAAGAAAATCCTGTCGAGGTCATTACGGATCCACCACCTTGCTACCTGCTGAAACAGTTCTTGGGTTCTTTTTTTAGGTCCTGCAAGTAAAATTGATAAATCATCACAACCGTCTAAATTTCATTTTTTTTTTTTTTTTTTTTTTTTTTTTCATCACTGAAAATGACAGAAATCCGTTTTTCACTATATGAGACATGCTTTCTAACCCACTTTAAACGTGCATCTTTATGTTTTTGCTTCAAACAAGTAAACAATATTTGCTGAAGCTTTAAATCTTCTGTTTACAGTGCTTTTTGAAATTCTGGAAATTGATGCAATTTCAAGTTTAGATACATTATGAGTATAATTTAATGTAACATTCAACATTAACAATCATTCCATTTTAATAACATTCTATTATCCCGCAACACTGTTTTACAGGTCTTCCGGCTAGATTTCTAGTATTCCATGTTTACCTGATCTCAAAACTCTATAAATATTGTTCAAGGATGTCATTATTCTTCACGATATTTGTACAGGATTTTGTCCTTCCACATTTAAATGTAAAATCTTAATAATTTCTTCTTTAGAACGTGGCATTTTTATCAGAATATGCAGTTAATTTCTTTTCCGAATCACAAACAAAACAAGACATTGAACTCATTTCATTTCACAAAATTTTAATAAATTATTATTAAATACCGCAGACAATAATTCAATTAAAGGGAAAAGTTATTCTACATTTACTGGAGCAAACGAAAATGATAATATTTTATTTTGTGAATAAAAATGTAAAAGAGGACATGTAAAGCTGTATTGTGTCTATACTTTTGGGACAGTATATTTTGATGTAATTTAATGTATATTTTATAATTTCAAATCTTTGATCATAATTTATATGTGTATGTTAGCAAAAGCTGCTTTTATTTATTACATATCTCACGAATTTTAATTGTATCTTATTACTTTTTATGTTAATGCAAATTTTATTGATTGTCTAAACTTTTAAAATAAAGTGAATATAGTTTTTTTTTTTTTTTTTTTTGTTAAGTAGGAAAACAGAGTTTGTACGGACCCTGGAATTTCCAGATCAAGAAGTTCCTACCTACTAGTATTTTCTTATGCAAAACCTCTTCTTAAATAAGGCTAAATTTCGCGCGTTTTAACTAGATTTATTTTTTTTATTAGAAAGAAAAGAATACTAATATTTCACCTGGAAAATAACGGATCGGTACGAAACCTGAAAAACATTCAGGACTTTCTTTTGAAAAATTTTGGCAGTCCAAAAGTATCAAAACTCAACACGAAATCCGTTCGAATCCGAAAAAATTAAAGTCAACCCGAGCAGCAAGGAATAAATTAGCATCAACTTGACCCAATCCGAACTGCGGGATTCATAATAAGATATTATTGCAAAAAAAGCAATTTTTTCTTCTTAAAAATTACTATTATTTTAAATAAACTTTTTGTAAATTTTTATACCAATTATTATTATTTATATTTTTTTTATCCAAAAAGGAGAAAACGATAATTTAAAAAAAAATTACTATTCGAAACCCATAGAATTCGACTATTGAAAAAGTTTAAAATAACTGATTGATTGAATTTATAAAAAAAAATAACAAAAATAATTATTATAGTGAATTAATATTTAATACATATGTATCCAGACTTGATGTTAAGTTTGACAGTTACAATTTTGCACGTAAACATTTACGATTTTTACTTGAAGTTCCGATCTGAATGCTAGCGGAATAAAAAAATTATTTTTAGATGGTCTCTCATAAATACATTTAATTTTATCAAAGAAAATACTCATTTCATTTTCAACACTTTTCCTCGCCAAAAGCAAAATATATTAATACAACTAAAAACTGTTGGATTTTTAGATATCGTGTCAATAGTATTTAATGAATTTAAACATAAAGAATGTGAGAGTTTAATTTATTATATATATATATATATATATATATATATATATATATATATATTGCTTGTAACTGTAGTTATTTAATTTATCACTGGAAAAAATGTTTTCATGTTAAAAATAATCATATTGAGAAAAGTTATTTTCATACATTTCAGCGTATTCAAAAACAAAAGACAGATTTTTCCATAGCAACAAAACTAAATCGGAATGCTCAATTGGACTTTGAGATTTAAACAATTTTAATTAATTTAAATTATGAATTTTGTTTTAAATCGCAAAGTTTGATGGTTAAATTTAAATACAAATACATATAAATATCGATATAACAAAATTATACTTATAAAAAAACTAAAAGTGACAAAACTAAAGTTATTTCAATTAAATTTATCTACCAAAGTTCAACACGAAACTTTATTCCTCCTTTAAAATGTGTCTGACATTAAAAAAAAAAGTTTTTTTTTTCATCGCCAACCGATGAAATCGCCAAATAACGAAATTTTCATTATTTTTTTAGAGAAGCTGTATGACAGTTCCACTGAAATTTTTTTATAAACGTATATATCCTCAAGAGAAGAACATTCTGTGATTTTTTCGGAGAATGCCCGTAAGGAGACCTTCCTTGTGAGTGCCAGCGAAATCAGAAATTTGCTTTTACATGCGTTCATGGTAAAATATTTAGTTTCATCTAAGAAAATACTCATTTCATACTCACTGTTCCATTGAATCTCATAACAGCAGCTGATTTGGTCTTAAAATTGCTCAATCAAACGGAAATGAATAAAAACCTGTTTATAGAGAATTCGCCACTTTTTTTTATTATTATAGTTCAATCTTCTGCATTTTTTTAAAAGCTGATCAAATTAGCACGTTTTTACAGTCTGAGTCATAGTTGGCCAAAAAAAAGGGGGATTTGAGGGGGGGGGGTTAACCAGTTTTTTTTTTTTTTTTTTTTTTTTTTTTTTGTAGTTGTTCTTTGTTTGTTTAAACCGGGCCTTTTAAAAAACATCCTTTCTTATTGCATAACATGCATATTTGTTGATAAAAATAGACATTGTTGGATTATAAGTAGTGTAACTTCACTTTAAAATAATTTAAATTATTACAGTGAATTTATGTAGGAAATTGAAAAAAATCATATTTTAATTTAAACAGTATCAGCAAACAGACTTATATTCAAAGAATAAACTGCTCTATAGAGTGAAACATTGATACTCTAAAAATCTTTATAAACAATCTTTTAATTTCTAATAATAAAAATTTGGATGTAGTTTGATAAATATAATATTTTTTTCCACATTTATTCAAATAATAAACTTCAAGTACTACTTGGGATTTTCTTTTTTTGAGTGGCAATTTAAAGTCGACATTTTTGGATTCAGCAGATAACAGGGGGGAAATAAGATTGTTATTATTAAAATTGCAATTATTATTAATAGCCAATCTTTCAATGTTCTCTAATTCAATTTCATATTTTGATTTTAAATTCAAGATAATTTCCTCTATTAAGAAAAATTTCTTTAACAGCTTGAGCAAAATCTTCGTGTTATGTTATTAACTGCGTTCAAAATTTTTGCATTTTTTTATAAATTAAAATATCTTATACTAAATATTGAATATTTTTAATTGTTTTTATCTTTGATCAATCCATATGGTTGAAGCTTTTTCTTTAAAACAATAAGTATGTTCACCAACACATACTGATTTTAATCCTATATATAAAAAATGACTTAAACCCACTATATATAATGCTTATTGCTGAAATGAAGTGTCAAAAGTAAAAATTATTTATATAAAATAATCTGAAACACATAAATTATACAGAAAAAAAGAGAAAATGTCATTAAACTTCTTTTAAAAAAGCATTTTTTTTTTCAAGAAAAAAACCAATTGGTTTAAACCGTGGTTTAAATCATGGTTAAAACAGACTGGTTTAAGCTGTGCCAACCTTGGTGTGAGGTGTGTGAAAAGGGGTTGGCGAGCGTAGGTCGTAGGAGGCAAGGTCCTCTAATTCATCTAACATTAAATAACTCAAATAAGTATGAATATTTACATATTAATCCAACCAGAAAAAGAGGAATCACTGATGGCATGCAAGTCAATTCCACTTTCTCATAGTGGTGGCCATTTGCACCGAACTTATTTCGCCCCTTATCAAGAGAGCTTGTTATTGTATATTTTCGTTCATGGTTATGTTATATTTTCCGAGATTAAGAAATAGTTGTCTTTTTAAGTGAGCTCGTAATTATTTAAATACCTAGCACCTATAGTCGTCGTTCAGTCCGTCCATCCGCATTTAACAGAGCAAAAACTACCACACCAAATCGTTTGAAATTCAAAATATATAATTGTTGCCTAATTTTTGTTGAGCCATTTCAACTTTTATGAAATTCGGATGATAGTTTAATTACAGGGACGATCAAAATTATTCCATTACATTGCGGCCAATGGGAAAAAATACACTGGTGTCCAAAAGTTAAGCATAATTGGTAATTAAGTAATTATTTTTAAGTAATGAAAGAAATATGAATCGGAATGTGCTGAAACTCCAGGTGTGCAAACAAAATAGTACGCGTCACATATTTTCGCGAAGAGTTTTCCCCGAAATCGAACAGGGGACCGTCAACAAATTGAAAAAGAACGAAGATCTTTTGGATAACCCTGTCAAAACTAATGTAGCAAAAGCGTTCAAACTGCACATTATGATTAATTGGCTTATTGTAATGTACTGTGTTAATTTTTACAAGGATAGCATGTATACTCGTAGAGAAATTAAGGTTTTTATAAAAACAGTCCTAAATTTTTCCAAGTTTTTTGCTTATAATTTGCAGAGTTCTTATTATAAAATAATGTTCTTTTCTGAAAATATGACAAACATCATTGTACACAATACTCTGTCATCAGAATTTAAAAATAATAAAAATTGTATGAAAAATGAGTATGTTTAGTAAATAATTTTTCATTGCGCATGCGTAAACGATATCAAAATGTCATTTGCATATTGTGTTAACTAAATGTATAGAGCAACTTCTGTAAAAGTTTCAAAAGCATAGCTTGAAAATTCTGAAAATGGGAGCCTATAGAATCAACTCAAAATCCTTTATTCCCTAAATGAAGCAAAAAGGTGAGGGGCTGTATCCATATTCCATTGTTTAGTGCCTACACAATATTGCACGTACAACTATATTTAGGTAAAACCCCTGATTTTTTTGCTTCCTTTAGAAATAACGGATTTTGAGTTGATTCTATAGGCTCCCATTTTCAGAATTTTCAAGCTATGTTTTTGAAACTTTTACAGAAGTTGCTCTATACATTTAGCTAACACAATATGCAAATGACATTTTGATATCGTTGACGCATGCGCAATGAAAAATTATTTACTAAACATACTCATTTTTCATACAATTTTTATTATTTTTAAATTCTGATGACAGGGTATTGTGTACAATGATGTTTGTCATATTTTCAGGAGAGAACATTATTTTATAATAAGATCTCTGCAAATTATAAGCAAAAAACTTGGAAAAATTTAGGACTGTTTTTATAAAAACCTTAATTTCTCTACGAGTATACATGCTATTCTTGTAAAAATTAACACAATACATTACAATAAGCCAATTAATCATAATGTGCAGTTTGAACGCTTTTGCTACATTAGTTTTGACAGGGTTATCCAAAAGATCTTCGTTCTTTTTCAATTTGTTGACGGTCCCCTGTTCGATTTCGGGGAAAACTCTTCGCGAAAATATGTGACGCGTACTATTTTGTTTGCACACCTGGAGTTTCAGCACATTCCGATTCATATTTCTTTCATTACTTAAAAATAATTACTTAATTACCAATTATGCTTAACTTTTGGACACCAGTGTAGTTTCAAGTGCATTTCAATGCTTTTATACTTTTTCTAATATAATAAAACTGATACGTATTTATGAAGTATATACTAAAATATGCATTATGTACAATCTGCAGGGCAAAGAATGTTTGTTATTGATTTACAGGACCACACAAAGTTATTCCATTACATAATGGTATAGGAGGAAACATTGTTCGGGACGCGTTTTTATTATATTAAGCTAACATTTTAAGAAATTGATATCCGTTGCTGAGGTTTACTACAAGTTAATTCCTGTATAATAGAAAGTAGGTAGTATTTACAGGGACGTACAAAAGGTTTCGGCTACTATATTGTATCCGAAGTACTGTATACTATTACACCAAAATCTGAATATTTAAAAAATTTCGTTATAGTACGAACGCACCTCATATTCTACGCGTTATGAGCATTCTCCGATTCGTTTTACATTGTAAGTATGATTATCATAAGTGGAAACATCGTGGTTTTGCATCCTCCGTATATGTATCCCAGAGTTTCACCCCCAGGTTTAAAAAGTAGCAGGGCGCTACTGTTGTGGAAAGGGCACTTTTTACGTTCTTCCGGGTACTTTTTTGATTTTTAAGGGCACTTTTTACATTCTTTAGGACACTTTTTTGATTTTTAAGGGCACTTTTTTATTTTTTAAGGACAATTTTATAAAGTTGTATCTAGCGGTTGAAAAAATCGTGTAAAACAAATTTCATCAAAGAATAAAAAAAAAAAAAAAAAAAAAAAAAAAAATTTTGTCAAAAATTTAGAAAAAGAAAAAAAGGTAAATTTTGTTAAAAGACTGCGAGAAAACGGGAAATATTGTTAAAAGATCGTGAAAAAAATGGCCAATTTTGTTAAACGATCACAACAACAGCAATTATGTTAAAAGATCGCTAAGAAACAGCACATTTTGCGGAAAAATCACGAAAAAAAGACAAGTTTCGTGAAAAGATCGTAAAAAAATGACAAATTTTGTTAAAAGATCGCAAAAACGTCATTTTGAGGCTGTTAGAAAAAAAAGTTAGGGGGGGGGAGTGGTCAAATTCTAATTATGCCCCCGTTGCGATTTTCTCTTCGCACACCACTAATTGTGAAGCAGGAAAATCCGTTTCTGGAGCAATAGAAACACAATTTTGAAGCAGAAAAATTAGTTTTTAGAACAGAAAAATTCACTTCTGACATTAACTTTTTTGTGCCCCTTTGACGAAATTTGCATTTTTTCCACGATCTTTTGATGAAATCTGTCTTTTTCGGGATATTTCGACGAATTTTGCGTTTTTTCTTGAATTTTTGGACGAAATTTGCCATTTTTGACAAAATTTTCTGACGAAATCTGTCATTTTATCACGATTTTTTGACAAAAGTTGCCGCTTTTCGTGATCTTTTGGTGAAATTTGTCTCTTTTGCGATCTTATGGTGAAATTTGTCGTTTTTCGCGAACCGTTTGACAAAATTTTTAGTTTTATGGTGATTTTTGGGCGAAATTTGTCGTTTTTTCGCGTTCTTTTAAGGAAATCTGCCGTTTTTTCGGGACTTTGTGATGAAATTAACCATTTTTTGCAAGTCTTGCCAGAAATTGGTCGTTATTTCGCGATTTTTTTTAACGAAATTTGCTGTTTCTTTGCGATTTTTTGACGAAATTACGCGTTAGAGATATATGTTCCGTCACCGATTTTATGCGTAATTTATGCGCTATAGCGCATCCGCATCATCGCCGAAGGGCTGCATTTTTTCGAATGTGGGGAAGAAGGGTGCTTTTTTTTGAATGATCGACAAGAAGGATGCCAGTTTTTTGGATCAAGGGCAAGAAGGGAGCTATTTCTTAAACTGAAAGGCAGGAGGGGCGGAGCGCCCCCCTGAAACCCTCTGGAGGAAACTCTGTGTATCCAGGTAAGCAATTTAAGGAGAGATAGCCCTATGGAGAAATTGATTACAAGGAACTGAAGTTTCTTCAGAAAATAAAATTTCATTTTAAAATTATCACCAAATTTCTAGTTTTATTTTCAGAATAAGAAAAAGTAATAATAACTTATGTAGAAACGGATGCTTACAGCATTTATTTTACATCATTTAATATTAATGTAAGGCGATATTTAAAATGGGAATTTTTCTTCATTCCATCATTAAGTGAGAGAAAAAAAAAATCCCTCTTTGTTTTAATACCAGAGAATAATCATTCTATTAAATGAAATATGACCGGGTTCATTACAGTTTTAATTAATGAATAGAGCGGAACAAATGCAACGGTACTTTCAAAGAGATAATGGCTTCATCAGATGCATTTTTCATTATTATTTTTAGGGGGAGATTTCTTGTTCTTCCGTTGTAGAAAAAAAAATCACAATACATTATGTATATTTAAACTATCGCATTTACTAATGTAAATGATAATAATAGTTATCCCTATAATAATAGTAACATGAAACTAAATTTTAATTTTTACAAAAAATAAATTAATAAATAAATAAATAAAATATAGTATCAGAACTGTCATAAAAATACTAATCTTCGTAAAGATTTCTACACTTTTGTAAAAGAACAAAATAACAAAGATTATTTTTTTCTTTTAAAGTAGTAGCTAAAGTAGTCTTTATTGGCAATTTTATTATTATATTTATGTTAATTTTGAGTTTTAGGGGGGGGGGAGGGCGGACGATAAATCTCCGCAAAATTTGAAAATCATTCCTAATTTTTCAAATTAAGAAGGTTGTAGGTTTATCACTAAGTATTATTTACGGAAAGGGGAAGTAAAAAAGGGCTTTTCAACATTGTATTCTTACAAGTTAAGAGTTATTTTAACTTCAAATGAAAGTACATAATATTAATAACAATAATGATAATAAAGCAGTCCCAAAAAAGTTAAATGAAAATATATTTCATACAATGACTATAATAATAATAATAATATTTGTAACATTTTATTTTATAGTGTTCAAAATAAAATGGTAGATGTATTCGATGGAACTAGTGGGAAAATATTACTTTTACTCAGACTTAATATTATAATGCTTCAAAAATATAAAAAAAAAAAGCATAATTCAGTTCATTTTCAAAAATTAATAATGTTATTCAGATTTTGAAAAACCATTTACTACTGACTTGCGTTGCAATGATGTTTCATCAATTGGAAACTGCTACTTTTCTTCATTCACAAAGTGCATTCAACTTTATATTTTAATAAAAAAAAAATTTTAATTATTATTCTTTTTTTTTTTTTTCTAATGTGTAAGTGGTTTTTTTTTTTTTTTTTTTTTTTTTTTTTTATGAGATATAGTACTTTCAAGGCAATTGAAACAGAATGAAAATTATTTAATTAAAAAAATAACAGCAATGAGTTTTCAAATGTAAACCATAAAAAAATATTGAATATGAAATGTAGATTCATCTTTCCTCTATAGTTTCATGAATTATCAAAAAATATGATTGAAATTTATTGGTTACACATAGAATATAAATGTACATCAAATACGTGGATTTTTTGTTGTTGTTTAGAAAATTTGAAAGATAATAAAAAATACATGAAATCATATTAAAGATTTTTATTGAAACCTAAACCTTTAACATCAAACGAAAGCACATAATAATAATAATAATAATAATAATAATAAAACAGTTGCAAAAAAGTTAAATGAAAATATCGTCCGTATATAAAAAAAAAAGACATAATTATATGTATAACATTTTATTTTATGTCATTCAAAATAAAATGGCAGATGTAATGTAGGGAACTGGTGGGAAAAAAATACTTTTACTGAGACTTCATATGACAATGCTTCAAAAATGCAAAAAAAGTATACTTTAGTTCATTTTTAAAAATTAATAGCGCTATTCAGATTTTGAAAAAAAAAAACATTTACATTGCAATGGTGTTTCATTATTTGAAAACAGCGATTTTTTCTCATTCATAAAGTGCATTCAGCATTATATTTTAATTAAAAAAAAATTGTTACTAATCTGGTTGTTATTTTTCCGTATGTGTGAATGTTTCGTCAAGGTATATTATTTTCAAGACAATCAAAACAGAATGAAAAGTATTTAATTAAAAAAATAATAACAACGAGTTTTCAAATGTAAAACATAAAAAAAATATTGGATCGGAAATTTAGATGTGATTTTTCGTCTATAGTTGGATGAATTTTCAAAAAGTGTGAATGGAACTTATTGATTGGTTATACATAGAATATAAATGTACAACTAATATGTAATTTCTTTTGTTGTTGTTTTAGCGTTTGCAAGATAATAAAACATACAGGAAAACATTTTAAGTCGTTTTAATGAAACTTAAATACGCCATCTTTTCAAAAATATTGGATGGGCTCAATTTTTTTTAGCAAAATTGCACATTTTTTTCCCTTTTAGTGTATGTATGTTGAGAGAAGGGGGATAGAGACGAATGACTTAAGATGATAATTCGAAATTAAATTATGTTTTTTTCTAAGGAAGTTTATAAATTATTGTAGTTTTATTATAATTTTATAAGTAATTGTATTTAATTATACTGTCACAAGTTCTTTCTTATAAATACATTAACATTTATTATAATTAGCATAAAAAATGGTAACTATTGAAAGTGCAAAAAACTAAGATTCAAGAAAAGCATACAATTCAGGGCCGTAGCTAGAAGTTAATAGCAGGGGGGGGGGGTCATAATTTTTTTTCTGTCTCTCTGACGCAGAAAGATAAATTAGTGCATATTTACACTGTATATACTATGTTTCTTATTAAACTGTAGTAATAATTTCATTTTATGCTTAGAAAAGTACAGGGTGGTGAAAATTTTGAGTGCATAACTTGGAGCAAAATTAAACATCATGTTGGTTTCATGTGTACAAATAAGATGAGGGAGTGTTTAAACGCTTATTTTAGGTACAATTTAGTATTTCTGAAAAATTGTGAAAGGGTCTCAAAAATAAATTAAATTTTGAACAAAATTTCATTTGAATTTTCGGAACAGAAATTTATTTAGTGACCTTGGAATCGTTTCCAGGGGGGGGGGGGGGCTTAAAATATTTTAGGGGGGGCTGAGCCGCCCATAGCACCCCCTTAGCTACGGGCCTGATACAATTTCGACACCTAAGAGTTTTGTCAATTCAAGACAGCAAAACATGCAAGAAATTTGTTTTTGGAACAAATTTAACTATACTTCTCCTGGAGGGGTTTTCAGTGCTCCTGCAAGTCTAATGAATGTCCTAACTTTTTTCAATTCAAAATTACTTTTGAGAACATTAATAAAACCAAATTTCCTTTCAGCGATTAAATAACTAAAAAAATAAATTATGTATTAAACAAATTGAAATTGGATAGGCGTAAAGATCTGGACTCGCGCCCTATGGGCCCAAAAAGTTAGCGCCACTGCATGTTGATGTGCACATATAATTTGATAAAAACACTCAAATGACTTAAAATTAAATTTTAAAAGTTAGTAATAATATTTTAAGATTAACATCAACACTTTTTTATTTATCCGAACAATAGCACACCAACTGTTTAATTCAGTGTTTAATTCAGACGCTTTTCTCCGGGAGGAAATTCTTTGGCTCCGGGGGGGGGGGGGGCATTAAACAGTTTCGGGGGATAAATTTCACTTTTTAACTATTTAAAACACAAAATCTCAGATTTTTCCGGGGGGGAAGCATTTTATTGATCCGGGGGGGCGGGAATGTCCTCCCCCCCAGGCCACTCCCGTAATTCAACACTGGTTGAATTTATCCTAGACCACTATAAATGTTTAGAATGTAATAATAAAAAGTGTGTATCAGAATTTTCCATTCTCGGCTTAACCCATTGTAAAAGCTGAATAGGCCGATTTGATCTTCATTACTATTATACGTTTGTGTGTGTGAATGTTTTTGTTGTTATTGTTTTGTTTTTTGTTGTTGTTCGGGTAACTCAATTACTAGGAAGAAAAACAGTATTTCTTTGCCAACTTATTCCAGAGTAAAATCTTTATAAAAATATATATATAAATATTTGATGTTTTGCCACAGGCATGATTGTGAATTGTATTCGGTATGGATGTCAACTTGTAGTATTATATATAATGACTATATATGTATGTATGTGTGTGTATGTATATAGAATTTTTTTTTATTAGTATCTACAATCCATGGAATGAAGAATAAAAATATTAATTATTTTTAGACAATTTTTTAAATAAGCACTCATTAAAAAAGATTATAGACGTTTATAAAGAAAATTAAAAGTTAGTTAAAGGAAAACATAGTTTTAAAGTTCTATCAAAAAGAAAAAACATAAAGGTATAATAAAAAAATATATACTTCTGTGTAATTTATTAAAATATGTTAATTTTTTTAAGATATCGTTAAACAAATGCAGAATATCACTGTTAATATACGTATTTTTAACGGAAATTTGCGCTCTTTTTAATCACAGAATTTCCGTGATTAAATTAAAGCGCATTCAAAAATAAGACACAGAAAAAACAGGCAAATAAAAGCACGTGCAAATTAGCACATTTTGTAATGTTTTGGCTAGAATTAGTGTCAGTCCAAAACTGACCGTAGCCAAAACAACGGTTATTTCTTTGTATAAAAAGAAATACAATTTCTTGAAGAAAAAAAAAAAGACATTATTTGTAAAATTCATGTATTAATTAAATCTAATTATTTTTTTATTTATTTATATTTTAAACGTTAAATATCTGTTAACAATTTCTCTAAGTATTTTTTAAACAAATGTTTATTAATTTACTTTTATAAAATCGCCAAATAAGCAAATAAAATGTGTAAAATCGAAAACTTCTAGCGCAAATTAGCAATCCTTGTGTTTATTTAAATTCCTTAATTAATTTTAAATGAGCAAAAATAATCCTATCTAACTCTAATCCAACCTAAAAGATATTTTCTATTTCAAATTACTGGTGTTAAAATATTAAAAAATGTATACAAGGGACACACAATAGGGAAGAGATTAAAAAAGAGGGGAAAAAACAGGTACCAAAAGTAATTCTGGTAATCGGGATCCTGTCGTGGGATTTTCGGGGAAGAGATACGTGCTCCGGCGGTGCAGAAACCTTCCTATGCCCATTTCATTCCCCATCGAGAGAAATTTTAGAATTAAGTATTGTGTGAGGGACATTTAAAAAAATGAAAAACACATAGTTCACGTAACACGGTTTCACATTACAACTAGTAACACGGTTTCACATAACCTCAAATCCCGATTCTCAACATAGCGAAGAATTATTTCAAATAATTCTATTAATTTCAATTCACTACAAAAAAAAAAAACATTTAGGAAAGCGAAATATTGATTTCGTGATAATGAAATTAATAATTACTTAGAGCGATTATTTATCCTGATATCAATTCATTTAAAAACGAGCATTGGTGATAATGTTTTAATTGCTACATTACTAAATCTGTATGCATGAATTTAAAAATTCTGCATCATTTCACCACCAAGATCTAATGTTTCAATTACGTTTTTTTTTTCGTTTTTTTTTATTATTATTTTTTAATAGCATTAATTGATATATTAACTAATAGCATCATCACATATGTAATGCGGGTAGCCGATGGTCAGCTTAAAATTCGTGTGGGTTCACATGTAGATCTTTACTTGTTGAAAGTTGTTTATTGGCAGTTTTGTATATTATTCTCGAAAAGATATGAAATCAGCACAATTTCTTTGACCGTAACTTAAAAAACTGAGAAATAAAATATATCCTAACCAGGAAACTACATCAATAATGTAACAATGAAAAAAATATCTAAATAAGTAACAATCGAAAGGACACATTAAAACAAGCTTTTAGGCGCACAAATTATTTGTCCTCGTCTCCCCGTTATCGAGATATAAAGTTATAAAGTTTGCATATTAAAACATCTAACGCTAAGAACGGAAGGCTCCCTATTAGTCAACGAGCAAAAGAGTTCATGGTAAAATAGTAGTAGCTTCCATTCTTATCAAATAGAAGTTCTTTGGGTAGAGTATCGGTGCCAGGTTAATTGACTCAGCGTTGAACCCAGATTTTGAATATAGAACCGATAAATTGAGAGACTGCACCACAGAAAAATCACCTCATCAAGTTCACGGCTGAAATTCCAGAATTTGTTAAAACTCTATTCGTTTATTAAAACGGATTTTTGGTGAAACGTTGAAAATACCTGGACCTGGAAACCCAATTTTAACGGTTGACTCGTAGGTTTACTGGTGTGTTTCTATGCTCCTAGTCCTCTATGTGTTCATATCTTTGGGTTCAAGGAAACACAATGATAAAACTGAGTCAACTGCTAAAATCGGATTTCCAGGTTTGCAGACCGAACATTTGTAACTGGAAAAAAAAAAAAAAAAAAAAAAGAAGAAGAAAAGAAAGAGAGAAATTTGGAATGATTTTCTTTGATTTCATATATCACTTATGAAATAGTGTTAATATATGTGATAGTTTTGAAAACATAAATTTTGAAAATCTGGTTATTTATTTTTGTAAACCCACTGTATCTCTATAAAAACGGAAACGAGGCCAAATACTAGTGATTTATGTATGAGCAAATGTATTTCAATAAACTTTTTCGTTTGTTGCTTACTTTTCTTTTTAATATATATATATATATATATATATTTTACTAATTATTATTATAAATCAATTTTTTAACAACTCATTTAAATCTTTGAGTAATATACTAAAGACAATATAATTCAATTAAATTATTTGTTACTTAAATTATTGCTAAAACCTTTGTTTAAAAAAAATGCTCATTGTTTTAAAATAAATTATTTTTACTATTGAAACATCGATTGTTATTTCTTTTTACATTATTATTAATAACAGAACTTAAAATAATAATAGTGGTCATTTGCAGTTGAAAATATTTACTATTTCCAGTTTAAAAAGAGAAAACTTTACAAATAATCTTGTTCATTATTAATTAAAATAATATTTGTTTAAAACTGCTATATAATTACAAATATAAAAAATTCCTCTGTTTCTATATATATATATATATAAAGGTCCTTTAAAAATATAGAATTTAAAACTAGTTAAGAGTAAGTGAAAGGGGAAAGAATGCGAATTTTCCAATTGTAAACAAGCTCATCAAAAAATCAGCTGTTTTGAGTTGTCATGTTTTCTAGTCAGTTTCAGCATTTAAAATGAAAGAAAAATACTTTCAGATGATTGAATAACAAGACAAAAATATCAGATATATTAACATACAAAGAAGCGCCGCATAAAAAGCTACGAAAAAATACGGGGGGAAAAACAAAAAGAGAAGAGCGGAAAAAGTAAACAAAACGTGATTTACCTGATCCAGTTTCATGCCGGTCAAATGGAAGTTCAAATTTCAGTGACACCCCTTATTTCGAAGCCAGATGGATTTAACTCCAAAGTCTGTGTACAAAACACTTCCACGCTTTCACCGAAAACTCAAAACACACACTTCGCAAAGCAGCGCACGTTGTTTTGGCACACCAAAAGTTGTAACAGACGGGGTAAGGCGCTTTTTTTTTTCCTTTTTTTTCCGCGATTCACCCGTAGGCGCGCCTACAGCGGAGTCGCTACCATTCCGACCTGACCTGTGACGCCATTGGATGTAGAGGTAACTTTCCTTATTAAGTCAAAGGGCGCAGGCGCGCATCATTGTTACGTCACTTTTTTTTGAAAGAATCGAGGGATTTTCTTTTACGCCGCAAAAGTTTCTAGCAGACGGTTTTCGCTGTTTTTGACAAGCTTGGAGCAAAGAAAATGCCGACGGACAGGCACGTAGCCAGGGAGGGGGCTAAGGGGGCTGAAGCCCCTCCCGAAACTTTGAAAATACAAAATTAGCTGTATGTTAAAAAAATAAGTTTTGTTTGTTTTTATCTTCCATTAAATTAAAAACAATTGCATTTTTAGTTGTAAAAATATCGATTTATTGAATTATAGTTACGGTACCTTCATTATATCGGTTATTTAGATATATTGTTTTTTAATAGGTATGTAACACTAAAAATATAAATTCTTTTTAAAAAGTAATTTTTACTGTCTTTATGCGCAGTAAAATTCGATCAAGTGTAATTTCTTATTAATTTGACTAAGAAAAATTAAGTATAATACGCATATGGCATAAGAAAGATCACGAAAAATTAGGAAGATTATTTTCTACATGTTTCAGTCATTGGAAAAAGGCTAAATGTTTTTCTTAAAACATATACAATTAGATTATCACATACCTTATGCTATTTTAACAAACAAACTTTAGATTTTAGATTTTTTAGATTTCAGGAAAATAGAAACAGAATTATTTCATTGTTGAGTTTTCAAAGAGCTCCAACACTGTAAAAAATAACGGACGATTTAACGGAAGTATTACTGGTAATCTAGACGCCAGTACTATTTACTGTTTTTTAACGGAAAAATTTCCGTAAATTCCGGAAAAAAGTCGGTAAAAACGGAATATTCACGGAAATTTTTCCGTTAAAAAACAGTAAATAGTACTGGCGTCTAGATTACCAGTAATACTTCCGTTAAATCGTCCGTTATTTTTTACAGTGAAGAAAAGAAGAAATTAGAGAAGACCTTGAACTAATACGTGAAACAATCTTATTTCGTGCAGAATAAAATAGCCACTGACCACGATGACGACCCTCTAACTTTAGAGAAATTGGTATAAAAAAGACTAGTTAAGAGTTCTTTTAAGTTTTGAGCAAAGTCTGGAGCGAATGAATTGAAACGAGACATTATAAATATCCTTAAAAATGCTATTTATTTCACCCCAGAAACTCAGAATGAAATCAAATATTCTAGGATAGAGTTAACGAAGTATTAATTATCAAAATATATATTGCGATCTGTTTTAGTTTAATTGCTGTTGAAACTATGGACTTTCAAGCGCAGAACAGCCCATTTGTGTTAGATATGTGAACTATTAAAAAATTCACAAAACCCAATAATTCGGAAATTTTTTACATGTGTTATTCCAATAAATGTCTCAAAAATTCAAGAAAAGTAATTTTACAACATTGTGATGAACTATGTCTTGGCATGTATAAATGTGTCGCATAGGCATATGACAAAGTAGGCAATAAGTTTGGTCATGTTAGCGGGGTTCATTCTAGAATTTTTCAGAATATCTAAAAATTAGATACGTCCTCTGTGAAAGCCATTGGTTGAATCTTGCCTTGTGCAACAACTTGTTGATTCCCTTCATTCGAAAGTATCATGCATGGACTTGTTAAAGCAGCGACAAAAGTTTTTGAAAATCACCTGAAGGCAAATTTAGCGCTTCAAGAAGAAATTGCATGATATATCCTAGAAAACAAAAGAATATAACTTTTCCGCATTTGATACAAATTTTATCGAGAGGCATGAAAGCATATTGACTTTTGTTGAGCTACTTAAATACATTTGTATTAGCTCAGAAAATATTTCGAAAAACACATGGAAGATTTCTTCATCAGCTGGAGTTTTTTTTGTCAGTCAGGGAGAAGAATCATTTTCTCATAAGCTTGTTTGTTTGTCAGAAGGTTTTCTGTCTGACAGTAATAGTAAGTTCTTCAAAAAAAACATTGTGATATATTATTGACTGTAATCCATGCTAAAGATGCCTAATTGTTTTACATAAATATGCAGAAAAATGAAGTAGAAATCTTTTGTGGTATTTTATTGTAAATCAAATCTTCGGGAAGACATCTTCCAAACTGAAATAAAGATCCCAAGACTGCATTTAGACAGGCAACAGGTACAAAAAGCCTCAAATTACATCCACTAACAAGTATTACAACATCACGGTCTTATTTCCCCATGTAGAAAGTCTTATTCAAAATTTAAATTATTGATTCATTTCGAATGAAAACATTCTAAGATTTCCAGTTACATCTTCCAGGATGTGCTTCCCTGGAAAAAGCAAGCAAATTAGAGAATCCGATGCAATATTTTCAGGATAAAGTTTCAATGTAGCAAGTGAAAGCTGAATATGAATTAGGGTGCAAACAAATTGCTAATGTTGACACCAACACAGAGGTTTTAAAAGTTTTAGTACTGTAATGTGACGTATCTATATTATAAAGACCAAACGTATCTGTGCGTAACGCGTACGTCATTTTGCGAATGGCAACGCTTTCAAATTTTAAATGAAATTTCAGTTTTGCAATTTTTTGCTACTGGAAATTTTTAAACTTCTGAGCATCGAACTTTTTAAATTTTTATACGATCGTGTAAGAAAAAAAATTTACTTTTGAATGCAATTTGTTTGAAAGCTATATCGCAATTTGTTTTTGAGTTATTAATTTTTTTGTAGTTTTTAATACTTTGTTATCATCATGGCAACAGACGTATTCCATTTCTGTTGAAAGTAAAGGGAAAACAGCAAATTACTGTATTTTTTCGTTGGCAAACAATAGAATATAGTTTTCAAGATGATCAAAACGTGGTATACGTAATCACAGAATCATATATTAGGTCATGGATTAAACATTAATAAAAAAAAAATAACAAAATGCAGATATCACAAAGATATCACAAAGAGAAGAATTTTTTCGTCGAAATTCGACGGGTTCTACCTTGTTACTATAAAATCAAACACTTGCTGACAGTTTCGGTTGAAAGCCGAGTAAAAAAAGTCAGTGCTGAAATATATTTTTCGGAAAAGAAAATAATTAAATCGATGCTTTAGGGTCGATGACAGACTGAGTAGTTTTTCCATGATTTCCATTCTTTGGGAAATTACAGAAACTCTTCATAAGTCAATCAGCATCATGGCTAAGAAGAAATTATGATGAATGCTTCTGTTGCACTAGTAAACAGTGTTGAATTCAGGGGGTCGCCCGGGAAGGGGACATTCCCCAACCTCCGGAGATATGAGATGTCCCATCCTGGAAAATTTGTCATTTTGTGTTTTCAATCGTCAAAAAGTACAATTCCCCCCCCCCGGGAACGCTATAATGTCCCCCCCGGGGCCCCCAAAATCCCTCCTGGAAAAAAGTGTCTGACTTCAACACTGCTAGTAAATTTATTTTACCACGATTGTCATTTATAATTATTATACTCAGAGAATGGGAAATACAGACATAATTTTTATGATTATATATGGCTGTAGCAATTAATTTTTTTCAAAAAAATAATGCATGTAATTTATTTCATTTATGGATCAATAGTTTCAAGACCTCTCACTCGTAATGTCAGATTCTCACACGTTAACATTAATCCTGTGTTTCAAATTAATACATATTATTTGTTTGCATTTCAATATTTTACAACGTTTTTCATAGGATAGGGGAGAGGGGAGCACATTTGAACAATTTTTTTTTAAATCAGTACATTTCTTATTTGAATTATATTTTTTGCGTTTTAAGTATTACATAACAAAAACAGTGCATTTCTTCATCATATGAACCAGAAATTAAAAGTTTTCCCATATAAATAAAAAAATTGTGAGGATTTAAAAAGCTGAAAAATTTCTGTTCAAACCTGTCCCATGTAGGGATCTTTTTGAACAAATAAGGGGCACCTTTGAACAAATGAGTAAAATATGAAAATATTGAGAGTTTTCATAAAACGCTGCATATGTTTCAGGAATACAAAGTAATACTGATAAAATTTAATAACTATATTTTATTGAAACTAATAATTTTTCTATTATTTAACCAAACTTAAATCCATCAAAGTTGATGTCAAAAATCACTGTTGAAACAACACAGAATGTCTCTCCAGTTACGTTTGTTTGAGAAAACATTTTAAAATATCCTAATAATATAAAGTATAATCCTAATAATATAAAGTACATCCTTGTAACACACCAATATGATATCTGATGCTTCTGGAAAATTAAAATTCTTCATTCAGACTTTTTATGAAAAAGTTTGCTTAAATTCCGTTTTATCTAGTACGAAAGTACTAGTAATTCCGTAGTTTGGGAAAGTGTACAGGCTTTGTTAGACAAACCTTCTAAACTATGAATCATTATTGTGAATCCAGATTTTGCAATTATCAAATAAATGAATGCCACCATCAATTTAGGTTTGAAACTTCCTATCGCTAATACAATCAGAGATTGTAATACATGTTTGAAGTAAAGAAGGATTGTTAACAGTATAAGTTCATGTTCTTTGATATTCTTAATTAACCTCTTTTTACATAGAAAAAATTCCAAAAATAATAACATTTAGGTACATCAACAACTCTTTACTTCATAGTTTTGGATGTTCAATGGTGCCCCATTACATGGAGTTCAACATTACAACGGTTTACTCAATTGGGCTGATGAATTTGAAAAAAAAAAAAAAAAACCTTATAAACTAAAGATTACATTTTTATTTGAGTGTTGAACAATAAATTAAAATTTTAGGGATACAAAATTTTGAACAAAAATCTTACAACTTTATTTTCTTAAGTTTAGATTCAAGAGAGAGAAAAATATATATCTTGCTTAGACAGTATTGTGCATACAAAATGGATGCGCTTTTTATACTTATTGCACTGAAGCAATAGTAATGTATTGCCATAGAATTTTTAGAAAATAATTTATTTGAAGGAAAATATTTAGTGTTCAAAGATGCCTCCAGTTCAAATGTGCCCTCTTCTCCCCTACTTGAGACTCATCTCAAACATTGTTAGTTTGTGCTTTTTAAGTTTCGCAGAAAATTTCTCCTAAAATCTCTCCGGTTCCCAAACAGGTTTGGAAACTGGAAGTGCTCTTAAAAGTTAAAAATTGCAACAGACATTGAAAAAATTAAAAATGAAGTAACAATATTTGACATAGTTAACAAGTATTCTATGTAGAAACACACATTAGGATAAGCCTAGATTATTTTGAAACTTTTTACTGAATATTATTCAAATTACTTTTGTAAGAATAGAAAAAATTCCAAAATTGAGCCCCTCCCGAAAGAAAATCCTGGCTACGGGCCTGCCGACGGATATAATTATGCACTACATTTAAATTAATCGAAATGTGTATTTGTATGATTAATTGAACATAAACTTTGTTAACTCAAAATTAATCAAAATATTAATGACATAAAAAAAAGAAAATAAGAATGCTAATAAGAACAGCGCAATTTGTTTTTCCGATAACTAGTAGATTTCGCAAAGAGATAAGTTACCGGTTTGTTCTAACATTCCTTTTTTTAATTCCTAGTTCTTATTTCTTCTACTCAATCTATCTTTATACTTTGAAATATGTATGAATTTTATATTAAGTAGCATTTATACAGTAATCAAAACTTTTTAGCTGTTAATCATTTGAGTTTAAACTCTTCATTGTGCATTTCGAGAACTTAGATTAATTTTCATATTTTATTTATCGAATAAATTTGTAAACAGAATAATGTTTAACCACTTTTAACGATGGAAGTTGTATATTTCGTTTATATCTTTCTTTTTCTTCTTTTTTTTCTATGTACAGTGTCTCACATAAGTGATGGGACACTTGTGCTTTACAAAATGAAACTAATCAAATAAATTAAAAAAACATGTACACATTTTTTTGTGGGTGTGTTTCATACTTAAATTTAGTAAAGATTATTCGCGTTTGTAATGACCGAAAGGTGGCGTTGTATAGACCTGATAATCGTTTGTTTACGTAGTGCTGTTTGTTCCATGCTGTAGCATAGCGAAACCCGTTTAAAGAGCTATTTGAAGTGCAGTTTTTTATCTTTTTTATTTAATTATGGGAGATAAATTACAAATATCGACAATTTTAGAATTTCTAGATGCTGGAAAATTTAGTAATTGCCTTAGAGAAGCTGAAGCAATTATTGATTCAAAGAGATTAGTAATGTGCGGCATTAAAGAATGCAAAGAAGAAGAAATAGAGATTGTAGGCTCGTGTTTACAAACAAGCCAAACAAAAGGAAATCCCCATATTATTTCAGGTTTGCTAGTAAAGGAAAACAAAAATTTCAAAATAAAAAAATTTTCTTGCTCTTGCAAAGCTGGAGCAAGCGAATCATGCAAGCATTGTGTTGCTGTCATGTTATTTTGCCATGAGTAAGTCAAATGTACTTTTTTATATTATAGATCTAAACTTTGTGTATAAAATTTTGATTTTAGATAATTTTAATACAAAGAACCCAACGTTGCATGCGTTATAGAACTGTTTATTTATTTATCGGCCTTTTAAACACTGATTTCAGCGGAAGATGCTCACGGTATCAGTTCTATTTCGTTTCAGACTTTGTCCGCGAGAGGGCGTCTATTTCATTTCAAACGCGAATTATATAACATACATTTTGTCAAAATATTAAAATATTAATTTAATAAAAATACAAATGTTTAGAACGGAGCAAAAAATAGCTCACATAAGTGATGGGACACCATTATATATGCAACAAAAATCGTCTGAAATAAGGAAATAAGCAATAAAAATATTTTTTGGGGTTTTATTTTTACTTAAAAGCAGTTGGCAATAATTTATAAAATCGTTTGCAGTATTTCTCTCCAGTTTGTTTTGGAATTTTTGTGTTTTTTAGCTCTGTTTAGCCATAAATGCTAAACGAAAAGAAACTTCGCCTGAAATTCGAAAATTAGTTATTAATTTGCATATTGAACGTGGAAAATCTATTAGAAAAACTGCTGAAACAGTTAACTTGAGTCGTTCAACAGTTTTCAATATCGTTAAACGATATAAAAAGAATCATATGATTCAGGATAAAAGAAGACCTGGCCGACCATCAAAGCTATCCAATGGAATAAAGCGAATTATCGTTCGAAATATTAAAAAAAAATCCAAGAAATAGTGCTTCAAAAGTTGCTGCTGATTTACAAGCATTATATGGAATAATTGTTAATCCTGAGACTATTAGAAGGGTAATTCGATCTGCTGGATATCACGATAGAGTAGCCAGGAAAAAATTCTTCGTAAGTGAAAAGAATAGAAAACTCAGACTAGCTTTCGCAAAATCCAACATAAATAGGAATTCTGATTACTGGAATAAAGTTATATTTGCTGATGAGAGAAAATTTAATATATTTGGTTCTGACGGTAGAATCTTGGTGTGGAGAAAACCCAGGGAAGAATTTCGCAAACAGAACTTGGTACCAACAGTAAAACATGATGGAGGAGTTATGGTATGGGGGTGTATGTCGTCCGCTGGAGTTGGTAATCTTGTTTTTATTGATAGTATAATGGATCAGTACTGAAAGTATAGATCAGTATTGATATTTTAAAGCAAAATTTGAAATCTTCAGCACGAAAATTGAACCTTCATAACGATTTTAAATTCTACCAGGACAATGACCCCAAGCACACTACTCTGAACGTTAGACTCTGGCTGCTATATAACTGTCCTGAAATAATAAAAACACCACCACAATCTCCAGACTTAAATCCCATAGAGAATATTTGGCAAGAATTGGAATCAAGAATTCGCAAACACACCATTTCTTCAAAGCAACAACTAAAATCGGTGCTTCAAGAAGAATGGGGTAAAATCACTCCAGAAATCACAAAAAAATTAGTCGAATCCATCCCAAAAAGATTAAATCATGTTTTAAAAGTAAAAGAAAATCCAACAAAATATTAAAATCTTTTAAAAAGTAAAATTTTTGGATAAATATTTGATGGAAAAGTAAGTGTCCCATCACTTATGTGAGCCATTTTTTGCTCCGTTCTGAACAATTGTATTTTTACTAAATTAATATTTTAATATTTTGACAAAATGTATGTTATGTAATAATTGTTGCTAACTTTAAATATGAAACACACCCAAAAAATTTTTGCACATGTTTGTTTATTTATTTTATTGCAGTTTCTTTTTATAAAGCACAAGTGTCCCATCACTTTTGTGAGACACTGTATGTCTTAAGTATAACTTTTGAACAGTTGATCTAACTTTCTTGCTTTTATTTTTTAATTTTTAGTTCTTTTTCTTTAGACAGTTTTTTTTTTTTTTTTGGTCTGTAGATGCAGGCCCTCTTTATCGAATGGGCACCTGGGTGTCCTGAGCCCGAAATTTCTGGAGGACAAAATTATATCTCAATTTGTGGTTAAAAGTACATTTCAATAAATAATAGAAAAAAAATATATTTCTCCCTAGAAAATTTTTTTTATTTACTGGAAAACTTAATTTTGTGTTGACACTTTTCAAATAAGTGTTTAATTAACTAAATATATATATATTATATATATAGTATTAGTAAATTAATCAAACTCATAGAGTAAAAAGAAAGAATAGAGATGAAATATGATGGCTGGAGGTGACGCCAAAAATGTAACCCTAAAATCCGTTACTGAGGCCCAAACACAACCGCGTACTTTCCAGAAAAAGAAGAAAAAAATTAGTAATACAATTTTTAATTAATTATACGATGAAATGCAACTTTAGAAAGCTTAAATATAAGCATATCATTTTCATTTAGTGGGGGAAGGGGGGGGGATGCACGGCTGATGTCAGAAAATTAGATCCCTGTTCCACGTGATTGTTCTGTTTGGCCCAAATGAAGACATTTAAATTTAACGATAACGGACATCATATTACAAACCGTTTTTACAGCATATTTCACCTCCATCTCTCTCTTTCCTCCATGAACCACACTAATAGACTGGGAGGCGGCAGCACAGACAATCCCCTCATCGAGTTCACGCCGGAAATCCCAGAATTAGTTAAAACTCGATTCGCATATTAAAACGCAATTGGTCTGCCAAGTTATATCTTGGTGGAAAACACTTGAAAATCCTATTTTTTTTCGACTGACTCGTAGATTTAACATTGTGTTTTCCTGCTCCCAATCCTCATGTTTTCATATCTTTGGATGCAGGAAAACACAATGATAACCCGAGGAATCAACTACTAAAATCGAGTTTTCAGGTGCTTTTCACAAAGATATGACTTGGCAGACCGATTGCGTTTTAATATGCGAATCGAGTTTTAACTAATTCTGGATTTTCAGCTGTGAACACGATGAAGTGATTGTTCGGGCTAACGGATCCCGGTCTATAAGGGGAATGAACAGTGACTATTCCTTCTTTGGTAGTAATGTAACTGAAAAAAAAATTATTACTATTTTTTTATTATATATAATGATGCTTCTATAAGTTTCTCCAAAAAAAGATATTTTGTTTTAAAGAATGTTTATAGAAATTTACAAAACATTTTCTATTGTAATCTAAGAGTTGGTATTCATAAATTTTCATTAAAGACATATAGATTTTCCTTCTATTTGGTAATGTACATAATTAATGTTTGTAATCAACCAGTTATTACAATTACAGCTTATGCTGTGACACTTGTATTCGTCAAAATGTTTTAAATAATTTCAATTATAAATTTAATTGATTCAAATATCTTATGTATAAATATATATAATATATGTGTGTGTTTGTGTGAATTGCAAGAGTGCAAACGTGTGAGTGCAAACGTGTCCTTGCGAAATGTTGGCGTCATTTCGACGGTGGCAACAGCAGACGATAACTTTTATTAATATTTATTTATTTATTTATTTTTAACTTCTAATTACTGCACTTTTTTCATTTTTACATGGTTGAATAAAGAAAAAAAATGCACTTTCAAATACAATTCGTTTCAAAACTATATCACAATTTGCTTGAAAATTATGATGTAGTTTATTTTAGTTACTTATAATAATTAAAATAGTTCACACTTACAGAAATAACTTAGTAATAGTTCACACTAATATTAATTGAAAATTTATTCAATTTTTACTGTTTTTAAATTAATGTTGAAGAATTAATATGTTTCAAATCTGTGGTATTTTATACTTTTACTTTTCAGGTTAAACGGTAGATGGCGCCCCTTGTCTATTCCATGGAATTATGTAAGGAACATAATGTATCTACGTTCCAGATGGTTGTTCTGTGTTTACAATATGTGTATATGTCGTCTGTAGTGCCGTCAGTTTTATTAAATATGTTTGTGTGTAAAAAGTCGCCCACCTCGATTATTTTAGTACTGTTCATTGCCTTACATTTAAATGCTTAAGGATAGTATAATGGCGACGAGATGTTAAAAGTTTCTACCGTAAAAATTTTAAAGGAATAACGGCGCGCCCAAGAGAAATGGCTTCTTCTTTCGTTTTTGCGTTCGACAAACATACAAGGTAACAGCAGCTTTCCAGAATATATCAGCAGCTTTAAAACAAGGGGGTGGTAAGTACATTGAATTTTAAAGTACTTTTTTTTTCCTGTGTTATTGCATAAAGAATACGATGTTTTCATTCAAGGAATATGATGATAAAGTAGAAACATTTCAGGCTTATATTAAACGCCTGGAACAGAATTTTATTCTGAATGAATTAAAAGAGGAAAAAAAAGTTGCAGCCCTTTTATCTTGCATGGGCCCTAAGCTGTATAATTTACTGAGTAATTTATGTTTCCCTAAAGAATGTGAAACATTAAAATATTCGGAGATTGTTGATATATTGATAAAGCATCTAAGCCCCGCCGCTTTATCCTTACACAATGTAGATATTGAAATTTCTGAAATTAAAAATAAAAATTTCAGTATTAATAAAATTTCCAGTTCAAAAAATGTACACCCAAAGAAATTTTCTAACGACTGTCAGAAGTCAAATGTCAACAATCATATAAATAATACAATTCCTGAAGCAAATAAAAGTAAATTAAAATGTTATAGATGCGGAAATACTTCCCATCTAGCCAATTCATGTAGATTTATTAATGCTACTTGTAAAATATGTAAGAAAAAAGGCCATATTGGAAAGGTTTGTAGAAGTAAAACTTTCCAAAAACACGTAAATTCGGTAGATACAGTAAATGTATTAACTATAAAAAATACAGGTGCAAATCCTATTAAATTATCTGTGTTAATTGAAAATAAAACCAGAGCGGATATGGAATTGGACACCGGTTCGGGAATTTCTGCTGTTCCTTTAAAAAGATTTCGCAGAATTTTTCCTGATTATAAAATATTTCCTCCAGATGTTCAGTTAAAAACTGCAACTGGTGAAATTTTTAAACCTGTAGGTTATGTTGAAGTAAATGTTACTTATGAAAATAAAACAGAAAAGTTAAAATTATATTTGATAAAAGAAGATACTTTTCCATTATTATTTGGCCGCGATTGGGCCTCTGCATTCGATATTTTTCCACATAATTTAAGATCTGTTTATGTTAATGAGACTGTAAATTATTCTGATAAATTACAAGAATTGTTAAATGATTTTTCTGATTTATTTTCTGATAAAGTAGGGGAAATTAAAGGGTTAAAGGCAGAGCTTTACCTTGAAAAGGATGCTACACCCATATTTTGTAAAGCTAGGACTGTTACTTATGCACTACGTGCTGCAGTCAATGAGGAATTACAAAGATTAGAAGAAGCAGGTATAATTAAACCAGTTACAAATAGCAAGTGGGCAACCCCGATTGTTCCAGTGGTAAAATCTAATGGTAAAATACGCTTATGTGGAGACTTTAAAGTCACATTAAATAAATATCTGAAAGTAGAAAAATATCCCTTGCCTAAAATAGAGGATATGTTAGCTACTTTAAGTGGTGGTGTTCATTTTACAAAAATTGATTTAAATCAAGCATACCTCCAATTGCCCGTTGATGAGGAATCCCAGGAATTATTAACCATTAATACACCTAAAGGATTATTTCAGTTTCTTAAATTACCAATGGGTCTTAATAGTTCTCCTGCTATATGGCAAAGAAAAATCGAACAAATTTTAAGTGGAATTGAGGGAATTACAATTTTTATTGATGATATAGGAATAACTGGGGAAACGGACGAAATTCATTTGCAAAGGTTAAAGCAAGTATTAGAAAGGTTGAGAAATTATAATATTCGGATAAATAAGGAAAAATCATTCTTCATGGCAGATGAAATTACTTATTGTGGGTATAAAGTGGATAAACATGGTATTCATAAAACACCAGATAAAATAGAAGCAATTGTAAATGCCCCTAAGCCAGAAAATGTTTCCCAGGTAAAAGCATTTCTTGGTCTTGTAACTTATTATGCAAAATTTGTACCGAATTTATCGACAATTGCACATCCTTTGAATAATTTGCTTAAAAAGAATGTAAAGTTCAACTGGTCTTACAAATGTGATCAAGCGTTTAAAAAAATAAAAAGAGAAATTACTTCGGACAGAGTGCTGACGCATTTCAATCCTAAATTACCTTTAATCTTAGCTACGGATGCTTCTCCATATGGTATCTCTGCAGTTCTTTCGCATGTGATGCCAGACAAGACTGAAAAGCCTATTGGATTTGTATCCAGAACCTTGAATAATGCCGAAAAACGGTATAGTCAAGTAGATAAGGAGGCATTAGCAATAATATTTGGTGTTAAGAAATTTTTTCAATATTTGTACGGTAACAGATTCACTTTGTTTACTGATAGTAAACCATTAGTTTCAATTTTTTCACCTTCTAAAAGTATTCCGGTTTTATCAGCTGCTAGAATGCAAAGATATGCCATATATTTACAAGCGTTCCAGTATGACATCCGCTATAAGAAAACTACTGAACACGGTAATGTCGATGCACTCTCACGTCTTCCATTACGTAGTGAAGATTTGCCCCACGAATATAATTCAAATGAAGGACTTGATGAATCGGAAATCATTCAAATAAATCAACTTTCTGTTTTACCTTTAAATGCTAAATCTATTGCTTCAGCTACAAAAACCGATCCTCTTTTGCGACAAATTTTTCATCACCTCATTTCTGGTTCAGAAATTCCTAAGAATTTACTTTTTGGTGGTAAACAAGAAGAATTTACTCTTCAGCATGGTTGTATTTTAAAAGGTTGTAGGGTAGTTATCCCAGAAATCCATCGACAACAAATATTAAAGGAATTACATTTTGGTCATTTTGGTATAGTGAAAATGAAATCTTTAGCCCGTAGTTTTGTATGGTGGCCAGGAATAGACCATGATATAGAAGATATTGCAAGAAATTGCTCTATTTGTGTAAATTTGAAAAATAATCCTCCTAAAGTTGATACACATCATTGGGAATGGCCTACTGCTCCATGGCAGAGAATTCATATTGATTATTTTGGTCCTGTTAACGGAAAAATGCTTTTGTTAGTGGTTGATGCTTATAGTAAATGGCCAGAAGTATTTATAGTTCCTAGTACAACTTCAGAAAATACAATTATTTGTCTTTCTTCTCTCTTTGCACGATACGGTTTTCCTATTTCTTTGGTATCAGATAATGCTAGGCAGTTTACATCTGAAGAATTTGAAATGTTCTTAAAAAGTCATGGTGTAAAACATAAGTTTAGTGCACCGTACCATCCATCTACAAATGGACAGGCTGAGAGATATGTGCAAACGGTCAAACGTGGATTAAAAGCCTTAGCGTCTGAACCAGGTACTTTACAAATGAAGCTGAATAACTTTCTTATGCAGTACAGGAAGATGCCACATGTTACAACGGGGGAAAGTCCTGCATCTTTATTTCTAAAGCGTCACATAAGAACAAACATAGATTTGATCGTGCCAAATGTTGCAAATTTTGTTCATGAAAAGCAAACTGCAAGGAAATCTAAAGTTAAAGTAAAAGAATTTGAAGTCAACCAGAAAGTAGCTGTAAGAAATTATACTCCAGAAGCCAAATGGAAAATTGGTCGAATTGTAGCAAGAGAAGGAAAATTACATTACAGAGTTCAAGTTGGTTCGAATATTTGGAAAAGGCATGTGGATCAAATAACTAATGTAGGAGAAGATATTTCTTTAACCAATGATCCAAATTCAGAAGAAAATGTTACAGAAAATTTTAGAAGTGAAAATACAAGTGTGAAGCAAGATGATTTTCCACCCTTACAGTCAAGTTTCACAGATCCGCAACCAGTTGACTCTCATGTTCCAGTTGTTCCAGATCCTACTCCAACTGACTTTCATAATCCTGATTCTTCGAGTTCTAATTCAGCTAACTCTGATAATATTCACCAAAAACCGTCGGTTCCTACTAGTGCTACAGTTGATGCCCCTGAACATGTAAAAACTAATTCTTCTTCTTCTCCACAGGTACTTAGAAGGTCCAGAAGACATCGAAGAGCTCCTGACCGACTTCATTACTAAGTGGGGAAGAGCTGTGGTATTTTATACTTTTACTTTTCAGGTTAAACGGTAGATGGCGCCCCTTGTCTATTCCATGGAATTATGTAAGGAACATAATGTATCTACGTTCCAGATGGTTGTTCTGTGTTTACAATATGTGTATATGTCGTCTGTAGTGCCGTCAGTTTTATTAAATATGTTTGTGTGTAAAAAGTCGCCCACCTCGATTATTTTAGTACTGTTCATTGCCTTACATTTAAATGCTTAAGGATAGTATAAAATCTATGTTCAAGAATGAAAAAATTTCAAATCTATGTTCAAGAATGAACATTTTTCAAACTTATCTCCATCGCAAAGGATTTCAAAAGGCAAATCCGTTTGCATTTAAAATATCATTAAGTTTACAGAAAAACACTTATAACAGACAATAATTCAATAGTTTGTGGATATTAATATGAAATTGTTATCGTAGTAAAAGATTATTATTTTACAATTATTTTATTTATTAAAATATTCTTTAATTAGTTGACAAAACAGAATCATTATAACTTTAACCGCAATATAAACGTTAAACAAATGTGGCATCGAAAAAAAGAAATGTAGAACATGCCAAAAGGAGCATTCTGTTTTATATTGACAAATTTGAAAGTATAAATTCGAAACTGCTTTTTATACTGGTCGAAAAACATACCCGGTTCGTATCATTAAATCTTCTAGGCCAAGATATATACCCCCCTTGGAGCTAACGAGACATGGCGCCAAATTAAGATTCTCTTACCCTAATTGGGAAAGCCTTTCCAATGAAAGTAAAATGCTGAGCAGAAAGAAGTTTATTCGTTGGAATGCTGTCTTCTGTCAGGCTTTTGAAGAAAACAAGTAGATAAGGGCTAGTAGAAGGCTAATAAATTCAAGAAAATTAATTACTTGCCTGATGCTGTTAATTAAAAAAGCGTCGTTTCAAACCAGAGGCGTTATTCTTGTCAGTTTGATATTTAACGAGAATAGCAATCACATGACGTTTATTAATTGCCATTCTCTTTAAAATTTTAATTCGTAAGAATTTATTTAAAAAATTGTGTTGCATACATATATATTAAATTGTTAAGTTGTTATTAGTTATGATAAGTGGATTTCGTTTAGGAAGAAAAGAAGCAAGCTTAGTACCTATTATGATCTTTATGAAGATGGAAAAAATCCAAGTACAAGAGCCGATAGCACAAAAACCTATGTTATCGAGCATAAGAAAAAACCCTTTATTTTATGGAAGAGTAGTAACAGGGGAATCTAAAAGTGCTATTACACGTGTCGTGCTGCAGGCGTCTCCATGTTATCCTATGGGACGAGGAGAGTAGCTTGGTTAGCTCGCGATTCTCTTGTGTCGCAGCGTCTTCGACGCCTGGGACGAAGCGAGTCGCCAGTAAGAGCCAATCAAATGCTTGGAAATCCAAATGAAGGTAAAGACTCTTCTCGAACAGCCAATGAAATGCTAAGAAAACGAAAAAACGCAGGTGATTTTTGTCGCTTGCAATTTTTACGTGTAATAGCACTTTAATGCTCCATGTCTGCCGGAAGTAAAGGGGCACATATGGAAAAAAAATAAATACCACTAGTGGCTCACTAGTAGGTTTATCATTGTGTTTTTCTGCTCCCAGTTTTCCATGTTTTCATACCTTTTATTGTACGGCAAACATAATGGAAATGACAAAAGGAAATGAATAAACCTATCATTGCAATGAACATCGGTCACAATTTCCAATACAATTGTCAAAGATCGTATTTTAAGATGAAAGGTGTATTGGATTTTAAGGTGTTGTCAATAAATGTGATTACTCCTCTCTTGCTAAAAAGGAATGCAAACAACACTTAGCTTCAAAAGAAAATACAGAGAAATATTCTAATGCCTTCTAAAAATTTTAAAGACTCAATCAAGTGATATTTTTCAATAGCTCAACAGAAAGTTTTTCATGACTTTAAATGCATACTGAATGTGTTCAGCGTTGATAGGAAACCAGCCGGTTTTAACTCCGTGAAACACGAGGTCCTCTTTGCTTTGACATCTGATAATTAAATTAACATTGAATATACTATCATATCTATATATCATTCACCTAGTACCAAATGAAAATATTTTGACTCGAATAAGAAATTCCTTTATAAAATAAAGGAAATTTAAATCACGCAGAAATAAGTTAAACACTAGAACTTACCGATGTTCGATATATACCTAAGTTTTACCGCAGCCGTCAAATTGACGAATTTTCGATCATAAGTTTCAATTGTAACTTTTGACTTAGTCAATGCGAATAAAAGAATGTAATTTAACAAAAATAACATTTAATATAACAATTAATAAATAAATAATAATAATAATAATTATAATTATAACAGTTTCTATTTGCTTTTATAGTATAGCACATTTGATATGTATGATATAACTATGAGGCACATAATTTATAGTACATATTATATTAGATGAGCGCTTGTTACAATCATATGTAACTAAGTTAATGTAAATAAAAGACTATAATTTAACAAACACAACATTTAACATAATAATTCATTATTTATTAATAAAAAACAAACAAAAACAGTTTCTGTTTGCATTTATAGTATAGCTCATTTGATTTGTATGAAATAACTATGAGGCACGTACTTTACAAGTACATGCTATCTTAGATGAACACTTGCCACAAACATGTTTGTTACACGCATTGCAGGTATAAATCGCTTATTTTTGCAACTGAATTTGCCAAGATTTGTGTTCATAAGGACTTTTTGTTTTAGTTTTCTGGAGTACAATACATTGCTTTCCGTTTTTGTTCTTGGGAAGAGGCTTCTTTTCTGCAACACATATATTTACTCGAGAGTTCTTAAGATAATTTAAAAAAAAGTTTTATAATTATATTTTCTTCACAAGTCTCTTTATATAAAATCCACGCATTGGTTTCTGCCAAGTCCAAAATATTATAAAATACCTACAAAGGACATTTACGTGACTCTGCTTTTATGTTATATATGCGGGCCATTTGGTCACTACATCTTTCCCAAATTTAGTCTTTTTGTAAAACGAAACAGTTGCAAAAATTTGTTTTCGATTTGAAGCAATTTTTACGGATTTAATTTTGAAATAAGAAGTAGTTCTTTTTTACGAGGCTTACTTTTGTAAATTATTAGAACAATATTATTTGATTTGTAGAGTTTTGTGGAGAAAAGAGCCATGTTATTTTTCTAACTTTAGCTGTTTTGCGGCAATTCCCTTTTATTTGCTCGCGTAGTTCCAATAAGACTTTTTTTTTTTGGGGGGGGGGGGAAATAGCTTCTTTGCGAGTTGTTACTTGTAAAAAAAATATCAGTTGTTACATCTCTCCAACAATTCTGCATAATTTTTTACAAAATTCAAAACTACATTCAAAGGTACTCCTGATGGTCTGAGTTCATCTTTGCCTAAATTGGGAAAGCTATTTATAAGATATTTACTTCGCACGTCTACAGCTAACTAAAACTTAATTTTGAATTTGTCCGATTTATTGGACATATATTGCAGAAATCTACATCTTGCCTTTGTGAGAAACAGTTGCACATCTAAGCTTATAGTCTAATCTGTTTGTAACAAACTTGGTTGTTATTAATAAAGGACTTCCAAATTTCGGAAGCTAATCCAAATTTGCCAGTTCGTAAGAGACCATTCCTCTTGTTTTTTTTTTTTTTTTTTTTTTTTTTTTTTTTGTCGAAACGAATGAATCTCATAGTTTCTGAAAATCTGTTTCTACTCATACTTTTGTTAAAAAGAAAAAAAAAAGGGGGTTCCCATTTTTTTCCACAAATAGGGTATTTTCAAATTTCTCGCTTCATAGGCTTCTCGAGCATACAAAATAGATGCAAACGTATTATAACTCTTTAATGGGCTATTTCCATGAGTACTTGTAGTGTAAGTCACAGGCTACGATTTTTGGCTACCAGTATTTTAGTACGAAAAAATGTGATTTATTTTATCGGCACATTCTCATTAATTAAATAAGGCCAAGCAGACTTTTCGAAAATAGCGGTGGCAAACAAGCATAGCAATTATAAGGTAATGTGACTTACACTACAAAACCCATGGAACTAGCCAATAGTAATTTTCCAATCGTCCTTCTGTAAAACATTTCTGACCTCGATCTCAATGCAAATTTTTATGTGATTCATCATTCGATTATCAATTATAAATGTAAATGCACTGCTAACATTACAAGCATAATGTTTCGCTTCGCATAACCAGTTGGTCCTTAAGTATTCTTGAATATTGTATGTGATGGGAGATGGGAGATGGGAGTCTACAAACACAACCATTTTCTAATTTTTCACACCCAGTACCGTTCAGAGCAATGTCATTCTTCTGTATTTTTTCGGTTTCTGTTTGGCTATCCGATTCAGTATCTGAATACATTCGCAATCACTTCTACGTTTGTGGCTCTTTTGGGGTATTTCATCTTCACTCTCTGAATCTTCACTTTTATATTCATCTTCTTAATTTTCTTCAATTTCTCGTACTTCAATTGTATCTTCAGCTTCTTCAGAGTCTGAAAAATCAGTTTTATTTTTCACGCAAGATATGTCCAAATTATCATTACTTGAATTAGTGTCCGAACAGTCTTTTTTACGCAAATGAGTTTTTTGAATTCTTCGAATATTTTTTTCTTTCTGGAAATCGTTCCAATATTGCCCAGAATTTACAAAAATGAAATTTATTTATTTATCATATTAATCAATTTCTCGATTAATTTCAGCAATGAAATTACGCCTGAAATTTTAGATACATGAATATTCATACTTCTACTAAGCGTGATACCAACTCAGTGAAAAATGTCCAAGCCGGGAATCGAACCCGGAACCCTTGGAATAGCGCTCCAAGTGCTCTACCATTTAAGCTACGAGGACGATACCCAGCTCAGCATTTCCAACTCAGTGAAAAATGCTGGGTCTATAGTGTCTCATGTTACGCCGCAGCTTGTGTGCTCGTGAAGACGGATCTAGTGCTGCGATTTGCAGCTTGGCCAACATATGAAGTGAAAAATGCTGAGCTGGGTATCGTCCTCGTAGCTTAAATGGTAGAGCACTTGGAGCGCTATTCCAAGGGTTCCGGGTTCGATTCCCGGCTTGGACATTTTTCACTGAGTTGGGTATTATGCTTAGTAGAAGTATGAATATTCATGTATCGGAAATTAATTTTTTTATAAAAATATGTTTGTACAATTTTTCGAGATTGGATTAATTATCGATTACATTTCGTACAGATTGAACTTTTCACCAAGAAATTTATCATATTAGAAGTACAACTGATAATGAGTGCGAACTGATTATCCAATGTGATAACAGAAAAAATATACTAGACAATAATATGAAAAAAAAATTAATTTGACTATGCTAACTTAAACTCAAAATCTTAATATATGATGAAATAAAAAATAAAAATAGATAATTAATATATGCATTTAATCCACTTAAAAATAGTATTTTAGGAATTCAATTTGTTAAAATTAGGTACAAGTTAATCATGGAAATTAAATTATAGAAATAATATTATTAGAATTTAATTGACGTAACTATACAATTATCCTTACATTAGTATCAAATGAATATCCTGTATAAAATGCTTTGCAATTCAGCAAATGCCTTTCTCTTTCTCTTTTTTTTTCTTTTGAAATAACCATTGCGTATTATTCAGACAACACCGCCCTCCTCCGTACTCTAACATCTATCCATCTATCTCTAATATCTATCCAGCCAGCCATCCTATTATATATACTTTTTATGTTTTTACATTTTTAATTTTTTATTATTTTTTTATGTTTTAATAATGTTTTTATATATTTTTTACGCAATGTGTTAATTATTTTTAAGATTATGTAATAACTAATTGTATATTAAAGAATATATGAATTTTTTAGGAAAACCATTATTTAGTGCATCATAAATTAGCTTTTAATATTTGCACTAATTAGACATGTAAAACATAAACATTTTATTCTATATAAATGATTAAGGATTATATTACGATATACGGAATTATGAAGACAGGATTTAAATTTAGTAAATGTATTAACTTTAAAATTAAATTCGTTCCGTTTGTCAGATATATCAGCTATTAATTTGTTTTCTTTTAATATAATTTTAAGATCTAAAAAGTTAATGGTATTGTTAGATAGCAATTTTTTTATTATTATTTAGTTCATAATGATATAAGTCTGATAATATACTATATGTACAACCACCTTTTGGTATACCGACTTTTTGTATATATATTATCTTGCATTATAAAATTATTATAGATAATGAAATTTGTTAAAGTATGAAAATAATCAGTACCTATGTTGATATATTCAAATCATGTTGATACTTTTCAAATAGTGCATTTATTATATTATGTAAATCTAATAAATCTATATTATTAAAAAGAATCTTTGAAATCATATGTAGTTACATTGTTTATACATTTAAGTTAATACATAATATTGACCAGTTCATTGCTATTCTTTATACAATGTGATTATCACTGGATTTCGTTATTGTATATATTTCATTAAGAATTTTAATAGAAGTTTATTAGCTGTATTATTATATGTATTGCAACCAATTGTAACTGTTCTAAATTTAATTGGATTCTTATGAAATTTGGGTATAAGATCTAGATATCGATATTTAAAGTTAGTAGAGTTAATGTCTAATAATTTATAATAACTTCTAATTTTACGATTGTTCACAATTATGTCATCATTAGTTTTTTGGAAAGAGTTATTAGAAGATATACTGGATTTAAGCAGTTGATGATAATAGGATTTACATATAATTACATAATTATTTGGAGATTTGTCCACATTACAAAGTTTTGTTGCAATTTAGTGATTTGCTGGAAAAGATGCTTTGTATTAATAAAAACCAGATGAAATATATTTCAAGGTAGGGATGCACAACCTGTGGCCCGCTAAGAGTTAACGTGTGGCCCTTGAGTTTCGTCAATTTACAACTGGAAAAAAAATTGCAATTTTTGTGCATATGTCGCAAGAAAATATCGTCAATTTACCACTTGAAAATGTAAAATTTCATCACTTATGGCTCGTATATTTAGTTGATCTATACGGGAAAAATCGCCAATTTCATTGATCAAGTGTGGAAAAAAAGCGAATTTTGTCGATGAGGCTCGGAAAAAATAGCAAATTTCCCGATTAGGCACAAAAGAATCGCGAATTTTATCGGCCGAACGCGAAAAATCGTATATTTCGTTGATTTGGCGGGGGAAAAAGCGCCAGTTTTGTTGATGATGCTCGAAAAAATTGAAATTAAATTTATCGGTTACAAAAAAAAAAAAAAAAGCATGTTCTTTCGATTTATCGCGTGAAAAAACGCGAAATTCGTTGATCGGGGAAGAAAAAAAACGCAAATTTTGTGGATCAAAAAAGAAATAAAATCGTAAATTTTGTTAATAAGGCACGGGAAAATCGCAAATTTCGAGATCAAACATGGTAAAAAATGTGAATTTTATTGATCACGCGAGGTAAAATCGCAAATTTCGCCTATGAGCTTTGTAAAAATCGCGAATATCGTCGAACGGCTTCGTAAAAATAGCGAATTTTCCTGATCAGACACAGAAAAATCTTGAATTTCTCGATCGGTTTCGTAAAAATATAAAAATCAGGAATTTCGCCGATCCTGTGTAGAAAAATCGCGAATTTTGTCGATTCTGCGAATAAAAGTCGCAAATTTCGTTGATCAGGCGCGGAAAAATCGCGACTTTCGCCGATCGACTTCGTAAAAATCGCAATTCCGTCGATTGGCTTCTTAAAAACCACGAAGTGGTTGGTCAGGTTCAGAAAAATTGCGAATTTCGTCGATCAGGTGCCGAAAAATCGAAAATATCATCTATTAGGCGCCGAAAAATCGAGAATTTCCTAGATCTGGTGCGGGGAAAAATAGAAAATTTCGTCGATCATGTGAAGAAAAATCGCAAATTTCTTCGATCGGCTTCGTAAAAATACGAATTTCAGCGGTGGAAAAATCGTAAATTTCCTCTATCAGCTTCTAAAAATTGCGAATTTTGTCGATTAGTTTACTAAAAAGCACAAATTTGGTCAATCAGGCGTAGAAGATTTAGAAGTTTCAATAATCAGGTACAGAAAATCGGGAATTTGTTGATCAGGTGCGGAAAAATCGTAAATTTCTCTATCAGCTTCTAAAAATTGCGAATTTTGTCGATTCGTTTACTAAAAAGCGCAAATTTGGTCAATCAGGCGTAGAAGAATTAGAACTTTTATTAATCAGGCACAGAAAACCGGGAATTTTGTTGATCAGGGGCGGAAAAACGTGATTGGCTCTGTCCCTCTCTCCTTCGTTCATAAAGTTGACATTTTTTTTCAGCACCAATCATTTATGCTTGTTTTTTAGCATTTTCAATAAAACAAAACTTAATCTCCTGAATAAAGTCAAGGAATATTTTTACATCTTGAAAATAATCCTTGCTATATCTGTTATACCGGGTGATCCAGAAGTTTCGGGAGTTTTGAAAAGTTAATAATTAGGAAACTATGTATAATACAAAGGTTCTGTTTTCAGATATATGCTCAGAAACATGTGGGATTTTTGTTTAGAATGAATTTTTTTAAATATATATAGTTACCATTTTTAGCAACAGGTGGCGCTGTTGTATAAGACTGAATGTACCTATACCATGCGTTATATGGACACATGAGTTCATTGCGAAACTTCTTTTCTATGATATTGCTGAGATTTCGTTTTAAGGGTGGTTTATGTTCAAACATTTTTTGTAAGGTAAATGAAATTGCATTGTAAGGGAAATTTGATACAAAATTTCATGAGGAACTGCAGTGTTTAGACATTGTCTAGACTATGTTTAGACACATCTTTGCATGTCGCGTTGTTTTCATATCGTACAATACGTCAAGTTAAAACTGCAAAAGAATCGATGGCCATTGCAAATGTGAAATGCTATGGTAAGCAAGGTTTGAGAAAAAGGCTCATTGGAAGATTGTAATAGAAACAAGAGATCCCAAATGTCTGTTACAATCGTAAATTAGGTAGGATTCTATGCCAATACTCTGTAGAAATCACCAGTTCATGGTGAGTGCATTAAACTTGTGATATCACGATGAACTGAAATTTCTTCTGGAATTTCTTTCTGCTCTGAGGATACTGTGCACGCTGTTTTGCATCGGCTCACGGCGGTACTTATAAGCCATGAGGGTCATGATTAAACTTTGTAACCCTTGGACACCAATTCGTTCTTTTAAATGAGCTGTATCATACTATAAAAACAATACTATCAATTTTAGCGCCACCTGCTGTCAAAAAGTGCAACTAACATAATATGTTTTTTACATCGAAAAAAGAAATCCCACAAGTTTCTCAGCATTTCTGTGAAAACCGCATACTTCTATTGTTTATGGTTTTCTAATTATTAGCATTTCAAAAGTCCCGGGACTTCTGGATCACCCGGTACATAAAAACATAAAAACTGCTGATATGTCCTTATGAATTGAATTGGATACTGTGAGTGGATAAGCGAACTTAGAGGCGTCCCTCCCCATCCTCGAGATCACCTCCTCGAAATAGTTTTTCTCCGTATTTTTGATGTGGCCCTCGACCATCCAGACATATTTGTAAGTGGCCCTTCTCTTAAAAAGGTTGTGCACCCCTATTTTAAGGCCTTAGTTATTTTATCAATAACCAAAATTTTCCACTGATTGAAATATTCAATAAGTTTGCTGTAAAAATTGCAATTTTATAAATAAATATATCTATATCATATGTAAATTGTTTTATTATAGAATTAATGTTTAATTTAGATGGAATTTTATACTTAGTACCATACCATAACCCATTAATTTTTTCGGCACTACTCTGTTATCCCGTCGACCAATTTCGCCAAATTATACAAATCGCCAAACTAATAGCCAAATTATACATGTTGACATAATTTTTAATTTAAATAACGAAAAAACAAAATAGAAGAATGTTAGTAGAATATTAATAAAAATACAAATAAAAAGTTGAAATAAAAATCATTCAATGACATTTTAAACACGTGAATCGTATTTAATGTCATTGGATGTGACATTCACGATCATCTATTATTGGCATTTAATCTTATAGGTCGGCGATAATTTTTTGGTCGACGGTATAACCTAGTAGTACCATTTTTTCAGTGTTAAATCGTCTTCAATATTTAGACTCGCTATTTAGCATTGTTCTCACTATTTAGCATAGAAATATAAAAATGCAACTACTTTTATTTTCTATAAAGAAATAACAGTTAACTAGTCAGAAATTACACGTCAAACGTAGCAAATGAAATGCGCTCATACTATAACAAAGTTTTAAAACTATCGAGATCTTGGTACAATAGTATACATCACTTTGTATATTGTGTAAATATCCGAAATCTTTTGTATGCTCTCTTCAAACATCAGCCAAAAAATAACTCAAGTTGAGCCGAAATCCACTCATCTCACGATTTGAAAGTCAATTTCTCGTAAAGAGTTGAAGCAACTGAAGTAAGCGAGTGAGTTGTTTTTAAGCAATTTAAATCAAGATGAATAATTTAAATAACCAGTTCAAATCAAGATGCGTAAAGCGTTTAAAAAACGACTCATTCACGAACCAATAAATTAAAGCTCTCTCCTGAGAAACCAAAATCCACTCAATTGTTTTTAAAAATGTGTCCATATAAATACCATCTGCTTTGTACTGCAAATGAAGTAACTTTTAGTAAACCTCAGCAACGTATATCAGTTTCATAAAATGTGAAACATTTTAATGTAATTAAAACGCACCTCAAACAATGTTTGCTCCTATACTATTATGTAATACTATTAATGGAATACTTTTGTGTGGTCTTTTAAATTAATAATAAAGAATACTGCCCAGTTAAACTGATGGCATTGAGCTCACAGGCTACAAATACTAATTGTACATTAAAGCCTTATATTTTCAAGGGTTAATTCCGCTCGAAAAAAAATTAAGAAGGGGAAACAGCTCTCCCCTTTCCTCTTTTTTTATACTTAATCATTGAACCTCCTATACTATCAAAGACATGCTTTATCATATAAAAAAAATCTATATCCAAAATTCAGAGCAAATGAGATAATTCTTAATAAAAACCCATTTAGCATTTATATAATTTAAAAGGAGTTATCCCCCTCTTTTATACTTAACCATTAAACTTCCAAAACTATTCAGAGATTTGAACACAATCTGAAAATTCTGCTTGAAAAACCCATTTATATAAATTAAGGGGGGGGGGAATTAGAACCCCTGTTCCCCCTATTTATACTTATTCAATGAACACCTAATAACAGTCACGGAACCGCCTCATCAGAATGATCCTAATCTAAATTTTGAACAAAAACTTAATTCTGCATGAAAATCCCATTTATATCAACTAAGGGGAGGGGCATGAGCCCCCCGTTCCTCCTCTTATACATATCGAATGAACTCCAAAAACTAATCAGGGAAGCGACTTGTCAGGATATACCTACATACAAAATTTCAAGTGGATCGGATATTTTTATCACGAGTTATCGTGTTACGCACGAACGAACATACAGAACGGACGGGCACATAAGCTCTCAGGCTATGATAGCCTGTGAGCTAAAAAATACTCTTAGCACCACAGATCATACAAAATGTATATTTTAGTACATATGTCTTTGATGCATATAAGTTCCATTATGTTCGGAAGATTGTAACATCATCAAAATGCACTCGAAACTATTTTTCCCATTGTAACCGAATACTTTTGACTGTCCCTGTAATTGAACTATGCATCCGATTTTCATAAAAATTGAAATAACTCTACAAAATTATGCAATAATTATATATTTTAAATTTCAAATGATTCGGTTGGATAGTTTTTGCAGTGTTACATGCGGGCGGACAGACAGACAGACGGATTGAACGACGACTATGGGTGCTACGTATTTATATACTTACGAAAGCACGAAAAAAGGCAGCAAATAAAAACAGGTAAACAGGTGTGTGTATCTGCCTGTCATCACATAATATTCAACCTTCATTAGAAATACAAACATCTCTTGGTTCATCCACAGTATAAAACTAAAAGCTAAATTGATCCAGGATGGAAATAGAAGATGATACGACAATTAAGCACGGCGCACGCACAATGTACACAGGGCCGTAGCTAAGGGGGCGCTATGGGCGGTTCAGTTCCCTAAAATATTTTGACCCTACCCCCCCTCTCCCCCTACTGGAAAATATTGCAAGGTCACTAAATGAATTTCTGTTCCGAAAATCCAAATGAAATTCTGTTCAAAAATCTAATTTAGTTTTGAGATCCTTTTACAGTTTTGCAGAATTATCAAATTGTATCTAGAATAAGTATTCCAACACTCCCTCACCCTATTTGCACATATGAAGCTAGTATGATATTTAATTTTGTACCAGTTATACACTCAAAGTTTTCGTCATCATATACTTTTCTTAGTATAAAATGAAGTTATTACAACAGTTATAATAAGAAACATAGTACCTACAGTGTAAATATGCACTGATTTATTTTTCTGTGTCTGAGAAAGAGAAAAAAAAATTATGAGCTCCCCCTTCTCCTCCTATAGATAACTTCTAGCTACGGCCCTTAATGTACATAAACAAATTTGAAAACGAAAATCGTGATAAACTAAGAATGTAAGTACTCCTTTGTCTCCGAAAAGGGATTAACCAAGTTCTTTTATTTTCTATAAAGAAATAAATGCTGAAAAGTATACAGAGAGAGAAACGCATAAATCGCCTGTCATCAAATATACTTCAGTCTCCATTACAAACACAGGCGGTCTCTGTTTCTTCTCCAGTCTAAAACAGTGAAAGTAAACCTGGCACAGGTTGAAAAAAAAAATTGAAGCGACAATTAATATATAAAAAATAAACCCTACATAAAACCACATCATCGTCTGCTCTGACCTTCACGGCATTAAAGACGCCCCCACATAAAACGTCCGCATGCAAGCAAACCTCAGGTAGCGCGGAGAAAACCTTATATTCACATCTGGTCGGTTTCCTGCTCTGTTTTAAGTGCTTATTATACAATTTAAATGGCTAAAAGCGCCTAAACACAGATGGGCGATGGGCTTTTATTTCTGCATCTCTGACACTAAAGAACCTCTTTTATAGTTTACTTCATACTAGATGACGTTAACTGCACAGGAAGCTGGAATTAAAATCTTTAACGGAATTAAGCGGTTAATTACTGACACAATTCGGGAATATTTCTAGGTTTTCTTTTACACAGTTAAAAGTCTGACATCATCTTATGCGTTCTATTTGCGTACAAATAAGCAAGTATTCAGATTCAACTATGCATCGAAGCTTTATGCTATCTATGAATATCTGGCATCATTTTATAACTACAAATCATATCGTTAAATTTCTGAATTAAATATACAAAAGATAATAGAAATAAAAGATTTTCACTTTTAAATATTTGCTGTTAATTTGACAATTTGTGTTGGATCCTTCGTGGCCGTCTTCTAAAAAGATAATCATAACACAGCAATCAACAATAACAATGACTTATTTAAAGCGATAAGAAAGGGTGTTGACAGAGAAAAGGGAACTTTTAGGCTAACAATGGTTGAAATTAGCCCATTCACGAAGAGCGTCTTTTGTAGTACGTTTAAGTCATTGACAACAGTTTTCCAAACTGTAATTTTGACTTATTTAATCATTCAAAATTTGAGATTATTTAAGAAGAAAATTTGCCTACTAAAGTACTGGTTATCAAATTCAAAGGTTTTGGGCTCGATAAATACAAAACTTTCCACTCTTCATAAATGAGTTAAGCTTTGAGTGGGGAAAAGCTATTCTCAAAAAAGGTCATTAATTTCAAACACTAACGAGTAAAATGGCTATTTTGATTGTTCATTAAAACCTAAGAAAATATCACTGGGACTCTTTACTGGAAACTCTAAAACTATCATTTTAGAATATGTAATAGCATTAACAAGGGGACTTTATTAATTTCAAACTTTCTTTATTTGAAATACTAAGTTTCGAAAATTTACCACGTTATCGAAATTCTCCGACAAGAAGATTGTCACTGAGACAAAGATTCAATTTAAAAAAAACTGCTCAAAATGGACACTGGTTATTCAATACGTGGAAGAAACTGACTTCAAAATCCAAAATCCATTAAAATATAATCTGGTACTCAACAAAGGGAGAGATGTGATTAAATCCGCTATATCCAGCTTCTACCACTTTTTTTTTATATCGGAAACTTAGACTCAGAAACCTAATTTTCGTATTATTGCTCGAAGTAACGCGAAAATCAGATTCCAGCAGTCATAGTTTGCGAAAATGAAAGAAACAGCAGAATAGGTGGCTCATTCACGAATGAATGTTAGAATCAGGGCAACATGTTCATACACAAAACACAAAAATCCAGTGGACCCGAGACAAAGATCATAAAATAGTAGCTTAGGCACTAAAGCTAAAATTACAAATTAATAGTAATTAATCAACGAAGTTTATTTTTGGATATTTTCGACTATACAGAATCTACTAAAAGTGCTATTACACGAGGAATCGAAGCATACTCCAATTCCAGGTGTCTGCATGTTATCCTATGGCTCCAGGGGAATCGCCAAGAAAGCAAGCAACTATTTTGTATCGGAACGATTTTGACTCTTGAAACAAAGCGAGTCACCAAAGCAATAACAGCTTTGGTAAATAGTAACAGCCAATAAAATATTTGAAAACCTGACGATGGGAAAACTCTTTTTTCGAAAAGCCAATGAAATGCTTTGAAAACGAAAAAAAAAAAAATAATGAGGGGAAACTTACAAGTCACAGTCGATTTTGGTCGTTTGAAATTTTTGCATGTGATAGCACTTTAATGGTGACAAAAAAGTACATATTTCTATGAATCAAATTTAATAACTATATTATTTATTAATAAAAAACAGTTGAAAAAAATCTTTTAATACAAAACATTTATGTTCATTATGTTTGATATTTTACAAAGTTAAACATAAAAAAGTGATGAAATACATAAATTATTGTTTTATGTATCACACCCTTGCTACAAATGTGTCACAACTCAAAAATTGGGCTGTTTTAGTTATGGCTGCTCTCCTTCATGGTTTACACTCTCCAATCAATTACCTAAAGTAGAAGATAGTGCAATTAAAATCTAGAAACCAGTCAGCAGTTTTTTTTGCAAAATGTACATTGAGCTTACCACATCCTGAAATGGTTTTTCCCAAGTTTTTTTTAATCGTGACACTTCTGTAGCAAAGATGTGATATTTATGATTCTATTAAAGGCTGGATATTTCATGTTTAAGAAATTTATATATCAATAGCTAAACATTCACAATTCATGAAAAATTTGCTTTTCTATTCTTTTTAACAAATGGAAATTAAATGTGTAATAAAATTGTGTTATTAACCTTTTTTAGTTAGGTTCATATATAACTACGTTAATAGATAAATCGTTTCTTATAATAAAGTAAATCACATATAACTATAAAGAATTTTGTGCTAATTAAAATTGGGCTTTCATTTATTCTGTAGTTATTGAAACTAAAAGTTCTGCCGGCTATTCAGATTTATTCTCCCTATACGTGGATTTGCAGGGTATGTTCATATAAGTTCGTATAGGTTCGAATGTTTGAATAATAATAATAATAATAATGAAAAAATATTTCAAAATGAAATTTAGGTTGTTTGTTTCGGATTTTAATCCTTTTTAGCTCACAAGCTATCATACCCTGAGAGCTTATGTACCTGCCCATTCTGTACGTTCGTACGTGCGTAACGCGATAACTCATGATAAAAATATCCCATCCACTTGAAATTTTGTATATAGGTATATCCTGATAAGGCGCTTCCCTGATTAGTTTTTGGAGTTCATTCGATATGTATAAGAGGGAGAACGGGGGGCTCATGCCCTTCCCATTAATTGATATGAATAGGTTTTTCATGCAGAAATATTAGTTTTTGTTCAAAATTTACACATAGCATCATTCTGATGAAGCACTTCCGTGACTGATATTAGGTATTCATTGGATAAATATAAACAGGGGAAATGGGGGTTCTAATGTTCCTCCCCTTAATTTATATAAATGAGTTTTTCACGCAGAATTGTCAGATTTCGTTCAAATCTCTGAATAGTTTTGGAAGTTTAATGGTTAAGTATATAAAAGAGAAGGATAACTATTCTTAAATTATATAAATGGGTTTTTATTAAGACTTTTCCGATTTGCTCTAAATTTTGGATATGGATTTTTTATATGATAAAGCATGTCACTGATCAGTTTAGAGGGTTCAATGATTAAATATAAAAAGAGGAAAGGGGGAAACTGATGTGTAACCAATTTGGAGATTGGTTACTTATTATCAAAAATATCTTAATAATAATCTCTTAACTTATTATCAAAAATATCTAATCTCCTTAATATATTTTTTTTTCGAACGGAATTAACTCTTGAAAATATAAGGCTGTAATGTACAATTAGTATGCGTAGCCTGTGAGCTCAATGCCATCAGTTTAACTGAGCAATATTCTTTTTATTTTTTTCTAGCAAGAACAGCTGATCTATATTTATTTTAACCGTGATTTGATGAAATTTGAGATCAAAATCAACAAATCTTAATGAAATCATAAAACGTAAAATAGAGTAACACACTTGCGATATAAAATTAAAATGTGTAACGGTCATGATGTATATAGTTGAAAGTTATTCAGAATTTTAACTATTTATTTTTAAGCTTCGTGAACATTTAAAATATGATCATTCGTCTATAATAAGGAACGCAGAATATATTTCATATTTGATATTTTTTTTTTCTCTGTCTTAGTCCTTAATCACAGCTTACACTGCACACTACATTTAGCACACACAGCTGCCAAATCATTTAAATTAATAAATAGACAAATAACAAAGAATTTAACGGCAAAAATATTTTTTTAACCCTTTATCTTACCAACGGTACTTATAAGTACCGTTAAAATAACTTATTATAAAATTCTTTTAATACGTCAGTTAGTTGTAATACTGTTTAGAATGAGTTACAGATACGTTAGTTTTTTTTGTTCCAAAAGCATTATTGGTTACACAAAACAAAAGTATTTTTAAAAAGATTATTTCTTTTGTTTTTTTTTTATCTTTTCAGCTTTCTTGGCGCTGAGGGAGGGGGATGGGAATTTTTCAATTCGGAAGCATTTCTACAATTATATTGTAAGAACATCTTATTTGTACATTTTATAATTCTACAAAATACTAAGTAAACAATTAAAAATAAAAGATTTGAGTGGGTTTATAAAAATTGCACAAAATCCCTGTAAATTCAAATTTAATTAATCCTTCTAAATCCTTCAATTCTCCTAAAATCCTTTAAATATTTATTAAATGATTATGCGAATCTTTTAATTTAGTTTAAACAATTTGCGTAAAATGCTTAGAATGTAAAATTTCCAAGAATTCGTAATGCGGTAGATAAAGGATTAAAATAGGGAAAATAAATTTCTCCGCGGGAAGACCGTTGTTGCTGCGAAACCAGATTTACAGGAAATGTTGAAAAATGGTTCTTTGAAAGTCGCGAGGTTGATTCGTTAGTATGCCATTTTAAATGTAATCCCCAAATGCCAAAGTTTATACAGAATTTTTAAATAAAATTTTGTTTATATAATGTACTTGTAGAAAGGCGATTATTTACTTTCAAAATCAATTTGTGCGTGAGAAGAGACGCTTTTATTTGCTTAAAGTTTGGTCAATAAAGTTCTCAGTAATAATGAATCAAATATTTCATATTTGATTCATAACGATTTTCATACGCTTTTTTTTAATCCCCAAACACTGTTTACAGCCGAGTTAAATTAATTTACAGTTAAAAAAAAAAAAAAAAAAAAAAAAAAAAAAAAAAAAACGATAAAACGGAATTTTACTGCAACTATTTAGGAGAATTCGGTACGCTTTGATTTTTTTCTTTTAATTTAAGCATTTTAGGCACATTTATGGCATAATAATAAATAATTCAATGTAGGAAATTGATTTTATCAAGAAATTGTTCAATTACACTAGCAAAATTTGAAAATTTGAACTTTTTTTTAATTAAGTAAATTTTAAAATATATCTTCTCGTACAATTTTAAACATTTTGAGCTTTTTTTTAACGATTCTTAGAAGTATGCTGTATAATTTTAAGTATCGGAATTATCATGCATTTGGTTCGTTAGAAAAAAAAAATCAAATGTGCAAATGTGTGTAAAATTACGGTAAAAACAGAAAATATTTTGCACTTTTACGTGTAAAATAAAAACTTTTTACTTTATTGTAAGTCCAAATCTTCACCTACGTTACTTTAAAAAAATGGAGTTAATCGAAAAATGTAGTACATAAATATTTTATCAATTTGAACATGCCCATTCGTTGAAAAAACACACATTGAGAAGAATCATTTTTAAGTGAAGTGGATTGTTTCATTTAAAGGCCCAGTGGCGTAAGAAAATTGCTTTAAACAATATTTATAATACTCAGACCTTTATGAAACTTTATCAGAATGCACTAGGGATAATAAAGTATAATTTAAGCAAAAAAAAAAAAGAGAAAATCAATATTTTGTCATCGTTCGGCGAATGAAGGGTACCGAGTCCCTTAAAATAAGGAAGATATACTCCTCTGCAATAAGACTATTAATGCTGCTAAACTAGATTAAAAGGTAATCTTGAATAATGGCTCATTGAAGAGAGATGACATGTTATTATGTCGTTTAAACCTAATTCCCAAATTACAAAATTCGGTACTACTCTATTATCCCGTCGACCAATTTCGCCAAATTATACAAATCGCCAAACTAATAGCCAAATTATACATATTGGCATAATTTTTATTTTAAATAACGAAAAAACAAATAGATTAGTAGAATATTAATAAAAATTCAAATAAAAAAACGAAATAAAAAACACTTAATGACATTTTAAACACATGAATCGTAATTTAATGGCATTGAATGTGACATTCACGATCATCCATTATTGTCATTTAATCATAGTTTGGCGATAATTTTTTTGGTCGACGGAATAATCTAGTAGTACTCAAAATTCTATCAAATTTTTGAATAGCATTTTGCTTGTGTAGTGTGCAGGAAGAAAAACGATTACAATCGGCTCTCGTTAATTCGAAATCGGATACATCGAATCTTTGCTTAATTCGAACTAAAGTCCCACAATTTTCAATAGCAGAATAAACTTTAAAAATTTCATTTATTCGAACTCATTTTCTCTTGACATCTTTTAATTCGAACTAACGAGAATTCTGATTTCTATTTTTCTTTATTTTCTCACGGACATTAGATCCATGAAATAGTTTTCTTGATTTTCTTTTTGTCTGAATTGTTCTGAGCTAGTTTACATATAATCTCATGTATTTGGTATTCGCTTTCTTAGTGATCTTCTTTATCCAACAATAACGCTTCTACCCCCTTCTTCTATTCTGCTTGTTTCTAATCTCTTAATTTGTTTATTTATATCTTTTAATTTTACATTAAGTCATTTCATAATCATAACAGCCGAAATAAATTAAAAAAGTACTATAACATTAATTGCTTTGTAATAGTACCCCATTAAACATATTTTCTTTTCAAATTTTTCATAATTCAAACATTTCTTGTGGTCCCAACGAGTTTGAATTAACGGGAACCGACTGTATTTATTTCTAAAATGGGTTTGCTCGTGAGAGGATAAGCTAATATTTAAAGTATCATCAAATGTTTTTAATGTAGATCTCGGAATATACAGGGTGATTCAAAATTATGTGGACAAACTGATACGACAAGGATAAAAAATCACATAGGAACATAGGGCCGCAAACCACTTATTGAGTCAAAAATGCAGGGTGTTTCATCCTAACTCAATTTGAGTTGACGGTAATAAGTTTCAGAAAACTGAAGTATATTTTAATAAAACATTTAACAGACGTTCTCACCTTTGTTTTAAATGTGATAACACCAAACAAAAGTGGTAGAAGTGTGCATTATGCGCGCCAGCACTATGCACTTGGCACCTCACATTATGGACTGTGATGATCAGTTTATACGGTATGATCGATTGCTTGAGCAATATGTTTTTCCAGATCTTTTCGTAACGTTATCACATTCCACACAAAATAAGGTACATATCGTTGCATTTTCATTACAATATTTTTAATTTCTCCGAAATTATTACTTTCAAACCGGGTGTAGTTAGAATGAAACACCCTGTATTTGTGACTCAATAAGTGGTTTGCGGCCCTATGTTCCTATATGATTTTTTTTATCCTTTTCGTATGCCTGATTTATCATATCAGTTTGTCCACATAATTTTGAATCACCCTGTATTTCATATTTGATTTATTACGGTTTTCGTAACCCCAAACACTGTTTACAGTCAAGCTAAATCAATTTTATAATTTTAAATAAACCGATAAAAAAGAATTAAAGTGCTAAAAAGTTTCTTTTTTAAAAAAAGGAAAACGTACTTCTCTGAAAAAAAAACCGTTGTTGTAGCGAAACTAGATTTACAGGAAATGCTGAATAACGTTTCTTTGAAGGGAGGTGATATGCCATCAGTGGCGCCAACTTATAAGGGCCCGTGGGGCCTGAGCCCACCTAATAAACTTGAATTATAGCATAGCCAATTTTTATTGTTCTAGTTATTTATTTTATTATTAATTTTTCTCCTTAGAATAAAATTTATTTTGTCAATGATCATGTGTTTTAGTTCTCCGACTGACACCCATAAATCCCAATTGACTGCAATGTTTTGCCCCATGTCCAACTTTTTGCTAATTCAATTTGTAGTCGCGTTCATGATATCGTGACATTACAGTAAATAGCAATGTCTTCATAACGAAAAACGCTGAGACGCATGAGAATATAATTTAATAAAATTGAAATTTTATTAAAACACGATAAGATTCTCATCTTTCACCATCTAACAGCTCTTCAAAGAAAAATAAACTGGTCGCACCATTTTACAAAAACATTTTTGAGTCCACCCAATATTTTTGAGCAAACCCAATATTTTTCAAAAGTTGGCGCCACTGTATGTCATTATATAAACAAGGTAGAATCCGTCAAATTTTGACGAAAGAAAATGTTTAAGAAGGAACTGTTTCATTGACTGATATTAAACTTACAAAATTAGTTATAGTAAAAATGCATTTTATATTAGTAAGTCTAACTCTCAAGCAAACAATATTTAGCGTCAAATTAACAAAATACTATTTCTATAAAACTCAGTTGTAAAAATTGTTAAAATTAAACTTTAATCGTACACGTAAAGTTATCAATTAAAGTTCTAATGCTAGTATTCCAAAATGAAAAGAGAAAAAATATTCAACTTTAACTCAATCATAGAATTTTTTACCCGTAAAATCTAAACCCGGCATCATTTTTACTATATCAAAATTTACAAATGCACATTTCGTATCCATATTCTCCTTTTAAAAAAAATTGGCTTTCAAATTTGATCATTTTGATTCAATGCTATTAGCTGAAACAGATATTAAACTGTTGATATTTTTTTACGTGCAAATCAAATTTTATAAATGAGATAAAAATTTACCGGATTTTATAACTGAAGATAGTTAAATTTCAATTTTTCCCTTTTAATGAGAAAATGGCAACATAAAGATACAGTAATAATTTTTTCCTCTTTTTACCTTTGCTTTTAATAGAAATGGAGTAGTACTCCTGTTGCCACGATTAGAAAAGAGGTATTAAAAACTACAAAAAAATTAATATTAACAAATTAAGATACAGATTTCAAACCGATTTCATTTAAAAGTACATTTTTCCCCACATGATGGTGTAACAATTAAAAATGTGTGGTATTTAGAAATTTAAAAATTTGTAGTTTCAAAAATTGCAATACCGAAATTTCATTTAGAATTTGAAAGTGCTGCCATTCGCAAAATGACGTATGCGTTACGCACAGATACGTTTGGCCTTTATAATATAGATATTAATTATTAATTACGTTTAAGTATAAATCCCAAATTCCAAAGTTGTATCAGAATTTTTAAATAAAATGTTGCTTGTATAATGTGAGGGAAAAAAGCGATTATTTACTTTCAAATTGAATTTGTTCGGGAGAAGAAAATAGATTATTTATTCATAGTATGATTAAATGCTTTTAATGTAGTTCTCAGAATATATTTCATATTTGACTGATTACTGTTTTCATACCTTTTTTTTTTTTTTTTTTTTTCATCACAAACACTGTTTGCTGGCGTGGTAGGTCATTTTATAGTTATAAATAAACTCGGTAAAAAGGAATTTAACTGTAAAAATATTTTTTAAGGGGACCCTTTGAACATTTTTTTAATATAAGCATTTTAAGGTACATTTATGGCATAATAATAAAGGATTCAATGAAGAAAAATGATTAAAATGATTATTTCAAGAAATTATTCGATTCTCTAGGCAAAATTTGAAGATTTTAAATGAAAAAATTAAGTAAATTTTATAATGTATTTTATCCTACAATTTTGACCATTTTGAACTAATGTTTTTTATTAATATTCTTAGAAGTGTGCTCCATGATTTGAAGAATTGGATTTACCATAAATTATTAATTCGTTGGGGGGTGGGGGTGGGGGGAATGAGCAAATTCGTGTAAATTTGCAGCAAAAACTTAATTTATGTTGCATTTTCATGTGAAAAAAAATTACTTTATTGTAAATCCGATATTAAACCTATTTTACTTAAGGTACAATCAAAAACAAATTTGAGTCAAATGAAAAAATATACATAAAAGATTTGAGCATGCCTATTCGACTGAAAGGAAAAAGCTGAAAAAAAATCACTTTTATGTGAAGTAGGTGTGGCGGTTTAAAGAGACAGCGATGTAATAAAATTGCTTTAAACTGTATTTATAATACTTGGATCTTTAAGAATTCCATCATCTTTAAGAATTTTCATCAGAATTTACTAGGAATAATAAAGTACAATTTAAGCGAAAAATAAGGACAACAATATTTTTGTCATTTTTCTACGAAGGAAGAGTTCACAAAAATAAGGAAAATGGACTTTTCTGCATTAAGACTGTTGTTGCTGTGAAACTAGATTTAAAGGAAATGTTGAACAATGGTTCCTTGAAAGTCGGGAGGTTGATGTGTTAGTATTATGGAGGAAGAAGATAGGTGGAGGTGAACTAAGCCTCAAGAAAGGTTTGCAATGTGAATCCATTTATCGCTCAAATTTTAGTGTACCAAACAAAAGCACGTGGAAAATTGGAAAGCTTCCAAAAAAAGAAGGGATTTTGTATTAATAAGACGAATTGAAAGAAATGAATTACAGCTGGAGCATTTTTTAAGAAGAAATAGTAAATTTTTAAAATGGTCTTTGTTCTATTATTATTTATTAAAAGAAATGTTTACTTTTAAAATAATTGAAATTGGGCAATTATTATTATTGATATTATTATTATTAAATGTCATTATTATTATTAAATTTCAAATTAAAATTAAAAAAGAAATTGAAAACGTTTGATACGAGTTTCCTTTTTACAGTAATTTTTATTAACACTTTTCAACAAAATTGAAAAATGTTTATGCATTCGGTTTGTCTGTCCGTCTGTCCGCGCTCTAACTCTCGTAAATATACTCGGAATGGAATGAAATTTTACCATGTTATTGAAGTTTACACAAGCACAAACCCTATTAAAAATGAAGTTTTTACCACGATTAGTTTATTTACAGGGACAGTCAAAAGCTTTCGATTATATTAGGGCCAATGGGGAAAAATCGTTTCAAATTAATTTTAAAGATGCTGCGCCGGGACAAACGTATTCACATTTATTTGCATCTACGAAAAGCACTAAAATATGCAGCTAAAAGAATAGTTATTCATTTACAGGGCCACACAAAATAATTCTAATACATGATAATAAAGGAGGAAATTGTTTGCGGCATATTTAAACGATGGTAAACGGTATCATGTGTAATCAAATTGATATACGTTGCTGAGACTTAATATGAGTTATTTCACGCATAATACGAAGTGCATAGCATTTACAGGGAAACACAAAAGATTTCAAAAAGCATATTCTATTCAAAGTACTGTTTATTACGCATGATAACTGTTCCATGGATGAAATGCATTTTTAATTATGATATGCGCTTTTAAGTGTCACTAGATGTATTATCACTATATGATGTGCATAAATGCTAATAGTTACACAATTAAGATACACAGGGTTACTCAAAAGAACTCGGAAAAGTTATTAAATATGAGTGTAATTTACTTAAAGGTTTGTTTTTAAAAAAAGTTTTGCATCTTTACGTCGAATCGCATTTAGTTTATCGTGAAATGTTTGTAGAATATAGATTAAATGATATACAGGGTCACGCAAAAAACTGGATACAGGTTTGTTTAAGGATGATAATTTCTGGAAATATGATTTAAATAGTTTAAAGAGTATTGTTGTGTGATTAACATTTTTTATTTATTTTTTTATATAATTAATTTTAGCAAAATACTTTCGTCTAATAAAGGTACTAGGTAATGCAGGGCTGAACAAAAGTATTGAAGTATGTTTTACATCTATTCGTATAAACTGCCAAAAGAAAAATTTCATCCAGCTAGGCATTTTTTTGCTAAACTAAATTTCTCCATGATATAGTATATATATCAACCGACAAATCAAATACAGAGCCGTTCAAAAGTATTGGAATACATATTTGGTTATGGGCAGTAACACCTATTTCCCTGAATAACGACGTTTTGTTAAAGAATTAAGAAAATTTGGATAGTGTTTTATAATCTTTGCTTAACGCAGGATTTTTTTTTACTGGTTAATACTTTGTAACGCAGATGAAAAATGTTTATGACTCCGGTTTGTGTGGCCGAGTTTTTTGTAAATAATCTCTGATGCTCGTAGCATTTTTTATATGTTATTGATGTGTACTACACCGTGATCGCTATTGAAAAGGAAATGTGTAGAATTTATAGTTCATTTGCATAGACAGCCTAAATTATTCTATTACATTATGGTCAATGGGAAAAATCGTTTCAAGTACATTTCAATTTTCGTGATGATATAAAATTTCACGCAAAGGAAAGTAAGAGTGTTTAAAATGATATAATGTTGCTTAAATTGTAATGTTGAAAAATTATAATATTGCAACATTATAAAAAATGATATTATAATTTTGCTTATTTGCGCAACGCTTAAAGCTGCACAAATAAAAATGTATGTTAAATTTGCAGCAAGACTAGATCCTTGAATGGGTCGGGTTGTATTTTACCTGAACACGAAAGTTCTATTCAAATCGGAATCCAACATAAATGTTTTTTATCGATCTGAACCGGTAATACTTGAATTCGAATCCAACACATAAACAGTATTCCGCCTGAAACAGAGCTAATTTTAATACTTACAACGTTATTAAAAAATTCCAAAACATGTTTTAAAACAAATATTGTTAGCATATAGTCATGCCTACATTAATAAGAAAAATTTTTGACAAATATAAAAATTTTACTTCTTCAAAATAACAGCATTATCAATAAAAAATTTTGAGAAACAATTAATAAACAAGTTGGAAATTACACGTGAAGCGTAGCAAATGAGCTGCGTTCGCACGATAACGAAGTTTTTAAAATATTCAGATCTTGCTGATATAGTAGACAGTACTTCGGTTACATTATAGTAGTAGAAATCTTTGTGTTCCTGTAAATATACAGAAAGTAATTTTTATTACACCTCAGCAACGTATATCATATTCATAAAATCCGAAATAGTTTAATGTAATTAAAACACGCCCCACAAACAATGTTTCTCCGTATAGCTTTATGTAGTGGAACACTTTTGTGTGCTACTGTAATTTAAAAATAAATATTCTTTGCATCACAGATTGTACAAAATGTATATTTTAATATATGTATACTTCATAGGTTCATGTCAGTTTTATTATGTTTGAATTAGTTTAACACCATGAAAATGTATTTGAAACTTTTTTATCCCACTGACTGTAATGTCATGGAATATTTTTTATTGTTCCTGTAATTGATTTATGCATCCAATTTCTATAAAATTTGAAATGACACGACAAAATTATGTAATAATCATTTGTTTTAAATTTCAAATGATTAAAATGCATTTGAAACTCCCCCCCCCCCCCTGACCGTAATGTAACGGGATACTTTTGATTGCCCCTGTAATTGATCTATGCATAATTGATCTATCATTAAATTTGAAATAACCTGACAAAATTATGTATTAATTATGTATTTTAAACTTCAAACGATTCGGTTGGGTAGTTTTTCCGTTGTTATATGCGAATGGACAGACAGACGGATGGACTGAACGGTAACTATAGATGCTACGTATTTACATAATTAAGAAAGCACCTAAAAACAACAGATATAAAGCATAATAAAATTTGAGAGCTATAAAATAAATGAGCTTATTTTCACGCAATAAAAATTTTGATTCTTATCATGTTTTTAAAATTATTAGAAAATAAATTACACATATTTTAAGATTAATCGAATTTAAATGCGAAAAATGAAGCATGAACACAGGGTTTCGATATCACAAATAGATTTATTCTAAATAAATAATTCAGGGATAAAAAAAAAATCAAGATGAATATATATATATATTTAATTCATGAATTTTAAAACAATTTACTAGTAGTCAAAGGCTGATATATATAATATCTAAAGGTAACTGCTTTTTTACTATAGAGAGCAATACAGATATGGATTTTTTTTTTTTTAATCAAAATTCAGAGTGCTTAAATTTTAAATATAAAGCTAATGTTGATCAGCGGCTTCATCCTCCATGATAGGCGATGAATACAAGAATTTTGTGAAGATAAAACTTTGTATCGTAAGATCAAAAGCAATTATTCAAATGTGAACGAAGCATTTATTGATAATAATTTCAGTCTTGCAGTTAAACTTTTCCAATCTGATGAACTCATTTTATTTTCAAATAACAATACGCATAAATAATTCAAATACAGTAGACTCCCTCAAATCCGCACAGCTTGGGACCAAAGGTTGTGCGGATTTTAGAAATTTGCAGATTTCTGGTCATTGCTTTGTTTACATTTTTTAAACAGTAATTTGAATGCAATTAATAGTGCAATCGGAACTGTAATGAATGCTTACAATATACTAAAATATTAAAATAAATAATAAACTAAAATAATAAAAATTTAGATAATTTTTTAAATGATTAAAGTACTAATAACAAAGGTCAAGTTAATAATCAATAGTATATGATTAAATAATACATTATAAAGATTAAATGTATTTTTCCAAAATTATTCAACAAAACTTGCCTCATAAAAGTACATTACTAATTTACATCAAAATCATAAAATAAGGATTTTTTTTTAATTTCAAGTTTAGCCAGGCTTAATAACCAAAAAATCTTGATTAATGCATAAATATATTTGGTAAGAAGATTGTGATTTTCAGTGATATCAGAAATATCTTGAATTTATTCCAAAAAAAAAAAATGTATTCTTTCTTCATGAAAAAAACATGAATAGAGTATTATTAAGAAAATTACAAATTAAAAAATATATGAATAGAGTATTATTAAGAAAATTACAAATTAAAAAATATATGGAATTGATACAAAACTAAAGGAAATCAAATTTTGTCCCAATATCCAAACTGAATTTCATTGTTTACATCCATAAAATATATGCGGATTTTAGAGAGTTGTGGATTTCTGGTTTGCGGATTTGAGGGAGTCTACTGTATTTCAAAATAATTAATAAATATTATCTTTTATGGAATGAAATTTTTAAATAGATCTCCATTTTGCCTCGTCAATCGCTGCTAATTTACTTAAACATCTTCATTTGTTTTTCTTAAAAAGAAAATTGTTTTGTTACATATTAATAATTGCATTTAAATAATATTTAAAATATAATAATGAAAGCATTCTTTTAAAATCATGTGTGAAAACATAAGTAATAAATATTAATTTAAAATACAGATTTCTGACTGGAAACGATTTTCAGTTATTAACAAAATAATGTTATCTTTTCAAGAAAAATGTTAAAAGATTTTCTATTTTGATATTTAAAACACATATAGTTAAATAATCAAAGAAATTTTTATCTGTGAAGCGATAAATTTGTTCCTGCTGCATTTATTGATCGAGTATTACAGCCAATTATCGCACAAACTGTCAATGTTTAGGAAATTTTAATTCGCTGTCTAATAAAAAATTCGACGATAAAAAACAAGAGCAATCAAATACGGGTTTTAACCGGTTTGAATTGATAGGCGAATCAAAGCACGTGGTTTTGTTTGGACTTAATGTGACTTAATGTAGGGTTACATTTTTGGCATCATCCAAATCATTATAGTTCACCTCCACCTATATTCTTCCTCCATGGTTAGTATACCATTTAAATGTAATCCCTAGATGCCAAAACTTCTATCAGAATTTTTGAATAAAATTTTGGTTGGGTAATGTGCGGGAAAAAAAAAAACAATTATCTTCTATATATTTAAAACATCTGGCTGTTTTTTTAGTCATCAGCCCCGAGCTTTCTACTGGCCCGATTTTGATGATTATTTTTTTTTTTAAATGAAAGCTGTTTATGTGTAGATTTGCCCATTCTGGCTAATTTTTAGTTTATTTCCATTTTTATATTTTATTTTTAATTTTATAAGCTTTTTCGTGACATTTCTTCAAAACAGTGGCAACAGATTAAACTGTTCTCGCTAAAATAAAAATTTATTTTACTTTATTACTTTCCACCAATCAGGAGCTTGATCTCATCGGTGAATGTGTCATCGCATTAAAAAAAAAAGAAAGAAAAGAAAAACTAATGGTTTTTGTAAAATTTAATCCTAATAAAATGATTGCCCATAATTATTCACTAATCGCGGTACAATACACAGATTATTTACTGAATAATATTATTAAGTATTATGTAAATAAACTTTAATAAAATAAAATATCTAAAGCGAAATTTCTTTGGTGGAGAAAATGTCGTCATTCAGGAACCAGATAAATTTGTTCTATGAATCTAATATAGATTGTTATAGCTGTATCAGTGATGATGTCATATTCAGTGACTTTTATTCCTTCATCTAAATAAACATAACTTATTTTATTTATTTAAATGTCCTTGGTATGCACAAATGAAAATATTTCTATAAATTGCGCCATTTTCATTTAATTATAATAAATATTTTATGAGATTAAAGAATTTTTTAATAACTGCATAAATCACGCTTTTATTTCGGAAAAGATTAGTGTTTCTGAAGGTGTAAATGATGTCATATTAGAAAAAAAAAAGAATAAAATATGTGATATGCGAGTATTACGATAATTCTATTTTACATGATATCAAAAATTAATAAAAATCATTCCGTAGTATTAAGTTATTATATAAAATAAAAATAAATAAAACGTTTTCTATAGATCAACAACAAATACAATTTTTTTATTCTTTTTTAATAACAAAGATATCGTTTTTCTTTTCGTTGTCATGACAATAAGATTAATTTTGACTAATTCATGTAGGCTACAAACCAATAAATAAATTAAATTTATTGCAACTGTCGTAAATGTGTAGTAGATCAGTAATGCAGTTTATTAACTCCCTGTTACTATTATAATTAAAATGTTTTGTTGATAGTATAATTATGGTACATTTACCAAACGATATTTAAACCGAGAAAAAATACTAGCCCTTCAATGACAAACTCCCTCTCTATGACGAAGGATCATTCCATTTTTTAGCAGGTGGGGAAAGGTAGGAAGGAGTGATAGCGGCCGCTGCACGCGGTACGAAGAGAATGAATGTAGTACGATTTGTTTTGATTTGGCTCCATTTGATAATTTGTTAAGCCTGCGCTATGTCTAATGATTTTACTTACAAACAAATGGCCTTTTTGAAGGCCAACTTCGACTAATTTTGATGACGACTCGGAACAGAATTTGACTAACGATTATAGGAACAAAATATTGACCTCAGAAAAAGATGTTGACGATTTGGAACGGACTTTGGCTAAAGATTGCATGAATACGGATAATGTATTGACGCCGGTGGATAATATTGACCAGGACTCGTCACCTTTGGTTTAATCTTTCTTTTTTTTCTTTTGAATTTTTCCATAAATTAGTATTTCATGATTATTACTTAAGATGTATCTGCTTACAAAAAAAAAAAAAAAAAAAAAAAAAAAAAAAAATCAAAACAATTCGAAAGTTTGTAAATAAAGTTGGACGATTATTAATTTATCTACTTTTTTTGAGAGGGGAGGGGAGGCACAAATGACACAATTTTAAGATATAAAGAATTATGAAATCTAATACAAAAAATTTTCAATAATATGGCTTTAGATATGTTACTTACTTTTATTTTTCGCCAATTTTAAGATTGTTTAAAGTTAAAGAATTGTGAAACCGAATAAGAAAAAAAATTTAATAATCTGTGTTACGTTACTTTTACGATACGTTATTTTTATTTTTCGCGGAAAAAAAAAAAAAAAAAAGCAATTTTGCTTTAATTTTATTTTTTTAATTTTAATAAGAAGGAGCACTGCACTTAAACTAGATAAAATTAGTGAGATTTCAATTTTAAAAATCCGATTTCAATTAAAAAAATTTATTTTATTTTAATAACCAAATAATTAATTAAACATAAAACAAAAATGACATCTTCAGTGTTCCGCTAATGTATTTTAATTTCAAGTTGATAGATGAAGCCACTATTTCAATTAACTGCTCTACCTTTCTGTACCGATCACTCCCTCCTACCTTTTCCCACCTGCTAAAAAATGGAATGATCCTTCGTCATAGAGAGGGAGTTTGTCATTGAAGGGCTAGTAGAAAAAATAATCTATGCAGAAATTTTATATTCGTCGTCTCAGGTATAATAATTTCCTGAATAATTTCGCATTCAAATAATGAGATTTGTAGCTGAATTTAAGCCTCCATAATACTTTATAATTTATTTCCTTATTTTTTTTTCTGAAGTTTGTGTATCTTTATCATGGAACGTTATGTTATCCCTATTTTAAGAGATGGTAATTGTTTATTTCGGTCAGTATCATATTGTGTATATAAGACTGATATGTATCACCGTGAACTTCGATTGCAAGTAGTGAAAATAGTCAAGAATAATTGGGAACAGTATGAAAATTTTATAATTGGTGATAACTCTTATTCGCGTTTGAAATGAAATAGACGCCCTCTCGCGGACAAAGTCTGAAAAAACGAAATAGAACTGATACCGTGAGCATCTTCTGCTGAAATCAGTGTTTAAAAGGCCGATAAATAAAAAAAAAAGTTCTATGATAAATAAATAAATAAATAAATGAACAGTTCTATAACGCATGCAACGTTGGGTTCTTTGTATTAAAATTATCTAAAATCAAAATTTTATACACAAAGTTTAGATCTATAATATAAAAAAGTACATTTGACTTACTCATGGCAAAATAACATGACAGCAACACAATGCTTGCATGATTCACTACGTAAACAAACGATTATCAGGTCTATACAGCGCCCCCTTTCGGTCATTACAAACGCGAATAGGATCCCGGTAAGTACTTCTGTTGATTATGAAAATTTGATGTCATTAGACAGTGAATATGCAGGTCATGTAGAATTAGTTTGTTTAAGCCAGTTGTTTCCGAATTATACCTTTAGAATATATAGAAATAATACTAGCAATAATACTTTCGATTATGGGTCTGGAAATATAATATGTGATTTACTCTTTTCCGGAAATGTTGATTCAGGTCATTATGATGTTTTGGAATTTCGTCCTAAATCTAATTTTTCTCAACAAATTGTTTCAAAAAATGTCAAAAAAAGAAAAAAAAGTTTAACAGGGCGTAAAGAAATCATAAACAAACGTATGAAAAACAAAGAACGAAAACCCTTTTCTATTCAATATAGATGTGTTTGTAATATACAACCATTTAGGTTAGGTGAATTAAACAATAAATGTAATTACTGCTCTGCTCTATATTTTAAAGATGAAAAAAATTCATCAGGTTATTTTAATTTATGCTGTTGTATCAAAAAAATCAAATTACCTGAATTTCGTATTTCTAAAGATATCGAAGAATTATTCTGCGGAAATAATGAGTTATCTAAAAACTTTAGAGAAAACATTCGCCAACATAACAACGCTTTATCATTCGTATAATTCGGAGCTAATGTAACATTGTCACCTGGACAGGGTCCTTATTGTTTTAAAATTCTTGGTGTAATACATCATAGAATTTCTCCATTGTACCCTCAAAGTAAAACTACAACTTCTTATGGGCAATTATATATTCTAGATTTTTCTGAAGCTAATGAAATCAGACTGCATCATTCCGCTAACAATTCTTTAAGGAAAGACATTCTGGAAAGATTAACCTCTATATTAGGCAAATGCAACCCATATATACGATTATATAAAACAATGCATCAAAAAATGAGTGAAGAAAAAGAAATAGCATTGAAAAAAAATCGCGTACCTATAAATTTAGTAATGCGACTTTATCATGAGCCCCAAGAGGATTCTCGACGGTATAATGCCCTGTATGTTCTGAAGTCGCAGCGGTATTTGAGTCAGCTGATGGTGCTCCACCTTCTCATAGACATATTGCAGTTTATGCTAAGAGCGGAGAATTGAAAACCATAGATTTTGACAGTATGCACTGTGACCCAATGTCTTACATTCTAATATGGTCATATGGAGAACCAGGATGGTATATTTCAATGCTATCTAGCGGAGAGCGTCAGATTAAAGTTCGCCAAAACTTATCTATGCGGGAATATGTATCATACAGACTTATGATTCGAGGTTGTGCCCCTAAAGGAAATTTTAACCCAATAATCAATTCTGGAAAATTAACTCAACAGCTGATTGTGGATTATTATTGTCGAATTGAAGGCGACCGATTAAAATTAATTCGAAGTCAGCAGTTAAAGTTGAGAGTGGAAACATGCCGTCCTAGCAGATGCTTTACATGTAAGGGCTGAATATGAGAAGTTAAGGACTGGGCATGTTGTTATTTTACCATCGACTTTCATTGAAAGCCCTCGAAATATGATACAGAATTATCAGGATGCAATGGCCATGGTGAGGAAGTTTGGTAAACCCGATATTTTTCTGACGTTTACATGCAACCCTTTATGACCTGAGATTACAAATAGTATACATTCTTATGAAACAGCTTACAATAGACCAGACATTACAGTTAGAGTTTTTCATGCAAAAGTTAAAGAACTCTTACGATTAATAAATCAAAAGAATATATTTGGGGCTATACAAACATATCTTTACACTGTAGAATTTCAAAAAAAGAGGATTACCTCACATTCACTTATTATTATGCCTCCAAGATGATTGTAAGTTTAGAGAAGTCTCAGATATTGATAATGTTATTTCAGCAGAAATTCCAGATATTAAAGATGAAACATTATACAATTTAGCTAAATGTCATATACTCCACGGCCCGTGTGGCAATCTTAACAAGAATTCAGTTTGTATGAACGACGGTAAGTGTAAAAAAAGATTTCCTAAAGAATTTACTTCTGAAACAAATAATAATGTCAATGGTTATCCTCTATATAGAAGAAGAAATAATGGTAGGACAATTACAAAACATGTTAAAGGAACTGCCATAGAAGTTGACAATCGTTTTGTCGTTCCTTACAATCCATTTCTTCTACTTTACTTTCAAGCACACGTTAATGTGGAAATGTGTGCAACAGTACACAGTATAAAATATATCCATAAGTACGTTTATAAAGGACATGATTGCGTTAATTTGAAAGTTGTTTCTGAAAAAGACGGTTTAATTCACCACGATGAAGTTTCTTCGTTTCTAAACACCCGATATGTGAGTCCATCTGAAGCTGCTTATAGAATTTTCGCCTATCCTATGCACCAACAATCTCATTCAGTAATGCGACTACCGGTACATTTACCCGACGAACAACAAGTATATTTTCATAATGATAATGCCACTGAAGTTTTACTTCGAGCGGATCTGAAAAACACAAATTTAATCGCTTGGTTTAAATTGAATAGTGATCCGGCAACAAGAAGTCCTCATATATATCCAGAAACACCATTTTATTATTCATTTGATAGAAAGAAACGAATTTGGAAAAAACGCGTCAATTTGATTAAAATTATAGGTAGAATGTATAATTTTTCACCAAAAGAATCTGAAAGATATCATCTTCGGCTGTTGCTGCTTCATGTAGTGGGTGCTACGAGTTTTGAAGATATCAGAACATATAAGAACATTACTTATTCAACTTTCAAAGAAGCTGCAATGCAACGAGGATTGCTTCAAGATGATAATGAATGGTATAATTGTTTAAAGGAAGCATCATTCGTTCAAATGCCGCAACAATTGAGACAGTTATTTTCTTTCATTTGCATATTTCAGCAACCTACTAATGTGCTTCAATTATGGAATACATTTAAAGACTTTCTTAGTGAGGATTATCTACAACATCATAGTCAAGCAAGTGCATATGAGTTAACTCTCAAAGATATTGAAAAAATACTCAAATCCCATGGATTTTCTCTTTCTACTTTTGGATTATCGGCTACTAAATATAATATTAATAGACGAACTGCTACTATTGAACCTTCTACAAACCCGAATCTAAATTATGATTTAATGATACAACAAGATAACGAAGAACAACTCATTTTCATTAACGAAATTATTTATGTGATGCAACAGAACAATACGAATAAAAGTAATGCATACTTCATAGATGGGCCAGGAGGAAATGGTAAAACATTTGTATATCAATGTTTAATACAAAAATGTTTTGATCTAGGATTAGAAGTTATACCAGTTGCATGGACTGGTATCGCCGCTTTGCAGTTACTAAACGGTCGAACAGTGCATAGCAGATTTAAACTACCTTTAATTCTACATGAGAATTCCATATCATCCCTAAACATCAATAGTAAAGCTGCATCTGACATTAAGTCTGCTCGACTAATTATACACGAATTATACACTAATACACTAATTATACATGACGATGAAGCACCCATGGCCAATGTATATACATTAATGTGCGTGGACAGACATTATGAACAATAATGTTCCTTTTGGAGGAAAAATAATTGTCCTTGGAGGTGATTTCAGGCAAGTTTCACCAGTGATTCCACATGCTTCAAGACAAAACATAATTCAAAACTACATCAAGTTTTCGACTCTTTGGTCAAAATTTAAAATATTTAAATTGCAAAAAAATATGCGATTACGACCAGAATAATCGGAATTTTCGGAATTTTTGCTTAAAATAGGTAATGGAGAAAATTTTTGCATGAATGAAGAATTCCCTGGAGACTCAAATAAAGTATGTTTACCACCGTCTATTATAGCAGAAAATAACATCGTAACCGAAATTTTTGGAAAAGGATTTTCATCTTCAGATAGTATCACTAAATTTGCTAAAGTTTCAATTCTAGCTCCAAAAAACGAACATTGCAATGAAATTAACCATAAAGTTATAAACCTTATACCTGACACATCCAGAACATACATGAGCATAAATAATTTAATAACTGAAAATGAAAATGAAATCCTCCAATTTCCAACGGAATTTTTAAATAGCTTAGAATTAAGTGGATTGCCTCCACACATTCTCACCTTAAAAATCGGAGCAATAGTAATATTACTAAGAAATTTAAGTCCTCACGAAGGTCTTTTAAATGGGACCAGGTTGATTGTACGAAATATGTACGATAATTGTTTGGATCTAGCAGTTATTACTGGCGACAGAGCTGGAGAAAGAGTTTTGATTCCTAGAATCGATTTAATGCCATCAGATACAACTCTTCTCTTTTTCATTTAGAAGACGCCAATTTCCAATTCGTGTTGCGTTTTGTATGACAATTAATAAAGCACAAGGACAGACAATGGATTCTGTTGGTATTTATATACCTGAGCCAGTATTTAGCCACGGTCAGGTATATGTCGCGATGTCTAGAGTACGTTCATTTAAAAATTTGAAAGTGCAAATAGTTCCAAAAAGCAACAAAACAATTAATGTGGTATATAAGGAAATACTTTAACTCGAAAAGAAAATTAAAATCTTAACTCCAAAAGAAAAGAAAAACCTATCATTGAACCAATATGAAAACTGATTTCATACTTATAGGTAAAACTGAATAAAATTTATATTTCCTTCTAAGTAGACTTTTTTTTATTTCATTCATTTTTATTATTTACTAGCAGCCCGCCCTCGCTTTGCTTCGGCCTAGAGCAAGTCGCTCAATCCCGTGCCACTGCTGACACCCCAAATTGTTACTACCACTTCATCCCATTAAATTCAACTACTAAATACATAATCCGCCCTTTAGGTAGTCCGGTAAAAAGCAGCCTATATGTTAATCTAAAATGCCAGATACCTTCATACAAAATTTCATAAAAATCGATCCATCCGTTCTTGAGTTATAAATGCTGTAAAGAACCCGACTTTGTTTATGTATATAGAATATAATCAATAGTATTATCGGCGCACACGATGTAAGGATTTTTAAGATCATTTTTCTACACCTTGGGTTACATCATAGGTTCCCAACGGGGGCGGTACCGCCCCCCAGTGGGCGCTGGAGCCTTCCAGGGGGCGGTAGGGAGTCCAGAGAAAAATGGGGGGCGTTAGGACAGTCAAGGGGGGCGGTCATGGCATACCTACCTATTTAGGAATTAATGTAATAAAAATAGTTGATCTCCACTGCATTGCCTGGTCCGTGACAAAAACCTTAACTGCACCTTCAAATAGAAATCTATAAAGACGATCTGAGAGGGGGGGGGGGGGCGAATTTATTTTACTAATGTCCGTGGAACACGTAGAAGGACTAAAATCGCGGAAAATAAAATTGTATTAGGCTAAAAACATTGTAGCTTCAATTCTTTCATGAATGTCAGCGGAACACGAAAAATCGCTATTATTTGCATTAAAAATCATTATGAATTTAAAAATTGTGGAGCACAAAATTCGCGATAATTGGCTAACTAAAGATTTTAAACAGAATTTTTTTTATTAACATGTAATTCGAAAAATTCTGTAGTTTGCGGCATAGACCGGAACAGAGATATTTAAACGAACCCGTGATTTGAAACAGTGCAAGAAATTAGTTTGTTCTTAGTGAAAGTGATAGAAATCATTATATCTATAAATTTGTTCAAAAGTAAATTAATTTAAACATAAATAGGAAAATTTTTTATATTTCAAAATATCTTACAGTAAAATACCGTTAATTTGCTCCCAAAAGTGAAAAAAAATCGGAAAATATTCAGAGGGGACGCTTACACGGGATTTTCCAGTGATCTTTTTACAAAATTTGCATTTTTTTTATATTTGCGGGTTTTTTTCGCGATATTTGACGAAATTTACGGAATTTTTCGCGATATTTGATGGAATTTGCAGAGTTTTTCGCAATGTGTGACGAAATTTGCGTTTATTTCGCTATTCATTAACGAAAATTGCATTTTCCCCCGCAATCTTTTGACGAAATCTACGTTTTTCAGCGCTTTTCTTTCGTTATCCTCTGATAAAATGGGCGTTTTTTGCGATTCTTTAATGGAAATCGCGTTTTTACGGCGGTTTTTTTTAAACAAAATTAGCGCCTTTTCGACGAAATTCACATTTTTTTTTCGAGATTTTTAAACGGAATTCGATTTTTCCGTTATCTTTTGACAAAATTCCCTTTTTTCTGCGATCGTTTGACATATTTTGCATTTTTACTGCGATCTTTTGTTGACATTCGCATTTTTTATCACGATCCTTGACGAAATTAGTGCTTTTTTCGCGATCCGTTAACTGTGTTTTTTTTTTATATATATAAATCTGACATACTTGCGTTTTATTCCTGCAATCTTTTGACAAAAAGTGCGTTTTTCGGCGATCCTTCAAGAAATTCAAGATTTTTTTCGTGATTTTTTTTTAACGTAATTCTCGGTTTTTTTTTTTTCTCTGAGAGAGTTTTTTACATAATTAGCGTTTTTTAGCGATCCTTTGATAGCATTTTTTTAGATCTGACGTAATTCGAGTTTCTTTCTGCAATCTTTTGCTGAAATGTTCGTTTTTGGCGATGAAATTAACGAATTTTCGTAATCATTTGAAGAAATTAGCGTTCTTTTTTCCGTGATTCTATAACGAAATTTGCGTTTTTTCAGCGATCATTAGATAAATTTCTCCCTTTTTTGCGGTTCTTTGGCGTATTTTCCATTTTTTCGCAATTTTTGGACGTAATTTACGTTTTATCAGCGATATTTAGGGGGGGAGGGACGCTTTCTTGGGTTTTTGGAAATTTCATTTTTTATAAAATTTGGGGAGGGCGTATTAACACATTCGCTGCCGATCACGCGCCAGCGCGGTATGTGGGGTGATGTCCAATAGCCAGTCTAGCGCTGGCACGGGAAAATCTTTCGCTGATTCTTTGTTATAAAAAGTAAATCAGCTTCTGGGAAAAACCCACTTCTACAGTGCGGCATTAACTATCATCACATCTTCACGTAAGCGGCAGCGAACGTGTTAACGGTATTTTACGGTAATCAAAGAAGAAATGCCGGCAGTACAGTATTGAGTATTTCAAATATGGATCTAAGCACTCTTCTACAAATCAAACGTTAACTATGTGCTTAATTTGCCATTTTTTTTTTTTTCAAATGAAGCCATGAGCCTTTCTAGGCTACAAGAGCATTTGAATAAATGAGTGCTGATAGAAAAGACAAAGATATGTTCTATTTTTACTTTCTTCTATCTTTACAAGAAAGCATTGGATTTGAGAAAATTTTCTAATTCCGGTTTTCGGCAGATTTACATGTTTTAGGGGGATTCCAAGGAGCATGTTTTTACATGTCTGTCTGTGAGTCTGTGATTATGTGAGTATATGATTATGTATTTGTGTGACATAAATTTTATCAGCGGTCTATCTCAACAACTATTGCACGGAATTCAATAAAAATTTATATTCAGGTAATCACTGATATGAATTGAGGCTGATTAGTTTTTGGTGTGAATCACTGAACAGGTGGCGCTTCTATGCTGCCTTTTTCTCGATTTATGCAACACCTTTATCCCAAGAACTACTGCCCAGATTTTCATCAAACTTCAGATTCTGTTAGTCCTTGATATGAATGGATGTTGTTTACATTTTGTTAAAAATTTCTCAACAGGTTGTGCTGCTATGCTGCCTTTTTCACGATTTCTGCAACAGCTTTATATCAAGAACTCACGTATAGATTTTCATCAAACTTCATACTTGGTTAGTTCTTGACATTGATATTTATCATGGATGAACCGAGTTTATTTTTAGATCCTTTCGCAAATGGAGATACAGCAGTATCAACATATTTGGAGGAGAAAATCGTGGAACTCACAGCAAATGAGAACTAAAATTAAAATTCAGAAATGGATACCAAGAGTTCTAACTTCAAAAGCCAATACAGCCGTAAGTGAGAGTACATAAAATTTTAATTGTTTTTCCTTCATCATATTTGGCTGAGAGTGAGTTCCGTACAATAGCTAATTTACTGTACAAGAAAAGGAGCAGACATCTTTGAAACTGACAGTTTGTGACTGATGTTAATTTGAATCCAGCATGAACAAATTGTTATAACTCCATCAGTTTGAACCATTTCATTATTTTTTTTTTATTTGTTATTGGTTTTCTGTTTATTTTTCAATTTTTAATAAACAATTTTTAACCACATTTGATGGTCATTTAAATTAACTTCTACTTTATGATTCTTAATAGATAGATAGTCAGATAAAATATAGATAATATGCAATAATATTTTAATATTTTGTATAATTAATTATTATGGAAGAGGGGGGGGGGCGTTGGCATTTTTTTCTCTTATAAAGGGGGCGTTGGTCCTGAAAAGGTTGGGAACCTATGGGTTACATTATTGGTATTTCAGTAAGGTTCCCTATTTTTTTAATATAATATAGCCTATGTAAACCGGAAATTGTGTAGCATTCCAACGGTGAAAGAATTTTTAAAATCCGTGAAGTAGTTTTGGAACCTATTAAATTCAAACAAACAAACAATCAAATATTTCCTCTTTACAATATTAGTATAGATAATCCTATCAAAAACATGAATGTGAAAAATTGCCAAGTTCGTTAAAGGTTTCGCTCATAAAAGAAGTGATTTGACAAAAAATAATGATATCCTATCAAAAACATGAATGTGAAAGAATGCCAAGTTCGTTAAATGTTTCGCTAATAAAAGAAGTGAGATCTAACTGCAAACCAAGTTCTTTTGGAGCTCCTTAAATCATAACTCCTGTCATGCATAATATTATTCAATTGCTTAAAATGATTTGTTATGTTACTTGTTATTCAATTGAGCGACTTAGCAAGTTTTCTCTTATTCAATTTTTTCTATTTAGTTGATCAGAAATTAAAGTTGATCCCTTCCTTAACTTATCAGTACCTTAACTTCAATATACTTATTCAAACACTCGCTTGACTAGATCTTTGCCAATCAGATTCTAGATTAAATTGTACTCCGACTCAAAGATTAAAGTTCGTAGCTGAAAACTTGCCAAGTCGCTCTATTGAATAACAAGTAACATAACAAATCATTTTAAGCAATTGAATAATATTATGCATGACAGGAGTTATGATTTAAGGAGCTCCGAAAGAACTTGGTTTGCAGTTAGATCTCACTTCTTTTATTAGCGAAACATTTAACGAACTTGGCATTCTTTCACATTCATGTTTTTGATAGGATATCATTATTTTTTGTCAAATGACTTCTTTTATGAGCGAAACCTTTAACGAACTTGGCAATTTTTCACATTCATGTTTTTGATAGGATATCATTATTTTTTGTCAAATAAGTAGGTTTTGAAATAAATAGGTTAAATTAGTTAAATTTGTTTTATTTAATATTAATTAATCTTTCAGCTTTTTCCTGCATTTATTCACTGTTTTTTCCAGTTAAATTGAAAAATTTAACATTAGGACTGCTTATTGTTCCTTTAAATTCCACTAATAAGGATGTTTCTTTTACGTGATTGGGCACTACTTGATTATTTCGTCGACCAAAAACGTTTGTAGCCAACTTGGCGAAATATCGCTATATTGACGAGAAAAATTACGCATCAAACGTTATGCTAACATGGCACTATTTCTGGTATTTTGCCAAATCATTACTTTTAAGATCGGTTTGTTGTTTGCTGAAATTGCTTAAAAATCCCAATTTAGAACATTTTTAGAACGTTTTTTGCACATTTTCACCCTTTTTGAATTCCGTATTCTTTATCAAATGCCCTTAGAGATCATTTATATCTTATAAATAATTAACATGCCAAATCTCATAGTTGTAGGTCCTTCAGTAACACAAAAGTTGCATTTTTAGAATGTTTTTTGCTTCTTCACCCTCTTTTGGTTAATGGTATACGCATAAAATATAGCCTATGTTTGAACCGGGGCGAATACCATCATTTTGGTATCATTAATCTTGAAATCGGTTCGGTGGTTTCAGAGATTAACGCCGATACTCGCCAAAAGTGTCGCCAACTTAGGACTATTTCTGATATTACGCGAAATTCTCATAAACTCTAAAATGCCAAACTTTATGTTTCCTGTCCAGTCCCTTAATATACAGACATCGCATTTTTAGAATGTTTTTTGCTCTTTTACCTCCTTTGGATTGGCGTAATCGACATAAGATATATCCTATGTTGGAGCAAAGACTGTCATTATCATTTTGATATCATTACTTTTAAGATCGGTTTGTTGGTTGCTGAGATTGTTTTAAAATTGGTATTTCGAACTTTTTTAGAACGCTCTTCACGGATTTTCACCCATTTAAATTTGATATTTTTTAGCAAATGTCATTAGTGATCATTTATATCTTATAAATAATTAACATGCCAAATTTTGTGCTTCTAGGCCCTTCAGTAAAACAAAAATCACATTTTTAGAATGTTTTTCGCTTCTGAACCCTCTTTTAATTAGTGGCACAGACATAAGATATAGTCTATGTTTAAACCGGGGCGAATACCATCATTTTGGTAACATTACTTTTGAAATCGGTTCGGTAGTTTCAGAGATTAGCCCTGATACTCGCCAAAAGTGACGCCAACTTGGCACTATTTCTAGTATTTTGTGAAATTCTCATAAACTTCCATTGTAATCCAATAATTTATCCTCTAACTAACCATTAATGTTTAATTAATGGTGATTTCTGATTTTTTCCTTATTTATAGATCCAATAACCTACTTCCACACCAAATTTCAACTTCTTAAGTCACCTGGAAGTAGTCAAACATTTCTATGAGTGAGTCAGTGGTAAAAACAGTGGTTTTCAGACGTCAATTTCTCGTGAACGGTAAAAGATTTTTTTAAAAAAATTTAGGATTTGGAAATTAGAAGATGGCCTTATACGACACAAAAAAATGCAAGTGTGTAGTTCAAATAGAACTTAAGTTATTGAGGGGTCAAAAGTGGCTCGAAATGGTTCGGGTAATATAACCCACGGCCGGTGTGTCGCCTTTTACTTTGTGAACTTGGCTGACACACTGCCGTGTGTCTAGATCAATAGTATAGGCAGCGCACACGATGTAATTATTTTTCAACGTCATTTTACTACACCTTGGATTACATTATTGGCATTTTAGTAAAGATCCCTTTTTTTTTTTTTTTTTTTTTTTTTTTTTTTTAATATAATATAGCCTATGTTCACCGGAAATAGTGTAGCTTTCAACCGGTGAAAGAATTTTTAAAATCCGTCAAGTAGTTTTGGAGCCTATTCAATTCAAATAAACAAACAATCAAAGCTTTCCTCTTTATAATATTAGTATAGATATATAGATAAGGATTCAAAATTTCAGGTTTTTGCGCCGAAGGCATCGCCAAATTAGGAAAATGTGAAGTATCTCACCAAGTACTGGATTTAAAAGAATTTGCTTAGTACCATTCAATTAAGCATGAAAAAATGCACTAAAATATGCACTAAAAAAAACAAATAATTAGTAAAATATTAAGAAAAATATTAAGAAAAAGTCGAAATAAAAATCATTTAATGACATTTTAAACACGTGAATCGTATTTAATGTCATTGAATGCAACATTCACGATCATCCATTATTAGCATCTAATCTGATAGTTTGGCGATAATTTTTTGGTCGACGGGTTAACCTAGTAGTACCTTTTTTTTTATTAGAATGAATGATAAATTAATTGCAAATATTTTTTCATGATAATGATTTTTCCTCCACATTCAAAATATTTCTTTTTTAGTGATGTTAAAATAACTGCAGATGAAAAAAAATATAATAGTAAGGCTAAAACACAGATTTAATGATTGCTTGACATATGACTTGGCGGAAACTCGATAAGTACGCTAATTCTATCAACCTAAATATCCAGATAGAGTGTAAACAAACAATTGGTACCATCTGATTATTCCGTTGATCAATTTCGCCAAATTATACAAATGGATATAATTTTTATTTTAAATAACCAAAGAATTAATAAATTATTAAAATGTTAATAGAAATAGAGATAAAACATCGAATTAAAATTAGTTGACGACTTAACAATTATGCAAAACATATTTAATGTTAAAAGAATGTAACATTTACGATCATCCATTATTAACATTTAACCTTACACTTTGGCGACAGTTTTTTGGTCGATGGGAGATCAAGTATTGCCAAATAATGTAATATTGCTAAATAATGTAAACAAATTATGTAAACAATAACATTGCCAGTAATATTTAGATGCAGATATCATCTGCGGATCACGTTGGCACGATTACAACAAAATTGCGATTTTATGCCTCACGTGGTAATCCAGTAATAGTCGTTTATTTATCAGTAAACTATTTCATTATTTTTCTTTTCTATTTTAAAATTTTACAAATTGTTTTGTTCCATCATTACTAATTGAATTTATTTATTATTAATATTATTCCAAATTACATTTTCTTGGCAACGGGAAAGAAAAATGGTTATTTTTTATCGGAAAAAATTTAATTGATTCTGTATGAAAAATAATGAAATATTGAATTATTAAGAAAAATATTGGAATAAATCAATTGAAAATTAGCCTATGTTCAGCGGAAATAGTGTAGCTTTCCAACGGTGAAAGAATTTTTCAAATCCGTCAAGTAGTTTCGGAGCCTATTCAATTCAAACAAACAAACAAACAATCAAATCTTTCCTCTTTATAATATTAGTATAGATAAGCTTTAAATGTAACATACTCATCTTATACATATTCCTTTCCGTCGAATCTCGACGGGTGCAGCTAGTTTATTGTTAAAATGAATTTTCTCGCGAGAAAAAAGGTGTGATTATTTAATTAAAGTGTAAAAAATCAACAAATGTTTTAAATGTATTTCATAATAATAATAAATTTTAATTTTTTTTTCTTATTGTCCATAAGTATATTCTGAAATGCTCAGAATGTATTTCATATTTGATGTTTACTGTTTTCGCGCCTTTTTTCATCTCCAATAATTGTTTACAGTCGAGCTAAATCGATTTATATTTTATTTATCAATAAAACGATAAAAAATTTAAATTTAAAAAAAATGTTTCTATAAAATAAGGAAACTGAATTTCTCTGTAGGAAGACTATTGTTGCTGCGAAACTAGATTTACAGGTAAGCTGAATAATGGCTGTTGATGATATGTATTATGCCGTTTAAATATAATCTCCGAATTCCAAAATTTTATCTGATTTTAAAATAAAACTTTGCTTATATAATGTACGTCAAAAAAAGCGATTATTTACTGTTAAAATGAATATACACGTGAGAAAAAAAAAAGCAATTTTTTAATATAGAAAAAAAAATCAGATGTTTCTAATATAACCGCAGAATTTTTTTCCTTATTTGACTCATTATTTTTTTTTTTCTATTCGTTTTTTCCCATTAAAAAACAGTCTCTTTACAGTTATGTTAAGTCATTTTGATGCTATAATCAAGAGGTTTATAGATTTATTTTTTATTTTTTTAATTATAGAGAAAATGAATTTCTGTACATGAAGATCATTGTTGATGCAAAATCAGATTTACATAAAATGTTCAATAATGAAGTGCGATCTGCAATGGTTCATAATTTATACCGATGTTTCTTAAATTGTAGTCCACTCGTGTACTGCGAAAAAAAAAATGAAAAGGTCGGCAATTAAATTAATTTTGTTATTTCATTACAACTATTTCTCCAAATGTTGGAAAACACATGCTTTAATATCGGATTTTATTTGCGTGAAACAGTGGCTAAGATCGATAAATACTTTTAAGTTTTATTTTAAAAGGTAATTTTGTACTAAATTTTGTCGAATTTTTTATGTTTTCAGTGGGTGATTAAAAAATAATAGCATGAATTAAAAACCTCTTCAAGCAATTTCAAGTTTAAACTGATTTCATAACAATGATGTACTTTTTATAGCAGAAACACTTTAAAACGCTTGTGGTTTAAAAGAAATGGAACCCGCTCTATCATTAATAACAAAAAATAATAGAAAATATTGATTTTACTTTAATTAAAGCAGTGGCGCAGCCAGAATTTGGTTCTAGGGAGGGTTTTGAATTTTCGGTTAATAGAATCAGCACTAATTAGACAATTCACTGTATAATACTTAAATTGAAAGAGTATCTGTGTGCCAGGAAATCATCGTTCTTTCAGCATAATTCGTCTCAGAAAAGTGATTTAGTTCAACTAACCAATTTTTACTTAAGTAATCCATGTAAAATGTGCTTTCACAGTTTTAACTAGATTTTTTTGCCATTTAATTGAATCCCTTTATTAAATGAAATCTGATTCAATAAAGTGGTGAAATCCGAAGTACGCCAAAACGTTTAAATATTAAGTTTGGTTTTTGATTCATATAAGCAGCAATTATAGCGATCTTTCTTAGCTCTGGGACGGGGTTTTAACCCCAAAACAACCCCCTTGGCTGCGCCACTGAATTAAAGAGGTTTTTTCAGCTATGAGACTATCTATACTTACAAAAGAAGGTTTCGTTATGTTTGTGTGTATGCGATGATTAGCAGAATTTATGAGACGTACGACGCTGAAAATTTTTGACTGGCTAGCACAAAGCGTTTTTTGATTCACTATGGGTCAAATATTTTAAATTCTTACAGTTAAGTTATTAGTTAAAGATCGCAACTCATTCTCATTAAAAACTCATCTCGGTCCTTGGTGATGAAAAAAGTGATCCTGCACCCGCAGAAGACTTATTTACATATCAGTAGAAAATGAAGATTGAAAATAAGGAAGTTTGGGGGATATTTATTAACCTACATCGACCAAATCGGTTAGTAAAATTTATTCTAAAAGATTGTATTCTTACATCTCAAATGTCGCAATCAATTTTTATAAAAATCACTGCTAAATTGTTGAAAATTAATTTTAAAAAAGATTCGGAGAGTTCTTTTTTTTTTTCCTTATTGCAACCCTTTCTTATAAACGCAGTTTTAGAATTCCGAGAATCCAAAAACATATTCTTAAAGCTGAAATCTTCTTCTAATCAAGGTGTAATCTTTTTTTTTTCTTTTACTCAAATCATTTCGCGATACACAGAGACGATACTTTTTCTACTCGAAATGTAACTAAGCGTCCGTCACAGTCTGTTTAAATAATCTCAATAGGCCAGATTTACATTACCTAAAAAAACTGGAAATGTTCGGATGAATAGAAATACTTTTTACGAAATAAAATGTGCGAAACATTTTGGTGAAATTAGTAAAAACTTCAGTGTTTCGTGAGATAACTTTTTCGAAAGCGCTTTTATTTTAAGCTATTCTGTTCTGTAAAGACTGAAATTAAACAATATTTAAAAACGAAGATGTAAATAATGAAAGACCTTCTGTTGAAATATATTTTTAAAAAATCCCTTATAACTTATTTTTTTTTAATCTATATCGAAATTTATAAAAATCTTTTCAGGAAATTCTCGAGTACACCTTGAATTATATTCGTACTGCTGGCATTTTATTTATCACATTATGGGAGTGTACATAGATAGGCAGACAGATTCAAAAACTCTTCATTTTATTAATGTAGATTGACCGATGTACATTAAATTAATCATTTAATTAATTAAATGAGTCATTCTTCGGATGATTAAACAATCGCAAGAAACTGGAAAACAAAACACGTTTTTTTTATTCCTAAGCCTATATACATATTCTGACTTTATTATTATTATTATAAGTATAATTATTTCCTGTCTACTGTCCAAGATTTGATTCGAAAATTTTCGACTTTGTTAATTATGCATGAGATTTTTGCTTAAATTTTGCTCATGAATTCGAAATTTAGAGAAGTTGAAATTACTGTGGTAACTTCTTAAGCGTGCAGAAGGGGGGGGGGGGATCCGAGATAGACTCTTCTCTCTTAAATCTTTGAAGAAAGTAAGAATAAAAATTAAAATAAATAGAAAAATACATTAGAAATTGTGATTGAACTGGTTATTGCATGACTGCAAATTCATTGTGTGAAAAATTCGTTCTAAATATTTAAATCATAGTTATATTTTACAGTTGGTCTTAATTCTTTTTACAAACATAGTTTGTTATAACTACTGAATGTTAAAAATAAAATTAATTGTTTTTTTTCCCCCTAAAGAACTGTTTTTTCCAGCCGAAGGTAAGTATGAATTGTTTTTTCCTGCCCTCTTCCTCATGAAAATCCTGCGCATGCCGAAGGTAGCTTTTCAATTTAGTAGCGTATAAACTGCCGTGATTATTGAACATTTAACTCATGATTTATCACTTGCCAACTAAGAGTGAAAACCATCGGGAAGGGGGGGGGGGGAAATGTCCAATCCGAGGCTCGAACCCGGAACACTTGGAGTAGCGCTCTAAGTGCTCTACCATTTAAGCTACGACGATGATGCTCAGCTTGGCATTTTTCACACTTGGCATTGTTGGTAAGACTGCCCCTCTCCCACCAGTTTTTCACCCAGTTGTTTTCTTTTTATGCTTAGCAAATGATAAATCATGTAATAAATATTCAATAATTTCCGTAATTTCATTGCTGAAAATTAATTGGAAAATTACTTAAATTGTATATGCCGTGATTATTATACGTTTTCGAAATAGGCATACAACTTTGTTCAAATAAAGAATGGTCAAGTAGGCGTTTATCGGATTGGCATGGTAACCACAGGATTACGCGACAAGTCCTAAAAGTATCATCATCTCGAAAACAGCGTTCGTGGGCATAATAGCATTGAGATAAGACCAACGCAAACGACCCACACATGGCAATAACACTCAGCCTACTTTTGCATATTTTTCTCATACGTTTAGCGAATTTATGAATTCATTTTTTTTTTTCTGTTGATTCAAAAGGTGAATAACATTTTTTGTAAATAGATGGCTGTAGCAATGCCTATTCTATTTTTTTCTTTTGAATGATAGAACATTTTGTGAAAGAAAAATCAGAACTCATTTTTACCTTAAAAAGTCTGCTGGTCAAATTGATATTTATCTAAATACTATTACTCCGTAGCAAAAAAATTATCCAAGCATCTGCGACAGATATTTCAATTACAAAAAATAATCCTAAGGGAAACTATTTCCCAATTGAAAAGTTAATTAATTATACAATTACTTTCCTATAACGTCTTAATACATTTTATTCATTTGTAGGCTTCTGTATTTAAAAAGTGAAAACGGAACCATTGTAAGATCACTCCTGCGTCTGCCTGTTTATCCGCCTGTCTGTCATATCTATTTCACTCGTAAACTGTGGAACGTGGAAAGTTCAAATTAGGGGAACTAGTAAAGACTACTGACCCACATAATTTACAGATTTTTAAACATTCACAGATATATATAGGAAAAATTTAAAGGGGCTATTTATGCTACATGAAAAAAATTACACACACGCACACACATATACAGGGTGTCCGAAAAGTCTGGAAACGGTCGAATAACTCGAGAAATACGTATGAGATTGAAAAACGTAAATATACGTGTTAAATATTTTTAAATAAGCTACTCATTGATACCAAATTTGACCTTCGCAACCGACCTTCTGGGGGTCAGAGGGGGTCCAACTTTGAAATCTTAAATTATAACCCCCCATTTTTTATTGTATATTCGGATTCTACGGACAAAAATACGTAACTTTTGTATTTGATGTTTATTTCGAATCCTCGTTTATCACGGTGTAATCGAGCGTATTAAATCGATACATATTTCGGCTTTTCCAACGGGATTTTCCCTAATCGAAACTAATTGGGGAGAATTTTTGACATCAAATTCCTCGTCTTTTGCAGGAATAGCGTTTCCTGAAAATCACCCGTGCCGATTATTTCGATAGTGCTACACAGTTAAAAATTTGACCCATTTGCTGTAGCGTCACTCCACAGCTTTTATAAAATATCTCTTCATGACCAATGAGAATGTTCCATAACACAGTAAAGTAAGTGTTTTCTATAAAAGCAGTGGAGTGACGCTGCAGCAAATGAGTCAATTTTTTTTACAGTGTATAGGGTTTTTTATATTTTTCTCTAGAAAAATTCATTGAAATATATTAATTTAGTTTTCTATTTGGATTTTTATTTTATCCAGCAAATGGTTTCTAAAATACGACCTACTTGTTTTGATGTTTAAATGTGTAAATAAGAACCTCCCCTCCCGAATAGAAAAAGTATATATTCAGTTTTTGGGGGTGGGGTATGTAAATATTTTTGCGTTTCGATAAGATCTGCCATCTTTTCTTTTTCTTTTTAATCATTTAATTCAATGGGGCGGATGGGCGTGCATGGAGTTTTTTAAATAATTTCTACTATGTAGAATAACATGTAAGGCAAATTGACCTGCGTGTTTCGATCTTTTAACGTATAAATATGCACCTCCTCTAAGAAATAGAAAAAGGATAATTTTCATTATTTGACGGCGGGATGTGTGTATATTATGCGTTTCGATGGATTCTGTTGTTTTAAAAAAAATCATCTAATACGCTGATGTGGGTATATGTTTTTTTTTAATTATTACTACAGAAAAATATAGGACAAAATATTAAAAAATAAAGTTATAAAACATTTTTTGTGCTGACTGTGCAACGGATGAAGAAGTATCGTAAATTCGTGGTACTTACGAAACCCGTTATTTTCCAAGTGAAATATCAGTATTTTCTTTATAAAATAAATAAAGCTTGTATAAACACTCGTAATTTTGCCTTCTTTAACAAGTGATTTTCAATAAGAAAATATTCGTACTTAGTATTTCTTATTGAAATGAAATTGAAATGCAATCTTATTGAAATTATTTCCTATTCTAGAAATTCCAGGATCCTTAGGAACTCCCCTTAGGAAATTTCAGTTTTTTTTTTTTGGGGGGGGGGGGATTATAGGTTTTCATAATTGATTACTTACTGTAAGAACAAAATAATAAGGCAGGGAATTTTTAGACAATTTTTGTTGATATATCATGTTTTTTTGTAAATTAATATGTATTTTGTTCCATTTAAAATTGTTTTTCATAAATTTAACCGCTTAACGTATCAATATTTCTGGCAAAAATTTTCAAATAATGTCTATATTAGCATATCTTTTACAGAATTTTTAATCTTTTATCACCTGTTATTTCAAAGAGAAATTTTTGACTAATTGAATCAGAAAAATGCTCGGATTAAATAATACAATATTTAAAATTAAATTTTACTGGTGAGATAAATAAATTACGAGTGTTTTTTAAGCCCTTTTTTTCGGATTTTCGAAGATCGCGATTGTAATCGAACAAAATACATGAGATACATATTTTATTTTCTCAAACAGATTTTACCAACACAAAATTTGATAGGCCAGAGCTTTCTTCACCAAAGTAGTCGCAGTAGCGGACACATGTTTGTTGAAAATAATTATTAACGGTCGTTTCGATAAGAAAAGTGTTTTATATGCTTCTACATATATTTTATATTATATATATTCTATATTATATATATTCGGCTTTTTTGGTTAGACTGTTTGTAGTGAAATTAAACCAATTATATGTAACTTTAAGCCCATAAAAGGAATTATTATTGTTATTTTTGGACTACATGGGGCTCCCCAAGTTATTTCCAATATGCTGTGCGCAGGGCCGTCGCTAAGGGGGCGCTATGGGCGGCTCAGCCCCCCTAAAATATTTTGAGCCCCCCCTGGAAAATATTCCAAGGTCACAAAATGAATTTCTGCTTCGAAAATTCAAATGAAATTGTGTTCAAATAGTTACTCTAGTTTTGAGGCCCTTTCAGAGTTTTTCAGAATTACTAAATTGCATCTAAAATAAGTAATTAAATACTCCGTCATGATGTTTGAACATATAAAGCTAACATGATGTTTAATTTTGGACCAGTTATACACTCAAAATTTTCATCATTATGTACTTTTCTTAGAATAAAATGAAGTTATTATTACTACAGTTTAATAAGAAACATAGTACCTACAATGTGAATATGCACTCATTTATCTTTCTGTATCAGAATGAGAAAAAAATTATGAACCCCCCCTACAATCTCTTAAGCCCCCCCCCCCTTCTTGATCACTTCTAGACTCTTGATCACTTCTAGCTACGGCCCTGGCTGTGCGGCATACATAGCAGATGAAAACCATTTTAATTAAAAATTCTAGTATATCCCAAATTATTTCCGAACTAATAAAATTTTCAACTTTTTTATTTATTTATAAATTTTCTATCGAAATTTTTCTGTTCCGGAGGACATGAATTAATATCAAATAACAATTTCCACTTTTCAAATCTACGGATCCGAAATAGTAAAATTTCTGTTTTGTCTTCTTGTTTAGATTTCGATTGTTGGATTTTTTAAGTTTGTGGGACGCGAAATTGAACAATTAATAAAACAGACAACTTTTTTTTCTTTCAAAGTTCTAAGAGCTAAATTAATACCGAAATAGTGAAAAATTCGCTTTATTTTATTTGCGTTCCCTCATAATTTTAACTAACAACATTAATATTTGGCCAGCCCGGAGCCGGAGTTGAAATATAAGGCGTTAAAATTTCCAGAGTCGGAGAACGGAGACGGCCATTTTTCCCACCGACTCCGCAACTCTGGTTAAAAAAGGGAAAATATTTTCCTTATATAATTAACTAGCAGTTTTTGCCCGCTACGCTGGTCGATTTTTCTAAAGAAACCTTGTTTCAAACGAAATATATCAGTGAATTTTATCATGAATTATATAGCAATATGGGCATTTACGTGGAATGTCCGACAGAGTTGCTGAAAACAAAATGAACGTCATTACGCTGCTATCTTTTATTGTGTCATGCAAAATTTAAGCGATTAACTTCTTTAGTTGATCATTTCTTGTAGATTCGGTAAGGACGATAAAACGACATGTAATCAGTGTTCTCGCTGACATTTGACCAGCGTTAGTGATTTGGCTAATTAAAAATAAAAAACATTCGCCAAATGAAAAAAGTATTCGCAAAATGGATTCGCCGTGTAGCACAAAAAAAAAAAAAATAAATAAATAAAATAAAATAAAATAAAAATAAAATAAAATAAAATAAATAAAATAAAATAAAATAAAATAAAATAAAATAAATAAATAAAAAAAATCTTTAATCTTTTAATATATTTTACTAAAGTACCCTTTTTTCATATGTTCTAAAATAACCTAAGTTTCTATAACTGTGACAGCGATTGTAATTAATCTAATTTGAACTATCCACTACAAATATAAAAAACATGTATCTATTAAATATATATATATATACATGCATATGTATGAAAAACGAAAAAGAAAAAGCAAAAATTGAGCACTAGCAATTTGGCGAATCTAATCGCTTGTTTACTCGCCAAATGAAAAATTTAGTCGCAATTTGGCGCATTGGCGAGCGACAGCGAGAACACTGCATGTAATATACTTAAAATATTGATGAAAAATTATCAATGCAAGTCTCACAGATTCCGTTAATTTGACTTATTAAAAAAGCTAATCTATCTTAATAGTTTGGTTCGCCCGATTCTAGAACTTTCACCCATGATTTTACAATCAAACAACCTGACGATCAAGCAAAAATTGAAAATTTCAGTTTTTGTGCTGAAGACATCGCCAAATTAGAGAAATGTTAAATATCTGACATACTGTTGGACTTATAAGATTTTGGTTAGTACCATTCGATTCAGCATATAAAAATACGCTAAAATATGTTATCAGTTAAAAAATAGCTATAAAACCTGATTTTTAAAGATTTTTTTAAAAATGCGTTCTATTTTTCAACCCCTTTAGGCGTGGAATTTTAGAAAATCCTTTCTTAGCGGCACTCAATGCTATAAGTATTTTTACCCTCATTTTCAAAATTGTAGGTTCAGTAGAATTTTTTGTGCGATAATTAATACAAAATCCAGACTTTTTTTTATACATATATAGATTAATTGCATTTATTACTTATATTTACTTTATATTTTTAAAGAGAAGCTTGTATGTTTTCTGCTACTAAGGCCTTCTTATTAAATAAAAAATTGTTTTATTATTATTATTATTATTATTATTATTATTATTATTTAATGTTAAAACCTTAAATTCTGTATTTTTCAAATCACTTAAGAAATTTTTTTTATTTTATTTTATTTTTATTTATTTATTATTTTTTTTTTTATGCTGATATTTTTTAAATCTAATTTTATACAATTTATAATAACTTAAAGTCTGGAAAACGTTTTTTGGTATTTTTGGATTAGCAGGGAGCCAGTGTTATATATATATATGTATGTATTATCTATACATATATATGTAGATAAATATACATATATTATATTTATATATACATATGCATGTACATATCTGCATATATATACATATCTGCTGTATATATAACAATGGTGCTCGGCTAACCTAAAAGTACCAGTTTTTCTTATGATAGTTGTTGACTTTGCCTAGAGTAATATTAGATTTTTTCTAATTTTAGGGGGTAGGGGACAGAAAATTTCTTCCTATTTTACTAGGTAAAATTTAAATATGATTTCTAAATTATATGACAGTAAATTTTTGGATCAGAGAACACTTATCATAATTTAAAAATCGTTATAACTTATAATCTAAACTTTTTATTCCTTTTTTTTTTATAAAACGTCGATTGTAAAATAATAGCAGAAGTTAACCATTCGCCTCAAAATTTGTTTTGGCGATGACTCTATCCGACAGTCTTGAATAAAAGGCAAATTTGTAGTCTTGTTTTCTCTGCATTTTTCTTTGAAATGCTAATAAAATCTGAATATTTCAACATTATACAAAAATGCTTGATTAAAAATATGAATGTGAAGCTGGAGAGTATTAATGATTGTGCAATACATTGAAAATCCATTAAATTATTAAATTTATATTACCGTATTTACTCGTGTATAACGTGCACTTTTTTTTCTAAAAAAATAGGATCAAACTGCTGGATGTAATCACACGATATAGATATGAATCATGAAATTTATTCAAAAAAGACATAATCACTCGGAAAATTTTACTTAATTGAAGTAATACTGCATCTTTTTTTCACTCCTTGCATCTTTTTTATACAACAGAGCTAGTAATTATCACTGGCGTCATTCAGTCCTACCCGAAGTCTAAAAATATATTTTCGCCTTGTTTCCTGCCCGACTTACTGTATGTTTCGACTTTCGTTATTGAAATTCATTTAGTTATTTATTCATTTGCAGATAAAACTTACGGTGCGCGTTATACACGAGATTTTAAAAAATCGCCTTTTTTTCTTATAAAATACGGGGTACGCGGTATACTCGAGTAAATACGGTACTTTAAATATTGCAGGGAAAGCTGGAGCTTAGTGAACGTATTAACACAGATTTGTCAGTGAGAGGGTTAAATGAGGGGGGGAGGGGGTAGAGAAAATTTCTTACTATTTTTATTAGGTAAAATTTAAAGATGATTTTTAAATTATATGACAGTAAATTTTTGATCAGAGAATACTTGTCTTCATTTAAAAACCGTTATATCTTATAAACTTAACTTTTTATTCTTGTTTTATAAAACGTCGATTGTAAAATAACAGCAGAAATTAACCATTCGCTTCAAAATTACTTTTGCGATGACCCTATCGCCAATTCACCTGTTTTTGAGATTATATTCCGACAGATCAAGCTTAAACTTTTCCTCACCAGATGACATGACGTATCAAGTGCTTAAAATCGCAAATGAAAACCTGACCTAACACATCTCAACTCGGCTTTTTCACTTTGGCTGTTTGTTTACAAAATCGCCGTTTTAAATGAAATTTTTTTCGGTTATTCTAATAAAATGAATTTTCTGGTATTACTTTACTCTTATTAAAGAAGAGAAAGGTATTATTTCTGTATTTTTATTGTAAACAGGCATATCAGTTTAAATTATTTTACTTAAATGGAGTTTGATTTAGAGAAATAGTCTATATTAATTTTACTACTGTTTTTATTTTGTGTTTGTTTTGTTGTAGTTTAAAGACGCGTTTCTCAAATCATTTGGCTCTTCGAAATATCTTGATTTTATCAGGAATTTTTGAGGCATCACAGTTTTTAAAGTTAAAATTATTAAAATATATAAGTGTATTTATTACAGAACGATCGATATAAAAATACAAAATGGTTAATTACTATTTATTAACTTAGCACAAGTAATTTTTTAGTATTTAGCTTTTAAAACGACATCTGAGAATTTTGATGTTGCTTTCCATATTCATTGGGATACAAATTGTTAAGGATTAATGGTTTTGTTTCATTGATAAAATTGGAAAAAAAAAAAATGTTTGTATGGTTACATGTTATAGAATGATTTGCAAAATATTTAAATTGGTACAGATGTTAAAGCATTTCTTTTTAACGTCAGAAAGGCGATTTTTTTGTTTGGCATGGCAACCCTGTTGTTTTACTTCATTGGTGTTTCATTACAACAGATTGAACATCTGTTATATTAAATATTATGTGTAATGTAATATTATAAAGTAAATAATATGCATGTTTCATAAAAATAACTTTTTTCTTTTATTTTATAATAAAATCTGTGTGTGCAAGTAAATGTTGGTGCTTTAAAATTATATTGTATGTTTTTGTTTGTTTGTTTTTAAAATAAGTTTTATGTTTTATAGTAATGTGTGTATTATAAAATTCAAACAATTTTATAATACACACATAATAAAATTCTCTATATTTTAACTCTTAAATTAGCTGTTTATTAATGGTAAACTTAACAATTATTAAAGCTGGATTTTGTCACTAAAATGGTGCAAGAAAGAATTGCCCCAGGCCTGACGTGTCTGTAACACCTGTTCCTTTAAATTTGCCAATCAATTAATATAATAGTGTTTAATGTAGACTTATTTGGCAGGGGTCAGTAACTAGCAACCCTTATTAACTACTTTCTAAGTCTGACAACCCTTTTTAAGTATTTTATGCACCTGGTGAACCTTATTGCACTTTTTGATACAAGTTCTTTTCTTTCAAAATGCATCAATTTCTCATAGAAAAAAATCGTATTTTCACCGATTGGTTGAGGAACAAAATCATAAAGTTTGCTGATCACAGAGGGAGAAAAATTGCAAAATTCATTAATTGGGTGTGAAAATCATGATTTTTTTTTTTTTTCCCAATGTTAAAATATTGAATGTATACCATGGTTTTGAAAACATTTAAACCTCTAATTACTAACATTATTTACGTTTTTACTAGTGGTGTACCGAGTAGTACTTTGGCCGAGTACTGAGTAGTTGTGTAATAAGAAAATAAAACACTGATGTGCGCATAATGTGAGCTTAAGGGTACATATATATAAACAGAGTTTCCCCCAGCTTTAAAAAGGAGCAGGGCGCTACTGTTCTGAAAAGGGCACTTTTATAGAGTTGAATCTAGAATCTAGTGGTTCAAAAAATCATAAAAATAGAAATTTCGTCAAAAAATCGAGAAAACACAAAAATTTTGCAAAAAAAAAATCGCGAAAAAACGGTTAATTTTTTTAAAAAATCGCAAAAAACAGCAGATTTTGTTAAAAAAAAATAGGAAAAAACGGCAGATTTTGCTAAAAAAAAAACAAAAAATCACGAAAAAATGACAAATTTCGTGAAAGATTGGCAAATTTTGTTAAAAGATCGCGAAAAAACAGCCGATTTTGTTAAAAGATTGTTCTGATTTATTGAAAAAAAAAATATATACTTTTCTTGAATAAAGGATTCTTTTTGTTTCATAAACGGATGCTTTCAGGATTCACATTTAGAAAGTTTTGAACAGACAAAAAGGCTTGTGAATGGGAAGGGGGGGGAGGGAAGAGGAGATCGCCACGGGTGCGAAAATTTAGGAGTGCCAAATTTATACAATAAACGTCACGTCATTTTTGGGCTGTCACAAGAAAAAGTTGGGAGGGAGTGGAAGCCTCAAATTCTAATTATGCCCCGGATGCAATTTTGTCTTTACACGCCTTGATTGTGAAGCAAGAAAAACCGCTTTTTGAGCATTAAAAACACAATTTTGAAACAAGAAAATGAATTTTTAGAACTGAAAAAAATCACTTCTGGCATTAACTTGTTTAGTGTGTGTGTGTCTCTTAGACGAAATTTGCTTTTTTTTGCGATCTTTTGACGAAATCTGCCGTTTTTCGCAAATCTTTTGATAGAATTTTCTGTTTTATTGCAATTTTCGACAAAATTTGTCGTGTTTCTGCAAATCTTTTGATGAAATCTGCCACTTGATTGCGATTTTTGGACAAAAATTGCCATTTTTCGTGAATTGTTTGACAAAATGTTCCGTTTTATCACGATTTTTGGACGAAATTTGTCATTTTTTTTATGATCTTTTAAGTAAATCTGCCGTTTTTACGGGACTTGGTAACAAAATTAGCCATTTTTTCGTGAATTTTGCCGGAAATTAGTCGTTATTTTGCAATTTTTTTTTTTTTTTGTGAAATTTGACTTTTTTTTTGCAATTTTTTGATGAAATTACACGTCTTGTGGGACGCGTAAGAGCTTTTTTTTTGCTTTCTGTCGCCGATTATTTACGTAATTTACGCTTTATAGCGCGTCTGCATCATCGCTGAAGGGCTACATTTTTTCAAATATGGGGCAAGAAGGGTGCTATTTTTTTGAATGAGCGACAAGAGGGGCGCTAGTTTTTGGATGAGGGGCAGGAGGGGCAGAGTGCCCCCCTGAAACCCTCTGAGGGAAACTCTGTATAAATATACCTGTATACATATATATATACCTGTGTGTACCAGGGTTGCAAAAAAGCCAGCTAAAATTAAAAAAAAGCCAGGCTGGTTGGCTTTTATTGATTTTAGCTGGCTTTTTTTGGCCATAATTGGCTTTTATACAGTGAAGCATTTTAATGATAAGATACACATTTTTAAGTGTCTTTAAACTAATTTTAATGATGTTTAATTTACTTTGAGTTAAATAATTTATTAAAATGAAAAATTGGGATTTTAATTATGATTCATTAAAGGTTAAAATTCACGGTCACCACCGGCCACAGGGCGACTAAATGTAAAAAATTGGCGACTTAATGTTATGCATCTGATCGCCAAAATGGCGATTAATCATTTCCAAGAATTAAAAACAAATCGGTCATAAATCCAAAAATTAGGACATAAAATGTATCGCAAACTTCGACAAATGGTCGCCGAAAATAACGAATTTCGCCGACCGTGCGAAGAACAGTCGCTAATTTCGTCGAAGGATCGCGGGAAAATGCAAATTTAATCAAAGGATTTTGACAAATTTCGGTGAAAGAATCGTGAAAAAAAGTAAGTTTCGACAAGAAATGATAAAAATATGGCAAATTTCATCAAAACATCGCAAAATTATGACAAATTTCATCAAAATATAGCGAAAATATGACAAATTTCATCAAAAGATCGTGAAAAAGCATCAAACTTCTCCAAAAGATCGTGAAAAAAACGTCAAACTTCTCCAAAAGATCGTGAAAAAATGTCAGACTTCTACAAAAGATTGCAAAAATCCGTCAAACTTCTCCAAATGATCATGAAAAAACTGCAAACTTCTCCAAACGATCACAAAAAAAATCATTAAACTTCTCAAAAAGATCATGAAAAAAGGGCAAACTTCTCAAAAAGATCATGAAAAAAAGGCAAACTTCTCAAAAAGATCATGAAAAAAATTCAAACTTCTCCAAAAGATCTCGAAAAAGCGGCAAACTCAGGGCCGTAGCTAAGGGGGTGCTATGGGCGGCTCAGCCCCCCCTAAAATATTTTGAGCCCTCCCCTGGAAAAAGTTCCAAGGTCACTAAATGTTTCGAAAATTGAAATGAAATTCTGTTCAAAAATCTAATTTAGTTTTGAGACCCTTTCACAGTTTTGCAGAGTTACTCAATTGTATCTAAAATACGTGTTTCAACACTCCCTCATCCTATTGGTACATATGAAGCTAACAGGATGTTTAATTTTGCACCAGTTATACATTCAAAATTTTCATCATCCTATACTTTTCTTAGCATAAAATGAAGTTATTACAACAGTTTAATGAGAAACATAGTACCTACAATGTGAATATGCACTAATTTATCTTTCTGCATTAGAGAGAGAACAAAAAATTATGAGCCCCCCTACATTCCCTTGAGCCCCCCCTATATTCCCCTGAGCCCCCCCTATTGTACACTTCTAGCTACGGCCCTGGGCAAACTTCTCCAAAAGATCTCGAAAAAGCGGCAAACTTCTCCAAAAGATCGTGAAAAAACGGCAAACTTCTCCAAAAGATCACCAAAAATGGCAAACTTCACCAAAAGATCGTGAAAAAAACGGCAAACTTCTAAAAAAATCATGAAAATATGACAAACTTCATAAAAAAATCACGAACAAACAGCAAATTTCATAAAAAGATCGGGAAAAAACGGCAAACTTCTCCAAAAGATCGTGGAAAAAACCCCACAAATTTCTCTAAAAGATTGCGAAAAATCGCCAAACTTCCCCAAAAGATCGCTGAAAAATCGCAGATTTCGTCAAAAGATCGCGAAAAAATCGCAAATTTCGTCAAAAGAATGCGAAAAAAGGCAGATCTCATCAAAAAATCGTGAAAAAACGGCAAATTCCTTCAAAAAATTGTGAAATCCATTGACCAATAGCTGAAAATATTACTAAATTCATCAAGATTCATCATTTTTTTTCAATCATTTTTCATAATTTTTTTTCATCAAAAAAAATCACCATTTTCAAAATCAGTGATAGGGAAAAAATCATAAGTTTGAACGAAGTTATGGTTTTCTATATATATAAAATAATTGTTAACTATTTAATATTCTGATTTAAATTCCATGAAACCAAATTCTATATTTGGGCAAAATAATGTTAGTGTAGTATGAAATTGTACATATTGACAGGTAGCGAAGTAGCTATTCGTTTACATTAATCCATGAAAATGCAGTTTATTTATTATAGAAAATGCTATAAAATATTTTAAGGGGACACCAGTATCCTTTAAACCATCTCTTCAATTTTGAATAATACTGTAATATATCCGTATATGTAATATACGGTAATACAATTTTTTTTCTTGTGTATATAAAAAAAAGGAAGAAATTCAGCAAATTTTTAATTTAAATATTTTTTTTTAAATAACTATAAACTTGAATGTTAAATCCATATACAAAAATATTAAATACACCATGAAGAACAATTAAATCAAACCTCTGTCTCAATTAGCAAAAAAAGCCTTAGTATTTTTTCAAACAAGCAAATTGTAAAAACATAAACAGGGAGAAAAATCAGCTTCAATTTTTTATTTAAATGGGTCATTGTGCTGGATTTATTAACATAATTTACAATATCTCACAATACAGAGCTTGAAAAATAGCAATCCTCGGGAACTCAGAAATCCTTTCTGGGTACATATTTTTTTTCATTCAGGTTCCCCGTCGGGAATCCAACAAATTACTGTAGTATAAATATCGTTAAAGAATTACTGATAGCAATTAGTGGCCACTAACTTGACAATAGTGGCTACTAAACATTCAGCTTCTACTTGCCACTGGCTACTAATGAAAATATTGAATTTTAACCTTTATGATTCATTATGAGAAATTGGGATATAACCCAATTTTTCAATAACGAAGACATTAACCACTTCAACGGCTGCCCTGAGATAAGTCGGGGGTTAAAGCACTGTTTCTCCTTACCCGTCGCCGGTTAAGTGGTTAATACTAGAATAACACATTGATGGAGTTGCTAGTGGTTTATAGTCAGAATTGCAAATATGTCAGCTAAATTATAAAATGGCCATACCAAGTGATTTTTATGATTTACATTGACCTTTAATCTTACTCTTGTTTTTCCATTTTTACTGCTTTTAAAAATTGAAGAGGACTAGAGTTACTTCAGAGTTTCCCCCAGAGGGTTTCATTGGGGCACCCGCCCCTCCTGCCCTTTAGTTTAAAAAATAGCACCCCTCTTGCCCCTCTTGTCATTCATAAAAAAAAAATAGCACCCTTCTTGTCCCAAATTTGAAAAACGCAGCCCTGCAGCGATTATCCGAATGCGCTACAGCACGTAGCAAAAAATTGGCAGCGGAACGCATAAAATAGCCTCATACATGTCCCGTGGAACGGGTAATTTCGTCAAAAAATCGTTTAAAAAAACGGCAAGTTTCGTTAAAAATTGCAAAATAACTACTAATTTCCAGCAAGATTCGCAAAAAAATGACTAATTTGTCACAAAATTTTACAAACGGCAGATTTCCTCAAAAGATCGTGGAAAAACAGCAAATTTCTTCCAAAAATCGCGATAAAACAGAAAATTTTGTCAAATGAGTCGCAAAAAACGGCAACTTTCGTCAAAAGATTTGCGGGAAAAAACCCGCACATTTTGTCAATAAAACGGAAAATTCTGTGAAAAGTTCCGTTTTTTCGCGATTTTTTCACGAAATTTGACGTTTTTTCATGATTTTTTTTTTTGCAAAATATGCCGTTATTTGCAATCTTTTAACAAAATCTGCTGTTTTTTACAATCTTTTAACAAAACTGGCCATTTTTTGTGATCTTTTAACAAAATGTACTTTTTTTTTTTCAATTTTTTGATGAAATTTCTGTGTTTTGACGACGTTTTGAACAGCTAGATTCTAAATTCAGCTTGATAAAAGTGCCTTTAAAAATGTAAAAAGTGCCCTGAAAAATGTAAAAAGTGTCCTGAAAAATGTAAAAGGTGCCCTTTTCAGAACAGTCGCGCCCTGCCCTTTTTTAAACCTGGGGGAAACTCTGGTTACTTAGTTATATGTTATGTTATTACTTAGTTATTCCCTATAAACCAGGGTTGCAAAAAACCTGGGTTTTTTGGGCTTTATTGGGTTTTTTCGGGTTTTATTGGGTTTTTTGTTTTTTTAAGAGGTGATGGCAGGGGAAGTCTCTTATTTCTAGAAAGTGTGTATTGTATTTAAAAATCTTTTGATATTTTTATTAATTAATTTAATATACAATAAATTTTTATTGAAATAACACAAATAAATCAATGTAAAAAGTTGTAAAAAATGTTTTTACTACTGATATTATATCATATAATAACCACATAGCACATATTTGAAAGCTACTTTAATAAATTACTTTTTATCAATATTCCCCACTAAGAACACATTTTTTAAACAAATGTTTTATTCTTTATCTATCAAAGGATGCTTGATAATATTTTCAAGATATCTATATTTCATTTTATGGAGCAGTTTATTCTCTGGTAATAACTAATGAAACATAACACAGAGCTATTACTAAAAAATTTTACAAATAAATTTCAATTGTCTACATAACTGATTATAATTATTTAATAAGTATGTGTATAATATTATAATTTTTTAATAAGTATTATGTAAGTATTATTTTGAAATGAATTTATAATACTTACATAATAAACAGTGATTTTTTTTTTTTTTATAAACAAGTATGGATGGTACAATATGCATTAGGAAATAAAATATAGGGTAAAAATCCTGATTTAAATAAACAAAATTATATATATATATTCAAGTGTTTCGAAAAAAGTCCCTTCCTTTACTTTTTTTTTTTTTTCTTTTAACCAATGCTGGCCAAAAGGGAATTAGTCAAATTTGTATCTGGTTGGGACATTATGAAATTTTACATTGTTAAATCTTGAAATAAAAGATTGTCAATTTTCCTCTATGCGAAAATGTTATACAGTAAAACCCCGATAACTCGGATTAATTGGGACCAGACCCAATCTGGATTATCGAAAATCCGGATTATCCGGAGAATTTGAAAAAATGAAATAAAATAAAACATACTTATAGACAATCACCTTTAAGTTAAACTTATTAAATATTTGCAGACAATAAACATGTTTACTTTGTAATAAAAAAGCTTGTAATTTTCTATTTCGCCAGTTTTCTACACCTTTTGCGAGCCGTACGGTCATGCATCCGCTTGAGCATAAGTAGTTCCTTGAGTGCAGTTTTCGCTTGGCATTCAAAATAAACCATTAATTGGTCTAAATGAGATGTTGCTTCATTTATTGTGTTGTGATTTTTATGACATTTCTAAGTGGTTTAAATAGAAAATAGGGAAAATTGGAATTGCCAAACTAAGTGATACATTGTTGTTTCTTTGAAAGATAACATTGAAGAGTTTAAATAAGAAAACCTAAGGTATTCTTCCGAAAAGATGCAAGAAAAAGTTTTTTTATTTCGAATACGACGATGAAACATGTTAATGTTATGGAAATTAGCCAAACGCTTCTCAAACTTGAAACAAAATATTGCCCAAATCGATCCGGATTAACGGGGTCCGAATTTGAGGGGTTCTACTGTAATTAGTTACATATATTGATTTTGGCCCTTTTTTCATAATACAGTGAAACATCTGACACTCCGAATAAGGAACACCTCTGTGGGATAAAAGTTGCAGTCCCATAGATGTCCCTTATTTGGAGGTTTCTCTGCATAAGAAACTCTGAATAAGGGACACCTCTATTTAAGGGACAAAAGTTGCAGTCCCATAGATGTCCCTTATTTGGAGGTTTCACTGTATTAACAAGTTTTTAAAAGAATCAAACACAATATTTTATTTTGGCAATTTTGGCTTTGTCATATTTAGTAGTACACTCACAATCTATTTTGATAGGATAGTGTAACTTTTTAAACACAAAAGTTAAAAAACTAATATAAAACCTGCTGGATATTAAACACTTTGACCACAGATATTGAAAAATCCAATAAAACCTGCTTTTACGTGAGTTTTTTAGAGTGGGTTTTACCCATTAAAACCCACCCGGGTTTTTTTGAGCTGATGGGTTTTTTGTAGAGCCATACCGAGTACTCGGTATTCGGCCTACTCGGCCAATTTGCCGAGTACTCGGTATTCGGCCAAATTTTGGCCAAGTAGTTGTAAGAATTTCATTTTTTAAGCATATGAATTGATAACTGATCTGTAAAAATTATTCGAATATCAATGTATAATATATGTAGTAATTCATAAAACTATTTACTCTGTATTTAACACTATGTCTGCAAAATATAAAAAAAGTTAAGAACAAAATCCCTAAAAAAATTTCACATTTATACAAATAAAAATATTTTATGTAGTGTTCACTCTAGAAATAAAAAGGGCATGGTGCTATTCACTAAAAAGGGCACAATTGTAGCAGAAAAGAGCACTTTTGGGGCAAGAAAAAATTCGTTATTGCCTTTAGAAGGGAAAAAAAAAGGAAGTGGGAAAATACATAATTTTTTAGGAAGGTATATCAAATAATATTAATTTTGAATGCTTTTATGATGTAAAAATTAAAACTACAATTTAATTAAACCATGATTGAATAGTTTGATGTTATTTTTCTTAAAGAAATGAAAAAATTCTATCATTTTTGGTCACACAAATTTAGAAATACTATGAATAAAATAAATATTTATTAAAAATCTCTGGGTAAAACCAGTGGTGCATTTTGCAACTTTTAAAAAGAGCATTTTGAAAATTTGAAAAAGGGCAGGGTGCTGCACCCTTCAAAAATGGCCTAGAATGAACACTATTTTATGTAAAGGAAAACAAACGACTTATTTTGGATAAAGAAACTGAAAATACAATAAAAAATTAATAATTAAATTTATTATATTTCAAATTATGGTGCAAAAACACCAAACATTTTACATTATCAGTAGACAGGGCATTTCTTTTACTACTATAAATTTGGCCGGCCTCTATTATGTTCAGAATAAACAGTTGTTGAAGGTGCATATAAGAGTTTTTTGCAAAGTTGTACATAATCGAAAAAGTTTTTTTTTTCCCCCTCACCATGCAAATGGAGTGTCAGTTTTACAAGTCTTCTGTTAAGAAAGCCTGTAACTCTTTTTGTACAAATTCTTCATGCGGTGCTTTTAAACTAGTGCTAGTGCCACAATCTTTTTGTTCATTCACAATTTCCTCAAAACATTGCCAGAAAATAGATGAACTTTTTGCTAGCATTTTCTCTTTTGGTTCGTTGACATTAGCATTCTCATATTTATTTTTAGGTGCGTTCGTAATTATGTAAATACGTAGCACCTATTGTTGTCGTTCAGTCCGTCCGCTTGTCTGTCCGCATATAACAACGCAAAAACTACCCAACTGAATCGTTTGAAATTTAAAATACTAGGGATGCACCGAATAGTGATTTTGGCCGAATACCGAATATTCGGCAGACAGGTGAACCGAATACCGAATATTCGGCTAGCCGAATAGTAATTGTTGGGCTGAATACCGAATATTCGGCTTTCCAAATACTTTTTATATTTCAAAATTTAAAGGTATTAAAATGTTACTTTATAAAACAGTTTTACATAATATTCAATAAAAGAAACATTTTGATAAACAAGAGCTTTTTATAAGAGTATTTAGTATTGAAAAAAATCTGCCTTGAGTTATTTAAGAAGCACAATTATGAAACTTTAATTAATAAAAGTTTCTACGAATCAAAACAAGCATTTTAAAATCAAATAATGAAAAAATGGCCAAAGAAAAATTTTGCAGTCTGATAATTGTCCTTTTTAAATAACTCAAGGCAAATTTTTTTCAATATAAAGTACAAATACTTTCAACTTAATTCTGAATAAAGGTATGTTTGGCTCAATAGTTCTTTTCTTATGAATGGTGGTATTTTCCACCCTTCCCATCAAATCATATTTTACAGAAATCAAAGCATGTGAGTTGAAAATATGTTATCTTATTTATTGTTAATGTAATAAACGAACACACAAGTTTTGACCTAGAGTGAGATGAAATACAATGTACTTATGACTCAATAAGTTGATTGTGATTATGGTTTCATGAACAAAAATTGTCTGCCTTGATAGCTATTACTAATCTCAAAAGTTTTTTTTTTCTTTTAAAGGACTTATTTGGGGAAAAGCAAGAAACAGATTATTTACTAAACAAAATTTAGAAACTTGTATCAGCACATAATTTATTCCTTAGGATAATCCTAATAAATCACCATTTTAATCCTTCTCATGGTTAATTTTCTTAAGTAATACTTTACAAACAGCAAATAAATAATGTAAAAACATTCTATTTTATTTAAAAATGATTTTGTTTCTAATTATTTTAAATATAAATTAAAAAATTGACAGTTAAAAGTAGAAATAGTGAAAAGTTTATAAAAGGTTGTATTAAGTATTGGATTCGGCCGAATACTTTGATATTCGGCCATACCGAATATTCGGCAGGCTGAATAGTTTCATATTCGGCCAAGCCGAATATTCGGCTCAACCGAATAGTTTAATATTCGGCCTAACCGAATATTCGGTAACATGGCCGAATAGGCCGAATAGATACCGAATATTCAGTCCATCCCTATAAAATACATAATTTTTACATAATTTTGTCGAGTCATTTCAAATTTTATGAAAATCGGATGCATAGATCAATTACAGGGACAATCAAAAAGATTCCGTTACATTACGGTCAATGAGGAAAAATGTTTCAAATGCATTTTAATCGTTTGAAATTTTAAATACATAATTATTACATAATTTTGTCGAGTTATTTCAAATTTTATCAAAATTGGATGCATAGTTCAACTACAGGGACAATCAAAAGTGTTCCGTTGCATTACGGTTAATAGGGGAAAATGTTTCAAATGCATTTTAATGGTGTTACACTCATTCGAACGTAATAAAATTGATATGCATCTATAAAGTACATATTATAATATACATTTTGCATAATCTGTGGTGCAAAGAACATTTGTTATTGATTTACAAGGCCACACAAAAGTATTCCATTACATAATGGTATAGGGAGAACATTGTTTGGAGCGCATTTTAATTGTAATTATTTACAATTTTATGAGATTGATATAAGAGAGCAATATTTTTAAAACTTCGTTATCGTACGAACGCACTTCATTTGCTACGCTTCACGTGCAATTCCCAAATTGTTTGTTTCTTTGGTGCATTTTCAAGTTCTAGATCATCTAAACTCATCAATTTTAGAGCTTGCTTTTTAAGGCAATTTTAATTTACACATTTATAATTTCCATTGAAAAAGGTTAGTTTTTTACTGAGATATTTAAATAATAATAAATTTAAAATAACATATAATATAATCTGTACACTTAAAAAATGAAAAAAAACTGCAAAGCCAATACATTTTTTTTAATCACAAGAAAGTAAGGTACAGACAGTTACAAAATAAATATGAAATGTTTGCATTATTCAATGAATTGTAACAGTAACCAATAAACATTTTTATTTTTGATAGACAGATTTCAATGGTTGGAATAAATTGGAGGATTAAAGAATGTTTAAATTTTATATTAGTTAATAACTCTAGTTGTCATGTATCAATTCTCCTTTTTTATTAATTTTGAACTGTCAAAAATTGTCTTTAAAAGGTGCACAAATAAATTTCAAATTTAATGAGTTAATTTGTTTATACTATTATATGTATATTATATTATATGTACACACAGGTATAGATATGTGTACACAGGTGTATTTATATATATGTACACCTAAGCTCACATTATGCGCACATCAGTGTTTTATTTTCTTATTATACAACTACTCGGCATTCGGTACTCGGCTACTCGGCCAAAGTACTACTCTATACACCACTAGTTTTTTGCAACCCTGCTTTGACTACAGATATTGAAAAACTAATAAAACCTGCTTTAATGTGGGTTTTATTGGTTTTTTTAGAGTAGGTTTTACCCATTAAAACCCACCCGGGTTTTTTTTTTTTTTGGCAGTTGGGTTTTTTGCAACCCTGCTATAAACATTTAAAATCATACATATAAAAAAAAACACCATTTCTCACTATTGAAAATAGTATTTCGAATAATGTATATTTCATAACATATTATATTTCCCAATTTATTTCAGTATTCTCAATTAGCATATGCATGAATATAGGGGAAGATGGGGATACTTGAGCCATTTTTTGAATTTTATTTTTTTTAAATTTTTTATATTTTTTTAGAATAAAATAAAATATTGAAAATGAAAATTTGATATTTTTCCTTCAACTAAAAACCACTTTCAATAAATTTTGAACTATTTTTCTATGCATAATAAATGTTTATTTTTTGTTTTACATCATGGCTCAAGTATCCCCATGGCGGGGATACTTGAGCCATAGTGAAGGGATACTTGAGCCACTACGGAAAAATACCTACAAAAGTAATTTTTTTCGCTTTATTTTTGCACAAATATTTTACAGAATGATAAATTATGAAACATAAAGTGTTTCAAAACCAATTAAGAAAACAAAGCTAGTAATACGATCATTTTTTGTCGTTAAAACTGGTTGTCGAAGGATAATTTGAACCTCAGTTATAACGACGGTAGAAACATCCTCAGTTCAGAGCCATTTAAATTTGGAATCTGCAATTCTTCTTGCAAATTTCATTTTCAAAATATTAAGCACTTATCCAACAAATATTTTTACAGTTTTCTTTCTGGCATATTTTATTAGTAACCAACCATCAATAGAAGGTTTTCTTTCACATCATCACCATCATTGACAGAATTTTCCTCTAATGATATTGTCGAACTCATGCTTTTAGTTTAGTAGCTGTCGGAATTTAAGCCAGATGTATCATTCTACTATTTCAAACACTTTTTTGATTTCACAGGAAAAGATTTTGTCTTCCTCTTTGGCTCCATGTAGGTAAGTTTGAACTGGGATTTTTGTTGCTTTTCTTGTTTTTGTGCGCTCTTTTTACCAATTTTTCTTCAATTTTCTTAGTTAAAAAAAAAGTTACAGCAACAGAGGTTACGATTTCAATATAAAATACTAATCTTAATATGTTATATTAAAAAATAAATATTTTATTATGTTGGACCTAACTAATTAAAGTATTAGAGATTATAGCCTGTAAAACCGTTTTAAAAAGTTATTTTCATTTAATGAAAATTAAATTGAAAACTATGTTTACATTTATCTAGACAGATTATTTTGTTCGAATTTTGGTCGTTTGTCAAATCGAACAAATCGAAAAATAAAATAGACATTTTCATTTTAAAAATATGCATTTTTAAACATTTTTAGGTCTTTATTTTTTTAAGAAAAAAAAAAATAAAATGAAAAATTATTCTCCCTTTTCTCCAGAAAAATATCTATTAGTGAATATAAGGATGGAATTTTATTTTTTGTTTGTTTCATCCATGTTTAATTTCTAGTGAGGATGGTTAAGACATGGCTCAAGTATCCCCACTCTCATTGGCTCAAGTATCCCCACTATCACTATTTTTGTTTCCCAGAGTTTTACTAAATAAAGCATGCAGCAATTAGAACTATTTTAGACTCAAAATACAATTGAAATTATGCTTATTGAATGTATGTATATAGTTGCAACTTTAAACAAAACTTTGATTACAAAAAAAACAAAAAAACCATGCACCCATATATTTTTTTCAGATAGGGAAAAGACAACTATTAATCACTATACTTTCAAAATGGTACCAAGATGTGTGATTTCTTTTTTACATGTTCAGAACTATAAATATGTTATCATATTGGCAGTTTTAGAAAGAAAAATTAATCAACTGTAGAGATAATAGGGGTGGCTCAAGTATCCCCTATGCTCAAGTATCCCCACTCTCCCCTATTCATTAATGCAAGTGGGCATATATGCACTTTTAAATAACAAAGACCTGTTCAAAATTTTAATTCAACAAATTTTATTAGAACATTTTTTATTGTTGTTTAATTTTATATAATTATGTGTTAAACTCTCCTCAAATACTGAATCCTTCCTAATTTCTCTTTCAACATTGTTCATTTTATGACTTAATCTTTACGTATTGGCCTGTAAGAATGTTTCCATGAATGCTTTGATATGTTATATTTTGTCATAATTCAATTTAATATAATTCTTAAGAATGTGTAATATAAGTTAAACTACAAAATATAGTAATTTAAAACACATTTTTTGAGTATATTTCCTTTTTTCCAAGATTTATATTTTTCAGACATAATGCCTTCACAGTTGACTTCTAGCGGTTATAAAGACTTACTTATTTGAAAAATTAACTATAAATTTATAACTTTTTTAGTAGTAAATAATTAAAAATGTATTAAAAATAAATCAATCCAAATTTAATATGAATTCGATACAAATTAACACTTTAAAAATAAAAGCCTGCTTTTTTTCAATTTTAGCCGGCAATCCTGGTGTGTACATATATATAATATACAATATACATATATAGTATAAATAAATTAACTCATTAAATTTAAAATTTATTTGGGCACCTTTTAAAGACAATTTTTGATAGTTCAAAACTAATAAAAAAGGAGAATTGATACAGAGCAAGTACAATTATTAACCAATGTAAAATTAAAACATTCTTTAACCCTCCAATTTATTCCAACCCCATTGAAATCAATCTATCTAAAAAAATAAAAAATAAATATTGGTTACTGTAACAATTCATTAAATAATGCAAAACATTTCATATTTATTTTGTAACTGTCTGTACCGGGTCAATCCATTTCAAGTGGTCCAGCACTGGTCGCTCGACTATTTTTAAAAAATCTGAAATTTTTTGTACAACAACCCTAACATGACAGAAGTTCAAAATGACCGTTCTTTTAATTTTACTATTTTTTGTTTGTGCATGGCGGCCATCTTTGTTTCATCGTGTGCAGCGATTTTCTCAGATACTAGGATACACAAAATTGTAAATATCTCGTCTTCTATTTTCCTAATTGAAATGGGGTTTGCAGCATTTTGTTCAGAATAAAATAGGCTAAATATACAATGGAAGAAAAATTTTGAAAAATAAATTTTTACAGATGAAATTTTAGCACAAAGTTTACGATTTTTTCAAAAATCTATCCGTTTGCAAGAGGAAAATTTTCATGCAAGGGAAACTGTCAACCTTACACAATTTTTTTTCCAAATAAGTCAAAAATGCGTGTACGCATACACCAAGTTCCAGATCTGGGAGTTAATTTCTCTTTGCGAAAAAAATTCCGAAATTCGTCAAAAATTTCAAAAATCGCACTTTTTAGGCTTTGATATCTCTGGTGGGGCAAGAGATAAAAATCTGAAATTTTGGCCTATGATTGTATTGTGTAGTTGCATTATGTACAAAAAATTTCATGAAGGAGATTTGACTACAAGCTGATGTATGACATGAAAAATATGTGAAAACAATACTGCCAACCTATTGTAAACCTACTAGGTAATTGTTCAACAAGACTGTCAACCTTGCACAATTTTTTCTACAAATAGGTCAAAAGTGCGTGTACTCATACACCAAGTCCCAGATCTGGGAAATGATTTTTCTTTGCAAAAAAAAAATCCGAAATTCGTCGAAAATTTCAAAAATCGCACTTTTTAGGCTTTGATATCTCTGGTGGAGCACGAGATAAAAATATGAAATTCTGGCCTTTGATAGTATTGTATAATAGTGTTATGTACAAAAAATTTCAAGGAGGAGATTTGACTACAAGCTGAGATATGACATGGACAATATGTGAAAACAATACTGCCAAACTATTGTAACCTACTATGTAATTTTTCATACCTCCAAAATTTTAAATTAATTATTTATGGTACAAAGTTAAATGTTAATTACAAATATCTTTTTCAAATGCTTCTGTGTGATTTAAACAATTCAGAATGTATGCTAAGCCAATACACTATTTGTCCAGATGAACAAATCTACTAGAAATGCTATTGCAACAATTTTACTCGGAACACATTTCAGGAAAAGTAAATTATAGACAATGGATTGCAACTGATCGAGTTGACATGGCTTCAATTATTAAACCTGAAGAATTTCATTCAAGTTAACAAGGGATGACAAGACTTGGGGAGCTTCAAATAAAATTTTTAGAAAGAACAGCCTGATGGACTGATAACAGTAACTGGTCGAACTCATAACATCTCTAGTAAATATTGTTAAGCTCTTTGTTGAGCATACATAGTATTTTGTAAATTAAATGTTTATTATTTAACTGTTTTCAACAAACGATATTTTCTGTGTAAATATTGTAATAAAAGAGACAAATCTCATTTCTCCTAATGTACTCGTAATAGCATTTCTTAACATTTTTTTAAATCACCGTATCTCAGCTTGTAGTCAAATCTCCTTCTTGAATTTTTTTTTTTTACATGACACTACTACACAATACTATCAAAGGCCAGAATTTCAGATTTTTATCTCGTGCTCCACCAGAGACATCAAAGGCTAAAAAGTGCGATTTTTTAAAATTTTCGACGAATTTCGGAATTTTTTTCGGAAAGAGAAATCATTTCCCAGATATAGGACTTGGTGTATGAGTACACACACTTCTGACCTATTTGTAGAAAAAATTGTGTAAGGTTGACAGTCTTGTTGAACAATTACATAGTAGGTTTACAATAGTTTGACAGTATTGTTTTCACATATTTTCCATGTCATATCTCAGCTTGTAGTCAAATCGCCTTCTTGAAATTTTTTGTACATAATGCTACTACACAATACTATCATAGGCCAAAATTTCAGATTTTTTTCTCGTGCTCCACCAGAGATATCAAAGCCTAAAAAGTGCGATTTTTGAAATTTTCGACGAATTTCGGATTTTTTTTTGCAAAGAAAAATCATTTCCCAGATCTAGGACTTGGTGTATGAGTAAACGCACTTTTGAAATATTTGTAGAAAAAATTGTGCAAGGTTGACAGTCTTGTTGAACAATTACCTAGCAGGTTTACAATAGGTTGGCAGTATTGTTTTCACATATTTTTCATGTCGTATCTCAGCTTGTAGTAAAATCTCCTTCTTGAAATTTTTTGTACATAACGCTACTACATAATACTATCACAGGCCAAAATTTCAGATTTTTATCTCGTGCCCCACCAGAGATATCAAAGCCTAAAAAGTGCGATTTTTGAAATTTTTGACGAATTTCGGAATTTTTTTCGCAAAGAAAAATTAACTCCCAGATCTGGGACTTGGTGTATGAGTACACGTACTTTTGATCTATTTGTAGAAAAAATTGTGTAAGGTTGACAATTTCCCTTGCATGAAAATTTTCCTCTTGAAAACGAATAGATTTTGGAAAAAATCGTATATTTTGAGTTAAAATTTCACCTATAAAAATTTATTTTTCAAAATTTTTCTATCACTGTCTATTTAGCCTATTTTATTCTGAACAAAATGCTGCAAACCCCATTTCAATTGGGAAAATAGAAGGCGAGATATTTACAATTTTGTGTATCCTAGTATCTGAGAAAATCGCTGCACACGATGAAACAAAGATGGCCGCCATGCACAAACAAAAAATAGTAAAATTAAAAGAACGGTTATTTTGAACTTCTGTCATGTTAGGGTTGTTGTACAAAAAATTTCAGATTTTTTAAAAATGGTCGAGCGACCAAAAAAATATATTCTGGACCACTTGAAATGGATTGACCCTACCTTATTTTCTTTTGATTAAAAAAAAATTATTGGCTTTGCAGTTTCTTTTCATTTTTCATAAAGATTAAATTATGTTATTTTAAATATCTCAGTAAAAAAATAACTTTTTTCAATGAAAATTATAAATGTGTGAATTAAGAATGCCTTAAAAAGCAAGCTCTAGAATTGATGAGTGTAGATGATCTAGAAGTTAAAAATCCACCAAAAGAAACAAAAAGTACATCATGAGAGTGCTTAATGTAGACGAACCAAAAGAGAAAATGCCAGCAAAAATGTCCATCTATTTTCTGGCAATGTTTTGAGGAAATTGCGAATGAGCAAAAAGATTGCGGCACTAGTACTAGTTTAAAATCTCCGCATGAAGAATTAGTACAAAAAGAGATACATTAGAGATTGATATTCAAATAACTTTTTACAGATCAGTTATAAATTCATATGCTTAAAAAATGAAATTCTTACAGCTACTCGGTATTGGCTGAGTATTCGGCAAATTGACAAAGTAAGCTGAGTTTTTACCGAGTACTCAGTACGGCTCTACAGGGGCTGATCCAGGTTTTATTTTCTGGGGCCCATTTTTGTGAAAAAAAAAATAATTTTGTGAAAAAAGATATATTTTTGTTAAAAAAGAATTATTTTTGTGAAATATATATATATATGTATCATGTAAAACTTTGTTTTTACAGTCATTATATTCTGAATTCGATAACAAGAATGCTCCATAAATTTGATATAACAGTATTCCTATTAGTTTTTGTAAAATTGAATGTCTCTTTAAAAAAATTAAAGTAATTGAAAAAAAAAAAAAAAAAAAAAAACTTCATGCAGAACATAAAGTATCAACATAAAGTAACAAAGCATCTAATTTAAAGTCATTTTATGATCTAATAGTAATAAATATAATTTTTTGTATGACTAGAATTATAATTTAATGAAGTACTCTAATGAAACAAAATGGTTAAATTAATTTAACAATAAGGATAACAGTAATTAAAATATTTCCGATAATCATCATCAGAAGATTCAATATTTTAATTATTTTGAATAGTTTAAAATACTAAATATCAGGTATTTACGGGATCAATTATTGAGACAGAAGTTTAAAAAGGTATTAGATTTTTCACGGGAGAAGGTATTAATGCATAGCTTTGTCTCTGTATTTTTAACAGTTAACATCTCAGAGGCTACTTGATATGTGTTACTTGTAATATTCAACAGTGTTAGAAATTAGCGGTCGTTAGTCGTCAAATGCAACTAAAGAATTGAATTTGACGACTACAAAATTATTCTCGGTCGTCAAATTTGACGCCTAGCTTTTTAAAAAGTATTTTTAGGCATTCTGTTTCGAAAATTAAAAAAAAGGGGTCTTGTGTGAAAATTCGGAATTAAAAAACATCATGAATTTCGATAATTAGTTGCAAAAAAATCCGTTTTGTCAATTGTTCGCATAAAAAATCGCCAATTTCGGCAAAGGATCGCAAAAAAAAGCAGTTTTTTTTTCAAAAAACAGCAAAAATGCAATTTTTTTTTTTTTTTCTATGATAACGGAAAAAAACAAAAATTTTCTACAAAAGATTGCGAACAGTAATCCAAATTTCGTCAAAGAACCGCTGGAAAAACACGAATTCCATTAAAGAATCGCGAAAAGAAATTCTAATTTCGTAAAACAAATCCTGAAAAAACATGAACTTCGTCATAGTATCGTGAAAAAAAAAAATTATACAAAGGATCGCAATTTTTTTTTTTAATTTCCTCACAAAATCTTTTTAAAAAAACGCGAATCTTATCAAAGAATTACAGAAAAAATAAGAATCTTGTCGTAGGAAAGGATCACGATAAATTCCGTTAATTCCATCAAAGGTTCACGAAAAAACGCAAATTTCTTCAAGGAATCACAAAAAAACAGGCAATTTTCGTGAAAGGATTGCAAAAAAACACATAATTAACGAGGAAGGGGGCTATTCCAAGTCCTTCGCCCTTTGCTGTAACCTTTCAAAAAATCTGTGAATTTCAGAATTTTTTTTCAGAATTATTATTTTATTAAATTTAACTGTAATTAATTATCAATACTAAAGAAGTTACCAAATTTTATTTTATTTTTACAGATTAACTGCATTTTTCTATTACTTTTTAAATATAGCAATAATTAGAAAAGCTTTACACCAGTTTAACAGTTGCTTCAATTATTACACTCTTTTTTCAAGAGATCGTGGAAAAAATCTGCATATCGACAAAAGATTGCAAAAAAAAAAAAAAAAAAGTCGAAAAATGGTCAATTTTGTCAACAAATCGCGAAAAACGACAAATTTCGTCAAAAGATTGCGAAAAAATACGGCCAATTTCCTCAGTAGATCGCGAAAAAACATGGCAAAGCCTTGTCAAAAGATCGAAAAACCGGCAAGTTTCGACAAAATATCGCGAAAAAACCAGCAAGTTTCTTCAAAAAATCACGAAAAACCGGCAAGTTTCTTCAAAAGATCGCAAAAAACAGGCAAGTATCGCGCAAAGAAAGGCAAGTTTCGTCAACAGATCGTGAAAATACATGGCAAACTTGTGAAAAGAACAAAAAACCAGCAAGTTTCGTCAAAAGATCGCGAAAAAAGGCAAGTTTCGAAAAAATATCGCGAAAAAACCGGCAAGTTTGGACAAAATATCGCGAAAAAACCAGCAAGCTCCATCAAAAGATCGTCAAAAAACCGGCAAGTTTCTTCAAAAATTCGCGAAAAACCGGCAAGTTTCTTCAAAAGATCGCAAAAAACAGGCAAGTATCGCGCAAAAAATTGCAAGTTTCGTCAACAGATCGTGAAAAAACATGGCAAACTTGTCAAAAGAACAAAAAAAACAGCAAGTTTCGTTAAAAGATCGCGAAAAAAGGCAAGTTTCGTCAAAAAATTGCAAAAAACTGGCAAGTTTTTTCAAAAACACGAAAAACCCGGCAAGTTTCTTCAAAAGACCACGAAAAAACCGCCAAGTTTCGTCAAAAAATCGCAAATGAATCGGCTAGTTTCGCCAAAAACCGAGCAAGTTTCTTCAAAAAATCGCAAAAAACCGGCAAGTTTCTTCAAAAGATCGTGAAAAAACCGGCAAGTATCGCTAAAAGATCGCGAAAAAATGGCAAGTTTCGTCAACAGATCGCAAAAAAAACATGGCAAACTTGCCGAAAGATCTAAAAAACCAGCAAGTTTCGTGAAACATCGCAAAAAAGGCAAGTATCGACAAAAGATTTCGAAAAAATACGTCCTATTTCGTAAACAGATCGCGAAAAAAGACAAGTTTCGTCAAATGATGGCAAAAAACCAGCAAGTTTCTTCAAAAAATCACGAAAAAACCAGCAAGTTACTTCAAAAGATCGCAAAAAAACGGCAAGTTTCGTCGAAAGATTGTGAAAAAAACGGAAAGTTTTGTCGAACGATCGCGAATAAATGGCAAGTTTCATCAAAAGATAGCAAAAAACGCAAATTTAGTAAAAGATGCACGAAAAAAAAAAACAAAAAAACAGTACTCTTAGTGGATTTTTCTCCCATCTCTGTTGTAACCTCACAGAAAATTTTATGTGAATTTAAAAAAAAAAATTTTTTGTCAGATTTTTTCCTAAATTATGTACAGTAATATTAACATGAATTTTAGAAACTGCAACTAAAAATCTTAATTTGACGCCTAAGATTTTTCTAGTAGTCGTCATTTGACGCCTGCCTTTTATCTCCCAATTTCTATCACTGATATTCAACATTATAAATATGAAAGAAATCTTGAAACTGAATTTGATATTTTTAAAATAATTTCAAAATAAAACTCTAGAACTGATGTTTGAAGCCACTGGTCTGCAGATTCACTAGTTTGATAATTATTACAACTTTTTTTTACCTTTTGTCAGAGATGAATAAGCAAATATTTAAGACAGGAAATAGATTTTTAACAACTTTTGTATCTTAAGTGTTTTTAATAACAAAGGGGAGGGATTAAGCCCAATGAGCCCCACTTTGGCTGTGTACGAAACAATATTTTCTGCTTCTCAAGTAGTTTGATTACTAGATTGTAAAATATGCAAGAAAAAGTTATTTACACATAAAAAATAACAAAATCTAGAAATTTCGTTAACCATATAAAATAACTTAAAAGCAGCTATTTATGACAATTTGAGTTGGTACACTTTGGTAAGTATAATCTAACTATTGGATTCTTTATATTTTCAGTTAAATATTCAGTTTATTTCAGTATACTGCCTTTAGTCTTTGAAAGACGAAACTTTTTCACATAATAGTCTGCATTTCTTGACGAACCCCCACTATGTGGACGCCCATGTTTCATATTTCAATTAATAAATATTTTTAAATGATCGCGTTAAACAATAATAAATCTATCAATAATAATTTAGTAACAATTTAAACAACTAACAATAAAATTTTCAATTAAAAAATGCTAAATTTAAAAAAAAAAAAAAAAAAAAAAAAAAAAAAAAAAACTGTCAGAATCACGTGGTAATTAGACGAACACAGAGGCAATAAAAAAAAAAAGCAGCAAGCACATGTATGAATACGATCGACATAAAAAAATATCTGATCTGTTGCCAACAGGCCCGGACTGGCTACTTTGGGGGCCCTCGGCTAGAGAATGAAAAGGGGCCCTTTACCAGAAATTTAGCGAAAATAGAATATTTTTAAATTTAGGCTTGGATGGCAAAAAAAAAACACATTTAGGCTATTTTGTCACTTGGAAAATAGTTGAGTAAAATGTAAGCTTTTTGTAAAGTTGTTAACTTACTTTCACAATATATATTTACAGGGCCGTAGCTAGGAGAGAATAATAGGGGGGGGGGGGACTTAAGAGAATGTAGGGGTGACTCATAATTTTTTTTCTTTCTTTCTGACGCAGAAAGATACATTAGTGCATATTCACATTGTAGGTATTTTTTTTTTTTATTAAACTGTTACAATAACTTCATTTTATGCTAAGAAAAGTATATGATGATGAAAGTTTTGAGTGTATAACTGGTGCAAAATTAAACATCATGTTAGCTTCATATGTACAAATAGGATGAGGGAGTGTTGAAATGCTTATTTTAGATACAATTTAGTAACTCTGCAAAATTGTGAAAAGATCTCAAAACTAAATTAGATTTTTGGACAGTATTTCATTTGAATTTTCGGAAAAGAAATTCATTGAGTAACCTTGGAATCTTTTCCATGGGGAGAGGGGGGGGGCTCAAAATATTTTAGTGGGGATGAGCCGCCCATAGCGCTCCCATAGTTGAGTGTATATTTATATTATTTTTATACACCATACCTAAACTAATTCCATGCTAGAAAAAAAAAATAAGAATTATTCATTTTAAGTGGTAATTACTTAAAAATGCACGTGAGGTTTATTTTTAGTTTTCGGCAATTAAATGACTGTGTTGAAGTCATAATAAACTAAATTTTACTGTGATACCTAAGTAAATATTAAAAGTGACATAACAGTAATAAAAAAAAGTTGGTACGTATGATCGCAGATCGCTCAGCGTATTTCCTTTAATATATCTTTCAAAATAACTTATTCTTTAATTAATAAATCCAAATTGTTGATTCATAATTATTAAATTCTTACATAGATGGTAGCATAAATAAATTTAAAGTAAAAAGAAGTTATTTATTTTAATTAAATTTAAAATGTTCAAATTAAATTATTTAAATAAAATTCAAAATTCTTTAAAAACGCGAAATAAAAAGAAAAATAGCGGAGATATAAATAAAATTCAAAATTTTTAAAAACGAAAAAAAAAATGTTTAAATGAAATTTAAAATTCTGAATCATTAATAAACCGCTCGTTTTTAAAATAGAAAGAAAATTGTAATTATATATATATATATATATTAGGGATGCACCGAATAGTGATTTTGGCCGAATACCGAATGCCGAATATTCGGCCGACAGGTGAACCGAATACCGAATATTCGGCTAGCCGAATAATAATTGTTGGGCCGAATAACTGAATATTCGGCTTTCCAAATACTTTTTATATTTCAAAATTTAAAGGTATAAAAATGTTACTTTAAAAAACAGTTTTACATAATATTTAATAAAAGAAACTTACATTTTGATAAACAAGAGCTTTTTATAAGAACATTTAGTATTGAAAAAAATCTGCTTTGAGTTATTTAAGAAGCGCAATTATGAAACTTTAATTAATAAAATTTTCTACGAATCAAAACAAACATTTTAAAATCAAGTAATGAAAAAATGGCCGAAGAAATATTTTACAGTCTGATAATTGTCCTTTTTAAATAACTCAAGGCAGATTTTTTTTCAATATAAAGTACTAATACTTTCAAATTAATTTTGAATAAAGGCATGTTTGGCTCATAGTTCTTTTCTTATGAATGGTGGTATTTTCCACCCTTCCCATCATATCATATTTTACAGAAATCAAAGCATGTGAGTTGAAAATATGTTACCTTATTTATTGTTAATTTAATAAACGAACACACAAGTTTAGACCTAGAGTGAGATGAAATACAATGTACTTATGACTCAATAAGTTGATTATGATTATGGTTTCATGAACAAAAATTGTCTGCCTTGATAGATAGCTATTACTAATCTCAAAACCTTTTTTTTTTCTCTTTTAAAGGACTTTAATTTAAGGAAAAGCAAGAAACAGATTATTTACTAAACAAAATTTAGAAACTTGTATATGCACATAATTTATTCCTAAGGAGAATCCTAATAAATCACCATTTTAATCCTTCTCATGGTTAATTTTCTTAAGTTATATTTTACAAACAGCAAATAAATAATGTAAAAACATTCTATTTTATTTTAAAATGATTTTGTTTCAAATTATTTTAAATATAAATTAAAAAAATGACAGTTAAAAGTAGAAATAGTGAAAAGTTTTTAAAAGGTTTTTATTAAGTATTGGATTCGGCCGAATACTTTGATATTCGGCAGGCCGAATATTCGGTAACATGGCCGAATAGGCCGAATACCGAATAGATACCGAATATTCGGTGCATCCCTAATATATATTAGTGATAAAAAAATAATATAAACCCTTGAATCAGCAAAAAGTACACTTTTTTAAAAAATTCTATCTTTCTAGAGAACTGCAAGAAGTATAAGTCACCGATTTTGACGAAAGTGGTATCGTTGGAAAGATTTAATTGTGAGGAGTAAAAAACTCAATGAAACTACTCGTCGGAAATGAACCGTTTACGAGATTTCCGACAATTTATGTCACGTAGCTAGTGAACACTTACTGGGAAACCGTAAAAAATTTTGGTCTCGATTTTAACAAAAGTGATATCACTTTAAAAATATTATCAGGAGGATTAAAAAACTCAATGGAATCACCTGTTGGAAATGAAATGTTTTCAAGATATCCAACAATTTGTATCACGTAGCTAATGCACACTTACTGGGAAACTGCATTAAGTTGCATATATCGTCGGGTATCACGAAAACGACTCATTTCCGAAGGGTAGCCCCATTGAGTTTTTTACTTCTCAAAATGATATCTTTCCAACGACATCATTTTTGTCAAAATCGAGACGACAATTTTTTGAGGTCCTCTGTTAGGTGTGCACTAGCCCAGCATGTACTAGCTACGTGGCTTAAATTATCGGATATCTCGGAAACGGCTCATTTCCGATGGGTAGTTCTTTTGAATTTTTTACTCCTCACGATAAGATCTTTCAAAAAATACCACTTTCGTCAAAACGGGTAGTTTCATTGAGTTTTTTACTCCTCATAATGAGATCTTTCCAACGATACCACTTTCGTTAAAATCGGTGACATACACTTCTTGCAGTTCCCTAGTTAGTATGAAAACTTCAAATTCCTGCATCACGGTTCAAGCTGATCTTCTGCTTACTGGCCAGTCTGTTTTCCTAAAAGTCTTTCACATACCTTTCCTCGAAGGACATATCTGACACCTTGTTTGTTTGTTTGTATTTTATGCTGGCCAATTATCTACACTTGGAACATAGGCCCTAAGGGGAGGGGTGCCCTCCGTGAGGTCTTTCTAAGGGAACCTAACCCATATTTATGCAAGGAAATGCAAGGTTCGAAGAAAACCATGGGAAAACTCCGAACGTTTAGGTCGACGGTCGCAATTAGGTTCGAACCCAGCACCTACCGTTTACCAGTTTGGAGGTCAGACCCTCTCGGCCACTGGTGGGGCCATAGCTAATGCAAATTGCCAACTCGTAACAGCTATATCTGGAGTACTACCTACCATCATGCTGAATATTATGCTATCGTACGGGTCTTTTAAAATAATATTGCAGAAATTGAACCTATTATTTGTTGTAGAGGTTTGCGTGGGCTCAGGTTTGGCCCGAGACCTGTATCCAGCCCGGTCTGCGGTCCGGTAGGGCAAAGAAATTTAGCGGGAATGCTGGGCCGATAAAAAAAATTAGAGAACTTACCAATCCGATATAAAAACTTAAATGAAGACAATAAAATATGATCCGCTTTCAGTGAATGACTTTCACGAGAATGGGTATAAATGTGCGTCACGAGCCGATGCTAGTTTGACACCATCCAAACAAAATCGCGGGCATCGGACTTTCATGTGGTATCAGAGGCAGGGTTTAATTTTTTCAGCAGACGCATACCTAAGGGCGGGATCAGGTGTGCACTTTTTTTCTATGTAGTAAGAGTCGGGCCAGAACTGGACTTGAATGTTCTCAGAATGTGTAGGGCAGTTACTATGTTTTTTAAAAATATTAATAACGATAATAAACTTCTGTCAATGGAATCTTTGGAAGTATAACTTAGGGTGGTTTTCAATCCACTTCTCAATAACGCGAAACTTTGACTAATTTTTAACTGTAAATGCATAAAATTGACATGCGTGACTATTAAAGGATTTGGGAATAGAATAATTTTTCCATTATTGGTAAATAAATTATCAAATGGTAAGAGATTTTTGTCACGTGACTGCAAGTTTTTCCCCTTTTCAATGATATTGCTTCCAAAAATTCAATTCAAAATGCTAATTTTGACAATAATTCTAAAAGATATAATATCTTTATCAAAAAATGGAAGACACTATTTGATTACATAGGTTCTGAATAAGAAAAAACAAAACTTATGCATTTCCGAAGAAAATGAATTTAGAAATGTATCAGGAACTAACTCCTTTGGATTTGAAAAAAGCTCTAATAAATGATAGAGAAATATTTTCACAATTTTTTTTATAATACATCTTCACAAGTTAATCATGTTTTTACCATCTTTTTTTTTTCCTTTAAATCTAAACTACATTAATTTTAAAATGAATTTTTATTTGAATGTTCAAAAATCTAGGCTTTAAGTAATCATTACTGTTATTATTGTGTATTTTCTATGTTGAGTAAATATTGTGATTTTAAAGTATAGTTTCAAAATATAAAATATTTCATAAATGTGTATGAATATTCTTTAAAAGGATCTTAATTGTATGTAAAGAAAAACTAATTTTTTATGTGCAAATTGAGTGGAATCGGGTCGTCCTTACTACTCAACCAAGTATTAAAAGTTTTAAACATTTTTCAATGTTTAAAATTTTTTTCCTTTATTTTCTTTCTTTTCCGTACTGTCGCTTTCGTACGACTGCTTCATGTTGACCACACTATGAAATTGCACTAGTTACAACCATACTATATGAGACTGGCAAGTGAGTGTCGCGATGCACTCTGAATCTGATTCTGTGAGTACTGCAGAAAGGGCGATGTATCAGTCAGCAACCCTGTTCCTTCTGTCCAATGTCATGACACGACGAAAATATATAAGTTACCATGAAAAAACTATCAATTGTTTAAAATGTATTGTAAACGCATATTATTATTGGAAAATACTCAATTTTTTCTTATGTAAGTAGTAATATAAAATCGTATATTCCTTTATTGAGTGGCACTTCTGGGGCCCCTTTGGGGCGGGGGCCCTCGGCGATCGCCGACCAGCCGACCTGGCCAGTCCGGGCCTGTTTGCCAATATTGAATATCTAAATTGACGATAGCATTATTTTACTTTAACAAAGTTAAACGGTATTTACATTTGAATCGTCTGCACTGGGCGATCGCAGGCATGCCTAGGAGATCGAATGAACATTCCATAAACATTCTATCCTGCGCAGTCAATGAATGCGCCGAATGCCGAAAGAAAGGAAGGAGCGAATGCCTCCATATACAGAGCATGCGTAAGTTCTGTTCAGTCGATTGCAGAAATAGAGAATTGAGTAGAGTTCTTTGTAGATATTTTGTTTACCAATGGTTAATTTGCATTTTAATTGTGAATAGGGCTGTTTTGGAGGTTTGGAATTTTGTGAAGGGGCTGTTTTTAGGGTTTGGAATTTTGTGAAGGGGCTGTTTTTAAGGTTTGGAATTTTGTGAAAGGGCCGCAAAATTGCCCCAAATTCCAGCTCGATCGACCCCTGCTCTAGTTTTTACATTTTAATTGATAAATTTCAAATATTAATTAGTAGTTACAGATATTATATAAATAACTGTAAATTAGTAGTTTCATTAGTTTACAGAATACAATAAAGTTATACTTATTATTTTGTAATAATTATGTAAGACTAGTGTCACTGGAGGTATTTACTGGTCAAAAATCATTAGCATCCAATTACTATAAAAACTATTAAAGCTATTGTTCCCATATTTTTTGTAGAATAAGCCTCCTATGATAGCTGTATGATAAAGTGCTTCGTTAAATATGTATGCACTTATGCTGTAAAAGCACTTTTTTCATGAGACTTTTCGCGATTTTTGAAAGCACGTCTTAATCGTGAAAATTTAAGCCTCACAAAGTATTTTTTTCATTGCAAATAATTACTTAAAAAATCAGAAAATTTCCACATATCCAAAGTTTAATGATTACAGTAACTTGAATAAAAAATAAGTACAAAAATTTCTTGATACTTACAACTATTTCATGAATACTATACAACTATACCATGAATAAAAATAATAATGTAGAACTAATAGACTGCAGCTCATTCATTTACAATATTTATGTACAAGTTTCTTTGAAGTCATTCAAAATTATCTCATGTTTGGCTTCAACATCGTTAAATGTATGCCAAAAATAAATGAATTGGTTTTAGTACTGATATTCGCAGGTCTACAGATTCTTTTTTCTTTAGAAATTTAAGCTTATTAGTTTAGAATACCACTCAATAAATACTCATTCTTGTCATCATTTTTCAACTTTTGGTTCTATTCAATAAATATTGCAAAATTTTCAGCACACTTCTTGTCACTTCTGGGGTAACTATTGGTCAGTATCCTTTTTGATGTAAATAATGTAGTACAGTTAATTTTTTTAAGATCGAGTATTAAAGTAAATAAATCTTGCAAAAGTCTTGTTCATCTTATAATTGTGAAATAATAAAGCATAGACTTTGTTTAGGATATAAATACAGTGAACTTCCGTTAAGTCAGCTTCGTTTAAGATGGATTCCTGGTTAAGTCATAAAAAACGCATGTTTAACACATACTTTATATTGAAAAAAATCTGCCTTGAGTTATTTAAAAAGGACAATTATCAGACTGTAAAATTTTTCTTCGGCCATTTTTTCATTATTTGATTTTAAAATGTTTGTTTTGATTCATAGAAAATTTTATTAATTAAAGTTTCATAGTTGCGCTCCTTAAATAACTCAAGCTAGATTTTTTTCTATACTAAAAGCTCTTGTTTATCAAAATGTAAGTTTCTTTTATTAAATATTATGTAAAACTGTTTTAAAAAGTAACATTTTAATACCTTTAAATTTTGAAATATAAAAAATATTTGGAAAGCCGAATATTCGGTATTCGGCTGGCCGAATATTCGGTATTCGACCCAACAATTACTATTCGGCCAGCCGAGTATTCGGTATTCGGTTCACCTGTCGGCCGAATATTCGGTATTCGGTTCACCTGTCGGCCGAATATTCGGTATTCGGCCAAAATCACTATTTGGTGCATCCCTACATATTAGAATGTATATGTACATAGTAATTGCTTAGTAAGTATTTTTTACTGTAGTGTAAAATATCAATTTTTTGAACTCCTGTTATAATGGACTCTCGTCAATATGGACAAAAAACGTTTGCCCTTGACTACCCGTCTTAACGAGAGTTCACGGTACAAAGTTGTTTGATGTACAAAAGACTTGTACATTTTACAAAACATTGATTAACCAAAGAATTTTTACAGCATTTATAAGCCGTATTTATTACTCGGAGTTGGGCAAAATACATAAAAAAAATATTTTAGATACAAAATTAATTGATTTAAAACTTAAAATACAAGACACTTTCTAAATTCAAAATACAAAATGCATGTATTTTGAAAATACATTTAAAATACAAAGTGCATTAATAATATATTATGCATTAAATTGTACTACTCAAATGCAAAACTACTACAATCTAATTAATGTTTTAAAAATTATAAATTTCAAAATAAATAAATGAAATTCAATTAAAATTCAACAAAAGAAAACAAACATAAAGATTGCAACAGTATTTTGCTTAAAGGTGTATATGAAAGTTATAAAAATAACTAATAAGGAATAAACTGCCCTTTAAGCCTGTTATCAACTGCTCTGCTCAACAAGCACAAAACATTTGACACATTTACTAATTCATTTTTTTAACAGAAAGATATAAATTAGAAAGCCTGACTATGAAAGAAATTTGGTATTGAGTTGAGTTTTCCCTTTTTTTGATCAATAAATTACCCATTGAGTTATAAGCAATTTTAATCTCATGAAAAAAAACTTTTTATCCCAGTTTGAGTGATTCTTCTTCTTTTGCGTGGAAATTTGGTTCAAATCGCTCATTTTGACACTATTTTCAGAAAAATCTATAATGTTTGCTAAAATACAGAAAAATGAGTATATGTTAGGTATTTTCTGAGCAACAACACCTGTTAGTTTCATGCATTTCCAAAAATAAATAAATAAAAACTCATGTCATAAAGTTGTCCGTTTTGATTAGTGGTGTACCGAGTAGTACTTTGGCCGAGTAGCTGAGTACCGAGTACTCGGCCACTGACTACTCGGCCGAGTACCGAGTAGTTGTATAGTAAAAAAATAAAACACTGATGTGCGCATCATGTGAGCTTAGGTATACATATATATAAATATACCTGTGTACACATATCTATACCTGTGTGTACATATAATATAATATACATATCTATATTAATAAAATAACAAATCGCTCTGTCTGTGTGTGTGTGTGTGTGTCTGCGATAGTTAGCGAAAACTACGGTACGTACAAAGCTCAAAAATTTTCTCAGAGTAGCCCAATATCTCTCCTGATGCACCTGACGCTCAGAATTTCAAAATTCTATTTATTAACTGAGTAATTAATTAATTTCCAAACCTCACTCTCATAAAAAATCGGTTTTTTTAAACTTTTTTCCTTTTAATTCTCTTATGGTTGGTTGGTTGCATAAAATTTTCGCAGAAATAATTTTAAAAACTGAGACTGACCTTTAAAATTCAGACTGGCAAACTGTCAGTTTAAATGAGGAATTTTTTTTTTTTTTTTTTTTTTTTTTTTATCACATCTGCTGTACGCCATGGAGGAAAAAGATAGGTGGTGGCGAAGTAAACCGAAAAAAAGAAAGGTTTGCAAGATTAAACCATTTATCGCTGAAATTTTAATGTTTCAAAATAAAGCACGAGGAAGAAATTTTGTATTAATAAGACGGATTGGAAGAAATGAATTACAGCTGAAGCATATTTTACGAAGAAATCGTAATTTTTTTAAATGTTTTTTTCTATTACATTATTTATTAAAATAAATGTTTGCTTTTAAAATAATTGAAATTGGAAAATTAAAAATAATTAAATGTCAAAACAAAATTAAATAAAATATTGAAAACATATTATTTGAAGTAAAAAATTGTATTACTAAAAGTTTTCTCTTTTTTTTCAGAAATTTTTAATACTTTATAACGTAGATGAAAAATGTTTATGATTTAACAACATATTTATAATTCCATGTCAATATATAAACTATAGTGATGAAAAGATTCTTTTAAAATCATGCATGAACACTTAAATAATAATATTAATCTAAAATCTAGATTTCAGAGTGCAGATGATTTTAAGACATTAACGAAAGAATGTTGATTTTTCAAGCAAAGTCTTAAATGATGCTTCTATATTGATATTTCAAAGTCATACGATAAAAATAATCAAATAATTCTTGCCTATGATTGATCTAATTGTATCTTTCATGCATTCTGATCGTGTATTACAGGCAATAATGGTACAAAACGTTATTTTTTAAATGAAATTTTAGTCATCTATTCAATAACAATTTAAAAGGTAAAAAACAAAAACAAAGAAATACTGGTTTAAACCAGTTTGAATTGATCGGATGAGTCATTAGCTGTGTTCAGTAAAAAAGATTACACAACACTTTTCTATGAGTTTATTTTTTTAATCATTGATTAAATTTAAATGTGTTCTATTCAATTTAAAATTGTAATATGGCTTTAATTTGTTTTTAAAACAAAAATAAAATAGCTGTTTGGCGTACAATTGTTTGTATCCGTAAACGATTCATTCACCATAATAAATTATCAAATAGCTAAGTAAATTATCTATCAGAAATAGCCATAAAAATAATAGTAGCAAAACTGATTATAACCTTAATGTTTAGACTAATTTAAACATAACCCGATTCCAACCAGAAAAAAAAAACAGACCCTACTCCGATCCATGATACACAAAATTTCCGTGAGTATAAACCCGACCCTGACCTAAAAATTCTGTTTGGGAAAAACTATGGATTTGATAACTGACCCGAACCAAATCTGAATCCCGCAAAAATGTTCAAATGAAGCATAACCCGATTCAAACAAGGAAAAATAATTTTCGTGGGCATGAAATCTGACCCGAACCTAAATATTTTCTTTAAAAAAACCCGAAATATGACTCGAACGAAATCTGAAACCGATAAAAATATTCCAGGGAACTATAACCCGATCCCAGCAAGACAAAATACTTTCCATGGTCATAAACCCGACTCAAACCTAAAAAACTTCGTTTGAAAAATCCTGAATTTTGACCCAAATCACATCTAAATGTGACCAAAGTATTCGAAAGAACCATAACCGGATTCGAGTAAGACAAAATAATTTCCGAGGACATGAACCCGATACGAACCTAAAACTCCCATTCAAAAAAAAATACCTGAAATTTGAATCGAACCAAATCTGAATCTGACAAAACTATTTCAAACAAACGCAACCGGATCCAAACAAGACAAAATATTTCCATGGACATGAACACAATCCGAACCCAAAAAATTTCTTTGAAAAAATTGCGAACTGAACGAAATCTGAACTTGGCAGAAATATTCCAGGGAAGCATGTCCTTATTCGAACAAGACATAATTATTTCCGTGAACATGCAAGAAGACCCGAACTCAACAGTTATATTTGAAGAAAAAACTCGAAATCTGAATTGAACCAAATCTGGACCTGACAAAAATATTCCAAAGAACTATAACCCAATCCAAGCAAGACGAAATAATTTCTATGGACATAAACCCAACTCGAACCTAAAAAATTCGATTTGAAAAAAACTGAAATTTGACCCAAACCACATCTAAATTCGACCAAAATATTCGAAAGAATCATAACTGGATTCGAGTATGACAAAATAATTTCCGTGGACATGAACGAGATCCGAAACTAAAAATTCTATTTGAAAAAATACCTGAAATTTGAATCGAACCAAATCGGAACCTGATAAAAAATATTCCAAAGAATCGTAACCGGATCTGAATAAGACAAAAAATTTCCATTCACCTGAACCGAATCTGAACCTAAAAAAATTCTTTGGAAAAAAATCACGAAATCTGAACTGAACCAAATCTGAACTTGAAAAAAATATTCCAGTGAAGCATGTTCTTATTCGAACAAGGCAGCATAATTTCCGTGAACACGCAAGAAAACCCGAACCCCAAAAATTCCATTTGAAGAAAAAGCCGAAATCTGAATTGAAACAAATCTGTTCCCGACAAAAATATTCCAAAGAACCATAATTGTATCCCAGCAAGGCAAAATAATTTCCATGGGCGACCGAACATTATAACTCAATATCAAAAAATACCTAAAATCTGAACCCGACAAAAATGTTCTAATGAATCATAATTAGATCCGAACAAGACAAAACAATTTCCATGGACATGAAACCAATATATGGTTTGGTAACATTTAGGTTGCAATTACATTACGGTAAGAACTTTGATTATATTTAATATCCTGTTAGGTTACAGTTAGGTCACGGTTAAGTTAAAGTTAGGTTAAAGTTAAATCGCATTTGTTTTATGGTTAGAATAAGGATATGTTACAATAAAGTGAAAGCTAGGTTACATTTATGCTATATTTAATTTACGGTAAGGTACTGTTAAGTCAAAGTTAGGTTACAGGCAGGTTATGGTTACGGTAAAAAAGTTTACGGTTAGGAATTTATCCATAGAGTGGACATTATGCATTTGATTAGATTAAAAATAACACTTACTTTTGTTAAATGGTCCTGAAATTATAATACTACATACCAGCACTTTAGCTACGAGCGAGTATCGATTTCATTCATGATATAGTCGGATTTAAGAGTGATATAATTACTTTGAAATTCAAAATATTTCACTTGGGATTTCTATGTGAAAAAAAAAAAAATAATTAGTTACGTGACTTAACAGTGATTTTTGATAAATATCAACACTTTAACACGAAAATTACGCAGTCGTTGGATACATATTCCCTCCCACATTTCTCATCGTTCATTTTGAGTATTTTTAGAGCTTAACATTAGCTGTTTTTTAAACCGATTTTTCACACAGTCAGTGGCCACGTATTTCAGACAATGCATTTCTGCATGTTTCGAGTTAATGATAAAATCATACAAATTTCAAGTTCATTTAATATTGTTAATACTTACCCGGGCAACGCCGGGCGGGTCAGCTAGTATAGTATAAACAAATTAACTCATTAAATTTGAAATTTATCTGTGCACCTTTTAAAGACAATTTTTGATAGTTCAAAACTAATAAAAAAGGAGAATTGATACATGACAACTACAGTTATTAACTAATGTAAAATTTAAACATTCTTTAACCTTCCAATTTATTCCAACCATTGAAATCTATCAAAAATAAAAATGTTTATTGGTTACTCTAACAATTCATTGAATAATGCAAACATTTCGTATTTATTTTGTAACTGTCTGTACCTTATTTTCTTCTGATTAAAAAAAATGTATTGGCTTTGCAGTTTCTTTTCATTTTTTATGTGTACAGATTATATTATGTTATTTTAAATTTATTATTTTTTAAATATCTCAGTAAAAAACTAACCTTTTTCAATGGAAATTATAAATGTGCAAATTAAAATTGCCTTAAAAAGCAAGCTCTGAAATTGATAAGTTTAGATGATCTGGAACTTAAAAATGCACCAAAAAAACAAACAAGTTGGGAATTACACGTGAAGCGTAGCAAATGAAGTGCGTTCGTACGATAACGAAATTTTAAAAATATTGCTCTCATATATCAATCTCATAAAATTGTAAATAATTACAATTAAAACGCGCAATAAAAAATCTCCCTATACCATTATGTAATGGAATATTTTTGTGTGGCCTTGTAAATCAATAACAAATATTCTTTGCACCACAGATTATGCAAAATGTATATTATAATATGTACTTTATAGATGCATATCAATTCTATTACGTTCGAATGAGTATAACACCATTAAAATGCATTTGAAACATTTTCCCCCATTAACCGTAATGTAACGGAACACTTTTGATTGTCCCTATAATTGAACTATGCATCCAATTTTGATAAAATGTGAAATAACTCGACAAAATTATGTAATAATTATGTATTTAAAATTTCAAACGATTAAAATGCATTTGAAACTTTTTTTCCCCATTGACTGTAATGTAATGGAATCCTTTTGATTGTCCCTGTAATTGATCTATGCATCTGATTTTCATAAAATTTGAAATGACTCGACAAAATTATCTAATAATTATGTATTTTAAATTTCAAATGATTCAGTTGGGTAGTTTTTGCATTGTTATATGTGGACAGACAGGCGGACGGACTGAACGACAACAATAGGTGCTACGTATTTACATAATTACGAATGCACCTAAAAATAAATATGAGAATGCTAATGTCAACGAACCAAAAGAGAAAATGCTAGCAAAAAGTTCATCTATTTTCTGGCAATGTTTTGAGGAAATTGTGAATGAACAAAAAGATTGTGGCACTAGCACTAGTTTAAAATCACCACATGAAGAATTGGTACAAAAAGAGTTACAGGCTTTCTTAACAGAAGACTTGTAAAACTGACACTCTATTTGCATGGTAAGGGGAAAAAAAAAAAAAAAACTTTTTCGATTATGTACAACTTTGCAAAAAACTCTTATATGCACCTTCAACAACTGTTTATTCTGAACATAATAGAGGCCGGCCAAATTTATAGTAGTAAAAGAAATGCCCTGTCTACTGATAATGTAGAATGTTTGGTGTTTTTGCACCATAATTTGAAATATAATAAATTTAATTATTAATTTTTTATTGCATTTATTGTGTTTTGAGTTTCTTTATCCAAAATAAGTCGTTTCTGTTTTCCTATACATAAAAAAGTATTTTTATTTGTATAAATGTGAAATTTTTTTAGGGATTTTGTTCTTAACTTTTTTTATATTTTGTAGACATATTGTTAAATACAGAGTAAATAGTTTTATGAATTACTACATATATTATACATTGATATTCGAATAATTTTTACAGATCAGTTATCAATTCATATGCTTAAAAAATGGAATTCTTACAACTACTCGGTATTGGTCGAGTACTCGGGAAATTGGCCAAGTAGGCTGAATACCGAGTATTTACCGAGTACTCGGTACGGCTCTAGTTTTGATTTAAGCTTCTAAGTGTTTGAAACGTAATATTCCATTCTAAACTCCAGGTTTCAATGCAATGTAAGCATATTATCAATGATATCAGTTATATCTTGAATTTTTTGAGAAATAAATTTGTACTTTCTTCTTGGAAAAGCACGAATTCAGTCATATTAGCGAGAATTACATATTAAAATACATACAAAAGGAAATAAAAATAAACAAATCTGTAATTTTGTCCCTACATCTGAACTGAAAGTTTCATTTTTTTATATCTGCAATGATGTGCAGATTTTAGGTAGTCTATTGTATCTTTATCCTGCATTACAAAACTGGATTATCTGCAAAAATAGTTAAAAGTAAAATACTTGTATTGCGTGTAAAATACAATGCTGCAATAAGCAATAGTGAATGATATACTTTATTCATCCATTATTCTTGCTAAATCTCATCATTTAGCAGCAGATTTTGCTTATCATAAATGGTTGATGGAAAAAGTAAGTTAGAAAAAATTCCTATTTATTTTGTATTTTATTTAAACAACTGTATTTATGAATTAAAAATTCATTTTAGTATTTAAGGTATGTTTATGTTTCTAATCACTTTTAACTTATACAAGTTACTTTATCTCATTACTAGGTCGAATCAATGAATCACAGATATACATCATTAGAGACAAACTTCTGTTTATGTTTGAAACTTCAAGAACCTGAAAATAGAAGATTTAATTGGAGAAATTCCATCCAGTGTTGATTACCTATAAAGAATTAATCTGGCTTAAAACTATCGCCCATTTAGCAGTTTTTCTAGTGAAAGGACATTTTTATACCATAGATTTAGAAAGCATATCTACTTCACAATCACAACTGTATATCAAAATTCCAAAACCTATGAATAATTTGTTTTTTCCAAACCAGTTAATTTTGAATGGATGCAGAAGGAGTTGAAAGGGTTTTTTAATTAATCACTGAAATTGTTCACTGGCCAGTGCTGCTTTCAGAAATGTTAAATTAAAAAGGTTTGAATTACCAATCCTCTTGTTAGATGATTATAATATTTAAACATCTGGCAACCACTGAATTTATTTCAAAAGCATAATGGAATACAAAGGGCTATGTTTGTAATATTTTATTATATGTTCTAAATATGTAAATTTTATTTATTTATTTTCAATTTAAAAAATCAGTAAACATTTTTTATCAGCCATTGCTAGCCTTCATCTAATAATTTGTAATTTTTTTTTCAGCAGTTTTACTTTTTAAATCTTTGCTCAATTATACATGCTTCTTTTTCAGGGATGAATTCTTTCTTATGTTTGTTTGTGTTTATCACATTGTTCCAAGTTTTCATTAACATGTTAACAATTTTGAGGAATACTATTCAAACATTTCTATAATATTTTCTTTTCTTTAACATTCATTCTATTATTCAAACAATAACAATTCTATGTCAAATTTGTACAATTAAGCTGTAAAAAATGACATTTTTCTTAAGTTATAATGAACTTTGAATCATCTTGTTTATTAATGTTGTTTTAAAAATCTTTTTTGTTCTTTTTTTTTTTTTTTAATGCATGCTTTTTTTCAGGAAATAGATTCATGTTAATCACAGTGCAATAATTTCTCATTAAAAATTAAGAATGCTCTTACGAAGCATAGTATAGAATATTTGTTATTGCCAATACCTTTTCCTTTTTAAAATTCAAAATAATTACAAAATTTGCCTTTTTCAGGATTTCAGTGTGATGACTATCAAAATCTTTTCACATCTGCTGAAACTGTAACATCATATAACAGAACTTATCACAATGAGGATGCTCTTGGTCGGTTTAAATGCAAATTCTGTCATTATTCTACAAATATTAAATGCAACTTAAGGAATCATTTACTTGTGCACTCTGGTGAACGTCCTTACAAGTGCGAAGTATGCAATCATAGTTTTTCACTACCACATCATTTAAGACGGCACATGCTTATACATACTGGAGAGAAACCTTATACATGTAACGTGTGCAACATGCAATTCAGACATGCACACAACCTAAAAAAACATATGTGTAAACATTTGTAATATGTACATGTCATATGCTTAGATGTTATGGTAAATTATCCATTTCTTTATTAATTCATACCAATTGTTTTGAGAACTTTATTTATGTAATGCAGAGTACTTTCAATATGTTTTTTTTAATAAATTTCATAATGCATATATTTTACAAACACAGTAATTTCTTTAAAAAAAATTTTAATGCTTTCCAAAACAATTACAAAAGGTTGGAGTCCAGTTTGTCTGGTTGTCATATCTATCTGTCTGCACTCTAACTTGTGTAAATATACTCAAAATGCCATGTAATTAATACATGTCATTTACCATAGCATTTTCTGTATTGAAAATGAAGTCTGTTGTTTACAAAAGCATTTAAAAGAATTCTGTTATATGTCTATGAGAAAAAATTGTTTGTAGTTTATTTTAATGATGTTGTATATTTCAAACTTATTGATGTACTTTGTTATTGTTTGCCACAAGATGCTTTTTATAGAAGTATGGTAGGCTTAATATTTATCACCTACTTATAGGGGCATACAAATAATTTGCTACAGCCAATGTCTTGTTCAATAATTGCTGGACGTGCATTTTCAATTGTTGTGTGCATTTTTTATTGTAACTAATGATTTTTTGCATGTTAAAAAGGTTGCACAAAAGTATTTGACTGAAATTGCTGAAGGAGAATTTTCATATCTCTTATGTATTTTGTAAATGAAATAAATGTTCATGCAGTATTAGTATGTAGCATATATGTAGGATTTAGTTTTATAGTTTCTTAAGAATTAACTTTATTTATAATGACAAATGAATACATATCTTCACTCTCTAACTTTATGCAATATTTATTACTTATTTGAATAAATAATGTGAGTTGATTTTGATAATCCATGATGAGGCATCAATTACACAACATACTCCTACATATGAATACTAAAATTATATAGAATTACTGCATGAACCTTTTGTTTGGCATCTATCAGATTTGAATTATTTTATCTCTTGATAAAATAACAAGAAAGAAAAAAAATGCATTAAGCATAGATCCAACACACTCCAATATATTCAAAATAATGTAACATACACTTAAGAACCAAAACATTATGACCACCTATCTAATAACGTGTTGACCCACTTTTGATCTGCAAAACGCTTTGGCATGGATGCCACAAGTTCTTAATAGATGACCAGAGATAAATTGAATTAGTTGTTCAAGCAGCAATCATGCATATCCAAGGTATTCCAAAATGGTTGTTTTTGAGCTCTGGGCTGCCATTGAATTATACTCGAAATATGGCCTACTGAATTAAGATCCATCGAGTTAGGTAGGGGACCAGGGTGTTAACTAGAATTCAGTATTATTATCCATGATATCCATTTTCATATATATTCTTGAAACCAGATGAGCAAAATTTGAGTGGCATTGTCTTTCACAAAGACTTCATTTGTGAAAGCAGATACTATGTAATGGTGCAAATAAACCGCAGTGATATTCAGATAGTCCATGGTGATCATGGTCTGATCTACAACAACCACAGTCTCAAGGACACCCATGAGAACATTTTCCAAAGTTTAATATTGCCACAACTGGCCTGTGTATGACCTGTTGTATAAGTAGGAGTAACAGTTTACATAGAAGACCGAATATGCAAACACAATCATTGACATATTGAAGAATGAATCATGATTCGTCCGATGAGCCAACTCTCTCCTTATGTTCCATAGTTCAGTCATTATGTTCTCGGGCCTAATGTAGTAGTATTTCACAATGATGCTTGGTCAACAGAGGCACATGTGTGGGACATTAGCTACGTATTATCACATTCAACAGTGTCAGCTAAGTTATATGCTCCGAAAGAATTCCACTTGGATCTGTATTGTATAAATTGACCCATCCCTGGTGCCAATTTGCTTTACCAAAGAGAGGAGTCTCTGGTGTTCTTTTTTGTTTGATAACACTTGATCATCCAATACGATGATTTCTATTGATGGTTTCATCATCATTTATCCACTTTGTACAAGTACTAACAACATGTCTCAAACAACCCACACATTCAGTTTCGAAGTTATCTGTTTTGAGTCGTCAGGTGACTCAATTCTGCTCTTTATTAACTTAAATCAGCAGCCTTTACCCTCAGAAGCAGAAATAAGCAAAAAAAATATTCCTGAGACTCCCTGGAAGCATTTAAATACCATTCTCAATTAACTGTGTGCCTTCCATGTCATCCATTCAAAATGTGGGGGTGGTCATAATGTTTTGGCTCTTGAGTGTATATGTAATTTAACAATATAGAAACATATTTTCTAATACATAGTCAGTAACTTGTAGTAAACTTAAGCAATGTATATCAGTTTTATTATTTGTGAATAGTTTAACATAAGTAAAATGTGTCACAAATAATGTTCCCCTTATACCATTATGTGTCAGAATTCTTTTTTTGTGGCCCTGTAAATTAATAACAAAGGTTTTTTGTGCTGCATATTCCACATAATGTATATTTTATCGTTCTTCGTAAATGCATATTAATTTCATTATGTTTCGACAGGTGTAACATCATTCAAAAATACTTGAAACTGTTTTGTCCCATTAGTTGTGATGTAATGGAATACTTTTGACTGTTCCTATGTTTGAACTATATAACCAATTTTAGTAAAATTTGAAATGACTCAACAAAATCCTGCAAAAAATATATATTCAAAAACTCAAACGATTTAATTGGGTAATAATTTTGCAAATATATACAGATGGACTGATCAGACAATGACTATAGGTTCTATGTATTTATATACCATATTTACTCGCGTATAAGGCGCATTTTTTTTCTTCAAAAAATTAGAGCAAAAATCCTAGATGCACCTCATACACTAAATAATTTTTTACTGTTGGCTGCAGTCAAACGATATACATATGAAACAAGAAATCATTCAAAGAAGATATTAAAACTCGGAAAATGTTACGTATATGAATGTATATGTATGTAATTGAAGTATTACTGCATCTTTATTTCACTCCTTGCAGTTTTTTATACAACAGAGCTAGTGACATTATCTAAACGGAAATTAGCAATTCTCTTTAACGTCACTCATTCCTATTTCCCGTCATTCTCTTACAACCCAAAGTCTAAAAATGCATTTTCGTCTTGTTTTCTGGTCTAGTGTAATGTTTGTTTCGACTTTTTTTTTTTTACTGAAATTCATTTGGTCATTCTTCATTAGCGTATCAAATTTATGGTGCGCGTTATACACGAGATTTTAAGAAATCCCCATTTTCACTTGTAAAGTAGGGGTGCGCCTTATACACGAGTAAATACGGTAATTAAGAACACACCTAAAAGCAGTTAAATTTAAAAGCACATGCCGAAATCGAAAGTGCATTTCCAACGATTATTATTCAAAGACAATATTGTAACTAATTTCTTTTGTATGTCCCTGTAAACAAATTAAAAATGCTATCAATGTTCTAATATAACCATAGTGAAATTAAATGATTTATATCAGTTTCAATACATATGCAATAGCATGTCATTAACAAACTCTGCAAACATTTTTTCTCCATAAACCATAATGTAATGGAATACTTTTGGGTGCCTCAGAAATGAACTATTTATTCCACTTTATATACAAAACCAGACATGCTTAAGGTATCCTAAATACAGTTTATCAGTTGCATGAAAATTCAAGCATATTTATGGGAGTTAGAGTGTGGACAGACGGACAGACAAACTGAATGCATAAACACTTTTTAACCTTGTTGAAATGTGTTAAAACTATCAAACAGATCAATCTCTTTCACATTTTAAATCTCCCTGTCACAAGGTCACCAATACCAGTACTTTATGGTTAGCCGAGCAGCTAACCATATCTATATGTCTGTGTTATCTATACATATATATATATATATATATATAAATGTATGTATATATATATATGTGTGTGTGTATATATGTGCATACATATGTGTGCGTATAAAACACTAGACCTTGGCTAACCGAAAAGTACTCCATATCTTTCACCATTACCATATTAAATAAAGTTTTGTTATAGTATTCTATTGGAAAGTGTTTCATAACCTATGCTTGATACATGATTTTTCTTGCTTAAATTTTACGTTTACGTTATGATTATTATAACTTTTTTATAATGATCCTTTTTTTTTTTTTTTTTTTTTTTTTTTTAATAGATGATTTTGATTGCTTAATTTTGTTACAAAATTTTTAACAAAGTGTTATCCATTTCCTAGGCACCAATCACAATTTTGTATAAGAATTGTACTGTTAAGAATTCAACCTTTAGATATGGTCATAAAAAAATCTATTTAGGGAAAATAAGAAAAGAAAAAGTTTGAGTTTTCTCCAAAAATTGACTCTGAACAGTTTTTTCTAAAATAAATTGAATGAAAATAAATGTAACTAAAAATTTTACAATGATTGATTTCAGTACAGTTATGATAACAAACCAAAAATAGAATTAAAAGAAAGACATATGAAAAAATCCTTGCTGGAGTTCTGAATTTATCTAAATCGAATGAATCCAACAATGACAATTCAATACATAATCTAAATACAAGGAATCAGTGTCATCAAAATGTGCTGTGGAGAGTTTGAAAAGCTCATGAATATGTCTCAAAAGACATAGCATGGTTTATATATATTATTTATAAGTAATTAAAGGGAAAAAAAAGTGCAAATCAATTTAATTTCAGCCATTTAAAATATAACTTATTGATTTTTTCTCCTAAAAAATTAATAAATTTTAAAAATGATTGATGTTATTCTTTAGAAGAAAAAAAAAGGTAAGCCTCTTTCTATTATTATCGTCTTTTTATTATTATTGTAGCTATCTTTTTATATATTAGGCATGACAAATATTCTTTCAAAGCATTTGTAATATGCAAACTTGATTGTAATTATAATTTATGTTTAAAAAAGTAGCTGCTAATCTTTAAAGATTTAGTGACATAAAAGTTTAAGCATAGAAATCATAGCAGCTATTTTTTTTTTAATTTTACTTTCATCATACCTGCTACTTTCTTTTTTATTATTATTGATTGGCTCATGTACTTTAAGATTTTAAAATTGTGTTCAGGAATCATTTTAATTCTTTATTTTTTCATTTCTAAACCCTCTTACTCATATTTGTTGCTGTTTCGTACTATTAAGCTGAATTCCATAAAGCATAAACAACAGTAAACTAAGACAATTTCAGTTTCTATGCTTAGGTTAAAAGTTTAAGAGTAAAGCATGATTATCAAAACATTTCAATATAATAGTTGTTTATATAAAATTCAAATATTGGTGGTACTTTTATGTTAGCCAAATACAAATGTTAGATTGCCAAAAAATGTTCCTATTATCATTTTTATTGCATTTATTTAATTTAAAATATGAACTTTTCACTCATATTACTTAAAATTCATAACCTCCATTAAAAATACATGTATTTACATTAAAAAAAAAAAAAATATTTACTCATTTAAAATAGGTGTATTTATCTTATCTATATATTTAAAAGACCTGGCTGATTTTTTAGTCATCAGCCCTGAGCTTTCTATTGGCCCAATTTTGATAATTATCTTTTTAAATGTAAGCTGTTTATGTGTAGATGTGCCCATTCTGTCTAATTTTTAATTTATTTCCATTTTTATATTTTATTTTTAATTTTAAAAGCTTTTTCATGACATTTCTTTAAAACAGTGGCAACAGGTTGAGCTTTTCTCACTATAATAAAATTCATTTTACTTTATTATTTTCCACCAATCAGGAGCTTGATCTCATCGGTAAATCTAAAATCGCTCAAAAGAAGAAAAAAAAAAAAGATGTTTTTTGTAAAATTTAATTCTAGTTTCATTTAAAAAATAAATACATAAATAAACTTTTTGAATGGGAGTTTTACTTGTCCTTAGGAAGTTCTGTACAATGAATACATGAATTAGTAACACGCATTGCATTACATAAATAAAAGTATCATTGAAGGTTGTTATCTAGGCTTAAAATCTGATCATTCATAAAATATGTTTCCTGTGTCTTTATGTATGTGCAAATCATGCATGTTTTTAAGGGTTAATAGCTCAGCTATTTACCAACAAATTTTTTGAAACTCGTAATCAACAATCCTTTAATACTTCTACGATAATATGTACTTCATACACTCCTCAGTTCCTTAATTTTAGTTTCAGTAGGTTCGGAAATAGAGATTGAGGGTCATATTTCTGCATTACACTTTTGAGGGTATATCTGAAAATAAAATACCTAATATTGAAATAAATGTATTTTTGAGCTTGGCATTACAAAAGTGATATCCCACATGATATAGAAACAAAAGATTTCTTTCAAATAACTTAATTAGCCCTTCTACATTTCTTCTAAATATATTTGTGAATGTTTAATAATTTGTAAATAGATGGCAGGTTTATAGCCTTTATTACTTCAGCCAATTTGAACTTTCCACATTCCATAGTTTATGAGTAAAATGATTGTGATAGATGGGCAAGACACAGGAATTATCTTATAATGGTTCACTTTTTAAATACAGAACCTTTAAAAAAGAAGAAAAAATGCCATCAGTCAAAAAAGTTCATTTCTTCATCACTATATATTTTTTTAATTTAAACACATTAAAAAAAACAAAAGCTGCTATTGACAAGATTTTCATCCAGCTAATACAAAGATTACTAAATAATTACCTAAGTGATTAAGAACTTTGATATAATTACTGCTATCACTTATTTATCTTTTAATTGTAAATGCTGTTTTCTAAATCTGTTTGTTTTTATTTGTGCATACTTATTATTTTTTCTTTTGAAGAATAAAGAAAGAATTCTTGTTTATCAAAATGCTATAATTCCTCTTTAAAAATCTACACATAATTGTTAATCTGGAATATTTGTGTTGTTATTATTATGGCTGAAATTAATTTTAAATATTTCTTTTCAGGATTTCTGGGTGATGAATATCAAAATCCTGCTGGAACTTTAACATCGTATAGCAAAACTCATCCTATTGCAGATGTTCATGGACGTTTTAGATGTAATCTTTGTCCTTATTCTACAAATATTAAATGCAACTTAAACAACCACTTGTTTGTGCATTCTGGTGAACGTCCTCACAAATGTGAAGTATGCAATCGATGTTTTACTCTTTTACATCATCTAAAACGTCATATGCTTATACATACTGGGGAAAAACCTTATATATGTCATGTGTGTAACATGTCTTTTAGACGAACAACTAGCTTAAAATTACATATGTCTAAACATATGTAATGTGTGTGCTGCATATTTATATATTTTATGACAAATTATTCATTGTTCTTCAATTGTTGAAACTGTATGAATTTTCGTGGTTATTTTCAGAAACAAATAATTTTATATTTATATTATTACTGTTTTAAGTTGCATAATTAATTAATAAATTGCTTATTGCGTTAATGGATTGCAATATAAATCACTTTATCTATCTTTTTCTTCAAAATATTATTACAGATATGTATGTAGTTCCAGTATACTAAGAGAGATAGATCTCTTGGATAGCAGAAACAAATTAATCATTGAAACTTTGTCTGTAAGGAGTCGACCAGAAATAATGAGCTAAAGCAATATGTGTGCTCACAGAATTCTGCATTTTATTTTTGAAAGAAATCGTTTTTAGTATTAAATAATTTAGATTATTATAAAATGACACAATGACTTTTTATTTCTTATTAATACAATATACTCCCTCTAATCAGCACAAAGCAAAACATTTGTGCTTGCAATGTTCTGCGACGAAATTCAACTGATCAAAAAAGTTCTGCGGGAATGAAAAAGAAAGACACAATGGGATTTTTTTTATACATGAAGAATTGTGAGTGTATCTTTATAGAAATACATTTTTGTGCATATCTTCAATGAAATTTGATTTTTTTTTTTTTTTTTTTTTTTTTTTTTTTTTTTTTTTTTTTTTTTTGCGGCCTTTTGATGAAATTTGTGGGGGGTTTTTTTTGTGGTCTCTTGACAAAATTTGTGGGGTCTTTTCATGCTCTTTTGTCAAATTTGTCATTTTTTGCACTTTTCTGATGAATTTTTGCTTTTTTGTGATGATTTTTCCTTTTTTCATGATTTTTTTAATGACATTTGCCTCTTTTTCCCCTAAGGGAAATCAAACAACAAAAATATATACTTGATAAACGTCAATAGATGTGAAATTTTCTTACATTTATGATTAAAAATGATTTTGTGGATGTGTCAAAAAGTTACTATAGTTTCCAAAATAGCTGTAATAATATTAATAATTAAAACATTTGGAAAAGTCTGAATTTTCAGCATTTTGTTGTATGTATGTTTCATATTTTATAATGTACATAATATATTATGTTTATGTGTATAATATGTGTGTAATTTATCATGTGGCGAATAATTTTTTAATGATATCAATCAATTATCCATGTTAACAATTTATTTATTTATTATCTAAAATCCAACTTAAAAAAATTAAGGTAAAATGTGTGTATATATGTGTATTTTGGAGTTTTTGGCATTCAAAAGTAAAAAGTATAACATTTAAGAATATGTTTTTAACTTATATGTATTTTGACCAACGCATGTTTAAGATTGGGAGAGGGAGGGTCAATTTTACATATTTGGATTGTCCCTTCTTCAGGTTCTCCAAAGCTGCTATGCTGGGACTTTTTGTGCCATTTTTAATTAACAAAAAAATCTGAGTCACTAGGGTATAGGACCTATCTTGGACTATTCATTAAATTTTCAGACTTTTATGTGTTAAATTTTCCTAGCCATAGCAGACACACAAACAAACATTTTTTAAAAATTAGTATATGGATCATATGTCAATTTTATGAAATGCCTGTAAATTATTATATGTTAAAAAATAAGATGTTACTCTTGTGACTGTAATTCTTTTCTAAGTGAGATTATAATCTTTCATGATTCAATTTCATATTCTGAAATTTCTGTATAAACATCTTTTACAATCTTGGAAAAATATGCTGCGAGATTTGAAAATAAAATCTTTAGAATATAAATGTGAATGTTTAAATATTTTATGCATTTAAATATCAGTGCCTGCCTTCATATGAATGCTTCTTAACTTAAGCTTAAAATTGACTGCAGATTTTAATTTTAAAGTTCAATATCTTTTTCTAATTAACCTTTAAATGCATAGTGTAACTCAGGAGTTACATCGCCTTTTTTTGCCATTTGGTGATTTCTACTAGTCTTGTGATGAACTATTATGTGTTACTTACATATGAAAATATTCATTTAACCTTTCCGGCACAGAGTAAATCTGTTTGAAATAATTAACTTACACCAGAATTTATAAATGAATTTAATAGAAAATATAAACTTGCTTATTTTCAGGTACATTATAAAATGAAAATTTTAATTAAATATTCTTGGTGCCAGTGAAATTAAAATTAGGTGTTCCCTTTTTTAAGGTTACTGTACCAGAAAGGGTTAAGGCTATGAAATCTCTTTTGTTCTGATTTATTATTACAGAGAAGCTATAACATCTTTCGTTAACATTGTTTGTATATGCTAAACTGGTATTTTTTCTCTATCTTCTTTATTTATAGAAGTGGATGAACTACCTTCCCTGACTCTTAGGTTTGATTATTTAGTCACCTGAACCTCTCTTCTCCTCAATTCAAACAGTATGTTTCAATGTTATTTGATATTAGAAATATATATATATATATATATATATATATATAAACAGTGCAGTTAAACATTGAAATTCCATAATCTTCAGTGTTTCATTATTCAGAAAGTTTTGGTTGTAGGGAAAAAAAAAAAAAAAAAACTGCTGAACTTGATTTGTGTATTTCTTGAAATTTGAAGTATCTTTCTATCATCAGCATTTTAAACGATTATCACCATTACTTCTATTTTTTACTATCCCGTATTATATAATTTGAAGAATATTTTAAAATCTTATGCATACTTTTTTTTTTTTTTTTTTCAGAATGGATACAGCAATATTGAAATTTATGTATTTTCAAATATATTATATTTATAGGGAGTCTTTACCTACAAAGAGTTAGTTTAATTATGAATTTTATTAAAATAAATAAGCAAAGTCAGGTGATTGTCCTAGGCATTAAAAATTAAGGTGCGAAAACTAGACAAAATGTTTGATTAAAACTTAATAACTTCTTTAAAAGATATCATTCATAGAGGTGCTCTTAAAATCATGCCTGGACTATTGTGGCTACAAAATCTGCCTCTATAAATTCATCACAAACAAGAAGCCAAAACTTGCAATAACCCAATATTTTCTTTTTATGAATATTAAAAATTAAAAATAGAGTATCGTATGGAATACCATCTGTATGTAATGACCTAAAGGATTCAATAAATAAGTGAAACAAAAATATTGCACATAATTTCTCTTTTCCATGAAATATTAGCCAAATTTTGAAAAACCAGAAAGAAAATCTTGGCACCTGGATCTGTTTTCTTCTAGGTTCTAGATTTCAGCCTAATGGATAATCTACTTCTATTTATAAAGCAGTAATTATTAATACTGCAAACTATTGAAAACATTATAAGAATTATGTCATTGAATAGTTGTTGTTGTGCAGTGTAAACATTTTAAAGTAAGTATATAATTTAAAATTATAATTTTTTTAAAGAAATTTTTGTTATGTAATTCAGGAATGGCAGTATTAGATTATGCCCAACAGAAGCATAAATAATTTTTTCAACCTTTCTGGTAGATATTACAAGTTATTCTCTTTATTACAAATAATGAAATTAACATTATCAAAAATAGACTCAATTATAATATTTTCCGAACAAAATAAAAAATTACATATTAAAGGGTTAGCTGATAGATAAATATAGGCCAGCATTTCCCATCCCTTTTTCTTTCATGTACCTCTTTCTTGAATTTTTATTTTGCAGTAACCCCATTTTTCATAAACATGCACCCCCCCCCCTCCTCCTCACCCACTCAAATGGATAGTGCAAACATGCTTTTTTTTTTCTCTCTTCAATTAGTAATCTTATCATAACCATATATTAAATTGGTACAAATCACATTGATAGATTTCTAACATTTTTGTGTCTTTTCTAACCAGTTTTCTGATTTCTGTCATTATTGATATTATTTTCATATACCTGCAGTAGGCTCACCACATACCCCCTGGGATACCTGTACCCCAGGTTAGAAACTGCTGATCTTGGCCTTTTTTTAAAAAAAAACTAATATCTTTGTAAGTACGTGGCGCCAAGGTCTGACTTAGACTGTGGGGGGCTTTGGTCAAACATTATTCAGGGGAGTCTCCCTTCTATCTTTTGAAAGTTTTCGTAAATTATGCGGGAGTGACTAAAACTTAACTTCATACTTATTGTATGTATACATAAATTTCATACCAAGTATTATTCACATTTATTTGCAGAATAGTGCAAGAGAGATAACTTTAAGAAACTATCGAATATACTTTTTTTCGTTTATAGGAATATAAAGATAAATGTAAGCTATTACAACATAATTACAGTTATTTCAAGTACCCGTTGCAAGCATTTGGACGATTTTGTCATATGGAAAAGTATGTGATAGTATGCATTTAATAATAATAGCAACAAATTTCAATGCCTGTTATATTGTTACTGCATTCCTCATAATGTACTAAAAGACTTTGGTATAAAATTTTCGACTATGACAAATTCTTTTAAACAGAAAGCAACAGGTAAGAGAATTGTTAGATTACAGTTATATTTTAATGAAATTTATGCATTTAATTTTTTTTTAAATGAAATTAGTAAGGAGGAAATTAAATACCACAAAATTAAAAACACTTTATATTAAAATTAGAGATGGGACGAATAGTGATTTGGCCGAATACCGAATATTCGGCCAAATTTTAGGCCGAATAGTAAATTTTTTTTCCAACAAAGAAAATAAATTTTTATTATATATAATTTCAAAAATAGGAGCTCATTAATAATTATTCTTAAATGTACTTTTAAATGTATTTTTAAATTTGAAAAACTTATTTTAACACAAAAAAATTATGAAATTGCATTATATCCTTTATCCTAATGTACATCAGATTGATTTTCAGCAAATCAAGATGGGAAAATATTTCCATTAAAATATGAAGAATGTACTTCACTTTTACTATCAATTGATACTTTATCCAAATCAATTACTTAACAATTACTTAATATCCAAAATCAATAATATTCTTAATCTCTCTCTCTCTCAGAACTCACAAGAACATATTTTCTGAAATAACATTTAATGAAGTAAATTTGATCATTTAGAGTTTGTGTCCATAGTGATGAGCAAATTTGTAAGAATGAGACTGTTCTGAAATCAGATGCCAAGCTTTAAATTACAAATTACGTTAAGGCAAAAGGTTATGCATAGTAGAATGCATGTGTTAACAAAATCTTTGATATTTGAATCGGCACATACAATATTCAACTTCAATAATTAAAAATATATACATAATAATGTTACATATTTAAGTCAATAATTATGCAAATAATTATTTAAAAGTGAAAACTATAGAATGAAAAAGTTATTTTGTTGAGTATTTAGAATTTATCTATAATAATAAAGAGAGAAGGATGTTTGTCTGTCAGCGCTGTTCTGAAGAGACTACTGCACGTAGCGTTACAAAATTTGGAAGGAAGGTACTTTTTTACATGTAGTTTTGCACCTCGAAGCCCGATTTTCGATTTTTTGTTTAGATTTTTTTTAATAATTTTTTTAGGCGATTTTTAGCGTTATTTTTGCAGTTTTATCCCATTAGTGAAAGGAATACGGTTTCATTCTTTTAACCCAAAATAGCAATTTTTTTTCTCTTTTCAACAAAGTTTATTCGGAATTTGTACAGCGATTTTTGAATTTTTAACGAATTTTTAATGCGATTTTTAGTGTTTTTTCTCATTTTGCGGCTATTTTTTGAGATTGACAAAAAGAAAATCGTTAACACTTTTAGCCTAATGCCCTAAATTTTGTGTTTGTTACGATTTTTAGATTTTAACGATTTTTAATGCGATTTTCAATGCGATTTTTAACGTTTTTTAAAGATTTTTGCGTTTAGCATCTATTTTTTTCATAGTTGTTCTATCAAAAACTTGAGCTGTTGAGAATGCAATAAGTAGTATTTTTTTGTGAAATCTACCTAAAATGTCAAAAATTTATGTACCACTATTTTCGAATAGCAATTTCATAAACTATCTTAAATTCTTGCTTAAGATCGCTACCCCCTCGAGTTATATATCACCTGATAGGTTATTTAAAAGAGTATGGTTTTGACAAAGTTTTTGAAGAATAGAGTGCTCTACCTCGTGGTGGAAAATGGAACTAATAGAACGCTATTTTTTTAAATCTATAATAATAAAGAGAGAAGTTTGTGTGTGTGTCAGCGCTGTTCTGAAGTGTCTGCTGTACGTAAAGTTACAAAATGTGGAGGGAAGGTACTTTTTTACATGTAGTTTTGCACCTCGAAGCCCGATTTTCGATTTTTTGTTTAGATTTTTTTTAATAATTTTTTTAGGCGATTTTTAGTGTTATTTTTGCGGTTTTATCCCATTAGTGAAAGGAATACGGTTTCATTCTTTTAACCCAAAATAGCAATTTTTTTTCTCTTTTCAACAAAGTTTATTCGGAATTTGTACAGCGATTTTTGAATTTTTAACGAATTTTTAATGCGATTTTTAGTGTTTTTTCTCATTTTGCGGCTATTTTTTGAGATTGACAAAAAGAAAATCGTTAACACTTTTAGCCTAATGCCCTAAATTTTGTGTTTGTTACGATTTTTAGATTTTAATGATTTTTAATGTGATTTTCAATGCGATTTTTAACGTTTTTTAAAGATTTTTGCGTTTAGCATCTATTTTTTTCATAGTTGTTCTATCAAAAACTTGAGCTGTTGAGAATGCAATAAGTAGTATTTTTTTGTGAAATCTACCTAAAATGTCAAAAATTTATGTACCACTATTTTCGAATAGCAATTTCATAAACTATCTTAAATTCTTGCTTAAGATCGCTACCCCCTCGAGTTATATATCATCTGATAGGTTATTTAAAAGAGTATGGTTTTGACAAAGTTTTTGAAGAATAGAGTGCTCTACCTGGTGGTGGAAAATGGAACTAATAGAACGCTATTTTTTTAAATCTATAATAATAAAGAGACAAGTTTGTGTGTGTGTCAGCGCTGTTCTGAAGAGTCTGCTGTACGTAAAGTTACAAAATGTGGAGGGAAGGTACTTTTATACATGTAGTTTTGCACCTCAAAGCCCGATTTTCAATTTTTTTGATTAGATTTTTTTTTGATAATTTTTTTAGCGATTTTTAGCGTTCTTTTTGCAGTTTTATCCCATTAGTGAAAGAAATACAGTTTCATTGTTTTAACCCAATATAGCAATTTTTTTTCTCTTTTCAGCAAAGTTTATTTGGAATTTGTACAGCGATTTTTGAATTTTTAACGAATTTTTAATGTGATTTTTAGTGGTTTTTCTCATTTTGCGGGTTTTTTTTTTTTTTTTTTTTTTTTTTTGAGATTGATAAAAAGAAAACCATTTCAAACTTTTAGCCCTAAATTTTGTGTTTGTTACGAATTTTAGATTTTAACGATTTTTAATGCGATTTTCAATGTGATTTTTAACGCTTTTTCAAGATTTTTTGCGTTTAACATCTATTTTTTTCATAGTTGTTCTATCAAAATCTTGAGCTGTTGAGAATGCAATAAGTAGTTTTTTTTTTTTTTTCGAAATTTACCTAAAATGTCAAAAATTTAGTTACCACTATTTTCGAATAGCAGTTTCATAAAATATCTTAAATTCTTGCTTAAGACCGCTACCCCCTCGAGTAATATATCACCTGATAGGTTGTTTAACAGAGTATCGTTTTGATAAAGTTTTTGAAAAAAAGAGTGCGCTAGCTGATGGTGAAAAATGGAACTAACAGAACGCGATTTTGTTAAAATTTGGAAGTATAACAATGTGATCTATTTTAAATTTTAAAATGGTTTATAATACATGATAAAAAATGTAAACAAAGAATGGTGTGACACATTTCAAGGTGCGTGAAAGGAGGGGCGCGAACAAAATTAGGAAATGTAATAAGGAGATCTGTTTTACACTTTAAGGTAGTTTATAACGCATCTTACAATTTTTAAAGTACAGCTCATATTCAAAATATTAGAATAATTACCTTTTTTTTAGAAATTGAAAATATCATTTGGTAATTTAATATCTTTTAATGAAAATATGCAAACGATATTTTTATTAAGAACTTATTGTTGATTAAACTTACTTGTTATCTTAAATTTAATATCATTTTTGAAAAGATTAATTGCAAAAAAAAAATTATTTTGAAAAGTCAAAATATTAGAATATTTATTCAAGTGGTTCAAAATATTAGAATATTTCACATTAATTCTCCTTTAATTATTACCAATTTTTAACTGGTGGCATCATTGATTAAATTCAGACTATTTTATTTAAAATCAGTATTCTTTTTTGCAGTTTGTTTCTTTTTCATCTTAAAATGGGCCGTGTGAGTGATATTCCTGAATCTACTAAACTTCGTATGGTTGATTTGTATCGGCACGGTAAAAATCAATGTTTTATAGCGAATTATTTACATTGTTTGCAATCGAGCGTTAGTAAAATACTAACACAATATTCAAAAATTGGAAAATTTCAAAATAATCGCCGAAATGGTGGCCGAAAACCAAAAACATCTGCTAGAGATGACAGGAAACTGAAGCGTATAGTTAAGAAAAACCGTTTTAAAAGTGTGCGATTCTTGCACCGAAAATGGAAAGAAGAAGGAGTTGAAGTTTCTACATCGACAACATTAAGACGTCTCCATAAATTTAAATTTGAATCTCGTGTACCAAAAACAAAACCTCTCATGACTCCAAGACAAAAGCGTATAAGATTGAATTTGTGTAAATCAAGACGTTTATGGAGCAATGAAGACTGGAAAAATATATTATTTAGTGATGAAAGTATGTTTTGTGTTTCATATGGTAATCAAGGTATTCGAGTTTGGAGAATGAAGCAAGAAATTTCAGAATATTACATGATTCCATCACCAGAAGATTTATTTGAAGATGATTTCATCTTTCAACAAGATTTAGCGTCCCCGCATACCTCGGTGTCAACTAAGAATTGGTTCCGCCAACGCAACATTAAGGTACTTCCTTGGCCACCAAATTCACCAGATCTTAATCCCATCGAAAACTTATGGTGTATAATGAAGAAAAAACTTCAAGAAAATCCTCCTTCAAGTAAAACTGAGTTAGTGGCACGTATAAAGTCTATTTGGGCTAATATTGATAGAAATGTTTGTAAACACCTTGTATATAGTATGCAAGATCGATTGTACGCTGTTATGAAAGCTAAAGGGGATGCTACAAAATATTAACTACCATTTACTTCATATTCATAAGTTAATATTGTTGCGTAAAATAAAATGTTCTAATATTTTGAACCAATCTAAATTTTATTCTAATATTCTGGTGTGTTTAAGGAAGCTGTATACCTAATTTATTGTGCTGTATTTTATATTTTATAAATGTTAAAATCTTATCTAAACATTCCAGATTTAATTTATAAGAAATTTAATTGCATTTACTTAGTATAAAAAATAAATAAATGACAAATAATTTTTTCTTATTACTTTTTCTCAATTATTCTAATATTTTGAATATGAGCTGTACTTGCGATGCTCTGGAGAGACCGCTGCACGAAGTTATGTATGAAATTTTACACCTTGAAGGCCGATGTTCAGATTTTTAAATTTAGTTCATATGCGAATTTTAGTGGGTTTCGAGGCGATTTTTCCACATTAGCGAAAGGAAAAGTGGTTTCATTCTTTCGACCTAAATTAGTGAATTTTGTTCTCTTTTCAATATAATTTATTTGGGTTTCGTGCAACGATGTTTGGATTTTTAGTGAATTATTTAATGTAAATTTTGCCGCTATTATTTGACATTAGTAAAAGGAATAAATGCTTAAAACTTTCAGGCTGGTGTATTAAATTTTAGCTGTTAAGATTTATGAATTTCAGTTAATTTTAATGCGATTTTTCGAGATTTTTTGCGTTTGATGTCGGATTTTTGTCATTCATGAGATATTTCCAATTACAACGTTTTACCCTATTAGAGTAAATTTTGACCCCTGTGATTTTTTAATATTAGTGATTTTTAATGCACTTTTCAATGCAATTTTTAGAAATTTTTCGAGTTTTATGGTGATTTTTTGATATTCGGAAGTAAAAATTGATTTCAAACTTTTAATCTAATATAATTTTAGATATTTTTAACGCGATTTTTCAAGAATTGTTGTGTTCCGTGTCGATTTTTTATTATCAATAAAGGATTTCCTTTTACTACGTGATTATCCTGTCGACCAATTTCGCCAAATTATATCAATCGTGAAACAAGCCAAATTATGCAAATAGATGTAATTTTTATGTTAAATAATGAAAGAAGAGATAATTTAGAAAAACATTAATACAAATACATATAAAAATAAGAAGTAAAAACCACTTGATGACGTAACAAACATATCTAACATGTTTAATGTCAAGTGAATATGGAATTTACGATCCGCCATTATTGTAGTTTAATCTTATGGTTTGACCCAGATAGTTTCTTGGTCAACCGGATAATCAAATAGTTCAGATTTCCGATTAGAATGTTTTATCCGTTTGATGAAATTCTGATTACTGCGATTTAAAAAATAACTAGCGATATTTAGTGCATTTTTCAATGCGTTTTTAATGAACTTTTTAATGCGATTTAGTACTATTTTTTTCGATCCTCACCACAGCGGTGTTTTAACAATAAAAAATTATTTTGGTTTCAAACTTTTAGCCTAATATAGTAAATTTCACCATTTACCTTTTTTAATTTTGTCGATTTTCAATGTGATTTTTGATATATTTTGTATTCTGTGTCGATTTTTTTGTAATTCATGTAAATAAGAATGGTTGCTACATTTTACACGACTAGAATATTTTTTTATTCACGGGATGTATTTACATTTAGCGATTTTTAATGAATTTTTCAATGGTTTTATATTGTTTTTTGAATCTCACGGCTATTTTTTGAAATTTCGAAAAGGAAATTAATTTCAAACATTTACACTTCATTTAAGAATTTTGAAATTTAGTGATTTTTTAATGCAATTTTTAGCAATGTTTTCATTATTTCTCACGCTTTGCGCCGATTTTTTCATTAAAAATAATCCAACTTCAATTTTCTAACCCATCTCTTTTCAACGAAGTTTAGACGAAATTCGTGCAGCATTTTAAAAAATTTTCGAGGGTTTTTTTATGATTTTAAAAGTTTTTTCGCAATTCTTGCTATTTTTTGATGAACCCGGGCAACGCCGGGCAGAACAGCTAGTAAGAAATAATTAAACAGTTAAGAAAATATTATACTCTTGTTACTGATTGGTACTAAAAATTAAACATCTAGGCTTTAATCTAAAGCAATTCTATTTTTTGTAATTGAATTGTGCATACTAAATAAGAAACAAATTTAAATATGCTGTAAATGAATAGAAAATGGTAAAATTTAAAAAACAAATTAAATACAGTAGACTCCCTCAAATCCGCAGCACTAATAGCCACAAGTCTCTAAAATCTGTGCATATTTTACAGATGTAAACAATGAAGCTTTCAGGTCAGGTATAGGGACAAAATTTGATTTTTTATTTTTATATCAATTCTATATATATTTTAATCTGTAACTTTCATTAATATTACTAAATTCATACTTTTCATGAAGGAAGAATAAATTTATTTCTGAAAAAATTCAAGGTATTGCTAATATCAGTGGTGATCACAATCTTTTTTCAAAATGCATTTATACACTCATCAAGCTTTTTTTATTATTGGAGTTTGGTTAAACCTGAAATAAAACTTCTTTATTTTATGATTTTGATGTGAATTAGTAGTGCACCTTTATGGGGCAACTTTCATTGAATAAAAAAAAAGCATCTCATCTTTATAATAAATATTTAGTTATACAATATTGATTATTTACTTCATCTTTGCTGCTTTCAATATTTTAATCATTTTTAATTATCAAAATTTTTATTTTTTTAGTTTATTACCTTACATAATTGTTTCAATGTTTTGCTATGTTATAAGCATTCATTATAATTTCAATTGCATTATTAATTACAATCAAATTACTGTTTAAAAAATGTAAACAAATAACCTATGACCAGAAATCCGCACAACCTCTGGTCCCAAGCTGTGTGGATTTGAGGGAGTCTAGTGTGTTCATTTAATGCAAGCTATTTATTAAGTGATAAAAATCACAATTAATTCAATATTTTTAAGCAAATAGGAAAAAATCAGGGATTTAATTGTTTGAACAAAAACACTAATTTAAAAGCTTTGTCTACTTCTAATTTATTATGAAGGCTTGAATGAACTAGTCCAAAAGAAGAAAATTGTCTTTCTACTCCAGCAGATAAATGCACGGCTGTTGTTATTTGGTAAATAAATTCAATTTCAATTTTCCTGATTCTCTCTTTACCTCCCATTACATAAAAGGACTTCCAGCAATCATAATCTGTCATAATATCAGAAACTTTTTTCTCAAGCAATGGTGATTTTTGGAATGGGCCATTTTTTGCTTCAAAATGTACTACAGTGGTGAGAAGATTTAAAAATTCTTCTTTAATGAATGCCAAACCTTCATTATTTTCCCCTGCACTAAGTGAAATTTCATTTCGATTTAAAACAGAGAGACTTAATAAAATTCCAGCAAAATGACAGTCATTAATAGCTTATTCATATCAGAATCCCATATCTTTCTTTAAATTTTGTAATTCTATCATTATCTAATACATTTTCTAACTTTTTACCCAAAATTTTCTTTTGATATGAGCATTCATGTGATATTGCAAAAAATTGATTTAAATCAAATGATTTTTTTTTAAAAATCAGTCGATTTAAATCATGCCAACCCTGTTTACAGGTCCACACAAAGTATTCCAAAACATAATGGTATAGGGGGGAAACATTGTTTTGAGGACGTTTTGATTATATTAAACTATTTCACATTTTTGGAATACATATACGTTGTTGAGATTTACTACAAGTTATTTCCCGTATAATATAAAACAGATAGTATTAACAGGGACGCACAAAAGATTTCGAATAATATACCATATAAGTATTGTGTACTATTACACCAAGATCAGGATATTTTTAAAACTTCATTATAGTACTAACGCCCCTCATTTGCTCTGCCTCTTTCCCCTCATGTGCAATTTTTGATTTGTTTTCAAACTGTTGTTTTGCTGTTTTTTTTTTCTTCTTTTTTAATAGTGGGCATTTGTCCATCCTTACAAAAGGTGGCAAAACCCAAGTTCATACTTCATTCATGCTATACACAATTTCGTAAAGAAAAAACGAATCTTTTAATAAATTAACAATAAGGTTACAGATTTCCTAAATATCTGTCTTGAGAAATGGATCTGACATTCAAATTATTTTCTTTGTAAAGAGAAATTCGTACAATGGCGATGTTGGTCAATTGTCTTACAGGAAAGTCTTTCTCATTGTTTTTGCTACATCATGCTGGTTAATTTCAATTACATCTTGAACCACATGAGACCAAATAAATAAGATTTCTACGAACGAATAACTTCTTAATAAAGACTTCTATAGATAAATTAACACCCGCTGATAACCTAACACTGCGTATTATAATATAATAAAAGTATTCGGAAAGTGGAAATTTTAAAACTTTCTTCTACCTCTTACCAGTGCTGTAATTGGGCGGGAACGCATGGGAGTGCCGTTCCCAGAAATATTTGGTTTGTTACTGTAAAAAAAGAGAAAAAAAAAATTGCGTACGAGCGCAATTCATTTTTTCTTCAAGCAAAACGTTCATTTTTGCTAGTATTAAAATATTTATAAAACCATCTTCATAAAGCAAGTTGTGTCATCTAATGTGTATCGAGTTTGACACCGGTTCTGCTTTCAGATGTACCATTGTATTTGGAATGGTGATATATTATATTTAATTTTGAAAATGAATCTTCATTAACACACCTAGTGAATAAATTTTTTCATTTCTTACTTTATAAGTTATGAATTTCATAAGAGCCTTTTTTATATGTGCATGGAATTTGCAAACATTAATAAATATTCAAGCATTTTAGAATAAGGCAGTATTTTTATATTTTGAATTGTAATATATCATTCTCTAATGATAACATTTCCCGTACAATTAAATCTCCAACTTGGGCAGCATTTTCTAGAATATCACTAACTTTTATAGGAAATACAGAAAGGCTGTATATTTTTTAGTATCTGAATAACTCTATATTTTGTAAGTAAGAGTGCGAATGACTTCATAAATGAAGTAGCCAATTTGGATTAGAGGAAAAAAAATTGCAAAAATGAAATTCTTTAAATCCGAAATTTATTTGGCAAGATATCTCTCACTATTCGGCAAGATTTTAGCAATATTCGGCTACAGGTATTCGGCCGAGGTATTCGGTCAACAAGCCTTCAATATTCGGCCAACCGAATATTCGGCAAAAGGGCCGAATACCGAATAGTGGCCGAATATTCGTCCCATCCCTAATTAAAATCTGTTCATTGTTTATTATTTGGCGCCCTTTTAAGAAAACTTACATCAGCCCTTAGGGAGAACCAGGGCAACTGCCCCACATGGTCCCGCGTTAGTCAAGCCCAACGCGGCACACATATCTGAAATTAGAGTAGGAAAATTCGATTTTATATTTTGTGCTGAAAAACTCTCGGGAGCTAAGCCATACTCTTGTAAAGTGTTTTTTAAATTGTAAACAGTTCATTTTTAAAAGAAACCTTTTGAAATTCGCAAGCAATATTAACATATTTTTTATAATATTTTAATATCAAAATGACTTTTAAAACATAATTTCACTTGGGGCAACTGGGCCATAATTTAACAACATGACCCTGGTGATTCTTGTAATTCAGTTTCACAAAGCTAATGTCCATTTGAATTAAAGTTTGAATTTTTGTAAATATGTTTATTTAAGTTCCCTCTATCAGATGTTCAAATTTCATTTTAATTTCTAAAGATAAAAGTAGATTTATTTGATCTTTTTCATTTCATTCAATAATTGTTAGATAAACCTAATAGATATGTGGTTAGGTTTGGCTATTTCATTTAAGAAATTTGATTTCAACATAATTATTACAAAATATTAAAGTATGTAATGTTATTTTATGTTACAAAGTAATGAAACGATTAATTTGCAGTTTTTATAATTTATCTATTACCAACTAATAATTATAATTTTATTAATTAATGTATAGAAATACAGATTATATTAGCAATTAGAGGTTTGCTTTGAAAATCTAAAACTTTTGGAAACTCTTCGGTATTTGAATGGAGGGGGGAAAATCTGACTTAAATAAAAATCTGATTTTTTTTTAATTTTTTTTTTTTTTTACACCCTAGTTTAAACAATTATAACTGAATACATTTATTCAATATATATATATATATATATACAACAATGAGACATACAAACAAACAATTTCTATCCAATATAGGTGTGTGTGTGTGGGGGGGGGGGGGATGCTTCAGACAATCTACAAGTGAGTTATTTCATATCAAGATAAAAGTTTAAAAAAGGAAAATAGTAATAGAAAACATGCATTCATTGAAAGTATAATCAAATGCAAACATTAAGCATACATCATATATTTATAGTTGATTTACAGTTAAGGGTGTTCTTAAATCAAAAAGGGCAATTTTGTGGCACATGCCTTATTTTATTTTTGTTTGGAAATGCATGAAAGTAGCAGGTGTTATTTATTATTCAGAAACTGTCTAATTGCACACAATTTTCTGTATTTTCTAAAACATAATAGATTTTTCATAACAAGCCTTCAAAGTTGACACTTTTAAGCACATTTCCCGACAAAAGCAGAAAAACCGGTCAAAAAGCAGGAAGAAAGCAGTTGATCACGTGATCAAAATAGTTTAAAACTGGATAGGTAATTTAATTATCATAAAATGGAAAAATAAGTTCGATTCGAAATCGCTTCCATAGTCAGGCATTCCAATTTTATATATTTCTGTTAAAAAATAAATTTGTAAATGTGTCAAAACGTTTTGCACTTGTTGAGCGGAGCAGTTAACAACACCCTTAACTCACACTTTTCCTATCCAAGTACTGTAGAAAATTTTGTGATACATAAAAAATAAAGTTTTATTAGACAAGTAAAAGATTTATGATCGAAAAGAGGTTATGGTTCAGAAACATAAATACATGATGATATAAACATTTCTTTTTTTCCATTGCAGTAATTTTTAGCAAAACTACATTTACATGGATTAAAAAAAAATGTGAATGGATTGCATTTGCTTGCCTAGTTAGAAAAGGGGTAGTTCTTCCCTAATATAAATTCAAATATGAAGATAAATTTTTTGTATTTTATACTTTTTGAAATAAAATTATCCAAGTTTGTGGAATTACTGATTACTAGAATTGTAAGGGCCAATGATGCTGGCACATATGCAGGTTGCTCATCCTGAAGTGCTTAAAACATGAAAATTAGATTTCTAGAGCCAATGTATTAATAGGATCTAAAATATTTTTATCATTGTTATTATTTTTAATTTTTATTCCTCAAATTAATTTTAAGTTGCCTTTTTCAGGATTTCAGCTTGATAACTATCAAAATGCTAAAAGGTCTGCTGAAGCTTTAACATCTCATAACAGAGGTCATAGTAACGAAGACTCTTTCAGACGTTTTAAATGTAATCTCTGTCCTTATTCCACAAATATGAAATCTAGCATAAAGAAACATTCTTTTGTGCATTCTGGTGAACGTCCTCATAAGTGTGAAATATGCAGTCGAGGTTTCACTCAGCTACATGTTCTAAAAAGTCACATGCTTATACATACAGGAGAGAAACCTCATACTTGTAATGTATGTAATATGTCTTTTAGACATGTAAGCAGTCTAAAAATGCACATGCATAGCCACTTGTAACATTCACACTTTATGTGTGTAGATTTTGTGGTAAATTATTTATTGGTTATCAATTGCTGAAATCACAAATATTTTATGCCTGTCTTCTACAACCAACTTTGTATAAATTAAAAATCTATAAATATTTTAAATTGTACATGAGACTAATAAATATTTTCTTATTACTCTGATCTTTCTTTTTTATCAAAATATTATTGCTGATGTATATGTAATAGATGTCTATCAAGAGATCACACTATGCAGCTACAAATGCATATTTGAATTTTTTTTTTTATCTGTAAAAACTCTGTCTCTGTAGAATTTAAGATTTGATCTGTAAAGATTTGTATATTTGATACCAAATCATTTTGTATTCTAACAAGATTCTGTTCCCATAATTTAAAAATGCAAACTGTTTTTAAATGTTAAGATGCTCTAAATTTAATTTATATATTGATATTTTTTTATGTATCTTATTTATAAAAGTTATTAAATATAATGTTTGTAAATCCTAACAATCTAATATGGTTCACAGAATTTTTATTTATTTATTTATTTGGCTTAACAATGTAGAAATTTCTGTTATATTGAAGGACTTACCTTTTTAATATGAAAGTATAAAATTGGCTGTTTGCATTGGTGATTTGTAAATGGAATAACATTTTTCCATTATTGCGTTAAGTCTTGAATTGTTAGCAATTTCTGTTTCAAGATAACACTTAGTATGTTTTCAAATCTTGAAAATCAGTTTGAAATTCCAACAGTGACAGTGGATGTTTTCTGAGAAATTCTTTTTTGAAAATAGAAAATGCTATTCAATTTCTTAGTTTCTGAGTTAGAGCACCTATTAATTTATTGCATTTAAAAAATTGATTGAATATGTTATTAAACCCTTGGGGACGAGCGACATGTATATGTGCCCTAAAAAGGCTTAAGAATCCTTGTTTATTCCCACCGGTAAAATTATACTGTAAAATTTGCCTTATTGAATCGTGGCATTTTCTCGATTTAAGAAAGCACAAATTTCTGTTTTTAAACCGGTGACAAAACATTAAAAATTTCGTAAAACGCTCCTGTCGCGAAGGGGTTAAGTACCGTTTTATATTTGAGAATAGCCTCAAGTGTGAAAGACAATCCCTAGTGTTTATCTATGGCCTCATAGTGTCATATCTTGGCAAACTGACACTATATGTGTTTGATAAATTAAAATTTTAAAACTTTTAATATTTAACTTTATAAATACTAGTATTATCTTATTCACAAAAAATTCTATAGAAACACTTTGTGCCAAGCTTGCACAAAGTTTTGCATATATACCAATTTTTATTTGTAGGCTATAACATGCACTCATTGAATTTTTTTAAAAAATTATGCTACCATCATGCAAATGATTTTTATTTATTTATTTATTTAAGTAATGTACATATATGATATTAATGGGTTATTTATTTTAGATTATTTTTTAAATTGTTTGTATGTATTGCATACAAAAGATACACAACAAATCTGTTCAGCCACAATTTCCCTATTGGTAAAAGAAATTATTTAGGTAAGTGTAACAAAATGCATACATTAATGTATTGTTTTGATAGTTTTTAATGAGTAATTTGAAGGTAATAGTAAAATATAAAAAGAGGAATATTTTTCTGTGGGGATCAACTTAGTGCTGTAGTAATGAAGTATTTTAATATTAATGTACATAAATTTACATGCATTTTAGTCATGATTAAGCAAAATTTAGCAAAAATATGGTAACAGTTAAGCCATTATCTGGAATTTGAAGCTAAAACAAATATCATTCCCTTGTATTTCACTAATTTTACTTTCTATCAAACATCTCTTTTGTTTTGAATATATTCCACAAAATATTTTAGAATTATTTATTTTTTTTAATGATTACTTAGCTATTATTTATTTATGGATGTTTAGATTCAGCTGACTCAGGGTTGGGGTATTATATCAACCTACCTGTTACTGCTATACAGGGGTTTTAACTGGGTGAGTAAATTTTTAAGCAATCTTTTAGTAACTACAGGAAATATAAGATCTACAAAAAACTTTTATCATTTTTAATTGCTGGCCTTATTTTGTCTTTCTTCCTTTTCTTGTTGCCACAATATAAACTTGACACTATTTGCACCAAACTTTCCTCTGTTGTTTGTATTTCTTAATTTTACATATTGTTTACATAAATAGTTCTACGAAAATGCATTGTAATAATGAATCATTTTTTTTCTGCTAGATAAATTTTGTCATTAACAACTTTTAATTCTTACATCTCGCTTTCTGGTAAGGTTTTCTGAAAAATTTTCTTCCTTGGGTTGGCTGGCATTTTGTCTCTTTGGTTTATCTTCATTTATAAACATGTGATACTGTATTTTATAGAAGAAAAGTTGCACCTATCGTAAGTGCTGAACTCCTCAAAATTGGCCTGAATGGCCTAAAAATATTGTAATTGCCGCACCCGTTATAAATGCTACTTTTGTAGACAGTGTCACATCAGACTAATCAAAGTTTTTTGAGCAGTGTAGAGTGCTTGATTTTTAATATCTTAAGATGTCTAAAATCTTATTTTAGATGCTTAAATCAGGTATTAATATTGTTATGCAATTTTAAAATTAAGGAGACATCAGTTAGTATTTAAAATTATCTGGAGTGCAGGACCGTTGATCCCTCTTTTTAGGCACTCCACATTTATATAAGTGATCAAGAAAACTTGGCTTGTTTCTTTTTTGTGAATGGGTTGCATCTAGGCCTTCTTTAGTTTCTATTTGAAATCCTCAAAATCTAAGTCATCTATATCAGAGTAGGAGCATTGTAAATTTTCTTTGTCCATGCTATATGGTTAGGTATCCTCATCACAAATGTCACAATTTTCATTATCGGCAAAGTTTGTAAGTTGTTAAGCAAGGTACTTGAAAACAGACTTAAGGGATTTATATTTTTTCCAATTTTTCGTGATTGAAAAAAAAAAAAAAAATCATAAATGCCGCATTTGAAAAAAGTTTAACTTTCAAACTCATAAATGTTGTGGCGTTTCTTCCATACAATTCTAATTCTCTCTAATGCTCTCTAATTCTAAATGTACTGCTTAATTTTTCCAATTTACTTTTTATAATCTATATGGAAATAAAGAATACTGCCCAGTTAAACTGATGGCATTGAGCTCACAGGCTACAAATACTAATTGTACATTAAAGCCTTATATTTTCAAGGGTTAATTCCGTTAAAAAATTAAGAAAGGGAAACAGCTCTCTTCTTTCCTCTTTTTTTATACTTAATCATTGAACCTCCTATACTATCAAAGACATGCTTTATCATATAAAAAATCTATATCCAAAATTCAGAGCAAATTAGATAATTCTTAATAAAAACCCATTTAGCATTTATATAATTTAAAAGGAGTTATCCCCCTCTTTTATACTTAACCATTAAACTTCCAAAACTATTCAGAGATTTGAACGAAATCTGACAATTCTGCTTGAAAAACCCATTTATATAAATTAAGGGGGGGGGGGCATTAGAACCCCTGTTCCCCCTATTTATACTTATACAATGAACACCTAATAACAGTCACTGAATCGCCTCATCTGAATGATCCTAATCTAAATTTTGAACGAAAACTTAATTCTGCATGAAAATCCCATTTATATCAACTAACGGGGGGGGGGGGGGGGGATTAGAACCCCTGTTCCCCCTATTTATACTTATTCAATGAACACCTAATAACAGTCACGGAATCGTCTCATCAGAATGATCCTAATCTAAATTTTGAACGAAAACTTAATTCTACATGAAAATCCCATTTATATCAACTAACGGGGGGGGGGGGGATTAGAGCCCCTGTTCCCCCTATTTATACTTATTCAATGAACACCTAATAAGAGTCACGGAATCGCCTTATCAGAATGATCCTAATCTAAATTTTGAACGAAAACTTAATTCTGCATGAAAATCCCATTTATATCAACTAACGGGGGGGGGGGGGGGGGGATTAGAACCCCTGTTTCCCCTATTTATACTTATTCAATGAACACCTAATAACAGTCACGGAATCGTCTCATCAGAATGATCCTAATCTAAATTTTGAACGAAAACTTAATTCTGCATGAAAATCCCATTTATATCAACTAACGGGGGGGGGGGGGGGATTAAAGCCCCTTTCCCCCTTATTTATACTTATTCAATGAACACCTAATAACAGTCACGGAATCGCCTTATCAGAATGATCCTAATCTAAATTTTAAACGAAAACTTAATTCTGCATGAAAATCCCATTTATATCAACTAACGGGGGGGGGGGGGGGGGGGGGGGCATTAGAACCCCTGTTCCCCCTATTTATACTTATTCAATGAACACCTAATAACGGTCACGGAATCGCCTCATCAAAATGATCCTAATCTAAATTTTGAACGAAAACTTAATTCTGCATGAAAATCCCATTTCTATAAATTAAGGGGGGGGGGGCATTAGAACCCCTGTCTCCCTATTTATACTTATTCAATGAACACCTAATAACAGTCACGGAATCGCCTCATCAGAATGATCCTAATCTAAATTTTGAACGAAAACTTAATTCTGCATGAAAATCCCATTTATATCAACTAACGGGGGGCATGAGCCCCCCGTTCCCCCTCTTATACATATCGAATGAACTCCAAAAACTAATCAGGGAAGCGCCTTGTCAGGATATACCTACATACAAAATTTCAAGTGGATCCGATATTTTTATCATGAGTTATCGCGTTACGCACATACGCACATACATACAGAACGGACGGGCACATAAGCTCTCAGGCTATGATAGCCTGTGAGCTAAAAAATGTGTTGCTTATTTTTGTTTATTCAGACTTTATTATTTTATTAAATGGATCTTTTTTAAACACTTTGTGATATTTCTCCATTTATCTTTATTACAATTGACTTATCAAGTGTATTTTTTGGAGACACGTGTAAGAAAAGCATTTGACATTTTATCCAGTATTATTTTAATTAAATAAATGCATAGAATACTTTTAAATGTGACTATGAATAAAAACTGTATAAGATTTACTTTAAATTCACTGTTAAATTTCAAATTGAGTTCAAATTTTCCACATTAAGTTATAAAGTCACATGTTTTATTAGTTGAACACTGCTTTAAATATTAGCATAGATTTGAAAATAAAAGGGAACACAATCTCCAGAAGTGTCATGAGGGAGGGAGGACAGGAGCTCTCCCTCCCATGTATGTGAACTTGGGAAATTTGAGCTTAGAGTTGGGGAACTCTAGACTTTTAAAACACTTTTTGCCAATTACTTTTCTGAGTTCTGTAACGTAAACTAGTTAAATTTCCAGTATATATTTTTCTTTATATCTTTAATATACATCACTTTCTTCTGGACACGATAACTTCCAATATTCTACTCAGATCACCTTCAAACTTTTGTATAAAATCAAGGGGCATAAAATCTTGGCTAAGTTCGCTAATGGGCAAAATTGGACCAAGGGCGTGGATATAGGGAGGGTTTTAGTGAATACAGAAAAATCCTTATAACTTCTTAATGAAAATAGATATTGAATCAGTTTAAAGTTTATATTACTTCTAAAAAATTGGCAAAAAGTTTATGCGTGATAGATATTTGATAAAATTTAAAATGGGCTCAAGGGGCGAAGAAATGGGGCTTTTGAGAGAAAAAAATTCATTACTTTGTCAATTCTTAAGATATCAAATCCTAATAGTATTATCATGAATGTTCTTAATATTATCTAAAACTTTTGTATTGACAAGTTTTTGATAGGGCTAATTCTTACTAGAAAAAAAAATTAAAAGCAAAAGCAAAAAGGAAAGTGGAAAAAGAAAAAAATCCCTAAATTTGTCAATTCTTTAAGACATCAAATCTGATTAAACTTATTTTACATCTTTTAAATAATATCTTTAACTTTTACATTGACAAGTTTTTTATAGGACCAATCCTGATAACTTAAAGAAATTAAACAAAAATGAGAGTTCAAGAAAAAAAAATCTCAAATCAAAATTGCTTATATAATGACTCATTTTTAAATTCATTTTTAATTTTAAACGCATCCAAATGACAAGCTCTCTTATTTGGAAACTATATAATGTGACATATTAGCCAGTTTTTAGATAAAAATAGAATATATTTCAAAAAATGCTTTGAAAATAGCCTTTTTAAACAGAATTTATTTTAAAAAATGCTTTGAAAATATCCATTTTGAGCAGAATTTCCTCAAGCGATCGTGAGTGAAAAATTGAGTATTCAAATAACAAATTGTGTTTTTTCTGACTCATTTTAAAATCCATTTTTGTTCTCAAATGCATCCAATTTACAGGTTCTCTTATTTAGGAACTGTATAATATGCCGTAATGGCCAGTTTTTTGATAAAGGCTGAATATATTTCAAAAAAAGCTGTCAAAATGGACACTTCACACAAAATTTCCCTAAGCGATCATGATTAAAGAATTGAGAATGTATAAATTGGTTATTTTAGGACTCATTTTTAAATTCAATTTTGCTTTCAAAAGCATTCAGTTGACCATTTTTTCTTATTTAGGAAGTACATAATGTGTCGTATTGGTTGATTTTTAAATAAAGTCAGAATATATTTTAAAATATTTTGTCAAAATGGGCATTTGAGCTAAATTTCGCTTCAGATGATTCTGATAAAACCAGTTCTTACAGAAAAATGACATTAAAAGTTTTTCAAAAGCGGCCAAATAAAGTTGTTAAACTGGGTTTATCTTTAATCAAATTTTATTTTTTATTTTATTTATTTATTTATTTTTTGGTTGAAATGAGCACTCTTTGAAATCTACCTCTGCCCATCAGCCAAGCCGACAGAGATTTTTAGTACTTTTTTGTTACCCCTTAATTCTGATGACTTCTTAAAGATATTTTGGTAAGGATTTTACTTGATTTTTACATTGTGAAAATGATATTTTTTTTTAAATATTTTTTCAAAATAGCTGCTTTTAACTCAACAATCAACTCAAATTGCTTTCTGTTGGTATGCATTTTACGAACAAAAATATTTCACATGTGTTTTCTATGGACTTATGTCATGCTTTTTAGATGGATGCCTAAAGTTTTGATGTTGTTTGCGGATAATCAATCTGAAGTTGACAAGGACTTGCAAATAGAAGCTTGCATCATCTTGAAGCAATACCAAATTCTAATCCAAAAGTTTGTCTTTAAGGGGAGCAAAATTATTATCAAGAATATCTTAAAAGTCAAAAGAAATCAGTGAATAACATTTTTTTTTTTTTTTCAAGCCTTCCCAAATCATGACTCTGCCACTCCTTGTTCACACTTTGAAAGCAGGTATTGCTCACTTAGTAAATCGTGTTAGTAATGTCTTAAGTAATCAGTACAATCAAAGATAAATATTTTTTAGCAGCAAAATAAAGTAAAATTATGTTGTAGATTGAATTTTAAGACATTGAAAGATGTGGACTTTAACCTTGCATTAATGTTATGCTTTTATAGTTTTGGCTTGGCTTTTAATTTAGTATAATTCAAGAATTTAGCATTTTTTAACACATTTCTATCAGTTCTAAATGTCACTGAGAGTTTTAGAGCAGATTTTGTTGTAGAAGAATAAGTACAGTCGTGAAGCACTATTCTAATAATGTTGCAATTACACTGTGCTGAGAATTTTGATAGCCATCAATTTCTTTTTTTTTCTCTAACCTAATTCATTGGATCATTAAAAACAATTGTGGACAACAATTTTAAATTTATATATATTTTTAGAGCAATTTGCCTTTCAGTTATCCCACAATCCAAAAAAGTCCTTATTTTACCCTTTTCTTCTTCAGTCAGTGATTTTTAGTGAATCACACTCAAAGCAGAAGTTGCATATCCCAAAATTTCAAATCTCGTGATTATTAATTTATACACATAATCACAGATGAGTTCCACATAAAATAGTACAGTCGTGACATCATTTCATTGTGCTAACTTTCTATATTTAAAAGAAGATACTGGTCCTAAACTTATTTAAAATTTTTAATATTATAAGATTTTAAAATTTGTAGGAAAAAATACTTTTTAAATTATTTCCAATTGAATGGAAGTCACATATTCTATCAGCTATTTCTAATACAAGATATATAACTCTTTTCAGAATCTTATTTTAAACAGCAAAATTAGGTTGTGGTCTTGAGCTTTTTTCCAGCACTGTAATACTGTTTAAACAATTCTTTGAATTTTTTATCAAATGTCAAAAATAAACAAATTTCATAATTACTAAGCATTAAGCTATATTGAACTCTGATCTACGTATTGTTTATTTGTTTATCTGTGACAAGCGCTTTTCTCTCTCTCTCTTTTATCTGCTGACTTTTATTTGTGCAGATGCTTATTATTATTTGTTTACAAATGAAAGATTTGTATACATATCTAATGCCTGAAATTGTAGTAAAGAAAGATTTGTTGTTAATCACAATGTTATAATTTCTAAAATGTATACAAATCACATGTAATCACAGTACAGAATTTGCTATCCATATTATTATTATTTATGGCTTAAATAATTTTTAATTATATTTTACAGGATTTCAATGTGATAATTATCAAAGTGCTTTCATGTCTACCAAAGCTTTAACATTACCAAGCAGAACTTCAAACAATAAAGATTCTATCAAACAGTTTAAATGTAACCTCTGCTCTTATTCCACAAATGTCAAAGCTAACATTAAAAAACATTCATTTGTGCATTCTGGTGAACGTCCTCACAAATGCAGAATTTGCAGTCGAGGTTTTACTCAACTAAATGCTCTAAAGAATCATATGCATATACATACCGGAATGAAGCCATATTCATGTAATGTGTGTAACATGTCTTTTAGACAATTAAGCAACCTAAATGTGCATCTGCGTAAACATATGTAATACCTACATTTTGTATATTTTAATCACAGTGCTGTAATTTCTCAATAAAAATGTGTATCCAAATCACAATGGAATTTTTGTTACTATAATTATTACTTTATTTTTTTAAGGCCAGAAATAATTTTAAAATTACTTTTTCAGGATTTCAATGTAATAAGTTTCAAAGTGCTTTCACATCTGCCCAAGATTTAACATCACACAACAGAACTTGGTGTAATGAAGATTCTGTCAAACGTTTCAGATGCAATCTCTGTCCTTATTCCACAAATGACAGATCTAACATAAAAAAACATTCATTTGTGCATTCTGGTGAACGTCCTCATGAATGCAAAGTATGCAATCGGGGTTTTACTCAACTAAATGCTCTAAAAAGTCACATGCATATACATACAGGAGTAAAGCCTTATTCATGTAATGTGTGCAACATGTCTTTTAGACAAATAAGCAACCTTAATATGCATATGCGAAAACACATGTAATATCTACATGTTATATGTGTAGATTTTGCATGAAATTATTTATTGGTACTCAGTTGGTGAAATCAGATAAATTTTCATGGATCAGGAATTAATAATTTTGTATAATTTGTTATAATACTATTATTATAAAGTCCATATTGAATTCATAAATTTTATCATTTTGATTTTTTTCATTTTATTAAAATGTTGATGCATTCTTCCCCCCCCCCCAAAAAAAAAAAAAAATATATATATATATATATGTATAAATACTTTTATAAATACATCCAAAGTTATTCAGACAATACCAATAAAAGAACCAATGAAACCAGTATTTTTACATTCATATTATTAAAATGTATATATATATATATAATGGTGCTTTATGTGTTTGGAATTTTTATGAAGGGGGGCATTTATTCTCTGCTGCTTTTGATATCTTTTAAAGATTTAAGGTTTTTACTATCTTTGATAATACTAAATTATTAAGATCTGTTACATTTTTGAATGATCAAGTATAAAAAAAGCAGATGCATTTTAATTATTTTAATTAAAACAATATTTTAAATTTATGTTTTTTATGATGCTTTTAAAGTTATTCATTGATACTTAAAATATTGATTATTTATTTATTAATAATTCAAAAAAAATTTTCTTGTGTTTATATTTGATGCAGAATGGGTTATTATGTTTAATGCAAAATTATTTCTATATTAGATGATCATAAAAAAAATATATATATATTAAACAAATGTTCATACATTATCAAGGGGAAATTCAATATTTAATTTAAATCAATTACTCTATTTAAATATGTAGTGTAAAGTTATGTGCATTTGTTTTAAAAAGTATGGTTAGTTATGTAATAATAAAGTTTTATTAATGCACTTTAATTCTTTTTTTTTTTTTTTTTTTTTTTTTTTTTAATTGTATAATTTTTTTCACAATAAATTTTTTTACATCTTTTATAAAATAGACATTTGGTCTTAAATTTATTTTTATAACAAAGTGAATTAATAAAGTAATTTTATTTATTAAATTTCAATATATTTCTATGTTTATAAATGTTAATATTGTGAAAGGCATCATTTTATTCATTCTATGTTTAGTATATAAGTAATAAGTTCTTGTAATAATCTTTTAAATGATTTTAATTATGCATAAAAAAAATTATTCATAATTTTTTCTCTTAACAAATGCTTATCTATTATTCTATGTGACATAATATTTTTATGCCTTTTGCTGAAAATGATAAGTGCAAATATTTTTTTTTTTTCTTTAGATTTTACTATCCTGAAAATTTCTTTAATATGTTAACTTGGTTGTACTCTTTGAAAGGTAACTGGTCTTTTTTTAAAATTGAAATAAACAAAAAGAAAAAAGAAATTTTATACTTTGAAATCAGATTATCAATGTTTGACTATTTTATGACTGATATAATAATTATTGTATGATTGTATTCTAAACTAATCTGTTTTAATTTGTGAGTATATTTAAAATTTTAATGTTTAACATAGTACTATAATTATAAATTGACTAATATCTGTAAAATGAAAAAGTATTTTTACATTAAAATATTAATTTCATCTAGAACTAAGGGTTAATATAACTTAAAATTTATGAGGAAAAAAAAAAAAAAAAAAACTAGTATGCAATGTTTATTTTAAAGCATCCTACTTATTGTATCATTATATTTGTAAATATATATATATATAGCATTATATTTTGAGGATTTGCTATTGAAAATTGGATCTTGTAAACTTATTGCTACAATGTTGTATAACATTGAATACCTAAATAAGCTGTACAACTGTATAACACAGAAATATTATTATCAACCAACTCTATGCACCATCATCTTTTTATTTGCAGCATTTTTGAATGCTTTTTTTAAATTATTGTAGTAGACTCCCTCAAATATGTAGAGCTCGACTACAAGTTATGCGAATTTCTAGTCACTGCTTTGTTTACTTTTTTAAAACAGTAATTTGAATGTAATTAATAAGGAAATCAAAACTATAAGGAGAGCTTACAATATAATAAAATAAATACTAAACTAAAATAAAAATTTAGATAATTTTTAAAATGATTAAAATATAAAAAGCAAATGTCAAGTTAATAATCAATAATGAATACTTAAATATTCAATATAAACATGAAATGTATTTTCCCTAAATTATTCAATGAAACTTGCCTCATAAAGATGCATTATTAATTTGCCTGTAAATCATAAAATAAGGAAGTTTTAATTTAGGTTTAGCCATACTTTAATAACCAAACAAGTAAGAAAAATCACCCATTAAGCATAGATTATGACACACTTCCTGAAAATTTTAACATCACTTTATTATCTAGGGAAATAAGGTGTTACTGTCTATAGCCAAATATGTATTCCAATACTTTTGAACAACTCTGTATTTGATCTGTCGGTTGGTAGATATGTACTATATAATGGAGAAATTTAGTTTAGCAAGAAAATACGTAGCTGGTTGAAATTTTTCTTTCTTTCTTTCTTTTTTTTTTTTTTTTTTTTTTTAATGTACTTATGTATGTATATCTCCATATATAATTCCATATGTAGAGAGATATACCTAAAATGTACATACTGAAAAATATTTATAAAGTCATTCCATGCCAAATCAACCAATGACTTAACCTGACCCCTTTTTTTTTAATGTTAAAATTTTTTAGATAGTTATTTTTTTAAATTTTGGAAAATTTTATGTTTTGTTGTAATATTATAAGCTTAAAATTCTGAAATTTTTAGAGTGGGATCACAATGGGATTAGGAATTATGAAATAAAAGCTAAAAATTACCATTAAAATAACAATTTAATTTTATCTATTTTGTTATTTAGTTATAATTTGTATGGTAATTTTCAGCTTTTATTTTATAACTCCTGATCCCATTGAGATCCTACTCTAAAAATTTCAGAATTTTAAGCTTATAATATTACAACAAACATACAATTAAAAAAAAAAAAAATTAAATGACTATCTAAAATTTTTTTTTATTTTAAACTTAAAAAAAAAAATTTTTATTTTATTTTTTTAACTATGCATAGTCAACTTGCATATCAAATTAAGCCTTATAAACTTCTCTTTGAAATGAGTGGTCATAAAATTTTCTACGTTTGATAGAACTTTAGAAATTTAAAATTGAAAATATTTATGCAAGTCAAAAAATGATAATTTTTCAAAATTTAAATAATTTAATGAAAATTTAAACCGATAAATAAAAAATAAAAATATGCTCAAATTTATATTATCATAGAGAATACTCCCTGGCAATTCATTGAAATCTGAAATGGTCAGGTTGAATATTGAATTTTTTTGGTTGATTTGACATGGAATGACCCTATATAAACATCATATTTTTTTTAAACATGTGGCATATATAAATCTTTATTGAATAAATGTATCTTATAAACTTTTAAATATAAATTATTTAAAATTCATGTTTTTACACTATCTTGAGAAATCTGATAAGTTACAAAAATGGCTTTTTGTCACAATTTTCTCTTTTTTTTTTTTTTTTCCTATCGTGCCAATTAGAATAGGATATAAAACTCTTCCCTATGAAAATGTAAGTATTTTTTAATGTAAGTACATTTTTATATTGATGCTATTAATAACATAACCACCACTTCTTGGCGCTGCATTATCTGATCTCTTAACTGCCCAATTTCAATGTGGTATGTACTTTTCTTGTATAAAGAACTTAATGAGATAGAGAAAATAGCCTTGGCGAGAAAATGAAATTTACCAACATATTTCCTAACAACATATTCTCTTTTCATATAAAACAAGTAATCTTTTAGTATTTACTTTATTTATTTAATATAAAGAAGCTATTTAACTATTTTTGTATACAAATAGAAGAAAATTGTGCATAAAAAATAACAATAATATAGATATAAATAAAATTTTTGTAGTTTATATAAATAAGCTTAAAAGTTCTTTAATTTTGTTTTTTATAGTTGTTTTTATCTTTCGTTAAAAAATCACGCTTCTGAAGTCCAAATTATGCCAAAATTTAATAAGTATGCATAGGCCCCCATACTGGAAAAATTCCGTGCTTTATATAGATGGATACAAAAATTAAATTATTGGTACTTTTCCAGTATAGGGTATTTACCGAGATAGAGAAAATAGCCTTGGCAAGAAAATGAAATTTAGCAACATATTTCCTAACAGCTTATTCATTTTCATATAAACAAGTAATTTTTCAATATTTATATGTTTATTTTTCACAGATGTCATATACATAACACATTGGTGCAATTTTTTTCTGACACTAATGCTAACTCTTCTGACACTGAATCTAACTATTCGCACAGAGGTACTTAATTGGCGCCAAAGTGTCATTGTATTTTCTTGATACGGGAACCCGGATGTTGTTGTTTGTAATTCAAATTGTTTATTTACTTTTATTTTTCATTTTAAAATTATATAAATTATTTGTTCTATAGTTATTAACTAAACTTTCTTTTCTTTATTTACATTCCCTTTCTAAAAGTATGCAAGTAATTGGTATTCGAAAACAATGTTTTTGCCAAACGTTGACGTTTAAAAAAAAGTGCTAATGTGGTGCATCTATGGCATCTGTGTCATTTATTAAATATAAAGGAACTATTTTTGTGTATTAACATGAGACAATTGTATATAAAAAAAAAAACAACCATAATATAGATATAAATAAAATGTTTGTAGATTATGTATATAAACTTAAAAACTCTTCAATTTTGTTTTTGTATCTGTTTATATCTTTCATCAAAAAAATCACACTTCTGAAGCCCAAATTATGCCAAACTTTAAAAAGTAAGCCATGGCCTCTGACACTGAAAAAATTCCGTGCTTTATATGGATGGATACAAAAATTAAATTCTCTGTACTTTTTCAGTATAAGGGCATAGGCGAAAAAGGAAATTTGGCGACATATTTCCTGGCAATCTATTCACTGCTTCTTTGCATATACACACTTTTTTTCATTATTAATATATAAGTATTTCTTTAACATAAAAAAGCCATTTATGTGTTTTTATGCAGAAACAGAAGTAATTTTTATATTGTTAATTATATATGCTTTAAATTAGGGATGCACCGAATATTCGGTATCTATTCGGTATTCGGCCTATTCGGCCATGTTACTGAATATTCGGTTAGGCCGAATATCAAACTATTCGGGATACCGAATATTCGGTTTGGTCGAATACCAAAGTATTCGGTCGAATCCAATACTTAATATAGCCTTTTAAAACACATTTTTAAAAACTTTTCACAATTTCTACTTTTAACTGTCAATTTATAAATATATTTAATATAATTAGAAAGAAAATCATATTTAAATAAAATAGAATGTTTTTACATTATTTATTTGCTGTATGTAAAGTATAACTTAAGAAAATTGACCATGAGAAGGCTTGAGGGTGTATTCGAAAACACGCTTTTCCACCTTCAACAGCTCGAAATTTTCTGATACAATTTCAGACACATTTTTAAAAGTAGAAACATGAAACTTGCTGAGGGGATTCTTGAACGGATGTATGAGGTGCCGTATGATGTCATTTTACACTCAATTCATTAGAATTTGATTGATAAACAATTACCTTATCAGTATGACCCTCTTTTTCGTTCCCAGATCTCCCGCTATGGAAATATCGGTTCAAAATGCTGTTTTTTTGAAATATTTTCTGCATTTATCAAAGAATTGACAATCACGGCACCTTGTGTACTTTCCAAATAAGAGATTTTGAAAGTTTGGTGCATTTGAGAGCAAAAATGAATTCAAAAATAAATCGGAAAATAAGCAGTTTGAATCTAAATACACCCTTAAAACGGTGATTTATTAGGATTCTACTTAGGAATAAATCATGCAAATGCAGATGCAAGTTTCTAAATTTTATTTAGTAAATAATCTATTTTTTGCTTTTCCCAAATGAAAGTCCTTGAACAAGAAAGAAAAACTTTTGAGATTAGTAATAGCTATCAGGACAGACAATTTATGTTCATGAAACCATAATCATAATCAACTTATTGAATCATAAGTACATTGTATTTTATCTCACTCTCGATCAAACTTGTGTTTTCGTTTCTTGCATTAACAATAAATAAGATATCATAACTGTATTTTTAACTCACATGCTTTGATTTCTGTAAAATATGATATGATGGGAAGGATTGAAAATGCCACCATTCATAAGAAAAGAACTATGAGCTAGACATTCCTTTATTCATAATTAAGTTGAAAGTATACATATTTTATATTGAAAAAAATCTGCCTTGAGTTATTTAAAAAGAACAATTATGAGACTGTACAGTTTTTCTTCAACCATTTTTTTCATTATTCCTCTTTGATTTTAAAATGTTTATTTCAATTCATAGAAGAAATCTTGAAATTTAAAATTTTATTAATTAAAAAAGTCTCATAATTGTGCTTCTTAGATAAAAGATAAATAAAGGCAAATTTTTTCAATACTAAATGTTCTTATAAAAAGCTCTTGTTTATCAAAATATAAGTTTCTCTTATTAAATATTATGTAAAATTGTTTTAAAAAGTAATATTTTAATAACTTTAAACTTTGAAATATAAAAAGTATTTGGAAAGCCGAATATTTGGTATTCGGCCAAATAGTTACTATTCGGCTGGCCGAATATTCGGTATTCGGCTCAACAATTACTATTCGGCTTGCCGAATATTCGGTATTCGGTTCAGCTGTCAGCCGAATATTCGGCATTCGGTATTCGGCCAAAATCACTATTCGGTGCATCCCTACTTTAAATGCATACACTGATATGTAAAAATTAAAGACAAGATTTTTTTTAAACGTCATACAGAAGTTCTGCAAATCGATACAAATTTAACCATAATATCCTACAGCTAAAAGAATGAGGAAAATAAACAGGATTTCCAACAAATTATATAAATTGGTTTTGTCTTTTCTTGGCGCTTCTGTGTTAATGTCTCAATTTCATCCTTAATTTTTACATTTCATTGTATATAAACAAAGAAAAAGCTCATCAAGTCAGTTTTCATAATTATTTATATCATTTGCCACCATACATTGCTTTTTAATGCCCAGATCGTGCCAAGTTAAGAAAAAATGTTATGATTTAAATAGAGTAAAATAATCATAGTCTCTACTATTTTGAACTGTCTGAGCTATAGTTTGTACTATATGCCACAGAAAGAGGGAAAGTTTAAACATTAAAGTTTATAAAAAGCACTAGAAGACTGAAAATTTAAGAATAAAATAAATGTAAAATAAGCTGTTTGATTAAAAAATTAAACATAAAAGCGATACTTTTCGGTATGTGCCAGTGTTATATATACATACATATACGTGTATGTATATATATATTCAAAATAACAAAAGGAAAATAGAATAAAAATCACAACTTTTATTAAAAATCACAAAAATGCCAATAAAAAGTATATTTTTAAATGCACTGAAAAGTAGAAAATAATTTTTTTGGCTGGAAAATAAATTGTTTAATTTTCTTCTGTACAAGGGGGAAAATTGAAAGTGTAGGCGCCGATTATATATATATATATATGCATATATAGTTAGATACATAGATAAACAAATCTAAACTATAATTACAAAGAAATGAAATTTATTTGTTAATTAATTTGTCGTAGGTAATCTCTAGCACTACTGAATCGATTTTTAAAATAATGATGTCGAAATGGTGTTAGTCCCTGTTCAAACATAGGCTATATCTTATATGGTATTACTATCCTAAAATGGGTGTATGAGCAAAAAATATTGTATGTTCCTGAAGGGCATATAGGCTATACTTTGTCAGTGCCACATTCTCAAAGAGGGATGCACATGGAAAAAAACATTCTAAAAATGCAATTTTCGTGTTTCTGATGGACCTAGATACATGAAATTTGGCAGTTTAGTTACTTATTAGATATGTTCTCTAAGAACATTTCTTTAACCCTCCAAGCATCTTGCAAAAGGGTAAAATTGTAATGTTGTTTTCTCAACATTTTGTTTTAAATGTTATGAACATTATATATAAAAAAAAAAAAACTTTATTATAAGAATGAATTTAATCCTCCAGAGTATGAATCATTCTTTGATGTATTGAAAATTCATTAAATCTATAGAATTATGGTATTTTAAACATTGCTTATATTGCAGTGAAAACTGGAGCATAGTATATGGAATATTACATTCCAGACGCTTAGAGGGTTAAAAAAAAAAATTAAAACTGAAAAAGTGGGAAATGCACAAAAAGTGTTCTAAAAAACATTCTAAATGACGATTTCTACAAAATCTCAAAAAGTATTGAATAGATTTCAAAAGTAATGGTTGGAAAATGATAGTGACAGCCAAGATAGAGTATAAAACTTTAAGAAGTCTTTAAGGCTGTATTTCAATTTGGAGTCACTGCTATCGTGGCAAATTTTCCAAATTTACCAAAAAATTTTTATTCTTTAGCGCATTTAAATATATATTTTTTTTTCTATATTTTTGTAAATTTTAAAGGAAGCATATCTTTTATTTATTTATTTATTTTTACATATATTTCTTCTATCTATATATAAAATCATCATATGTTCAGATTTTATAAAAAAGAGTTTAATATTTTGCACTATAGTTAAAACATTTCAGAAACTGTGTTTAATTTTGCAAATGTAAAGATGCACTGTGCTATCATGATAAATCATACAATTTTGAATGTTGTTCATATAAAAAATTTTGGATTTGAATATCCATTTTGCCTCACTTAAACCCTTTTCAGCGCAGACAAAATTTGTTAGTAAAATGAGAAATTTACCGGAATTCACAAACGAATTTTTTAGATATTTTGAAACTCCTAATTTAAGCTTTTATTGTAAAAGCAAAATTGCTATGTCCAATATACACTACAATATATAATAATATGACAAACAGCCAAATAAAAAAATAAATTTTAACATTTGTTTGTATTTGTCTTATTTAGATATTAAACAATTAAAAATAGTTTAAAAAAATAAAAATTATTTTAGTAGATCCTATGTGAAAATTGAAAAGTTAAATTAGATTTGAAATGAATAACATTTATGAAAGTGTTTATTTATCCTAATTTATTGATTAAAAATGAATTTTAATGTCTTGAACGTTACTTTTTAACAATTTTGTGAAAATGTTAAAAGTTTTCATGTGCACCGTGGAATTTAAAAAAGTATTATAATGCATTAAGTTGTTATGTTGAGAAAGTTTTGTATATGTGTGCCATTTGGGTAAACTTCTGATTACTCTTATGTCGGAGAAGAAGGAAAAAAACCAGAGACCTTGGGTTATTTATTTTTTACAGAAGTGATTTTTTTTTTTAAACTTTATTTTTTTTAATTTTACAAGTGGTCTGTGACATTATCCATAATGCTTCAACTTGTGGTTTTAAAGGAGTCCTTTTTAAAAGGTTAAAAAGAAGATGTGTTGTAATTTCTTTTTTGAAAAGATACATAAATATAAATCACAACATAAAATATTTGTTAATTTTTCATTTCATTGCTCAAAATAATTTTAAATTACCTTTTTTAGGATGCAATTGTGATGATTGTCAAAATGCTTCCAAGTCAGCTCAAGCTTTAACAATATACAACAGAACTTACAATAATGAAAATTCTGTCCGACATTATAAGTGTAATCTCTGTTCATATTCCACAATTTTCAGAGCTAGCATAAAAAACCATGCTCTTGTGCATTCTGGTGAACGTCCTCATAAGTGTGTAGTATGTAATCGATGTTTTGCTCTACCACATGCTCTAAGACGACACTGGCTTATACATACAGGAGAGAAACCTTATTCATGTAATGTGTGTAACATGTCTTTTAGACATGTGTTCTTAAGCTACACAAACGCAAACACTAGTAATATCTATTTCTCATATGTGTCAATTATGTGGTATATTATCCATTGATTCTCAGAAGTTGGGATTGTATGAATGTCCCTAGCATGTCTTCTGGAACCAATAATTTTTTCTGATGTGAAAATTTACTGGTACATTAAATTATATACGGAATTTTAACTATTTAATTTATTACTTTGACTTTTTGTAACTTTAACATTATAAAACAGAACACATTCCAATGTTGATTCTATAAGATATTTTAAATGTTATCTTCTGTGTCTACAAACAAAAAAATCTAACTTAAAAATTATTCTTTTGTGCATTTAGTAAACAACATCCTCACAAGTGTGAAGTATAGAATCGGGATTTTACTTAACTGCATCTTCAAAATGTCATTTCCTTTTACTTACCCATCATACGTAGTATAGGGTAAGTCTTGCAATCGTTTTGAAAATCGAAAATTTTTTTTTGACGGATTTACACGTTTTAGATAGTGGAGATTCCGAAAAAAATATTTTTAGAAAAATTTTTTTGCCGTCTGTCTGTCTGTCTGTAAACGCTCTATCTCCCGAACAAATTGAGATAGAGACTTGAAATTTTGTATGTAGTTAGTATGTAAGAATGGGACGAACCCTATTGAATATCAGCAACCTCGATTATCCGGAACTATATTTTTCGGACTCCCGAAAAATTCGTTCTGATAAAAGGTATATAAAAATTTTCGAATTTTTTTGTTCTAAGGAATGGACGTAAAAGGCTATAAAATAACACACATTTTGCATATAGAACGAAGTCGATCGGATTATTAGTTGCCGAGATATTTGTAATCTTGTTTTCCACATTCTTCGATTTTTCATGATCCTGTATTTCATTCAAATTTCAGTTCAGAGGTATGTTTTAATTGGAAATGAGACGCTTAATTCGACGCAGTTAATTGTTAGTAAATAGAATTATTATTTTTGGAGTTATAAGGATGTTTCTTTTACGCAGTTCGGTACTACTTGAGTAGTTTGGCGTTTTATATAATTTGTGGAAATTGGTACATCAGCAGATCTTTAATAGAGCATTACTATGCATATTAACAATATTTAAATTTTGTTTGGGAATTGCAATGCCATTGTATAAATAGTTTTCACATGTTTTATTTTCATATACATATCCATGATGGGTAAGTATTACGGTGGCCCCCAACGACTAGTTTTATTTGCTATAAAATATCTTTTCTACATATCTGTTAGACATGCACATAGTCTGAAACTAAACATGAGATAATACTTGTTATATGTAGTTTTTTGGTAAATTAATTACAAATTTACTCTCAGCATTTGGGAATTGCATGAATTTCTATGTATTTCTTCTAGAATCCATAATTTTATATAGTTTGACAATTTTCTAGTTTTTTTTTATTGAATTTATAAAAATATATTAACTGATTATGATCTTCCCCTTTGACCAAAATATTATTGTAAATGGATACATATATAAGTGTGGTTAAAACAAAAAAATATATTTATAAAACTCTCTCTCTCTCTCTCTCTCTCTATATATATATATATATATATATATATAGATTTTTTTTTTTTTTTTTTTTTTTTTTTTTTTAATGGCTTGAAATAATTTTAAAAGTGTTTCTTTCAACTGTAAAATTGATGACATTACCCACCATCATAATGTTGATTCCAATGGATATCTTTAAAATGGCTTTTGTTTTGGAAAAAAATTAAACATTAAAAAATCTTCTATATTGCTTAAATCTTCTATACATCTTTACTATCTTGCTTTCTGTAAGATGCTATGTGCTTATACAAAAAGGTAGAAGCCTTGTTCATTTAATACATATAACAAGACTTTTACTAACTAGCAATCTGAAACTACCCACTTGTTTTATATATATTTTATAATAGATTATCTAATTCTCTTTAGCTATAAAATATTGCAAAAGTAATTTCGTACATTACAAGCAAGATTCGTCAATCTGCACAAGCTGGGACCGAAGATTGTGTGGATTACAGAAACTTGTGGATTGTAGATAATTGCTTGCATTATGAATAATTTTGTTGTTTTGGACAACATTTTAATACCGTATTCAGTATAACAATAAGACAAATATGAAAGCTAATAATTTAATATGCTATCTAAGAAAATGTAATTTGCCAAGTTCTTTTATTACAAAAAATTATGTTTAAAGAGTAATAATTACATTGATAATTTGTATATATTATGAGAATTGTTCTTCCCTCCGCCCCCAGGAGAATTCTCAACAAGCCCTATGGGTCAATCTTGGCAACATAGCGAAAGTGCAACAGAAAGGGAAGAATATTTTGCAGAAACAAATTTTTCATCTGTAATTTTTTTTTTCAGCTCTACAGTATATATATATATATATATACAGTATATATACAATATATAAGTAAGAAATAATGATCTTCTGAATTTCTGTTGAAATTTTCATCTCCCCCATTCCTCAAAGTTTTCATTTCCCTCACTTTGCTTCCTTCTGCCTCTAAGCATTAAAATTGAAAATTTTTTAAAATGTTATGCTCTAAGTTGAACTCAGTTTTTAAATATTGTTTTGCTCTAGATGTTTTAGGTGTTACTTTGAAATACTAATTCATAAATACCAAATCATTTACATTTTCTCACCCACTAAAATTTTCCATATATCCTCTTATTATTTAAAATCTTTAAAACTCAGATTTATTATTTTGAAGCACAACAGATTCAGAGTCATAAGAAAACAAAGATCTGAACTTCACAGCAAATTTTATGAAAAGTTCCTGGAGTAGGAGTTCTTTACCACTACAGAAATTCCTTCCTTAGAAAATATCAGATTTTTGTTTGGGCCACTTTCAATCTGAATTTAGATTTTTTGCGAATCCAGATTAACTTGCTTATTTAAAATTTAGTTGATTATAATGTTTCAGATTAAAAATTATATCTTAAATAGACCATTTTTCTGTCCTTGTGTTGTTTTTTGCTGCTGCTTGCAGAGCTAGAAGATTTAGCTGGTAGGTAAATGCCCGAATTACGCACGTGAAAGTCAGTTTTGGGATTTTTAAAATAGTTTCAGAATTTATTTTTTATGTGATTTTTAGCAGTTTATTACATTTTGAAGTGATTTTTTGCATTAAATGAAATCTGGTTTAAATTTTTCAGCCCAATACCCTAATTGTTTTCTCCTGCAAATTTTATACAATTTAATGTGTTTAAAAGAGACTAACTATGGTTGAAAGTTTCAGCCCATTGCAGTAAATTTTGTTTTGCAATTTTTAATTTTTTCTTTTTTTTTTACTGCAAGGAAATTTATTTTATTTTATTTATTTAAACAGAGAGACTGTTTTTTTTTAATCTAAAATATATTCAAGATTTTTGTGAAAAATTGTGTCAACATGAAACCATTCACAATAATGAAAACCCAACCTGAATTCAAAACAAAGTCAACCTGAACAATAACAAAAAATACAAAAAACAATAAACAAAAAACAGCATCTACTGACTTGATGGAAGACTGAGATAAAGAGTTTTGTAGATTTTTAAGCTGTAAAGACTTTAAAATCACAATCTGAAGAGGAAATCAGAAAATCATGAATGTAAAAATTTTTCACTAATTCAAAATCATTAAAGAAGCTTTTATCATCCTTGTGAACCAAAGAATTTGCAAATTTTATAACCTGTTGCAAACGACCTTAAATTAAGGACCATGTTTTGATATTTTATTACAAGGTAAAATAAGAAAAATTGTCATTCCTTCACACTGTCCTAGTGGGTTGGAGTAAGCCCATTTGTGTTTGTTCATCATGCACTAGGCAAAGGTACTAGCAGACTGGACCTTTCAAATTTGGATACTGGACATTAAATCTCTGTTCTCATATTATGCCCCTTGGCACTGGAAGATAGAACTAAAGGATTTTGTAGCGTATGGGCAGCAACCTGCAACAGTGCTGTCGGCAGTCAGGATTTTGTTCAAGGTTTATTTGGTTCAAGACTAGTTTTTTGGGGAAATTTAATATTACAAGATTTTCTGCTGCATCTGACAGCAGGGACCCAATTCAGAATTTCATACAAATTCAAAGATCTTGCATGTAGCCTGCTATATGGTAAAATAGGCAGTGGAAGCAAAGTTTGAAGTTTGTTCAGTGTTCAAGATTCATTCAGTTCAAGATTTCATATGAATTCAAGGACCATGATAAAGGTCTGCTATCAAGCAAAGACACCCAGTATACATATAAGGATAAAGTCTCTTATGTAAAAATGGCATGTAATCAGTCATTTTATGGTTCATTAATTATTTTTTCTTTTTTTTTTCTGGATATCAATTTGATAAATATCAAAGTGCTTTTATATCTATCAAAATTTGAACGTCACTTAACAGAACTCATCTTAATGAAGACCTTGTCAGATGTTTTATTTCCTTTGTCAGAAGTTTTTAGGCATTTCCAGATATGATTAATCTCTGTACTTATTCCACAAATAAAACCTCTTACTTTAAAGTCCACTCACTTATGCATTCTGGTAAGCGTCCTCACAAATATGAAATATATCATTGAGTTTTTACTCAGTTGCACCGTCTAAGATGTCACATGTTTCTGGAGGAAAAGCTTATTCATGTAATGTATGTAATACATCTTTTAGACAAACATATAGCCTGAAATTACACATGTGATATGTATGGTTTTTATGTGTGAATTTTTTGATAAATTATTCATTGACATTTTGTGTTCAATGTTGGGATTGCATTGTACAAATCTTCATACAATTTTTCTAGAACCAATCAGTTCCTGTAGTTTAAAAATAAATTATATGCTCAATTAAGATTCATTTATTACTTTCTTTTTCATTAAAACATTGTTGCATACATAAATATTGCTCTGTAAAATATTGTTTAGATAATAGAGATGGGAAAAACTGTTACTTTCTTTTAACAGGCTCCATTGTTGCATGACCAGCTTGGTAACAAGTCACAATGACTTATTGATTTTGTAACTCATTATCAAAGATTACAAATTAGCTGAAGTTTGCATTTTTAACAAGTTTTGTTATAGAAACAAAACTTGTAAGGAAGATAAGCAGGGATTTTTTTTAATATAAAGTTTGGATAAATATTTGTACATGAAGAATATTTTTTCAATTTTTGGATAACATCTTGCTTATTTTCTTTTTCTTTTTTTTAATATTAGTATTAATTTTTGAAAAAGATTCTAAACACAGATTAAAAATGCAGAGCTAAAATTTATGAATGATAAAAGCCAACTTTCAAAACTTCAGTAGTGGAGATAAAGAAACAATGATCGGCATTATAACTCCATTAAAAAAGATGAATACAGTATAACATCTTTAAACCAGACATCACTAATCCAAACATTTCAATATGCTTATTCGTTTTATTTTTATTTAAAGGTAATACATGGTGGCATAGTACATATATGAATAAATTTCTGAAAATTATTAAGAAAAATTAAAAGACTAATTTAATACTTTTTTTTCTAATTTTCTAATTGTAAGAATTTTCTAAATTTGTAATTAATGTAGGTGACTGTTTTTAATAATAAATTGTAAAAATTCAAAATTAATGGTAATTTTATTTTTCTTTCTTGAAATGTAAGATGATGATGCCAAAACAGCACAAAATCAGATTCTGTTATTATTATTTCTTTTAAACATTTAATTTGTCACTTACTTCGATATTTATAGATGCTACATATTTATTTTTTTCTAACATTAGCTTTATATATCACTATTTTAAGTATGTTAATGTAATTATGAAGTTATTTCTTAATTTAATTGCAAGTCTTATTTAAATTTCTCATTATAATTTTTTTTTTTGTTTGTTTGTTTTAGATTTTTTTAAAAAATATTTTTCATGATATGTTTATTATTATAAAAAAGAATTGTAGTTTTGCTAATCGAGCAGGTGTTTGTGTTATTCAAATATCAACTACATATTAGGAATTTTTGCCTTAATTAATCTGTATTAAGTAAAGTAAATAATACTATTAGAAAACAGTGTTTAAAAAAAAGAAAAGAAAAAAAGAATCTGCCAAATTTGCGACATTTAAGAAAAGTTATTAAATTTGCATCTTAAGCATGTTTTTTTTTTTTTTTTTTTTTACTGAAAATTTATTACATTTTAAGCCAGATTGCTTATAAAGCATATTTTTGCATTAGTATTATAGGATATGTTCAAAAGATAAAATAAAATCCATGTATTATGTAGATCACTTATTAATCATGAGTGTCTTAACCATGTTTTACTGTATTTTAGTTCTGCCAAGCAGTTTATATTTTATGTAACTTCGAAAAAAATATAAACTTCTTGACAATACCCTTACTGTTCAATAAATTTGTAAAAATGAGACTTCTTCTGAGACCAGTTGCAATTTTTAAATTACTTTGTACATCTTACATCATAAATTAAATTAAAATATTCAAAAAAAATTTTCAGTTGAACTAATGTACACAAGAACATAAGCATGTAACACACATGTGTCAGAATGTACACAACAACACATTATTTTATTATTGATTCCTCATAGATTGAAAGTATACCCAAAAACTGAAAACAATTTAAAAAATCTTGAATCTACTGTAGTATTTTGTATTCAATATATTTAATGCTGTTAAATATACCTAAAGAAAAATTTACTGAACAGTGATAATGTTTCTGAATGTGCATGAAATTTGCAAATATTAATATCAAAATATACATACATGTCTAAATGATGCATTTATCTAGATTTTTACTCTGCTGGTACAAAGATCAGTGTGTCGATGTGGCTTATGAAATATGAAAATCAATTGGAATCAAAATTAACTGTTAAACACAGTGTCAAATTTTATTGGAAATTAATATATTAATAATCTGTTACACTTTAAAATACGTATGCATAGTTGCCCACCTTCTAATATTTTGAATACCAATAAATTCTTGCAAAAATGTTTGCTTTATTTAATCGCAAAAATTGTATGATTGTATAAAATAAATATTTCTGTAGAAAAATATTGATATTAAAAAAATCCCTGTTGGCTTGGCCTATAAGGGGAGGTAGATTTCAAAGAGTGCTCATTTCAAGAACACACACACACACAAAAAAATTGATTACAGATGAGCCCTGTTTAACAATTTTATTTTGCCGCTTTTGAAAAAATTTTAATTTCATTTTTCTGTAAGAATTAGTTTTATTAGAATCATCTTAAGCTAAATTCGGCTCAAATGCCCATTTTGACAAGATATTTTGAAATATATTTTGACTTTATTAAAAAATCGTCCAATACGGCACTTTATATAGCTCCTAAATAACAAAAAAACTGTCGATTGAATGTGTTTGAAAGCAAAATTGAATTTAAAAATGAGTTATTAAACAACAACTAATTTGTTATTTGAATGCATCCTCAATTCTTTAATCATTTTGTGCAAAGTGCCCACTTTGACAGCATTTAAAAAAATATAATCAGCCTTTATCAAAAAACTGACCAATACAGCACATTATACAGCTCTTAAATAAGAGAACCTGTCAATTGGATGCATTTGAGAGCAAAATGGAATTAAAAAATGAGTCAGAAAAAATGTAATTTGTTACTTGAATACCTCAATTTTTCAATCACAATTCCGTTCACAATACCCATTTTGGCAGCCATTTTTGAAATATATTCTGCCTTTATCAAAAAACTGACCAACGCGTCACATTATATAGTTTCTAAATAAGAGGACCTGTAAATTGGATGCGTTTGATAGCAAAAATAGAATTAAAAATGAGTCAGAAAAAATGCAATTTGTTATTTTAATACTTCCTCAAATTTCAATCACGATCACTACGGGAAATTCTGTTCAAAATACCCTTTTTTGGTAGCCTTTTTTGAAATATATTCTGCCTTTATCAAAAAACTGACCAATACATCACATTGTACAATTCCTAGATAAGAGGATCTGCCATTTGGATATGTTTAAAATAAAAAAAAATGAATTAAAATGAGTCAGAATGTAAGCAGTTTGGATTTGAGTTTTTTCACCAACTCCTATTTTTGTTTAATTTATTTTTGCTATGCGAATTGGTTATATGAAAAACTGGTCAATATAAAAGATGTAGATATTATTGAAAAGATGTAAAATATATTTAATTATATTTGATAGCTTAAGAATGGTAAGAAATAGTCCTATCAAAAACTTGTAAATACAAAAGTTTTAGATAATGTTGAGAACATTTATACAACATTTAGTTGGATTTGATATCTTGAGAATTGATAAAGTTATGAATTTTTTTTCTCCCCAAAACCTTTTTTTTTTTTGCACCCCTTGAGCCCATTTTTAAATTTATCAAAAATCTGTCATGCATAAACTTTTGGCCCATTTTTAAGAAATAATATAAACTTTAAACTGATTCGATATCTATTATAATTAAGAAGTTATGGCGATTTTTCTGTTTTCACAAAAAACCTCCTTATTTCCATCCCCTTGGACCGATTTTGCCCATTATCGAACTTAGCCGAGATTTTATACCCCTTGACTTTATGTGTCAGTTTGAAAGAGATTGGAGCAGAACTATAGAAGTTATCATGTCCATAAGAAAGTGATATATATATATGTATAGATATATAAACTTTTTTACTGATGGTGGTTTTGGGATTTAGAGGTCATGATCAGCGTAAATCTGCAAAAATTCCAACATAGGAGCGACTGCAACAGGTAGTATTTCATACAAAATCTACCTAAAATCGGGTGGTTAGTAACTGTGAATATGGATCAAAATATGCATGAAAAGTTTGAATAAAATGAGTATAAAGAGCATATTTAGCTTCAAAAAAAATTTTTCATCATTACAAATTTTAAAAAATATGTATATGTTTGTCTCTGAGTATGAAAAAAACTGTGCTGAAATTTTCATTTCATTCACAAAAATTAAAATGTTAGAGTATTTAATTGATTGCTTTATCTTTATTATTTCCCTTAATAAGATATTGATGATTTTTTCATACTGAAATAAATCATAAGAAAGAGAAGATATAATATAATAGGAAGATACAGGGACATAAATAGGTAAGAGAAATTTTATTTTTCAAAAATATGAAAAGCAAAAATTATAAAAATGATGCTCAATAAATAACATTGGTGATAATAATAATAATATATTTTAAGTCATAGTAGCTGATTGGCTAAATAAAATTTGACAGTTCCTTGTTATTTTTTTTTTATTCTGTCTAAATGCCACCTCATACATAGATAAATATATTTAATTTAAACTGAAAAAATTACGTAAATCATTGTGAACAATAATCTGAAATTGTGATTATTTATCTTTTATAGGAAAATAATGAATTAAAAAACTACTTTTTTATACATGCCTATTATTTTCATTTTTTATGTGAAAGTTTTTTATTAATCCCAATATTCTAATTTATTTTTAAAATTTTGTACACAAGTCTAAATACGGAATCTTTATTGGTTCCCTTTCATGATTAAAATTAATTTTAAATTACTTTTTTCAGGATTTCAATGTGATAAATATGAAAGTGCTGAGTCTGCTAAAACCTTAACAATACACAACAGAACTCATTGCAAAGAAGATGTTCTGAGACTTTATAAGTGTAATCTTTGTTCTTATTCTACAGATATTAAAACTAACATCAAGCAGCATTCTTTTGTGCATTCTGGTGAACGTCCTTACAAGTGTGAAGTATGCAACCGTGGTTTTACTCAGCTACATGTTCTAAAAAGTCACATGCTTATACATACCGGAGAGAAGCCTCATACTTGTCATGTATGTAACCGCTCTTTTAGACATGCAAGCAGTCTAAGTGTACACATGCATACTCATTTGAAGTTGTAAATTATTGGTAAATTTGCAAGAAGTTACTTATTGATTTTAAACTTCTGATGTCACATAAATGTTTACAGATGTCTTCTGAGACTAATGATTTTTTATAACATGAAAATGTATTAGAAGTTTAAATTGCATGTTGAATAAATAAATTTTCCTTTATTATTTTGATTTTCCTTTTCATAAAATATTGCTATGTATTTAGTGTCAGTCTACTAGGAAATGCTGCTATGACTTCATTGATCTTTGCTCCAGTTTTCCATTAGTTGAGACATTTTTGTTAAGCATTGAAGATTTGAAGCTGTAATGTGTATGCTTTGCGGGATTTATTCTTGCTAGGTTCAGAAATAAATTATTAAGTATTAAAATTATTTATGTTACTTATATGTTAACTATACCTTATTTTTAAGCATTATTTTTTCAATACAAAACAACCACATCATAAAAATATTAAAATTATTTTTAAATAATATAGGTGTTATTTGACTGTTTAAGTTTTTTCTTTCTTATTTGATGTATACAGTATAACTTCAAAATTCTGACATCATCGAACCGAGACAACGCCGGATTTTTGAAGGAATATCAAAAGTAGTAATTAGAAATATCAGTAGTATGCTACATTCCTCATGTTGTCTATGGCCATAATTTAATTCATTATTAAGTGATAGTTATACAAAAAAAAAAAAAAAGAGAAAAAAAATTAAATATTAAAAAAAAAAAAAAATCTTTGACTTTTTACAGGAAAAAAATCTAATATAGAGTGAAATTATTTCTTCTCATGTAATTTCAAAAACATTAATGTCATTTTTGTTTGCTTCAATTATCTTGGCCATTCTTTAACACATTTTTCTTGTATTTTATCTTACATTATCTTATTTCTGTACAGCAGATATTAATTCTCCAGCCAAATTTATCCATTTTTCTAGCGATACATTTTCATCTGCCAGTTGTTCATCCTTCTCTTCTGAGCTGCTACTAGTGTTGTCAGTGCTTCTATTTAGAACAGCATCAGCAATCTTGCTATCCAATTAAATTGTTCATTGTGGGTGCATTTTCACCACTGCATTGCTAACCACCTATATCCTTTTTTAGGCACTTAATATGTTTTCAGATTTTGTGTGCTCAATCAACTCATAAATGATGGCTTTTTTATGGAAAGTGGAAGCCTGAAAATTCTTCCTTATCATTAATCCTGTTGCCAAACATTCATTTTGGCCCTGTATTATGCTATGCATTTGCCAAAGTCTCTGACGTTGAAAAAAAGTCAAATATTCCTTTTTTGCATTTTACTTTGGATTTCAAAGTTTTTCATACATAAACAATTGCTATTTTTCTTCTTTCATAAATTAAAAGCATAAAAGAAAAAGAAAGGGAAAAGATGATTTTGATGCCAGATTCCTGAATGCTGCATTTTTTGATGTTGCACTATATTTATATTGTAATGAAAATTAACAAAGATTGTTTTCTGGTCTATAAGTATAAGCTAAATTTAAGAAAATGCTGTAGAAAAAAGTTTATACTATCACAGAAGAAAATCTTTTTTTAAATGCTTATGGAAAAGTAAAATTGAAGCCTTTTCATATACATTACTGGATTCTAATAAAGGCAAAGGCACAGCAGAATTCAAATTCCATCTTTTCTTCCTTTTTATCACTTTTCATGCATAGAATTGCCTCTATGAATCTTCTTTGTCTCTCTTTCAAAGGTAGGGAGGCACTTTAATACAGAAGAATGTTTTACTGTTTAATTGCTTTTTTGTTATGCAGAAAATTTTGTCATGCTTATTGAAAGAAAAGCAAAAAAAAAAAAAAAAAAAAAAAATCTTGTTACATATGAATTTTGTAACATTTTGTAATTTTACTTGCACATAATAAAATACTTTCATTTTCATCCCTCTGGACTTTTCTGTCAGTATGAACAATATATCATATTCTCATTAACATGGTTGCCCATTCATTTTCTTGAATTTTTGTTAAGAGAAATTGTAAATTGTGAAAGTTTTTGTAGTTCCTTTCATTCAATCAACATCAATTGAATTTAAAGAATCACACATACTATTAAAACAAAAAAATGCTCTTTCCCCCTGACTAATGCTTCTTTGATTTTTAAATTGCTCTGATTAACCATCTGACCTTATTTTATCAGTCAAATATTTGTTTCCATTCTAACTTCTAAAATATATATAATATGTTTTTATTAAAAAAAAAAAAAAGTTATTAGAAAAATGTGCTAAAAATCATAAAACAGGAAAATCATAAAAACATCCTTGGAACATTATGACTGATAAAAACATCCAAAGTGTGTGCACCTACATAATAATGCATTGTATACTACTGCCGCTAATAGTATTGCCTTACTGCTTCTTCCCCTTGACAAAACACACATTTCATAGGAGCAAAATGAACACTAAAATTTCATATCAAAAACATCCTGTTTCATGAAAATGCTTTATTCTATATGAGAATTTTAATTCAAAGAAAAACTGATAGGAATGCTTTAAAGAAATTTGGAACACTCTACCTACAGACCTGACTTTTCATTATTCAGATTGCATATATTTGAGTAACTAATAAAAACACCTGAAAGTTATCAAAATGTGTATGATGCAACTGTCAAGGAGTTTGTATACACTTGACTAGACAACCAACACTTTATATTCTAACTGAATAAGAAATTACCTGCCTGCTATGGAAAATATGCTTTGTATTTAGGAAATTATGTATAAAAAATTAATGTATCACTGTTGTTTTCAAAAAATTAATTCTGTTTTATATTTGATCCCCATAATTTCCGAATCTGTTTAACTTTGTTTTTTAAGCATAATTATTTATTTATTTTTTCATGGATAATTAATTCTTTCTTTTTTTGTGGTTTAAATAATTTTAAATTACTTTTTCAGGATTTGAGTGCAATGATTTTGAAAGTTCTTTCATGTCTACCAAAGTTTTAACATCACCCAACAAAACTCATTGTAATGAAGATTCTGTCAAATGTTTTAAGTGTACTCTCTGTCCTTATTCCACAAATAAGAAATCGAACATAAAGAAGCATTTTTTTGTGCATTCTGGTGAACGTCCCCATAAGTGTGAAGTATGCAATCGGGGTTTCACTCAGCTACATGTTCTAAAAAGTCATATGCTTATACACACGGGAGAGAAGCCTTATTCATGTAATGTGTGTAACATATCTTTTAGACAAGCAAGTACCCTGAATGTACATATGCGTCGTAAACACATGTAACATCTACACATTATATGTATGGATTTGATCGTAACTTATTCATTGACTCAGTTACTGGGGTGTATGTTTTCTAGAATCAATAGTTTTGGCTAATTTAAAATTGTACTTTTTAGAATTTTAAATAATATATTAAATTAATAATTATTCATTTAACACTTCAATTTTTTGTTTTCACACACACATATATATGTATATGTTTGTGTGTGTTTATATTCCAAAAATAAATTAACAGTTTGTAAATTCTTTGACCATAACAAGTATAGGTACTAGTAATGTATGTATTGATGAAAGTACCCACTGATGAAAATTACATATGTGAAATATTTTATTGAGTATACATACAGGGTAGTCATAAAAAAACTTTGCCAATATATGGAGCTCTAGCGGCCAGTCCGTTTAACCGATCGAGTTGAAATTTCAGATATATCTATTCAGAGGTATGAGCTCGAGATTCTGTGAACGGCAACAAAATGGCACTCACGGTTACGGTTATAGTTATAGAACCTCAAAAATTTCCAATGGCAACACCCATTTTTTTTCACCGCAAAATGCTCAGCGCATGCGAAAACCCTAAAGAGCGTTGGAACGGTATGGTTATTGCATTAAACGGATGTGTTATGCTCGTACAAAATCAGCTTTACGAAAGGCCCCAAAAAACACGACCAAGGTGCACGAATAAAATTTGAGTATGACAGAGACAAAATACCTGTCACGGAACATCGTTTGCCAGATAGACAGCTTAGAAAACGTATAAAAAGTATGGTGGGACTGTCAGTTCTTCAGTCGGAGCTTGCAGATGTCAACAAAATGGCTCTGTTCGTGGTGAGTTGGTAAAACTATTATCAAAATGAGATGAATGCTGCGAAAACCTAGCGCATTTAAAGTCGAAACCATCGCTAAATACGTGGCCTATGCATTTTACAAGCTCTTCGTGATTTAGAAATGAAATTTGAAGAAATTGGCTGCACCTGTGATAGTCTGCGATCCCGACGACCAACTGTTCCTGACAATACTGTTATGGAAGTGCATCACATAGTGACCAGAGGACGCATGCAAACTACAAAAGGTGCATCTTGTGTGTTTGATGTACCAAAATCAATGGTCTTAAAGTTACTGTGCTGTGTAATTCATATGTTTCTTTACCGGTACCAGCGTGCCCAGATGTTGAAAGTAAGAGACCATCAACAACATATAGACTTTGTTAATGAATTTCTTATCCAATATTATGGAGATAACGATCGACCACTTCGCATATAATGAACGGACGAGGCACATTTCACCTTAACTGGTAACGTCAATGGCCTCTGCGATCCCCTGACCTCACTCCTATGGATTTCAGGTTCTGGGGATATCTAAAATCTAGATTGTACATGTGCAATTCGCAAACTTTGCCGGATTTGAAAGATTCTATCAAATGTGAGATTGCAAACATCCCTCATGTGATGTAACGTTCGGCTGTATTGTCCACAGTCACCACCATGCAATGTGTATGGCATACATGTGGAAAATGTGTAATCAAAATAAAAGTTTTCTCCGATCTGTGTTGTAATCAGAGATTAGTGTACTGATTCTGTGTCATATGCAAATTTACTCCTTGTGCCCCAATCGTGCTTATGGGGGGGAGGGGGGGATTCGCAGAAGTTTTTTGTGCGTGCATAATGTGCCCGTTTCTTGCTATACACGTACTGTTCCAACGCTCTTTAGGGTTTTCGCATGCGCTGAGCATTTTGCGATGAAAAAAATGGGTGTTGCCATTGGAAAATTTCGAATTTCTATAACTATAACCTTAACCATGAGCGCCATTTTGTTGCCGTTCAGAGAATCTTGAGCTCATACGTCTGAATAGCTATATCTGAAATTTCACCTCGATTGGTTGAACGGACTGGCTGCTGGAGCTCCATATACTGGCAAAGTTTTTTTATGACCACCCTGTACTTTTAATTTTTATAAAATGCAGAAACTGTTTTCTGCTGTTATGGCATATTTTGAAAGATTTAGTTTACCACATTGTTTCCTAGAAGCTTGCCAAGATCTCTTTCATTTTTTAATAATGTGATATTATAAAAGCCTCTAAGCTTTAATTATTAAAATTGAAGCAAATATTTAACTTGCTTTATTATGTTATTCTAAGCTCAATGCTTTGAAAAGCATTTTTATGATAGTTGAAATATTATTTTTTGATTAATTATTCAAAATATTTTTCATGTTATTATATTTGATGCAATTTCAATTTTTATTTTTGCTGTAATATGCCTCCCCAGGATATGATAAATTATTAAATAAAAATAATAAATTATCACAGGAGAATTTAATATTTTATTAATTGTAATTAATCTGGAGTTATTTGAACTCTAAATAACATTCTAAAAGTTTTGATTATTTAATAATAGATTTTTTTTAATTAATCTTTTTTCTTTACAATAAATTTACAATTATATAAATATTACTTAACAAAATATGAATTTTTGTTTTGTATTATGATCATGACATGTATTAACTTTATTTATTTATAAACATATACATATAACTATTGTCAACATTTAATAAGACATTGCCTTATTCTGTTTGTTTCCCATGTACATTAAAATGTGTCTCTGTAATATTATTTTTAGACTTTTTAACTATGCACATTAACAATTATACATTGTGGAAGGTGTTTGTATTATTCATGTAGAAAAATATTTTAATTGTTAAGAATTGGTTTTACTTATTGAGAAAAGTCAAAAGGGGAAATTACTCGCCAATTTTTTTTTTTTTTTTTTTTCTAAATATTTCATTATATTAATTCCTTACTTGTGTCACTCTATTTTCTGTCCCACAAGATAATTAGAATAATAATAATAATAAAATAAAAATAAATAAATAAAAGAATTATTTATTTATGTATTTTTGAATGATAAATGAACTGGATTTGACCTTTGTGTAAAATATTGGATACTATACAAATTAGGTTGCATTTAAATTGTTGTAAACAGAGGAAGACTGGTTGTGCTAACTGAGTTTGAGTGAAACAGGTAAATAGAGATAGCAAATATTTAAAATTTACAAAAAAAAAAAAAAAAAAAAAAAGGCGATAGAAGGGGGAAAGGTAATTTTGTACTTCAATTTTGCTTTTAAATGTGACTTACAGTTTTTCTAATATAATACGGCACAAAAAAAAAAGTGTCTTAAAATTTACTTGTAAAAAATTGAAAATACTGCCACCTTTTTTTACTGGGTAATGCTCTTTAGTCATTTGTGAGGCATAACTCTGGTAAAAGATTTATTTCTACTTATTTATCTGTGATTTGAAATTTATATATATTTATAAATATATATATATATTTAAATATTTGTTTGTATTAGGCATAAAAGAGTTCCTCTTAAAAAGGAGAAATTCCACCTTTTTTTAAAGCAAATTCGGAAGGATAATAGGGGTGGGGGATGCCTGGAAAATTCATTGAGACAATTTGTCTCTCAAATTCTTGGAGTTTTTGAATTGTTATGTGAAAAAGTTATAAAATAAAAGGTGAGCTTATATCATATAAACATCTGAAAATCCTGTAAATGAAGTTGTTCAAAGTGTCTTTCAAGAATAAAATTTTCTTTTAGACTTGAAAAATTCAAAATGAAAAGAAGTTTCTTTTTGGAATGGAATATTTTATACTATTTATACAACACTTTTAGATAATTTTGTGATACTTTTTCGAGATATATTTTTGAAGCAAAGATCAATTTAGCAGGGAGATTTCTTTTGGAGAAAAAGAGGAAGAAGATTAAACAGCTAAACTGTTCAGAATAATATTTGTTTTAGAAAATTAATCACTTTACTTCACATAAGTTTATCAGATATACTTGGATTTACAGCTTTAGTATTGTTAATAAATTTTAAAAAAAATAGCAATCATATACATAGTTACATTTAATTTTATTGTAAAACTAGCTGTTAAAATAACACTTAAATTATAAAGAGTTTGGTATCACTGTACAGATGGAGAAAATTTTCCATCTTATTTTCTCATTCCCCAATTTCATGCCTGGTATTTGTAAATATGTATTATCTTTATTTAATAATAATAATAATAATAATAAATATTATATTCAAAAGAAAAAATATGTTAACAATATTATTATAATTTTTCTTTTATGTGCTTAAATCACAGTATGGACTGTTTATTATTTTTTTCATTTTATAGTTTAAAGTAATTTGTGATCACTTTTTACAGGTTTTCAGTATGATAACTATCAAAGTGCTTTCACACCTGCTGAAGCTGTAACATCATTGAACAGAACTCCATATAATAAAGATTCTGTCAGACGTTTTAAATGTAATCTCTGTTCTTACTCCACAGACATTAAAGCTAGCATGAAAAAGCATTCATTTGTGCATTCTGGTGAACGTCCTCACAAGTGCAAAATATGTGGTAGAGGTTTTGCTTTACAACATGTTCTTAAACGTCACATGCTCTTACATACAGGAGAAAAACCTTATACATGTAATGTGTGTAACATGTCTTTTAGACAGATGAGCAACCTGAATGTTCATATGCATAAACACATGTAATATAAATCCCTGTATGTGTAGGTTTTGTTGTAATTTGCTCATTGGTTCTTAACTGTTGAGATCACTTAAATTTACAAGCATGTATTCTGAAATGAATGATTTTGTGTAATTTGGAAGTTACTAATAATTTAAATTATATTTTGAATTTGTAAGCATCCACTTATTGTCTATCCTTATATGTCCCTACATTAGAGATATATTTGATAAATAAAGTTGAAAATTTTTTAAGATTAGAAATCTGAGTAAAACACGAAAAGATTGAATCTGAAAGGATTACATATGAATTACATATGAATGAATCTTCTTTTTGTTAGTGGTTTTTATTTATTTATTTTTGAGGCAGGATTCTGTTATGTACAACTTTCTGTTTAACAGCTTTATGTCAATAATAATTTGTTTACAAAAAAAAAAAAAAAAAATCTAATTTAGATCAGGGTTAAACTATACCAAAAGTCACACATGTGCTGATTTTTAAACATTAAGCATCGAATGAATTATTTTAGCTATTTTGTTTGTAGTTGAAAAGTATTTATGATTTTTGTTTGTCTGTTGTTTATGTTCTAACTCCTGTAAATATACTCAGATTGCCCTTCCACTAATATATATTATTAAGGTTTACTATGCCCTATTCATTATTTAAAATGGAGTGTGTAGCACTCAAAAGAATCCCATTGGATTGTGGTCTATGGAGAAAAATTGTGTGCAGTGTATTTTAATGGTGGTATATTATTTTTAACATAATAAAATTGATATGCACTGAAACATATCTCTAGAATATAGAGTGCAAAGCATTTATCATTTACAGTGAAACTTTCATTTAAAGAAGTCTCATCACTACACTTAAACACTTCATTATGAAGAAAATTTGCTAAATATAAATCAACTCAAAATCATGAAATTTGTTCAATAAAATACACATGCATAAAATGAAAAATACACATAACATGAAAATATTGGAAAGATGTTTTTAATTTGGGCAGCAACTTTTTTTATGCAATGTAGACATATGAAAAAAAAATTAATTAGAATAATGTATTTAAAAAAAAAACACATACTAAAAAGAGATAAACAAAACTGGAACATGATATACTTTTCTAATTTTCTCATTAATTTTCCAAATCTTTAAGAAACAGCCTAATATTATTTTGTACTGGTGTTTTATAAAAAATACACTGTTCATAAAAATTTTCGTTCTTTTGTAAATACCTGAACATCTATAAAATTTTCATGAAATGGAAATCCCGTTATTATTGTATCAAAAACTTTTATCATTTTTTCTTTTTAATACAAATTATTAAATAAATAATTTTATTTACATGCAATGTGCTAAAATAAATTCATACATCCATATCAGCAATCTGATCGTTTGAAAGTTTTGCATGCATGAAAGTGGAATAAGCTTTGTTATATAGAATATATTTTTCGTAATATGGAGATTAATTTTCATTTTAACGACGTCTAAGGTCAAGGTTCAGCAGAAAATTCTATTAAATAAAAAACTTCGTTAAATGGAAGTTCCATTTAACATAGGCTGTATGTACAGTGTCACACAAAAGAATCCATATACATAATAATTTACAGCGAAAAATAGTCTGCAGCATATTTTAATGATGTTTACTATTTCAAACTTAATGAAATTTATATGCAAGGTGCAAATAAATTTCGGTTGCAATTAATGGATAGAGACTTCTTAAAAAATCTTAGTTTTGAACATTTCCAAAGATAACTTAAAACTCTTTAAATAACTAAAATACTTTTGTACAATATCATGTGCATAACAATTATCATTCATTTACGGGTTTGTTAAATGATGTTGGTTACAGTACTGTCTGTGAGCAATAGATGATAAAAAAGCATTACATTTGTGGTATGTTTTTTAAAATTTAGCTGATTGTTCACATACTTCATGCCATGTTTAGTTTCTCTAGATCATTTACAGGGCTACACAAAAAAAATCATTGTTATTACTGTATATAAGCATGTGCTTAAAAGCATTTTATAATTGAGTTATGCTGAGTTATATTTAGTATATTAAGAGATATTTGTAGAATCTAAATAAATTCACATATATAATATAACTATGCAAAGAATTGAGTATATTGCAATCTATAGATTGTTATTTCTGAAAGTATGTTTCCATTTGCGTTATGCATTCCCAATGGAATTTTACCAATGGAATTGATTATATTGTGCATTTGGCAATAAAGCTAAATTTTAGCACACTATAAATTGCCTATATGGATCTATAGATCAAGTATAGGAATGCACAAAAGAATTTGAATAACTTTCTAGCTATAAATAGTAATTTATGATGCCTGATTTTTGAATGTTGCATGTGTTTCCTGAGATATTTTGTTTCACCCTTTTAAATGGTGAAATTGTGTTACGATGTTCTGGAACTGTTGGAAATAATCTATGCTCAATGTGTGATATTTCATTTTTGTTTAATGTTTTATGCTTCATCATGCATTTCATTTTTCTATACCTTTTTAAAATAACCTTTTTTAAGGGATTATTTGCTTTTAATTAATTTATTGTAATTGAAGAAAGTTTTCTTTAAAAATCCAACATTGGTAGTTGTTCTCAGAAGATTAATTTACACTGTTGACTGGTAAGCATTCATTTATCTATTTACATATGAATACTTATTGTAATTTATCATTGAAATATATTTTTTTTCAAAGAATCATTTATCCATTAATTTATTTTCATTCAAAGTTTTCTTTCCCCTACCATCTTGCAAATGTAGGAATTACAGGTGCTGTTGATACTTTTTATTAATACTATGGCCAACTTAATTAGATCAAAACTGTATTTTTTTTTTTTGGGGGGGGGGGGGAGAAGAAATGTTTTTATGAGTAGTATTGTTCATTCTTATCTATGCCCATCAGTGGCCAAAGGGGATAGATTGATATTTTTGACATTAATTTCATCACAATCCATATTTATTCTTTCACTTTTACTATTTTAGAGTCAGAGATGATACTATCAAATTTCATATAAAAGTCTCTTTTTTTTTTTTCTCTATGTTAAATTATTATATTTTTAGTTTAGAAGCCTATTTATTTGAGTTACCTGTTTATTAAGTGTATTTTTCAAGTTTATCTGCTCTCACTCCTCATCTTTACCCCCCAAAAATCACGATTTTCTTAATAAACATCCAACTTCAATGGAACCTTTTTTGACATTCTGCCCAAGTGATTTGGTTACCAACTAAACATTGATAATGTATCCACAACTTTTGTTGACCATTATTTATGAATGATCAAGATTTTCAGACTTTTCGTAGTTCAAACATTCCATCATTGCTTTAGGACCATGTTACTCAATGTTCTTTTTAATAAGTTGTATCCCTTGAGTTTGATTCCTCCTCCCTCTGACCATTCTAATAATTGTTTATTTCGAAAGTATAACCTTTTTTTACTTCTTCCCAAATTATTTGGTCACCAAATGAAGATTAATAATGTATATGCAACTTTTGATGATCATTATTTATGAATAATCAAAATTTTCAGGTTTTTTGTAGTTTAAACATTCCATTATTGCTGTAGGACCATGTCACTCAATATTCTTTTTAATTAAGTTGCATCGCTTGAGTTTGATTCTTCCTCCCCTTGTCTGTTCCAATAATTGCCCAATTCAAATGTAACCTTTTTTTGCCATTCTTCCCAAGTCATTTGGTTACCAACTAATATTGATTGCAACTGTTGAGCATTATTTATAAGCAACTGAAAATTTTTAGCCTTTTTTCAAGTTCAAATTCAATCACTTCATCCTTAATTTAGAATCGCATTACTTATTTCTTGTGTGATTATAAATGAAGGATGGAATGCTTGAACCGAAAAAAAAAGCTGAAAATTTAGATTATTATTTGTAAATGATGTTCACCAAGAGTTGCAGGCATAATATCAATGTTTAGTTGGTAAACAAATGACTAAAGAAGAATGTCCAGAAAGGTCCTATTCAAATCAAACCATAATTATGAAGCTATGATTTGGAGAGGGTGTGGAAAAGGATCAAATTTGAATAATGCAACTTCATTAACTAGTAATTCAAATAACTATTCTTCTAAACTAATAAATAACAATTTATCCTGGAAAGAAAAAAGCCACTCCTTATATAAAATTTGACAGCAGTTCTGTCATTAAAATGATAAAATCCCAAAAAGAAATATATATTACTTTAAAATTAGCTCCAAAAATATCAATCGATTTCTGTTCACGATTCACGGTCGATTTTTCTGCCAATTGATCACTATATTTTTTAACTATGATTTTTAAACTTATTTTTGTAATGATCTAAGTATTGATTCTGATACTAGAATTTGCAAATCTTCTTATTGCGGTCAATGCTGATTTATGTAATGTCGATGTTTATTGATATTAATTTTTTCCAGAATCAGTCATCACTAGCAATTGAATACTAAAACTGAGTGAAGTAAATTTAATGTAATGCAATATAGCACAAAGTTTTCCTCTCCCCTTCTCTAAAGAAATTATTTTGAAAGTGAAAGTAATTGTGTTCTTGCAACTTCTCATTTATTGCCATTGATTATTCTTTATGTTAAATTTTCTTCTTTTATTTTTACAATTTTTGCTTTTTTCAGTAAATTGGGACAAACCAAAGATTAATGTTCTAGAAGCTAGCTTCTGCTAAATTTACCAGTATGCCAACAAATTTGCAAAATAACAATAATTTTTTGATTTAAAAATTTTTATTTAAATCACAATTCAAAATATTTATCATATTTTACAGTTTAGGACTCAACATAATTTTGAATTATCCATTTCAGAATTTCAATATGGTAATTATCAAAGTACTTTCATGTCCATCAAAGCTTTAAAATCACTCACTAGAACTCATCACGATATTATACGTTTCTTCAAGCATTTTAAATGTAATCCCAATTTATATTTCACAAAATATCCTTCTTTAGTCCATTTTGGAGAGCCTTCACAAGTAAAAAAATGTGCAATTAAGGTTTTTCATTTCGTGTTTTAAAATGCCACATATTCCTACATACAGATTTTTTTTTTATTTAATATGTATAACATGTCTTTTAGATGAGTCAATAACTTAAAGTGTATACATGCTTAAACATATATAATATGTACACCTTGTATAATTTATAAATTTTATTATGGCTCTTAACTGATCATATTATATAAACTATCGTGAATTTTTTTGTGGAACCAATAATTTTATATAATTTGTAAATTTACTTAGAATTCAAATTGCGTACTGCATTATGTATTTGTTTATTGCTTTTTCTTTTTAGCTTGAATATTACTGCAGATATACATGTGTTTTAAAAAAAATCAAATAAAGTTTTTAAAATCATGGTGTGAAATATATGTTATTGTTTTTTTCCCCCTTTTTTTGGTTTGAAGTAATTCAAAATTGCTTCTTTCAGGATTTCCGTGTGATAACTATCAAAGTCTTTTCATGTCTTCTGAAGCTTTAACACCACTTAACAGAACTCATCATAATGAAGATTCTTTCAGACGTTTTAAGTGTAATTTCTGTCCTTATTCTACAAATATCAAAACCCACATAAAAAACCACTTACTTGTACATTCTGGTGAACGTCCTCACAAATGTGAAATATGTAGTCGAGCTTTTACTCAATCACATCATCTAAGACGTCACATGCTTATACATACAGGAGAGAAACCTTATTCGTGTAATGTGTGTAAAATGTCTTTTCGACAGTCAATCAATTTGAAGCTACATATGATTAAACATTCATAGTATTTATGTACTATGCCTAATATATGTGTATATTATGTGTTAAATTATTTATTAATCCTCGACTGTGTTGAGGTCATACATTTTCATGAATGTCTATTGGAATCAAATATTTCTCATAATTTGAAATAGTTTTTATTATTAGTATTTTAATTATTATTTTGAAGTAATAAATTTTATTTATTCCTTTGACCATTCCTATTCATAACAATATTCTTACATACTGTTTTTTTTTTTTTAAATATTATACATGAATTTGATAAACCTTATCTTATTGATAAAAATTTATTTTTTAGATATTAGCAGATTTGTACCAATATTTGAATTTGTTTCATTTTTTAGACACAGCCAGACAATTATATCATATATATATATATATAGATTATATATGTTTATATTATTTCTGCATTTGAGAAAGATTCTTTTCACTGATTTTTCAACTTAGTAAATGAATATTATATTGGATGTAAATGTTAGCATAATTCAGCCATATATATATATATATATATATATATATATATATATATATATATATATATATATATATTGGAGGAGGGAGGTGGGATGGGAAATGATGTTTGAGTTGGTGAAAATTTCCACTAATAAATAATAATAATAATTTCCACTAATAACAATTATAATAATAATAATAATAAGTAAATGAAATTTAAAATTTTTATTTTTTAACTTATATCAGTTCGAACACTTTGCATTTTTAAAGTGCTTTAGTGCTCATACAATTTATGCCCCCCCTCCCTTTTTTTTCTAGCACCCTTTACTTTTGAAAGAAAAATTTGGTGATTTTGAGCGATTTAGTGAAAATTTTGGCCTTAAAATGTATACTGTGGATATTTTTTTAATAAAAGCTGTCTTTGTATGTTTCAAACAAAAACTGCAGATTTCAATATTAAGTAGTACAGACTTTAAGAAACTTTAGTAAGTGGCTGTGGTGGCTTATACCTTATTAGCAAGGGTAACCTTCAAGTTTCTGTTGAATCACTTATTTTCAAAATTTACAAAAGTGCAACAGAGGCTTATTTTGAAAGCATACTTCAAAAGACTGAAAAAAGGTAATTTAATTACTTATTTTTGATATGTAGTACAGTTTTAAGTACAAACTGCCTTTTATATCCTTGTTTGTGTACAATCTATTCAGTAGTAAGTAAAAAAGAGGAACTTTGAGGGATGAGAAAGTGTCAACATGTATTGGTTAAGACTTCTTCTCTTTTTAAAATATAAAAAATTACAGGATTAATATATATATTTAAGAATTTATAAATGTTATGATAACTCTAAAAATTTTGAAATTTAAGTTATTTTCTGAAATATTAATTTTAATACAGTTTCAGTAATGGTGGCTTGATTATTCTGTTCTAACAAAAAAAGATTATTAGATGTCTGTTGATGCCATTTTTATTAAAAATTAAAAGAAAAAACTTTCTTAATAATAATTTTATTAAATAAATAGTATTTAAACCTTTTCTCAAATGCCTTAAACATGTAATTTTCTAACAGACAAAAAAACATTTATTTAAAAAAAAAAAAAAAAAAAAAAAAATTGTACATAAATACTAAATTTAAAAGTACTAAAAATTATTCTTTTTAATTTCTTTTTTTTTTTTTTTTTTTTTTTTTTTTTTTTTTTTTTTTATTACCTCCAATTTTTTAATGATTTTGAGTACAGAGATGGTACAGATTCAAATTTCGTTTTCACAATGCATTTCTCATACATTTTCAAGGTAACAGGGGTGGTGCTTAGTCACCAGATTTATGGGAGGCTTATTGCCACAGAAAAAAAAAAAAAAATCACTGCATTTTTCCATTTCAATTTTACTTGTTTTTAATGTATAAACTGAAAAAGTTGAAATGTATGTCTATGTTGTATTAACCACTCATCTTAATCCATCAATTATTAAAGGAAATGACTCGTGAAAATTGTAAATAATCACTTATTCACCTCAACCTGCAGTATAAAAGGAAGAAAAAAGTGTGATAATTTTCATATGCAGAAAAGGATTAATTATTGAATTGGAATTCCAATCTCATATGGTAAGATGATATTTACTTTTCAATCTGTTTAACTATCAGATATGTCTTTCAGCATCTATTTTCTTCATTTTCAAAAAAACTTTCAAAAACTGTACAATTATAATGTTTTAAGATCTAAATAAAAAATAACCAACTGCTAACAACTGATTACCAATATAAACTAACCAACATTTTTGAAATTGTACTTAATTTTACAAATGAAAACAATGTGCAGTGAATCATTCATATTTGAAAATTCATTGATGAAAATTTAAAATTTTGTGCATTGTATGCTTAACTAATGTAGTATTAATATGACTTATACCTAATTCTTCTATGAACCAATGAAAATAGTTTTATATGCCTTTAACTTCATTCTCCTATGAACCAATGAAAATAGTTTTGAATGTAAAAAAAAAGTCTTAGAAAACTCAACTCTATTTTTGGTACTTTTATGTTATCTGACAGCAAAACTCGCCAATAACAGGGGTTTTTTTCCCAATAGTAGTTATTTTTTCTCATTTGTAATTTAAGACCAATGCTTTGAAGTTGAAATAAAATACTATGATATTTATTACTGTCGTTGTTATCTATTTTTTAAAAAGTGAGTGAAAGGTTGTATTTTAATTGTATGCTGCAGCATTTTGAATGTTTCTATTTTAAATAAAAGTTATGCTTTTTAAATGAAATGGGCCAAAGGTTCATATTTTAAATGAAATTAATGCAATATAAATCATGTTAATGGGAACAATATTTAGTGATTTATCACATCGGCAGGCTAACATAAAAGTACTCTATTTTTGAGTATTATGCAATAAACATAGTTTTTAGTTTGCTTATTTCAGGTTTGTATCTTTAATTTACTTTGAAAAAATTGATTTGATTAATCATTAATTCATTTTTCTTTTTATTCATTTATTTATTTTGCAGACTTAATTACTTCTCAACATCACATAATTATAAATTTTAAATTGTTGAATTGCGAGAGTGCATTTACAAATGTTAAATGTTTGAAAATCGCATTTCAATTTGTATACTTTTTATGATTTTTAATTCAAATAGCTCGATTGTGGAATAATAGTACATGAATATTTTTGTTAATCATTTCAAATTATAAAGGAAAACTGCAAATTTTATCCACTGTTCTATGACAAGCATTTACACATTAGTTAACATTAGTGTTGAATATAAAATTAATATAAAGTTAATATTAATTCATTAAAAGATATTTTTAATCTTAATTGATTTTAGTTTTTAGGGCTAAAATAATTTTAAATTAACCATTTCAGGATTTCAGTGCTATGGTTATCAAAGTGTTTCCATGTCTGCTGAAGTTTTCACATCAAACAACAGAACTCATTGTAATGAAGATTCTCTCAAACGTTTTAAATGTAATTTCTGCCCTTATTCTACAAATGACAGATCTAACATAAAGAAGCATTTTTTTGTGCATTCTGGTGAACGCCCTCACAAGTGTGAAATATGCAATCGTGGTTTTGCAGTACTACATAATCTAAGACGTCACATGCAATTACATACAGGAAAGAAACCTTACGTATGTAATGTGTGTAACATGGCTTTCAAACAAATGGGCACCCTGAAAGCACACACAAAAAAACATTTGTAATATGTGCTCTTATATATGTAGCCCCACAAATCCGGAAAGTCCAACTATAAATCTAATGGAGAAAACAAAACAGAAATTTTACTATTTTGGATCTGTGAACTTGAAAATATGGAAATTGTTACAATTTTTATGTTAATTTGTGTCCTCCAGTGTAGAAAAATTTTGATGGAATTTTTATCACATTTCAACATAGTTGAAACATGTTTATGAATCCAATGTGTCTGTTATTCTGTGCTCTTACTCGCATAATTATAGTTTGATTGTTATGTAAATGTTATTGATATATGTTATTGAGGCTTACCATGGCATATTTGGTATTGAAAGATAAAGTATGTAGTATTTATTATTAATTTACATGAACACTAAAAGAATTCATTTACATTATACATTTGGGAAAAAAATTGTTTGCAGTGTATTTTATAGATGTTATTCCAAACAAATTAACATTGATATATATCACTGAATTGCACTATAAAATGTTTTTTAGAATATAGTATGCATAGCATTTATTGTTTGTTTCAGTGGAGAGACAAAAAAAAAAAAATTCATTTTCAGTACTCTCTATTATCTGGCAGTGCTTAATTGTGATACATGTTTTTAAATTCATGTAATTTTTTTACACATTACTTGATGTGTATAAATGCTCTCATATGCATGGCTGCTTAAAAAAATTTGAATATATTTTGATTCATTGTCAGAAATTGCTGAAGGGAAATTTTGAATTCTGTCACATGTGTCCTAACTTTATTTGTTTTTTGCATACTATGTTGCATATATAGAAGTCTATAAATTACACACAGGGCTTTACAAAAGAATCTGTAGTTTTTCCCAATTATAATGGTAATTGCTGAAAGCAGATTTTCAAACTGTTTATTTAGACATGGTGTTTTACTTTAATTAACAGTGATGTTTTGTTTCAGTATTCATGTTTTTGAAAGTGTTTCATAGTTTATGCTTGATGCAATGTTCTTTCTTTCTTTTCTTGTTTTGGTGATATTTTATTGTGATGCTCTTTTTAATTAAGATGATGCTTTCTTTAAAGAAAACAAATACTGCCAACTTTGCTAGGTTACTGTGGTCTATCCCATAAAAAAAGTGTTTATTCTTTGTATTGAACAAATAATACAAGATAATGCGGAGTTTTTGCCTTTGAAGAATATTTTATCCCTACTGTAGGGTATTTAAATAATTTTTAGTGGCAACACTGGATGTGTTTGTAAGCAACTGTTTTTGAGTCTAAATTTTAACCCTCCCAACTTTCTGTAGTGAAACAATCTGCATAAGATCTACAAATAAAGTAAGTGTCAAAATATTACCTTTAATAACTTGTAACCCATGTGTGATCATAGTTTTTTCTTTAACTTTTTTATTTTGACAAGAAATATTTACGTTTTCTTATAGCTAATATGAAAATTAGTTTTTTAGAACTACTTTGTGTCTGGCTTTTTTGGTCCAAATGTATTCCTAGTTACTTAAAATTGCTTTTTATCTAACCAATTCTCTTAAAAAATGTTTTAAATAATATATATTTTTTAAATGCTTCTGTCGTAAAATGTTACATTGTTTTTATTCTAATTACTGAGGATAAAACTACTGAGGACTGTTTCTTATGTCTTAAATTTGAACAATTGGTTTATTATATTTAAATGTTAAAATTGTTTATCAAATTTGCAGTGTTAATTCTTTAACAGATACTACTGCAAAAGGGGGGGGGGGGGTTCAATATTCCAAGATATGAAATGTATTCATTTTATATAAATTTAAGTGGGTGTACCAAAAAAGCCCCAACAGGACTACTTTGTTTTATAATTAAAAAAAAAATAGTTAAAAAATAAAAAAAATAATAAATCATACAGTTTGCTTCATTGTTTCATATTAATTGTTTGTAATTTTATTTCAATGTTGAAAAATCATACACAGCAGACTCTCTCAAGTCCGCACTGCTTAGGACCAGAGGTTGTATGGATTTTAGAATTTTGCGAATTTCTGGTCATTGCTTTGTTTACATTTTTAAAACAGTAATTTAATGTAATTAATATTGCAATCGACACTATAATAAATGTTTACAATATAATAAAACATTAAAATAAGTAATAAACTAAAATAATTTAGTTAATTTTTAAAATGATTAAAATATTAAAAGCAGAGGTCAAGTTAATTATCAATAATGTATGATTAAATATTCATTATAAACATGAAATGTATTTTTCCTAAATTACTCAACGAAACTGGCCTCATAAATGTACATTATTAATTCACATCAAAATCATAAAATAAGAAAGTATATTTTAGGTTTGGTCAGACTTAACCAAAAAAGCTTGATTAATGCATAAATATATTTGCTAAGAAGATTGTGATCTCCAATATTAGCAATTTCTTGAATTTTTTCAGAAATAGATTTATTCTTTTTTCATGAAAAAATCAGGAATTCAGTAATATTAACAAATATTACAAATTAAAATCTGTATGGAATTGATATCAAACTAAAAAAAATAAAATTTTGCCTCTATATCTGAATTGAATGTTTCATTGTTTACGTCTGTAAATTATGTGCGGATTTTAGCGAGTTGCAGATTTTACAGAGTTATGGATTTTAGGATTGCAGATTTGAGAGAGTCTACTGTGAAATGTTTTTAAATAATGGAACCAGGAAAAAACGTCTCAAAGTAAATTTACGGTAAATAAATAAGCAAAATAATTAATTTTTTTCAATTATCTCTTTAAATTTTTATTTTGTGTCTTTTGATTTCTGTATTTCAATTTGTTTTCTTTTGTTTATTTTTATTTTTTATTTATTTTTACATTTGTATTTTGGCAATAATATTTAGCTGATAAATATGTAATTTTTTAATGTGGGATTTCTTATAAAATTTCATATAATGATTCATAGTACATTCAGTATTCTCATCATAATATTCTTTTTTCTGACAAATGCAATGCAATTTTCTATAGGAAACTAATTTTAAATCATTGTATCCTTAAAATAAAATCTATTCATTTTTAAGCACAAAAAAATAGATGAATCATTACAAATTTCCATCTGATTGTTGTTATTTGTTTTGTTAGCTTCACTTAATTAACAAATGCATTTCATTCTTTTTTTTTACATGTATGCAAATTTTTTTAACTTCCTTTTTAAGAGAGAGATTTATACTAATAATAATGTGTTTTCTTAAAATAAAAGTTAAAATATATATGCAAATTATAGAATCAAGTATTTATTATTGCCTTTTTGTGGTTTGAAATAATTTCAAGTTACTTTTTTCAGGATTTCAGTGTGATAAGTGCCAAAGGATTATGACTTCTGCAGAAGGTTTAATAATGCACAAAAAAACTCATCGAAATGAAAATATCCAGATGCGTTTCAAATGTAATCTTTGTCCATATTCCACAGATATTAGGTCTAACTTAAAAAAGCATTCTCTTGTACATTCTGGGGAACGTCCACACAAGTGTGAAGTGTGCAATCAGAGTTTTACTCAGCTGCATGTTCTGAAACGTCACATGCTTATACATACTGGAGAGAAGCCTTATTCATGTAATGTATGTAATATGTCTTATAGACATGAATGTAATTTGAAAGTGCACATGCGTAAGCACTTAAAGCTATATCCTTACATGTGTAGAGTTTGTGATAAATTATTCATTGACTCTGTTCATCTAACATCGCATGAATTTTCGTGTATGCCTTCTGGAACCAACAATATCATATGATTTTAAAGTATTTTAATATCTTAAAATATGTATGAATTAACAAATGTTTCTTTATTCATTGACATTTTTTTTTCTTTAAAATATTATTGCAGATAGAATTATTATCATTATTACAAAGATTTGGGTAAAATAATTTAGAAAAGTGGCATGCTATATGATTATTAATTTAAATAGTAATTTTATCTGCTTGTACAAGCTGATGAATGAGTAATTGCAAAAATATCTTTTCTAAAAAAAAAAAAAAAAAAAAAATTATGTGCCAATTTTATGGCAATGTCCGTAAAAATTTACATTTTAGTAGTTATTTTCTTAAAATTTTCTTTGCAGAGTTTCTTTCAGATTTAAAAAAGCACAAGATGTTGCTATGCTATTGAAAGAGTGGGGCAGGGGCTATGTTTTAAAGCCTAAAAGATATTTCTAAATTTTAAAGATATGTATTTACGTGTCAGGGCACTTTTTTCCAGACATGAGAATGAATTAGTTTGTTCTACATGGGCAAAATTATTAATACAAAGGCAGTAAAGACGCTTTTTTCTGACAGAGGTTAGGGTATTTTTTTTATGAAGTGTAAGATGGATGATTTTTTTTTAATCAAAGTGCAGGCAGAATGTGGTATCTTTTTGAAATTGTGTGACAGAAATCCTTTTTTTGCATAGATAATTCCTTTGTTGTAGTTATGAATTGTTTTGGTTGTTTATCTTTTTGTTTTTCAATTAATCAGTTATGTTTTATGTGATTTTATTTCATTTAAGTTTGTTATTATAATTTATTTTAAAAAAAAAATTATTGTTGATTGTGCAATATTTTTAATTGCTGCATATCGGTGTAGTTTACATGAATGCAGTCAGTTAGTGTTAAGCTTCATTTCGGATAATTTTTCAAAGCAAAAAATTGGCCAAAAATTAGTTTGCCTTAATTGGTAAAGAAAATATTTTTTTAGGCTTTAAAACATGAAAAAATATACATGTAACATTATTATTATTTTATTTTGTTTGTTTATTTATTTATTTTGCCACTTTATTTATTACATACTGATATTATATTTAAAATTACCTTTATCAATCTTAAATGTTATTTCCATTTTATACACCTAAACCTAGAAAAAGTTACTGTATAGAATTTAGGATGCTGTATACAGGGTGAGTCATAAATATCGAAACAATAGGCTATCTCCTTAAATATTGCCTCTAGACCCATACTTCCAATTGCAAAAACTCATAAAAAAAGTTGAAGTTTCTGATAATATAAGTTGCAACTCCATGGGGGGTCTAGTTGAAAAAATACGGAAATTAAATTTTTATACGGCCCCCGTAGAGCAAAATTCCCAATTAGGAAATTATTCCTTATCCATTCCTAAATTGAACAAAAAAAATTTCATCTCCCTATCTGAAAACCTGACAGAGATATCAAAATCTAAAATTCTCAAAAATTCGTGACTTACACCACTTTAAACGAAGCGTTTTTCACCAATTTTCAAAGCAAATAAGGGATTGTCCACAAATTGTAACGTTGTTATATATCGGTTTAAGACCGAGCCTCTTATTTTGCCATAATAAAGCAGCGTATTGATTTAAAATTGAAACTTGTTTCTAAAACATGTTGATCGTTAGCACTGAAAGTCTGAATAAATCGTAGTATTTAGGTCCGGTCCTAGATCGACCCATAGGGAAAGAAGTTCAGCCCGGCATGAAATAATGTTAAAATCATAATCCGGACCAGCCAGGAAAAAAAGCTTAAACCATAGCCGGCTCAGCCATGAATTTCTACATAGTTTTTTACTTCATAATAGTTTAAAATTGTTTTGCTTGCAGGAGTTCTGACCAAAAATATTTAATATAGAATTTCGTTTTTTATATTTATACTTTATATTATTAAAGAGGCTCCAAAGCCTTTGATATATTTATTTTATCTATAAATCTATGTTTATATGTAAATGTTTCACTTATATTTTATTATCGCTAATCCATATCTCGTGCGTTGAAGAATTTGAAAAATGTTATACAGTAAAACCTTTTAAGACGGAATCACATAGGAAAGAAAAAATACGTAATAGACAAATGCATTTCCGATGAAGGTTAAATGGAGTTTATTATATTCTCAGGTATTATTGTATTTATTTTGCATGGATCAACACATTTTTTGTTTAAGACAGAATTCCGTCATAGGCAGATTTTTTTCTCTGGTTTTATTTTGTTTATTTTTTTTTGGCATTTAAATATACTAATCTTAAAAAAAAAAAAAAAAAAAAAAAAAAAAATTAAACTTTTTTTTTTGTTTTTTTTTGTTTTGTAAAATAAAAGCGGTTTTAAAATTTATGTGGTTTTCGTAAAAATATTGATTAAACCAAATTTTACTTATTTTATGTACGCATTAGTTCTGTGATTTAATTATGGATTGTTCGAGACCGTGATTAAAAATTTTGTCCAGTGCAAGTCTAGGAAAAAGGTTGTTGTTGTTGTTGTATGTATGTCGGCCAATTATCTACACTATGGGATATAGGCCCTAAGGGGTGGGATGCCCTCCGTGGGGGTCTTTCTAGGGGAACCTAACCCGTATTTAGGCAAGGTTCTAAGAACACCACGGAAAACGCCGAACGGTTAGGCCGACAGTCGCGATTGGGTTCGAACCCAGCACCTACCGTCTACCAGTTTGAGGTCTGAACCTCTCGGCCACTGGTGGGGCCTAGGAAAAAGGAAGCAGTCCCCTCCGGTATGAAAAATACATTAGACCCGGAAAAGCGAGTCTTCAGAAAAAGTAACGTCACGGTCCTGATCTGACTTGAGCCCAGAATACAGATTTTTTAACAGCCTCTACCGGACGATAGAAAGCTTGAAGTTGAGAGAGCTAATTTTTTAAAAAGTACTTAATCTGCATCTCAGAAAAGCATTCTTACAAATAACTAATGGCAGTAACACAGTACATTTCGCTTTTCTCTATAATGAATTTTTTTTTTTCCGACTACTTCTTGTCTTTAAATTATTAAAAGTTAAGAATTGTTAAAGAAAAAAAAGTACAAACTTGAAACATGTCATTTTTTAATTGTTTTACATTAGTTTTGTTTAAAAAAATGAAAAATTATTTACTTTTAAAAATATGATTTTTTAAAAGTTTTTTTTTTTTTTTTTTTTTTTTTTTAATAAATATTTTTAAAGTTCTGAAATAAATATTGAAAAACAAAAACCTCGAAACAAAACTAAAATCATATTTTTATTTTTATTTAAATAGAAAGAAATTGAAATCCCATAAATAATGTTTGGAGTTATAAGGATTTTTAACTATCACATTGAAACCAGTACTAACAATATGAAACTTTTTAAATTTTATGATAAATTTTAGCATGTGATTTTCTTAGCAAATTATATGGCTAAAAATCACAAAAAAGGAAAAAAAATCGAAATTCTAATTCAAAAGATAGATTTTTTACGCGTTTCCTACAACTGTTAAAGTAACATTGTCTTTTGAATTGCGCGCATTTCAATTTGTGTCTAATCCCTTAAAACCTGATGAATTATTCAAACGGTTATAACTCCGCGAATTTTTAAGATATGATGATGCAACTTTTTGTGTATTATTCAGGACTGGACAAGGAAAGTTTCCCTAATTGGAATTTTTATCCTACGGGGGCCGTATAAAAAGTTAATTTTCGTACTTTTTCAAATAGACCCCCCATGGAGTTGCAACTTATCTTATCAAAAATTTCACCTTTTTTTATGAATTTTTGCAATTGGAAGTATGGGTCTAGGGGCAATATTTAAGGAGATAGCCTATTGTTTCGATATTTATGACTCACCCTGTATAACAGTAATCTTAATATATTACTGACATTTCATCCCTAAATTTTGATTCTTTTCCCTAAGTTACAAGAAGATTAAAAATTATTTTAACTAGTTAATGTAAATATAGTATATGGATATTTATATTAAATATGTTTGATAAGTATGAATTTGCTCTTTGTGCAGTTAAAGGTTTCCTTTTTTTTTTTTTTTTTTTTTATAAGCATTACAAGAAATTGATCAATATTTGTATATATCTATCTACATATTATTTGTTGCAGCCAAAGCCTAAAATCAGCCAATTTGTGAAGGGGCCAACTCCTTTTTAAATTGATTGTCCAATTCAGGAATGGCTGGCCAATTTACTAAATGGCTGGAGGCTATAAGATAAGTTTGCAAAAAAAAAAAAAAAAAAAAATTAGAGATGGCAAGTCATTCTGCACAATAACATGGGGTGACCAGAATGATAATATCCTTATATCTATTATAAATGTGAAAGTGTGTCCAAAAATTGGAATGAACTTGGCTTCAAAACGGATGGATTAATGTCTTTGAATTTTTGTATATAGGTAAATTATTGGCCTGAAATGAACATAGGCTAATTTTTATTTATTTTATTCAAATATTTTTCTTAATAATTCAATATTTCACTATTTTTCATACAGAATAAATTGAAAAATTTTCCATAATATTTAATTATCTTTCTTTTTTCGTTGCCAAAAAATAAAAAAAACGGAATAATTATTCCTCTTCTGTAATTAATTTTCAGCTGAAAGATTTTCACATGATAAAATAAAATGAAATAAATAAATGGACCCTATTCTGTTTTTCGGTTCGAGATTAAAACCGCAATTTCACCAATTGTGACGTCAGAAGAATACTGTTTTTCTTCTTATATCACGCAAACGATTATATAAAATTTCTTTTACACTTAGAAGACTTTACAAGAGTATAACTTCACACTTTACAAGAATATAAATATTTTAGTAGTTTTTCCAGATATTAATCCGTAATCAAAATGAACCTTTTTCTTTTTTTCGGTTCGAGGCTATAAAATTCAACTTTTTACCAATTGTGACGTCAGAGGAATACTTTCCATTAAGAATTTTAAAAATATCAATGTAACGTCATATATGAAACAAAGTATAAGTTTTCAAGTTTTCATTTTTACTAATACAATGTAATTTTGAGTAAGTGCTAAAAAGAGACGACTGTGACGTCACATATTGAAAATAAAATAAATATATCTGATGTTGCAATGAAATGGGATTGAATTATGATATCAAAAGTTATTATTTAAAGGAAATTAAGTTTATCGTCTGGGCGTGGTTAATATTTAATTTTAAAATGAAATAAGTTTTTTTAAAGGTTAAATATTAAACGACTAGAAAATATTAATAATTTATACATATCGTAAATGACGTAATGATAATGAAAAAACTTTTTATCATTTTTAGAAAGTAAGAAAAGCTCAACAAATCAAAAAAAAATATTTTTGTGTGTTAATTCTGAAAATTGTTCAAGTCTGAAAATATAAATAAATATCACTTTAAAAATGCACTTTCGGGCTTAAAATCTAAAGATTTAATGTAATTGTGAGAAAATACATTCCCTCAGTCAATATCTCAATTTGGCATAATGTGCTCAAAGTGTACTGGAAACAGGTTTGTAAATGGATGTTAATTGCACATTTTTTTTTTTAGCTCTTAAAAAGTAAAAATATGTTGTGACTTTTAAGAATGTTTTTTATAATAAATTTCTATAAATTTTTATGGTATGCAGAGCATATATGTACAAATTATACAAAAATGCCACCTAAAACACAGTTTTGTAGTATATTTTTCCTAACACTGTTTTTTTTTTTCATTTTGTGGAAACTACCCGCTTTTTGACACTTTCTAACATGGTCTAAAAGTGTTTACGACTTCAACCTGTCTGTATACCGGATGCCGAGTGCGTGGGGTCTGCCTTCTGTCTGTTTGTTTTTCAACTTGGGTAAATATAGTGGAATTCATACGAAAATAACATACGTTATTGAGATTTACCATAGCATATGCGGCATTGAAAATGGACCAGGTAGCAATTATAGCTGAATCACAGGAGCACTCAAAAGGAAACTTTACATTATGGTCTAAGGCGAAAAAATCATTTGTGGTGTATTTTGATAGTGTTACATAATTTTAAATGTAATGAAATTTACATGAATTTTTAAGGCTCAGAAGAACATGGTTACTATCGAATATGTTAAATGTAGCACTTATAGTGTGCGTACAGGGAGCTCAAAAGTATTTCAATATATTATGGTCTGTGAAGAAAAACCATTTGCAACGTATTTTAATAATGTTATTTTATTAAGGTTATTTTAATGATATTGAAATTGATATCAGGTTCTGAAGTGCACTAAAATAGGATTTCTGTAGAAAATGGGGTGGAAAGATTTAACATTCACTTACAAGATTACAGAAAAATGTTCGGCAATATAATTGTCTACGGAGAAAAAAATATTCCCAGCGTATTTTAATTGTGTTGCGCTATTTCAAACATGATGAAATTAATATACTGAGATAATCAATACAATGATGAATACTGAAATTTACTACAATAAGCTTGCAGTTAAGTATCATTTGCATCACATTTGTTGTTCATTTACAGAGATGCATAAAAGATTTTGGACCTGTGTCCAGATCTCAGATATTGTATCCAAAGTATGGTCTATTAGAAAAGATTGCTGAAGAGCTTTTTCAATTATCGTATGTATTTGAAAAACTAATGCATCCTGAAGTTCAGCTACATTTGATATAATAAGAGATGTTTGTAGAATTTAAATAAATCATGTATCGGACTATACAATAAACTGTATTAGTCACCAGTGCAATAGCGATTCCCGGAAATATGAATTAAATAATTTGAATCGGGTTTTTTGCTTGAATAATTTAAGCTAAATATGCGATTGTATACATAATTGCATGTAATATACAGGACTGTAAAAAAGAATTCAAGTAAGTTTCTGTCTATAATTAGAAATTGCTAAAGGTGAATTTTAATATTCGTTATACTTTTTCTCACTAAGCAAAATTTTAACATTGTATTTAGAATATTTACAAACACATAGATCATATACACAGCTTCAGAAAAGAATGTCCTGGTGAAGTTATGCATTATGGAAATGTTGGATATTTTTTTTATTATTTAGGTTTAACACATGATTTTTCTTTCTTTAATATGGAATTCTGAAATGCACTACAACATGATTTCTGTACAATTGGGGTGCGTTACAGTTGTTCTACAGTATAAATGGTTACAATTTCATTTTCGCGATTGTTCATATTATCTAACACATTTTCCGTTTATTTGACTGAGTTCTTTAAGTCCCCTATAAAAAAAAAAAACTACTGCATAGCCTTCTATAAGATAAATGTTATATATATTTTAAATTATTGTTAATGAACCGTTTTGTTTAATTAAAGCGTTTATCTTTTTTTTTTTTTTTTAATGCTACGTGAACGACGTCACGGGTATCAGCTAGTATATATATATATATATATATATTTGTAAAAATATTGTTTTAGGTATGTTATGTTTTATTAACTATCTTAGTGAAAGTGACAAATTTTGAATATTAGAAATTTAAGTGTTAACATTGAAAAAAAAATTCTTGCTTCAAATTGTAGCAAGTTTTTAATGTGTTAACAAATATGGTTATTTTTATGGTCTGTGTCAAAATTTTACATGATTTCATGAATTTATTTTAATGCATTTATAAATACCTTCACATTCTCACTTTTTTATTTTGTTTATTTATGTGTAAGCTATTAGTTTTAAGTATGTAATTTTTTTAAAATAAAATATATATTAAGAATGTGTTTAAATTGATAGATGCAGTAGCTTATGTATTTGCATAATTAATAATTAAAATACACTGCAAATTATTTTCCTCATAGGTCATAATGTAATTTAATATAATTCTTCTCTGTGAATGATCTCATGTAAATGAATGGTACATGATATATGTTAAAATTTTATATTATTGCACCTAGATAATGTACATTGATTTCAGTATCTGAAATATTGTAACTTTATTAAATGCAACCTAAATAATTTTTGTCCCATAGATCAAAATATAACAGAATTGTTTTGTGTGCCCATGTGGAACATGTCATGGTAAACCCCAGTTACATAACAATCAGAGTATATATAAGCAAATTAGAGAATATAGAGTCAAAGTGAATTCCTAAGTATTTTTCACCTATGTTGTAACTCACATATGTTTGAAAGGGTTAAAAGAGTTTCCATGCTGTGAGATTTTGATAGTTCTATTCCTTGCCAAATGAAGTTGTGGTTTGATGCAGTAACAACTGACAGTGAGAACTTCTGTTTGTCCTATAATTTTACCTTTATCCATTTAGAAGTTTAGGGACTTTCTTTTTTTTTTAATTTTAGTTTGTATACAAGCCTTATATATCTTGTATACAAACAAACAAGGCAGGGAGGTGGGAGAGAAGGTCTTTCTACATGTACAAGCAGGGGCATGCAAAGAGAAAATTGCACCCGGGGCAAAGTTTCAATTTGATGCCCCCTCACCCAACTTTTTCTTGTAACAAGCCAAAAATGATATTGGTAGTATAAATTTGGTGCCCCCTAAATTTCTGCGTCCATGGCAACTGCCTCCCTTTCGCAGTTTTAAAAATGCTTGGTTTCATGTTTGTTTTTTTCTTGTATTTCCTTTTCATATAAAGAAGATAAGAAAACATATCCTCTCAAACAGAATTTTGCAGCTTTCACAAAAATCAATGACTATTCTTTTCACCTCAGAAAACTAAATATTTTTAATTTATCCCTTTTGTAAACAATCTAAAAATTTCTGTCATAAGATAGTACAGTTAGTTCTTTTTCTCTCTTATCTGTTATCAATAGCAGAATACCTTCAATGAGAAAAGATTTTATGTTAAATTTTCAGGAAAATAATCATTGAAATCTGCTTTAAGAAATTCATGCAACTAATTTACACCACTACCACTCATCAATTCAGGATTTATTTTTGCTATTTCATTCTCACTAAAAAACTTATATATTAAGAAAATTCAATGATATTTTAATGCAATTTAAGAAGTCTAAATTAAAAGATTTATTATTTTGTAAAATTTTGTTATATCATGAGGTAAAAAGGCATTGTAAGGAAACTCCAAAAGCTTTTATTGAACTCCATTCCATTTAGAACAGAAATTCATTTATTAGTATCAGAAACTTCTTGCATTTGTATATACTGGTTTATGTACTATTAATTTGTGAAACTCTGGATTAAATGATTTTGTGTACCTGTTGTAATGCTTGGTTGAAGGTAACAAAGATTTGTCACATTTTAAAACGATTAAGTAATTTAAAAGTTAATTTAAATAAATTTTACAACTTAAAATAAAATTTTAAAAGACCTATGTGAAGCTATAGGTTTTTTTTTTAATGATGGTTACAATATTAATTTATAATTAATTTATTATCTCTCTCCCTCTCTCGTATATATACATGTATTTAATATTATTTGCTTTTTATATTATTCAAAAAAGAGAAAAATATTAAATAAAAGTTAAATTAACAGAGCAGAAATTAATATTTTATTTAATGTGGCCGCTATAATACATTTATTTATGTTAACTAATATTTTTTATAGTTGTGATAACAGACTTATTTTAATATATTGTTCATAGTAATTTTTATAATGTATAAGTTTTAAACTAATATACATATATATCCTTTTTTTTTTTTCACTTCTTTCTCATCATATCTACTTTGTTTATATAATTTTGATGTGTTTAGATAATTCTTATATGTATTGTTTTATTTTTTTATTTTATCTTTAGTTTGATAATAAACAAATTTTATACCAAAAGAACTTTTTTTTTTTTTTTGGCATTACAAATTAAAATGCACTGTTTTTTAGTTACTTTATTGTGTTTTAATATTTGTTGTTTCAGTTATTTTATTATATTAATTGCACTTTTTGACCACTGAAAACACAAAATTTTCTGGGAGGAAGGAGAGATTTTTCCTGAGCCACTCTGTGAATTCTGCACTGTTTGTTATAGCTTCAACAATGTAAATTATTCCTTAAGTAACGGGAGGGGAGATTCCACCTCACCTCACTCCATCGTGCTACATTGCTAATGACGCAAACTTTTTTTCTTTTTACTGACACAAACTTATAAAGTTATGGAAATGAAACAGATTTAATGAATTCAATAATGAATTTAATCCTTCATTTACCATAATGAGAAAAGTAGTTAAAAAAAACAGGAAAAAAAATGAAGATATATAAGAAATAAGGTAGAATTTCATTCCTTAAATTATAATAAAATATATTTAACCCGGTAGGATGAGTGTGGATTGTTTTGATACCCAATGCTTGAAAATATTCATCAGCTGCTACTCCCTTTAAATCAAAGTGGCCTGGTCCATCAATACCTGCTTCCAAAGTTGCCTTCCATTTGTAGCGTATGAAAATAGTGAATTCAGACTCTTTTAGTTTTATAGAATGATTTTGTGTGGGCAGACATTCAAAAAATCTAAACTTTCTGATCCATGTATACCTTAATTATTATGAAAATTCTTAAATTTTAGTATTCTTAACCACAATAATGTATAAATTTTGTTATAATAATAAAACTGTAAAGAAAAATTATTAGGTGCTACATAGAAAAAATTAAGATTTTCAAATAATGGAAAATAAGTAAAAGTAAGTGCTTTTAATTTATTTTTTATTAATTTTTTAAATTAACGATAATTTAACAATTTAGTTATAATATTGCATGAGGAAGAGTAACTATCATGAATTTCATTAAAAAGATGAATGCTAAAGATTTTTTCATATTTATGCCATTTAATATTTTGAGGTGTGCTGACACTCCATGTCCATTCTGGTGTTACAGTTCATGCCCCCCCTTCCCATCAAGCCTAGTTAATATAAATGTTTATGCTCATATAACAAATGGAGAAGGATCGAAAATGTGAGCCTCAAAGCACATAATTACTGAAATTTCTTATATTTTTTTCATGGCCGTTGGCACTCTGTAAGATTAATGGTAAAATATAACTATTTTTAGTGATCACAAAATGCTAGAGAAGCATAAAATTGCAAATCTGCAGAAGAATCTAATAAATGTTCCCCCAGAGCTCTATTAAAGTAATTTTAATTACTTGCAAACTAATAATACATTACTAAAATATTCCAATGTTATGCATATAAAAATTAATTTTTCATCAAAGTAATGCATGAAAATATGAACTGAAATTAGATTAATTTGGATATTAACCTTAGAACTTTTCAGTCATAAATAGTGAAACAGTTTCAAAATACTCTCAATAGCAAAAACACAAACATACTAAAAAATAAATATGCATGGACAGCATTAAAATTAGTTGTCAAACCCGATGCATGGCTCTATTTTAACATATTTTAATTAATTACAGAATAATAAAAAATAAAGAATCAACATTAAAATACAACACACAGTCAAAAAATTCATGAAATTTTGTCACCAAATCATTTGGATCTAAAAATAAAAAACTAAGCATTTTAAATGTTTTTGTTTCACAATTTCAGAAAAAATTGCAAAGTAAAAAATGTGAATAAGGTTGAAAGCATTGATTTGCTTATTTTTATTATATTATTAATGTCATTTTAAAGTTAGCATATCATTCAACAATATGTTTTATTGCATTTATCAAGTTATTTGAATATACATGATGTAATAGTCCATGCATTTATAATATCATGGATATTTTAATTTCTTTATGTCAAATACATAAATGTTTAATTCTGTATTAGATTATTTCATTTAACTATATACACACCAAAAATGCGCAAAATTCTATTAAATACCACATAGATAATAATATTGCATTAATATAAAGCATGCAATTAATATTTAATGATAATTAGTGAGGTACTCACATTTTTGTGTTATTTGTTGTAAAAGTGCAAAAAGAATGTTTTAACTGTATATGCAAGCATTATTCTGCCTGACATATTTAAGATTTTTAAAAAATTTGAATTTTTTTTTTTTTTTTTTTTTTTTTTTTTTTTTTTTTTTTAATAATAAAAAGACATTTAAATTCCAGTGATTTCCAACGACTGATTCCAATGATTTCCGACTACAAATTCCAATGATCAATTTTAATAGAATTATCTTCCTCAAAAAGAATACAAATTGAATCAAAGAGTATGTTTAAAATATAAAAAAGAAAACAGTTGTTCGCCCTTATCACTAGTGATGCTAGTTAACAGTGCCATTAAAAATTTTGCTGTAACTGTTCTATCTTGTAGATTTATCTATAGTTTTATATTGCAGTTATGAAAAAATTTATGGATGATGGATTCCATTGTTTACATATGAGATACTGGTGAATTTTAGTCTTGCAAATTTTGAATTGGCAGACTTTGAATCTTCTGTTGTATGAAATAAAAGTAATTTTAATTTTACTTAAATTTCCATCATTAAATATTTGTCCACAATATTTTTTAAAAACAAATATTTATTAATTTATGTTTTTTAACTATTCAAGTTTTTCTAAAACATTCTTTGCTTATGTATGCAATGAAATTGCAAAACTCAAAGTCCTATCCATAAGTTAACTATCCGTATGTTTATTTAATTTCTCTCTTAATTTTAAATGAACAACAAAAGGACACTTAAAGATGGCTTTAACTTATTTTGTGTAAAAAAAAAAAAAAAAAAAAAAAAAAGTGATTTGTGTGTTTATAATAAAGTAAAACCTTTCAATAGTGATCACCTCAGCATTGTGGAGATTTGCAAAAATTCATGTATGTGAATTTGAAAAGATGTTTGCCATTTAAGTATGTTTTTATTGCAGATGTTTTCTTCATTACAGGTATTTTATTGTATATATAGTCATTGAATAAGGTCTTGATTTCTGCATTGTTGAATTTATTTTTTATTGAAGTTATAACTTTATTAATCTTTGTTTATCTGGATTTTTTTCTTTATTTTAATTAATTTTTAGTTATTTATTATTAATAATTATTAGTCATTAATTTTTAGTCAGCTTTAAAAAATACAAAGGAAACTAGAGTAAGCAGAAAAATCTCAAGTGAAAGCCAAAATTTATATACTGTAACTCATAGTTTTTCTCAAAACATATGATAACATATTCATAAATAATTTAGGTTTATTTATTTATTTATTTATTTTTATGTATGTGGTTAAAAAAAGAAAAAAAAAGTACAGTCGAGGATCTATAATCCGCGGACCCATAATCCGCAATTTCCCATAATCTGCGTTACTTTACGAATGTAAACAATGAAATAAATAGTTAAAAAAAATTACAAATCCGTGATCCAAAAATGATTTTTTTTTTTTAACAAATAATAAAAATTGTAATAAAAATAATAATAAAACATGTATTTTTTTTAATTTACTCTTTTATTTTATTGACAGTAAAAAACTAAACTGTATTACGGAACGTGCCTAAGCTTACTGAACGTTCGAATTGACAGCTGTTCATTCATAGCTATTTCAGTTTGTGCAAGTTCAGGAGAGTAACAGCAAACACAGCACCAGCTGAGAACTAAAAATTATACCGTAAAACACCGTTAATCCGCCCCCCTCAAACGTGACGAAAAATCGTATAATAATTAGAGGGACGTGCTTACATGGGATTTTTCCGCGATCATTCAACAAAATTTACAGGAATGAATCATGATGAAATGAATGAATCATAAATTTTGATGCTTGAAAAAATTTGTTTTTTTTTTTTTTAAACGTAAAATCTGTTGAAAAAATGCAGAAAAAAGGAGAAATTTGTAAAAAAAAAAAGCCAAAACATGAAATCAATTAAAAAATCTCGAAAAAACGCACATTTCATCAAAGATTCATGATTCATTCATTTCAGGTTTTGAAACAAACAACACTCGACTCTTATTTTTGTTAAACAAAAGATTTCTTAAATAATATTCATAGTACTATTTCATTATAGTATACTGAAGTAATTGTCATTTATTTTACTTTGTGTTGGTTATTTTTTGTGCAAAATTTGTTCTCATTTTTTTTATACTTTCTTCCATAAAATATTCCTTAAAAATAAATCTCATTATTAATATGTAATTATTGTTCTTTAAATACATATATATATATATATATATATATCATTTAAAAAAAATAAAATAACTTTAAAAATGCATTTTTTTAGATTACTTATTAAATTAATTACTAGATTTCATATTTATCTTTCCATATTATACTGATTATAAAATTTAAATGCTGTCTAAGAATGATAAAATGACGCATAATCCATTATACTCTATAATCCGCACAACTTTTGGCCTCAACTTGTGCGGATTATAGATCTTTGACTGTATGCATTTCTTTATTGTATATATTTATTTCTAATTTAATGTTGAGCTCGATAATTAGCATACTGCACTACCCCACAACAGATCCGAAGTCCATTTGAGGTCAATAAAATGATTACCAAACTTGTTTGGGAAATGAATTTTGGGGATTCTGCAACAAGCTGACCATTTGACTGTGTCATGTGACCCATAAAGAAAAGAGAAGGAATCGAGATCAAGTGCTGTGGCTGGGGGTGACACCAAAAATATAATTTTGAAATCCACTATATTCAGCCCTAACAGAGCCACATACTTTTATGAAAAAAAGAAAAAAACTTATAATAATACAGTTTTTAATTCATAATACAAGAATTTTCTACTTTAGAAGGCTTAAACATTAGCAGACCACTTTCGTGTAGAGAAGAAATCATCAGATGATGTCAAAGAATTCGGTCCCAGTTCCACATGCTTGTTTTGTTTGGACTGAATGGGGGCATTTAAATTTGAGCAATAATCAGATTTATATTGCAAACCGATTTTTATATTGGAATATGGCATACTCCACTTCTGTTCTTTCTCTTTACTCTATGCATATGCCCCATAGTGCCCCAATTCCATGGAGAGGAAAGTTTAGTTGAATATTACAGACCATAATTCTTATGTGAATTGTGATTGTGAATTTTTTTTTAGTTTTTTAATGTATCATTATAAGTTTCAGAATAATTAATATATCAGAAAACTGTATTTAACTTTATTAATATTTCCTTTTCATGTTTTGAAATAATTACTTTTTTATTTATTTTATTTTATTTTATTTTTCCTTTCAGAATTTCAGTATGAAAATAATGAATTTCAATGGGATATGACATCTACTACAGAAACACACAAAGTAACTCATTACAGTGAAGACCAACAAAAGCGTTTCAAATGTGATCTTTGTCCATATTCCTCAAATTTTAAATCTAACATGAAAAAACATGCTCTTATCCATTCTGGTGAACGCCCACATAAGTGTAATGTGTGCAATCAGGGTTTTACTCAGCTGCATGTTCTGAAACGTCATATGCTTGTACACACAGGAGAAAAGCCTTATTCGTGTAATGTATGCCACGTGTCTTTTAGACAAATGGACAGTCTGAAACTACACATGCATAAACATATGTAATATTTGTATCATGTATGTATGTAAATTCTAGTAAATTACTCGTTGATTCTCAATTTCTGAGATTGTTTTTCTATGTGCATGTATTCTTAAATCAATATTTTGGTTCATTTGAATTAATTATAATTTCATCTCTTAATGGTTTATTTTCTTATTATCTTTATCTGTTTTTAAATAATTTTAAATAATCCTTTGAAAAATAATAAAAAATTATGACATCAACAAAAGCTTTAATATCATATAAGAAAATTTTTTTCAGGAAATTGTGACATTTGTTCTACTTCCACAAATTCTTGTGAACATCATCACAAATGCATGGATTCAATTTATGCTCTACATAAACTGAAATCTAAAAGCGCCTTGGCTTGACATGTATAAAAACTTTATTGGTCTATTATCTAAAAATTTGGCTTGGACCTGGCTCAATTTAATTTCTACAGATATTTCTCAAGCAACATATCCTAGAATTAAAATTATTCAGACTAGCTTGTACAGAAATTTTAGAGTGTGTTCTCACAATTCATGGGAGTGGGATAATAATAATATAACTGCATGACAATTAAATTCTTGTTAAAAAAATTAATTAGGACAACTGCATTCGAATAATGATTCGATAAGAAAATCAATTTAGTTACAAAAAATAAAAATATATGGTAAAAGACAATGACAGTTTAAGAACTCTACCAAAAAAAAAAAAAAAAAAAAATCTTTATTATATGATGATATTTATGTATCACTATATGATGAAAAAAAAAAACCCATCAACAACATACAATCAAAAAATCATCAAAAAATAACATAAAAAAATAATAATTCTTTAAACAAATGTAAAACATAACTTTATTTTTACAAAATAAAGCCAGCCTAAATACCAGCCTAATATTGTTTCGGAGAGCAGAAAGTAGTTAAAATTTGGCTCAATTGAAGAAAAAAGTGGTCTGGTTAATCCAAAGTCTGTAGAAAAAAGTATTTCCCAAACACAGTTTGAAACTCATCTCAGAAAAATGGTCTGAGCCTGAACGTAGGTCCATAAAAACCTGTAGCATGATATGTTGTTTACTCAGTTATATGCTTACACATACCAGAAAGAAGCATTTTTACTTTCTTCTATCTTCAATAGAAGAAAGTATTGTAATAGAATTTTTTCCCGACTTCCGGTTTTTAACAGATTTACACGTTTTAGGGCTCAGAGATTCCCAAAAACATGTTTTTACAAAATCTCTGTCTGCATGTCTGTGTGTGTGTCCGTATGTCACCATTCTACCATCAAAAAGTGTATGAAGATATGCATAGAAACTTGAATGTTTTGACTGTGGCTAGCAGGTTTCCCCTTCAATTTTGAAATATTCCGCCGGAAGGGGGCATTGCAGTAACAATTTTTGTACCATTTTCGATATTGTACCAACTAAAAGTGTATGAAGTTATGCATCGAATTGAACCAAATTTTATGTATAAGTGTATAGCCATAGGTAGTTGTTCCTCCCTGAATTTGAAAAAAATCTGTCGGAGGGTTGCACTGTAATAGCGATTTTTGTGCCATTTTCAATATTGTACTGACTAAAGGTGTATCAAGTTACGCATGGAATTGAACGAATTTTTTTGTGTAAGTGAATGTCTATGGCTAGTTTGTCCTCCCTGAATTTGAAAAAAATCTGCCCGAAGGGGGCGCTGCAAAAGTGATTTTTGTGTCATTTTCAATATTTTACCACAGAAAAGTGTATGAAGTTATGCATAGAATTGAATGAAATTTTTTGTATGCTTGACTATGGTAGGCAGACCCTCTCTGAATTTGAAAAAAAATTCACCAGAAGGAAGTGCTGTAATTGCGACGTCTGTGCCATTTTAATTAATTTACCATTAAAAGCGTTTGAAGTTATGCATAGAACTGAACTAAATTTTTTGTGTATGATTTTTTGGAGTATGGAGAATAGATCCTTCTTAAATTTGAAAAAAAATCTGACTATCATTGTACTGTTCATCAGCTTGTGCAGATACGAAAAATCATTTTTACTCCGATTAATTGACAGAAGCAGAAATTTAAGATGCGAATCATAGTTGGTATAGTACTGAATTAGTAATAATATTAACACATTAACAAGTGTAACTAAATTTTCAAATGGTAAAATGTACATATGAGATAGAAGAAAGTTCTGGGATTGGCACATCCCAAAACTAGTTTTATATAGTGTGTCATTTAGACAAAGGAGGAACCTGAATGGACACATGTAATATGTACACTTTATATTTGAAATTTCATGGTAAATTAACTTTTAATTGAGGATATTACATAAATTAGCACTACTGTTATGTGGAAGCAATAATTTTGTATAACTTGAAAATTTTCTACTAGTTTAAATTGCGTATTGAATAATTATCAATTTATTTATTATTTTTATCTTATTTTTTCATCTAAATATTGTTGTAAATGTTTTATATATGTGTGTAAAATAATTTTTTAAAATAAAGATTTTATATGTAGAATATTTTAATTTTTATTATTTTATTCCTTTTTATGACTCAGAAAATTTCAAAATTGCCCTTTTTTAGAATTTTAGTGTGATAATTACCAAAGTCTCTTGTTATCTTAAAATTTTGTCAATCGATCTCATCATAATGAAGATTGTTTTAAGATATTTCAAATGCAATACTGTTCTTATTTTACAAACATTAATTCACACACAAGTCTGCCATATGTGAATAAGAAACAACTAAAAATGATTATCTTGAGCTTTAGGCAAGTATGACTACTATTTTAATGTAAAAACATTAAAAGTGACTATTGCTAGAGGAATATGAAAAAGGTTAATTTTTTTTTAAATTTCAGACACTATTTTTACTGAAAACAATTTATCTTTTTTACTTTCTTTTTTTGTTATTTAAAAGCACATGTAGAGTCATTTTGCCAAATGCAGTCAGTCACTAACACTTTCTTCCTTCCACATGCAAGTGGTTTGTGTCTATTTCCATTACCAAAGTATTGGAGGCAGCTGTATTGCATCGATGGAATTGTTTTAAAATTACAGTGAGCTGTTTCATTTTAAGGTGAATTGAATGCCTTTATTCCAACTGTATATGGATTTCAATCTCGTTGGTGAAATGAAGGTAAGCTTATTTACATTATTTGTTAAAGTTAACCTGGATGAATTATGTCTTTTAGACAAATTTAATTATTCTGACAGAAGAATTACAATTTGACCTGTTAAGACAGAATCAACTAGAAAACAGAACTTTTTACCAGTGCCCAGCAATTCTGTTGTCACAGGTTTTTACTGTATTTATGTTTGTAAAATTAAAAAAAAAAAAAAAAAAAAAAAAAAAAAAAAAAAAAAAGTGATTTCAAATTCAGGGCTGCTGTGTAATTAGAAACTAATTCACTTGAAAAAATAATAAGGAAAAAACATTTTTACAATTATTTGAGATCTGCCCCCAAATCTATGTAAAATCTTTCATTATCCAGTTTAATTTATATTTCTATTCAAACTATCTATTTTTCTTGTAAAAAAATAATTTTTCTATTACTTTTTAAGCTTAATTATTTATAACTTTGAATTTATTATTTAATTATTCATGCATAATAAGTCATTAGTAAGTGCTGATCTCTAAATCTGTTTTTCTTTTGTACACATACTGATTTTTTTTTTCTTTCTCCTTTTCTTTTGTTATTATTGATTGATTGATCTAAATATAAATTTTTTTCTGACTTTTAAATTCCACAGATACCTATATATATATATATAGTCAAATCTCTATATAACGAAATCCATTGTTCAGTCTAAAAATTTGTTGAATAGAGAATGGCAAAATTTTTTTATTTAATGTTTAAATTTTGAAACAGTATTGTTTTTTGAGCTGTTTAATTAAGTTTTTGAAATGTTTAACGGGATTTTGCTGGAATCTGGAACATTTTTGCCACTTCCTTCTTTTTTCCTTGATGTCTTATTGATTATTTTCAAAATTATTACTTTATCAAAAAGAGTTATGCTTATCCTAGGAACTTTTTTATGCAGATTCAGTAGAAAATCACACCAGCATAGATGAAATTTAGTAACAATTTTTCATTCAAATGATCTCTCACAACAAAAAATGTTCCAAGTCGCCACAAAACAACAAACATCTACTTTAAATGCTAAAAGTAACAAGAGTTAGTTTAGGTAGATAAAAACCAGCTGAAAAAGACGGCCTTTTCTGAAATTACCCTTTTATCCATGCCTTACTATCCAACCGATGAAACAAAATTTTCAAGGCGACAATGGAATAGTTTTATCTTTTAGGATGCTTTATGATATGTTTCAATCTTTTCCAAGAAAGCATGCTCATCTTGGTTAAAACAAAGTCAAGTGTAACCATGGAAAAAATTATGTTTTTCTTAAGGGGGAGGGGGGGGGCATAATGTCTTTTTTTTTTTTTTTGGACATAAGGAATAAGGTTGAGTAGTGCATCTATAAAATATAAACCAGAAATCTAAGAAAAAAAATATGTATCACAAATAATTTGAAGCATTTTCTGAGCATTTTGAAAAAATTCATTAAATGGAGATATATATTTTGCTATATGGAGATTTTTTTAATGTAATTATGAAAAAAATTGACCATTCCTACAAAAAATTTGTTAAATAGAGAAATTCTCTAAATGGAGTTTCATTGTATAGAGACTCGACTGTATATATATACTAGCAGTTACCTGTGACTTCGTTCACATAACATTTAAAGAAGAAATAATTGATCAATCAAGCAAAAAATTTCCATGATGAAAAGCATGTGTAATTAACTTTTTATCGCGAATTTATGGTAAAAAACTTCTGATAATCCCTATTTGCTAATTTTTTTGCTGGTTAAAATTTTCCTTTCAGCGATTAATACTAATAGATAGAAACATTCTTGAATACTTTTGTTCAGCCCTGTAGTTTTCCAAGTGCCTTTAATACACAAAAGTATCTTTCTAAAATTTAGTTCAAACAAAAATATTTCTTATTACTACCTAAATTACATTTTCAGAAATTATCATCCGAAGTCAACCTTGTATCCAGTTCTTTGCGGGACCCTGTATATCATTTTATATATATACTACAAACATTTCTTAGTTTACTAAATGCAGTTCAAAATAAAAATGCATATTTTATTTAAAAACCACCTTTAAGTAAATTACGCTCATATTCAGTAACCTTTCCGAGATCTTTTGTGTAACCCTGTATACCTAAATTTAACTATTTATACTATTACCATTTATACTCTCCATTTCATATGCATACATTTAGCAAAACTTAAAAGCACATATCATAATTCAAAATGCATTTCATCCATGCAACAGTCACATCCATCATATACAGTGCTTCGAATAGAATATATAATATTTGAAATCTTTTGTGTGTCCTTGTAAATGCTATGCACTTCTTATTTTGCATGAAATAACTCACATTAAGCCTGGGCAACATATATCAATTTGATTATACATGAAATTGTTTACCATAGTTAAAATATGTCGGAAACTTCTTCCCTTTATTCTTATGCAATGGAATTCTTCTGTGTAACCCTGTAAATGAATAATAAGTGTCCTTTTCACTACGTACTTTACAAAATGCATATTTTAGTGCACTTTGTAAATGCATATAAATCTGAATATGTTTCACAGGGTGTAACATCGTTAAATTTAATTAAAACTATTTTTCCCCATAATGTTGTAATGTAAGGAAATTTTTTGACTATCCCTGTAAATAAACTAATCATGGTAGAAACTTTATTTTCAATAGGTATTTGTGCCAGGTAAACGTTAATAACGTCCAAAAATTTCATGGAAATCTGAGTATATTTATGAAAGTTAGAAAGCGACCAGACAGACAAACCGAAAGCATAATAACTTTTCAACTTTGTTCGAAAGTGTTAAAAAATCAAGCCAAAAATACATTAATCAGTAGTTTTATTTTTCGCCTTTTCCCCACAAAAAATTTCTTCCATTGATAATTATGAATTTTGAATAAAAATATTCATTTGTATGTAACTTATAACTTATTAATTAGTATAAGTAAAAACTATTTCTGATTAATTTTAAATATGACGTCATTATTTATCTCGCTCCATTAGCTACTGATATTCATACCCCTTGTATTTTTAACGACTGCTATAAAATACCTGTTTTATTTCAACTATGACGTCACATTTTCATAAGTGAACCATTTTATTAAAAATATAATTCTTTTTCATTCCTTTTAATTTATGTCCCCATATTTTACACAAAAGTTCCCATTAACTAAACAAATATCCTTGTTAAATATATTATAAAAAATACACCTTTTATTTTTATTTCAAACATGACGCCAAATTTATTTTCTTTTAAATTATTTTTTTATAATTTTTCGCGTGGAAGTTTTTTATTAAAAATTCATTGCCGCTGAAAAATTATTATTCTAATTTTTTTATTTTCTTGGCAACAGGAAAGGAAAATGGTTAAATTTTATCTGAAAAATGCCTGTTGATTCTGTATGAAAAATAATTAAATTTTGAATTATTAAGGAAAATATTTGAATAAAATAAATAAAAATTAGCCTATGTTCATCCCACTCCTATAATCTATCTATATGCAAAGATTCAAAGACATTAATCCATATGTTTTGAAGCCAAGTTCATTCCAATTTTTCCGACACACTTTCACATTTATAATATATATAAGGATATACATATATATATTTTAATCATACTGTTTTTTAAGTTTAAATTGAAAATAAAAGAATTTTATACTAAAATAAATTTAAAACAGTTTCATTTTTTTTTCCTTTTTAAAAATTACACAGTTATTATAAATCTTTAAACTTGGATCTAATTATTACTCCCCCCCCCCCCTCTATATACAATATGTAGGGGAAGATGGGGATACTTGAGCCATTTTTTGAATTTTAATTTTTTTTAATTCTTTATATTTTTTTAGAATAAAATAAAATATTGAAAATGAAAATTTGATATTTTTTCTTCAACTAAAAATCACTTTCAATTAATTTTGAACTATATTTCTATGTATAATAAATGTTTATTTTTTGTTTTACATCGTGGCTCAAGTATCCCCATGGCGGGGATACTTGAGCCATGCTGAAGGGATACTTGAGCCACTAAGGAAAAATACCTACAAAAGTAATTTTTTTCGCTTTATTTTTGCACAAACATTTTACAGAATGATAAATTATGAAATGTAAAGTCCTTCAAAACCAATTGAGAAAACAAAGCTAGTAATACGATCATTTTTTGTCGTTAAAACTGGTTGTCGGAGGATAATTTCAACTTGAGTTATAACGACGGTAGAAACATCCTCAGTTCAGAGCCATTTAAATTTGGAATCTGCAATTCTTCGTGCAAATTTCATTTTCAAAATATTAAGCACTTATCCAACAAATATTTTTACAGTTTTCTTTCTGGCATATTTTATTAGTAACCAACCATCAATAGAAGGTTTTCTTTTCACATCATCACCATCATTGACAGAATTTTCCTCTAATGATATTGTCGAACTCGTGCTTTTAATTTAGTAGCTGTCGGAATTTAAGCCAGATGTATCATTCTACTATTTCAAACACTTTTTTGATTTCACAGGAAAAGATTTTGTCTTCCTCTTTGGCTCCATGCAGGTAAGTTTGAACTGGGATTTTCGTTGCTTTTCTTGTTTTTTGTGCGCTCTTTTTACCAATTTTTCTTCAATTTTCTTAGTTAAAAAAAAGTTACAGCAACAGAGGTTACGATTTCAATATAAAATATTAATCTTAATACGTTATATTAAAAAATAAATATTTTAATATGTTGGACCTAACTAATTAAAGTATTAGAGATTATAGCCTGTAAAACCGTTTTAAAAAGTTATTTTAATTTAATGAAAGTTAAATTGAAAACTATGTTTACATTTATCTAGACAGGCTATTTTGTTAGTCAAAATGAAAAATAAAATAGATATTTTCATTTAAAAAATATACATTTTTAAACATTTTTAGGTCGTTATTTTTTTAAGAAAAAAAAATAAAATGAAAAATTATTCTCCCTTTTCTCCAGAAAAATAACTATTAGTGAATATAAGGATGGAATTTTATTTTTTGTTTGTTTCACCCATGTTTAATTTCTAGTGGGGATGGTTCAGACATGGCTCAAGTATCCCCACTCTCATTGGCTCAAGTATCCCCACTATCACTATTTTTGTTTCCCAGAGTTTTACTAAATAAAGCATGCAGCAATTAGAACTATTTTAGACTCAAAATACAATTGAAATTATGCTTATTGAATGTATGTATATAGTTGCAACTTTAAACAAAACTTTGATTACAAAAAAACAAAAAAACCATTCACCCAAATATTTACTTCAGATAGGGAAAAGACAACTATTAATCACTATACTTTCAAAATGGTACCAAGATGTTTGATTTCTTTTTTACGTGTTCAGAACTATAAATATGTTATCATATTGGCAGTTTTAGAAAGAAAAATTAACCAACTGTAGAGATAATAGGGGTGGCTCAAGTATCCCCTATGCTCAAGTATCCCCACTCTCCCCTAATCAGCAAATGCTGATTTCAAAATCTGCTTGTCTTTACTTGTGCATGCCTTTTTTTCTTCAATTTATTTCAAGAAAAAGAATACTCATTATTTTTAATGTTACATTTAATCATTATAAATTTAAAAATAACTATACAAATCAGATAATTTGATATTTTCTTTTGTAGTTTGAATAATTTAAATTATCTTTTCAGGACTTCAATAAGGTCTGCTTCAAAGTGCTATGACAGCTTCTGAATCTTTAACAACAGACAAAATAACTCATCGTAGTGAAGACCGGCATAGGGTTTTCAGGTGTAATGTTTGCTCGTATTACACAAATTTCAAATCAAACATAAAAAAGCATTATTTTGTTCATTCTGGTGAATGTCCTTATAAGTGTGAAGTATGTCACCGAGGTTTTACACAACAACATGTTTTAAAAAGTCACATGCTCCTACATACAGGAGAAAAGCCTTATTTGTGTAATAAGTGTAACATGTCTTTTCAACAAATGAGCAGCTTGAAGCTACATATGCATAAACATATGTAACATGGGCGTAATCTGGCGGGGGCGAGGGGGGCATATGCCCCCCTAGTTTTCCAGGAGCAGGGGCAAGACTTACCTTTTGCCCCTCCAGTTTTTATATTATTCTGGGTCAATTTTACATTTTGATTTTCTTTTCTTTTTTATTTAAAAATTTATGTGCTAGATTTTGAGTGCAAATTAGAATAAATACTAAATAATTCTAAATATCCAGCAGTAGCATTTTTACGTTCATATCAGTAATTTCAGATATGCATCTTAGTAAAATTTTTAATGCCATAGTCTATGTGCAATAAAAATTATTTCCAGCGCCGAAAGTAGCCTTTTTTGCGCCCCGGGCAAACATGGATTTTGGTACCTTCCCACCCCCCACATATATGCATTCTTTATAACAAACACACCAAAGAAATTCTTAATTTGGTGCGCCCTTCACATTCTGTTTTATTGGTACCTGGACACGTGCCCCCTCTGCCCCCATCTAGTTTCGGCCCTGAATATTTCCTCTGTGTTTTTACCCCTCTAGAAATGCTGAACCTATGAGCTTATTTTTCATTTTAGAGTTGTTTGTATGCATGTGTGGGGTGGATCTCTTGACTACTTCTCGAGGCTTTCATTATTGTCATTTCATTTTTATATTATTAACCTCATAATTATATAAAAGCACCTGATTATATGGTCAACTATTTTAAAGTATCAGTCACACACTAGTAATTCACAGTGACAATAGAACTACACTGAATGTGATTGGTGACACTGTTGGAATACAGGATTTTGAACACGTTCTGTTTATAAAACAAATCTCATTTAATAAGTTTTTTGTGTGTTGAGTGCAAAAATTGAAATAGCCATAGAGAATTTACTTTAAAGAGAAATAAAAAATCTACTATCATATGCAGTTTTTGAAATTCGTTTGGGTTTGAGTTATTTTAAAATTTGTAAACATAAAAACCATATTTACAGCTCTGTGTATATCAGATGGTAAAAAAATATTTATCGCATTTACAAGTCTGAAAATTTAAAGGAAAGTAGCCCAAGGCCTTTTCTGATGCACCCGACACTCAGAATCTTAAATTTCTGATAAATAGTTGAATTATTAATTAAAAATTAGAAAGAACTCTCATCAGAATTTCATTTTTTGCCTTCCCAGCGCTCGCGAATGTACAGAAACCGAATTCATGGTTTTTTACGGTTTGGAAAAAAAAAAAAAAAGTGCTGGAATAGAAAGTATTCATTTTCAAGGAAGGAAAAGTCTTGAAAAATTTCAAAAATGTAATATTCCTTTAAATTTAAAATAGCGAGCTTCATCAATCAAAAGCAAAAAAATTCATGAATTTCCATGTGATTTGTTTCGAATCTTCCAAAAATTTAAAGCATTCAGTGACGGAAAAAAAAAAAAAAAAATTGGTCATCAGACCCAAAATTTGGACATTAAACAGTTTTACGCAAAATATCGCCAAATGTTGAAATGGTGAAAATGAATCGTGAAATGGTCGCCAAAAAATGTCAATTTTGTTAATCGTTTGCTAAAAAAAATCGATCATTTCGCCAAAAAATAACTGAAAACACACGAATTTCGTTAAAAATCACAGAAATACATCAAATCTCATTAAAAAGTATCAGAAAACTCACATTTTGTCAAAGAATTATAAAAACGAAAATTTTGTCAATGGATCAAGGGAAAAACGCGATTTTCATCAAAGAATAGTGAAAAATCGAGAAATTCGTCAAAGAATAACGAAAAAAAGTAATATTTTTTCAAAGGACTGCAAAAAAAGGGGAAATTCGTAAAAGGATTGCGGAAAGAAAGGCGAATTTCATGAAAGGATCACGAAAAAGCGCACATTTCTGACAAAGGATCACGTTAAAAGCGTGAATTTCGACCAAGAATCGTAGTAAAAACGCTAATTTCGTTTAAGGACCGCGGACGAAAAACATGGACATCGTCAAAGGATCGCGAAAACGAATTTGTCCAAGGATTATGAAAGAAGGCGTAATTCTCGAAAAGATTACAAAAAAAGGAAATTTCGTCAAAAAAATCACAGAAATAAACGATATTTTGTCAAAGGATCGCAAAAAAACTGCAAATTTTGTTGAATATCGCGAAATAATTCGAATTTTGTCAAACTATGGCAGAAACTAATTTGGCAAAGAGTTGTGTAAAAGTGCAAATTTTGTCAAAGAATTGCACACATAACGCAAATTTTGTTGAATATTGTAAACTAACGCGAAAGCCTTTTTGCCAAATGATCTTGGAGAAAACGCACATTTTGTCAAAAATATCAAGTAAAAAAAAATACACATTTTGTCAAAGGATCCCGAAAAAACGCGAATTTTGTCAAATACTTGCGAAAAAAAACTGCACATTTTATCAAAGAATCGTGGAAAAACGAAAATTTTGTCACAAGATTGCAGAAAAAAGTGCAAATTTTGTTGATTATTGAAAAAAAAAAAAAACGCGAATTTAATCAAAGCATGCCGGAAAAAATGCGAATTTTGTATTAGTTTCGCGAAAAATGCAAATTTCTGTCAAAAGATTGATCAAAAGCGAAAATTTCTGTCAAAGGATTGTGGATAGAAAAAAAAAAAACATAAATTTTGTCAAAGAATGGCGAAAATATGCAAATTTTGTTGAATATCGCGAAATAATTAAAATTTTCTCTAACTATGGCAGAAAAAATCTGAATTTTGACAAAACGTCGTGCAAAAACTCAAATTTTTTCAAAAAAATGTGCACACAACACAAATTTTGTTGAATATTGTCAAATAACGCGAAATCTTTTTTGTCAAAAAATCGCAAAGGAAAATTAGCAAATTTTTTCAAAGGATCGCAGAAAAATGCAAAATTTGTCAAGTAGTTACGGAAAACCCACAAATTTTATCAAATATTCGCGAAAAAAATGCAAATTTCATTGCAAGATCGCAGAAAACCCGCAAATTTTGTTGAATATCGCAAAATAACATGAATTTTAACAAAGGATTGCAAAAATACGCAAATTTTGTATAAGGATCATGGGAAAAACGTGAATTTTGTCAAAGTTTCCCGAAAAATGCAAATTTCCGACAACAGGTTGCGCAAAAACAGAAATTTCTGTCTAATAATTTTGAAAAAAAAACCTGCAAATTCTGTCGAAAATTCGCGAAAAAATGCAAATTTCGTCCAGAATCTCGGAAAAAACACAAAATTTATTAAATGTCGCGAAACTACACGAATTTCATGAAAGGATCGCATTAACTGTGAAAATATGAACGGGCCGGGCCGGATTCGGGCATAGCTTTTAATTTTTACACCAGGCCGTGTCAAAGTAATTTTCATTTGGGCCAGACTGTGCCCGGAATTTCCGGCCCGTGCAGATCTTTACAAGATCTTTGACAAAATTTTATTAAGCTTGTTGGAACTTTTTTCCAGTTGAACAATGCATCAAACATAAGAGATTTAACGGTTGTGCATTCAATATTTTAAAATATATTTTTGTAAAGACATAAAATGAGTAATTTCGGATTTTTCCGTGCATGGTTGAACTTTTGATATTTTTCTTTGAATGTTAAAATTTTTAAACATTTAAGTGTATGTATGTGTGTGCGCGCGATGACTAGGTGGGGGGTGGGGGGTTTAATTTTCCAGAAATGTACTTAATGACTTTTGCCCCCCTAGTCTTACAGCCCAAGTTACGCCTATGATATGTAGTATTATGTTTTTGTGGTAAACTATATACATTGACTGCTATCAACTGATGTCATATGAATGTCATTTAGTATTAACACCATTGGTCAGAAAAATAACTTCTATGTAAAACAATGTATGTATGCAAACTACAACTATTCTGTCAAAAAAAAAAAAAAAAAAAAAATAGTGACTACAAAATACCTATAAGGCTCCACACTAGTCACTGAAAAAGACCTGGATGATAATGTAAAGTCTATGGGAGTGTTCTTTTCAAATATCTCGCTCAAATTTTAATACTTTTACATGATTTTTTTTTTTTTTTTTTTTTGCATAGAAAAGCTGAGGATGATCTACAACTGGGCTAGTTTTTACTTTTTTGATTTTGCTTATACATTTTTTATATTATGATGGTTTCAATTTTAGAAGGGTTTAAACCGGTTTTGAAAGTTAAAGTAGTTTTTTTTTTTTTTTTTTTTTTTTTTTTTTATCTGAAACCAAAATTGAAAAAGCAAAAACTAGCCTGGTTGTGGATCATCCTCAGCAATCCTATGCAAAAAAAAAAAACGTAAAAATATTAAAATTTGAGCGAGACATTTGAAAAGAATGCCCCCATAGACTTAACATTATCATCTGGGTCTTTTTCTATGACTATTGTTATGTCTTAAGAAAAGTTGTTACTTTCAGATTTTATCAGAGGATTCAATCTACAATCAAAATTAAAAGAATAGAATAAATAAAGTGACCCCTAGTTATATCACACTTGCCAAAATATAATAAAATTAATTTGATATAACTCAGGCCATTAGAAAATTAAGCAAAATATTATAAAAGAAAATGTTTTATGTTAGCCTCCAATATGTTAGTTTTTACAAACATTACAACTTTTTAAATGTATTTAGAGATATAGATAATACAATAAACATCTATATATAGTTGTATAAGAAATAAGTTAAACAACAGCTTCTTGGAGAAAGGAACAGAAAACAGAGCTTGATAGCTGAGCAAACAGTTTAACAAAGGCTAATATTGTATGCAACATATTCATACATAAAAATGCATTCCATAACAGTAATTTGTTGCTGATATTCACAGATTATTGTGCAAAACACATTTTTCACAAAAGATAAAATTACAATCATTTATTTAGAGATTTTGTTACTTCCTTATTTATTTGTAGTGGTATTTCCTGAAGTAGCATCATTACTCTCTAAAAAATAGCAGATTTTTTGTATCTTTCTATTTGCTACATTACATTTTTCTAAATGTTGTACATTATTCTACAAACCATTAAAAACTATAGTTCTCTATCTATAGTGTGCTGCTTCCGACCATTGTTTACTACATAATTTTCTGTTATTTAAAATTATCCTAGCATTTTAATTTGCATATTGGATTAATAAATATTCATTTATGCCTTTGATCTTTCTTTTTCTTCACATTACTGTTGAAAATATAATGTGTTTTTTGAATCAAGGATAGATAGTATGGTAGAAATTTATTTGTTATCCCATTTGAGAAAATAAAATCAGCTTAATATATATATATATTCAGTACTGCACCAAGCATAACTAATGTATCATTTTTTTAATAACCTAAAATTTATGTTTAAACTTTTTTTTTTTAAATTGCTAATGCATATGTTTGTGAACACACTCTTTTATATAATCATTGTCAACAATTTATTTTTTTTATAAAAGATTTTTTTTAAGTATATTAAACATTTAATTAATGTTGTTGAATTGATATTAAAAAAAAAATACTTTGCATTTTACAAATTTTTTAGTTATGGTTATATTAAAAGGGGGGAAAAAAGCCATATTAATTCCAGATTTTGTCCTAATATGGTAAAACTTACATATGGCAAAAATATAAAATTTTTATTGTCTCAGCAAAAAGAATACAATATTCTACAATTAATTTCATAATATCTGTTTCTAATAGAAATTGAATCAAAGTTATTGCCTATTTTGTACAAACAATTTGTTAAAATCACATCTGATAACTTACTAAGATATTTTATCAAGTTAAAATATTTTAACATATTTTACGTAATTTTTTAAACTTGAAAATTAATTTAATAAAATGCTTCTTGTTTCCTTGTGATGCTTATTTCATTTCATTCGTTAAGTAAAATTTTTTATTCAAAGTATGCCTATTTTGAAGAAAATACAGTTAAAAGAAGAATAACAGTATGAGATCTGAAATCATTTGAACAAATTGCTTTCTGGAAAATATACAATATGATGATAAATCTTTAAAATAAAAGTTTCATAAAATGAGTTTTCTTATGCTTAATAAACATTTCAATTATATAGTAAGTTTATAATTGTAAATATAATTTTTCATGATTTAAAAGACAAAATAATAAATCCCCAACAATTATTTTGAAATTCATATTAGATTGTATTGTGTTTTTAAATTGTATGTTGTTTGCATTTATTTATTTATTTCAAATATGTCTTGCTATGTATGTTTGTAGTTTGGTTTTCAAAGGAAAAAAAAATGAAGGAAGTTTACCTAGATTAGAATTAAACATTATAATAAACATCATCTGAAGTTTGTTTGTTGAAATATCTATCTCTCTATATCTATATTATAAGGGCCAAACGTATCTGTGCATAACACAACGTCATTTTGCGAATGGCAACACTACAAAATTTCGGTTTTGCAATTATTGCTATTGATAATTTTTAAACTTCTAAACATCCAACATTTTCAATTTTTACATCATTGTATAGAGAAAAAAATATGCTTTTAAATGCAATTTGTTTGAAAACTGTATTTTAATTTGTTTTGCAGTTATTAATTTTTTTGTAATTTTTAATACCATGTTTGTAATTGTGGCATCAAAGTACTTCATTTCTATTACAAGTAAGGAAAAAAAAAAAGCAGATTACTGTTTCTTTTCGTTGCCATTTTCTTATGAAAAATGAAAAAACTTAAAATTAAAATTCATGCTTTCTTAAAGTTATTGTCTGTTATAAAACCCAGTGAATTTAAAAATTAAAGAAATTCTTTGCAGTACTTCAAGTTTGAAATTAGGAAAATCGTCATTTTAGCTTATGTGACGTCACAGGAATATTGTCTATCGTATTTATTACATGTAGATAATTTTAGAAATTTTTTGTACACTTAAAAGAATATAAAGCAGTTTAGTATCTGTTTCCTGCTAATAGCAATCAAAACATGGAATTTAGAATTTAAATTCTTTTAAAATAATCAAATTAGAATAACTTTAAAAGTAAATTAAATAAAATAAAAAATAAGATAAATACGGATATGAGCAGTGCATATATAAATTTTGAGATAGTGAAAATGATATCGGGCTTAGATTTAACGGGGAAAAGTTCTATGATTGTGTCAAAGTAGATTATATTTAACAGCTTACATTACATGTAAAGTTTAATTTTAATAATTTGTAAAACTGAGCATCATGGAAAGAATATTTTGTTAATTTTAGTTCAAACATCTTTGTTTCAGAGTTAGACTTAGCAGAGTTAGGTACATTTTTTAATGTGACTAATTTTATAGGCTTATTATAAATCAATGAAACAGTTTCTTCTTAAACATTTTCTTTCGTCGAAATTCGACAGGTTCTACCTTGTATAAATACAGTAGAAGATCTTTATAACACAATTCTCCATACAACTTCCAACTTCCCAGGTATAAACAACGAATTTTGCTCTTAAAAAGTTATATTTTCACTTTGTGAAAAATTGTTATTCCCTAGAAGACTAAATTTGATACATTTGTTCAGCTTTATCTCCTTAATTCAAAGCTTTTTTGTGCTTCTGTTATTTGAATTCCCACTGAAAATTTGGAAAAAATTTACATCAAAATAAGGAAAAACAATTTTTTAGTTTTTTTTTTTTTTTTCACCAAACTTATGAAGTAAAATTTTATTAAATGTTTCTTGTGTAAATCTTAGTTAAAATTAGGTAAGATGTAATAGATCTTACCACACCTCAAGGGGTAAGAAAAGATTACTATTATTATAATGCAAAATTTTTAAAATAAGTAGGTAATATAATAAATGATTGGGTCCAAAAATATTTAGATCAAGTTTATAAAGCAGGCATGAAAGAGTTCCTCCTAAAGGAGGAAATCCACCTTTTTTAAAGCAATTTTGGATATTTTCTGGATTGATGCAAAAACACAAAGAAAATTTTGAAGTATAATGAGTAGGGGGGGGGGGGGGTCCTGGAAAATTTAGTAATCTGACATTTTGTCTATTCAAGTCCTTAGAGTTTCTTCTTGAATTGTTGTGCAAAAGTAACATAAAACGAAAGGTGAGGTTATGTCATATAAGCATCTAAAAGTAATGTAAATGAAGTTATTGAAAGTGTCTTTCAAGAATGAAATATTTCTTTAGACTTTAAAAATTCAAAGTGAAAGTTTCTATTTGGAATAGAATATTTCATACTATTTATACAACACTGTTGGATAATTTTTGTGATACTTTTTTCAAGATTTATTTCTGAAAGTTAAACCATTCAGGATAATATTTGCTTTGGAAAATCAATGACTGAACTTCACATAAGTTGATTAGAAATATTTGGATTTACACCTTTAACATTGTCAAGGCTTTTAAAGAAAAAAGAAAAAAAAGCAATACATGGAGATTTTAGATTTAATTTTATTGCATACGTCTGTTAAAATGACACTTAAATTACTAGAGTTTGGCGCCACTGTATAGATGGAAAAAATTTTCCTCCTTTTTTCTCATTTCCCACTTTCATGCCTGATAAAGTAAATTTAACAATGTGGAATGATCTATATAATGCAAAAATTTATAATTTGGATAACATCTGACGAAAAAGAATGCAGTATAAAGATACTCCAATGCATCTCATAATTTTTTAGACATATTTTGCCATGTTCACATGATAAATTTAATGATTTGTAAACTTTGATTCATCTAACACAAAATTCTATATAATGCACAGCCTTGCATTTTTAGGTTTGTGTTATAAAGATCTTCTACCATATATCAGAGAACAAAAGTAAAGATTACAATTTTAGATCAGTTAATGTTGGTGGCAGGGGTGGGTGGGTGGTAGCCACTATTCATTCAAAAGTCTTTAATATGAACGCCCCACCAGTGGCCGAGAGGTTCGGACCTCTCAACTGGTAGACAGCAGGTGCTGGGTTCGAACCCAATCGCGGCTGTCGGCCTAACCGTTCGGAGTTTTCGTGGTTTTCTTCGAACCTTGCGTAAATACGGGTTAGGTTCCCTTAGAAAGACCCCCACGAAGGGCACTCCCCCCTGGTCCTATATCCCTAGCGTAGATAATCAGACGTCAAAAATCAACCAACCAATCAACCAACTTTAATATGAACCGCTGTTTTAAAAAAGAGCATTTCAATGTGGAAGTAATTCATTATAGGATAAATAACTTTTACAGTTTCAAAAATGTTTTACATTTGTTACTGAAAAGAAATTGTTTATGATACATTTTAATGATATTTCTCTATTACAAATGTATGAATTTATGAGATGCACTAAAACACACATACTCTAAAGGATACAAAGCATATATTTACAAAGTCATGTAAAAAGAATTCAATTTTATTATGATCTATGGGAAAAAACTGCTCATAGTATATTTTAGCTATGTTGGTTTTTCCTTGAAGACAGCTTGTAACATAGCTTTTCAGAACACAGTTAACAATTGCTCATCTATACAAAATCTCTTTAAAATCAGTTTTTTCTGCATTTATTTCTATTGAAAAAACTTTTGAATTTATGTCAGATTTTGTGTCAAAGTTGAAATCTGAATCTTATGGATTTTGCATGTTTTCACCACAAATTTCTTGACAAAAGAACACACAGAAGAAACACAAACAGAAACATGACGGTCACAATTGACATAATAAAAGAATTATGACTAGCAGTGTCTTCCCAAACTGATGTTTCAAATTTTTCTGTTTCATGTATATTTTCATTGGATTGAAGGATAAAAATCAGCATTTATAAAGATGATAATCTTTTCTTCATTATATTCCAGCTTTGATGGATGTATTAATTCCAAATCTTCCAGACCATCTATATTAAATTTTATGTAGCTTTCAAATGTAAAGCTACACATATTAAGTGTTTTCTGTACTGCACTTTAACAGATCTGATGATACCCAAATCTAATAAATTGTAATTTACTAAAATTAGATTTTTAGTTTTTATCTTTGGATCTGCATCAATATCTAGATCTTCTAGAAAATGTTTAACGAACTTTGAATTTATGTAAAATTTTCTGTTTAATTGTAATTTGTAGGAAAGGCTTTTAAATTCACATTTTGAAAACATCTTGGCTTTTCTATTTTTTTTTTTTTTTTTTTTTTTTTTTTTTTTTATAACAGATTAGGTAATTTCCTTTGATCTGTCTGTGTTTATAAAGAAATAGAAAATTTAATCTTTCATTTTATTTTTCGCCTTTGTGACTTGGTCCATTCTTATAATACAATATTTTCTTTGGACATAAATTATTAAGAAGTCAGAAATTGCACATCAAGCATAGCAAAGGCTTCCTAAAAATAGCAACCTTCATCTTATAACAAAGTTTTAAAAAAATATTCAGATCTTGGTGTAATATTGTAATATTGATGCAGTATAGTAGCCAAAATCTTTTGAGTGTCCCTGTAGATACTATTTGCTTTCTATTATATAGAAAGTAACTTGCATTAAACCTCAGCAACGTATATTAATTTCATAAAATCTGAAATCGTTTAATGTAATTAAGATGTGCCCCAACAAATTCTCCCCCTTATACCATTATGTAATAGAATACTTTTGTGCGGCCCTGTAAATTAATAAAAAATACTTCTTCCATCCCAGATTATACAGAATGTATATTTTAGTGTATACTTTATAGATGCATTTTAATTTTACTATGTTCGAAAGAGTGAAACATCATTAAATTGCACTTGAATCTATTTTTTCACATTGTCCGTAATGCAACGGAATACTTATGATTGTCCCTGTAATTAAACTATATACCCAATTTTCATAAAATTTGAAAAGACTTGACAAAATTATGCAACAATTATACATTTTAAATTTCAAACAATTTGGTTAAGTAGTTTTTGCTTTGTTACGTGTGGATGGATGGACAGATTACAATACATGACAGTTTGATATAATACATCGTTATGTATAGAGTAGTAATAATATTTATTATTATAGTAATTAATTTTTAAGTTACTGTGTAAATTGTTATTGTTCATTTTTATTTATGATATCAGTGGTATAGAATCAAATGATAACCTATTGCTGCTTTGTTAAAGGTATATTCTGCTTAATTGCATTCAATTCAGCAGAACCAAATATATGCAATTAAGTGGAGTCAACTGCATGCATATGTATAAAAGTAGTATAATATTTATTTGTTTGTCAATGCCATCACTTTTTTAATTAAATAGGTAATAAATTTAAAGTTGAACACAATTAAAGTAATTTTACTATAATGAAACATTTATCCAAAATGGTCAGGGCCATGTATTTTGGATAACTAGTTAAGTGTTGCATTAAAATAACATCCATTTGATCAGTTTTTGTGTCTGTGTATTATTTTTTATTCCAAATTAATTATTAGATTGCCCAGATTGTGAATCAGATTCAATGTCAGAGTTTGAAAGAAGGCAATTTATGATAATTTATTTTAAACAAAATTTCTACATAAAAATTGAAATACACAATAGTTGAGTAAATAAATATCCATTTCAAATCTCCAGGCATGAAAGAGTTCCTTCTAAAGGAGGAATTCCACCTTTTTTAAAACAATTTTGGTCACTCTCTGGATTGATGCAAAAATGCAAAGAAAATTTTGGTAGGATAATTAGGAGGGGGAGGGGGGTGTAAAATGTTAGTAATCTGACATTCTGTCCATTCAAATCCTCGTAGTTTGTTCTTGAATTGTTGCACAAAAGAGACATAAAATGTGCAAAAGAGACATGTTAGCATCTTTAAGTCATGTAAATGAAGTTGTTCAAAGTGTCTTTAAAGAAAAAAAAATTTTTTAGACGTTAAAAATTCAAAATGAAAGCAACTTTCTTTTTAGAATAGAATGTTTTCAATATTTATGCACCACCTTTAAGTAATTACTGTTTTTTTAGATGTTTTTCTGAAGCAAGGATCAATTTAGCAGGGAGATTTTTGTGAAAAGAAGGGGGCAGGAGAATTTAACAGTTAAACCATTCAGTATAATATTTGTTTTGGAAAATTAATGACTGTATATTAGGGTGGGCCGAAAAAAACTTTTTTTCGATTTTCGATAATGGCGGGTGCGGAAAAGTGGCCACTGGTGGCACCCAGTTCACACAAAAAATTTGAGATTTTTTGGACAATTCCTTACCCTGCCGCAAATGACTTGAAGTTTTGCCAAAATGCTGATTTTTGAACTTTTTTATTAAAAATTTTTAAAATATTAAATTAAGTTTATTTTGGCTGTATTTACTTGGAAAGGCATATTTAACGTATCTAATGTTTAAATAAGTTCTGATAATGCATTAGTTTAGTGCTATGTTCTTTAAAAATGTACAGATTTGAACTTGTTTTGCGTTCCGTACCAACGCGAAACAACCGAGAACTCCTCGCGTGGATGTCGTAGCTGCACACCGAGTTTTACTCGCCTATAAAAATCGGCTGATTTAAAATACACATAGCAATTAAATAATGCATTATCAGAACTTATTTAAACATTAGATACGTTAAATATGCCTTTCCAAGTAAATACAGCCAAAATAAACTTAATTTAATATTTTAAAAGTTTTTAATTAAAAAGTTCAAAAATCAGCATTTTGGCAAAACTTCAAGCCATTTGCGGCAGGGTAAGGAATTGTCCAAAAAATCTCAAATTTTTTGTGTGAACTGAGTGCCACCAGTGGCCACTTTTCCGCACCCGCCATTATCGAAAATCGAAAAAAAGTTTTTTTCGGCCCACCCTACTGTATATATCACGAAGTTGATTAGATATATTTATATTTACACTTTTAGCATTGTTAATACTTTCTAAGAAAATAGCAATCATACATGCAGTCATATTTAATTTTATTGCCTAAATAGCTGTTAAAATGACACTTAAATTATAAGAGTTTGGCGCCACTGTATAGATGGAAAAAAATTTCCACCTTTTTTTTCATTTCCCACTTTCATGCCTGAATCCCAGATGTTGGTATCATGTTTTACTATGCATGTGGTAAGGAATTAAACTGTATATATATAAAACTCATATTGTATGGCAGCTTTTACTAGAAAAATTCTGAAATTAGTCAATTGTAAATACAGTTCCTTAATGTACATGTATTTTTCTCTTTTAAGCTAAAAATATGCATAATTAGTAAATGTTTTTTTCTCTATGTTTCCCAACATAGTTGAAAAATATTTATGAATTTGGTTCATCCGTCATAATATATCTATTCTTGCTCTAACTTGCATAAATGTACTCTAATTGCTATCTAATTGATATTTTTTGGAAATTACTATGACATGCTTGGTATAGAAAATAAAGTGTGTACTTATAGTTTGATCACAGGGACACACACAAAAAAAAAATGAAGTTATATTATGTCTTATGGAGAAAAAAATAGTTGCAATGTATTTTAATGATGTTACATTGAGCCAAACATATTAAATTTGATATACATGACTAAGATTCACTATAAGATGCTTGTTTTAGACTATAATATTCATAGCATTTATCTTTCACTTAGGCACGCACAAAAGAATTCATTTACAGTCACAGATGTAGTGGACGGTGTATGGAGGTATACACCATATCCTTACTGGATTTTTTAAAGAAACACTGTATACCATCTATTTCTTATAAAAGATACAGCATATTTTATCTAAGGTATATCATCAGCCTTAAATGTACACCCTCTGTCTACAGTATATAACTTCTGTTTTTTACAACTATACCACTGAGCACTTGTTCATGAACAATGGTTGCACAAAGTACATTTTCAGCTATAGTACCTGTTTTTACTTCTAACTAAGTTTTTGCATATTACATGATGCGTAGTAAATTTGATATGCATTAATTCTGTAGATCATATACGAAGCTGCACAATAAAATATCTGTCTATTGTCAAATATTGCTAAAATTTCTGATTTGCACATATACAAATCTGTATAATATTTACAAGGCTGCACAAAATAATTTATATGCTTTTCTGACTGTAGATGGTTATTGTTAAAGTTAGGTTTTCAAATGTATTATGCACTTTCCAAATTGTCTACTTCAATTTTCTCTCTGGGATTGTACTTATACTCTAAAGTGAAAGCTGACTTTCTGGGGTGATCTTCCCTTGCTTACTTGGATATCATTTTTCAACTTATTAAAAAATGAAATTTTGTTACAGTATTCTGAATGTGTTGGAAAGTGTTTCATTATATGGTTGGTGCATGATTGTACTTTCTTGTTACAGTTTGAAATAACTTTAAAAATTATCTTTTTCAGGATTTCTTTGTGATAATTTTCAACTGGCTACAACATCTGTTGAAGCTTTAGCATCATGGAATAGAACTTCTTGTAACGATGATTCTGTCAAACGTTTTAAATGTAATCTCTGTCCTTATTCCACAAATATGAAATCTAGCATAAAGAATCATTCTCTTGTGCATTCTGGTGAACGTCCTCACAAGTGCAAAATATGCAATCGAAGTTTTACTCAACTGCATGTTTTAAAAAGGCATATGCTAATACATACAGGAGAAAAACCTTATACATGTAATGTCTGTAAAAAGACTTTTAGGCAATCATTCAACCTGAAACTACATATGTACAAACATTCATAATATATGTGCTTTATATGTGTATATTTTGTGGCAGATTTCTCATTGACTATCAATAGCTGAGATTATATAAAATATCATTCATGTTTTTTTAACCAATAATTTTGTGTAAATAAATTTGTAATTTCAAATAACTTTGAATTTTGTTGAATAAATAAAATTTTCTGTTGCTTTGATCTTTTTTTTTTTTTTTTTTTTTTGGGGGGGGGGGGGGGGGAACTAATGTTGCAGATACTAAAAACAATAAATAGGTGGGAGGGAGACCCTTCTTCCTATGTATTGTTTCTCATTTTGCCTGTTGCTACATACCTAATGTATATTATTGAATATACAGTATTTTTTCATTTGAACTTCCTTGATGAAGGTTGATATTTAGCTAAAAGTGCTCAGGAAATTTTGACATTATTTGGCATTTATGTTTTAGAAATCTTGCTTTAATGTAAGCTTTTATATTATATTTGTACCTATTTAAGTAATAAATGAATTGTGAATCAAGGTATTCACATTGTTGATTAAGAGTAGAATGCATTCATATTTTTAAAATATCTCAGGAAAGTAATATTTTAATTTCTTTTTACTGTTTGCTATTCTTAAAAAATTTCTTTTATTTTTTAAGTTGTCAAAACAATTTTTTATAATTTGTGCTAAATTTCTCAACTGAGTAAGTTTTTAACACTCCAAAAGTTAAGTGCTATATATTTTAGAAATATTTTGACAACTAGCAAAAAGAAATCTGCTTTAAAAAAACATATATATAGAAAAAAGAAGTTAAAATTATTAATTTCCTTGGGAGATATTTTAAAATACAGGTGCATTCCACTCCCATAAGTTTAAAGTTAGCAAAGAGAATTTGATAGTACTGACCAACTTTTAATGTTTTAATATGTTTAAATAATTTAATTGATTTTTATTAAGAATATTTTTACAAATCAGAGAATTGAATATGTTTTATTTATTATTTCTTTTATGCTTTAAAATAATTTTGAAATGATTTTTTCAGGATTTCAATGTGATAAGTTTCAAAGGATTATGACATCAACTGAAGCTTTGACTGAGTATAAAATAACTCAGTGCAGTGAAGATCAAGATAGGTGTTTTAAATGTAATCTTTGTCCATATTCAACAAATGTTAAATATAACTTAAAAAGGCATTTTTTGGTACATTCTGGTGAACGTCCTTATAAATGTGATGTGTGCAATCAGTGTTTTACTCAAGTTCATGCTCTGAAAAGTCACATGCTCCTCCATACAGGAGAAAAACCTTATTCATGTAATGTATGTAGTATGTCTTTTAGACAGTTAACTCATCTGAAGCTACACATGCGTAAACATTTGTGATACATATATTTTGGGCTAAATAGTTATTCAATGATTAAAAATGATTCAAAAGAGTTTGTTTAAAAGTGTGTCAAGTTCTTATGATGTGATATAATGTATGTTTAAGATTGGCTTCTGCACTTACAAACATTTACTTTTTCGTTTGTGGGAGTTGCAATGGTTTGAGAGAGAAGAGAATACTGGCCTTCAAAAGTTAAGGTACAACTGGTTTTTTGCATCTAATTTGCAAGTGAATAATTATAGAAACAACAAATTTGGAGGAAATGTGTGGGAAACTGATATTTATTAAATGTAACATAGAAATTTACTTAAGTTAAAGGTTTAAATGAAATCATAACAAAAAAGCACTCATGGTGGAAAATTCTATTCTTGGAGAAATCAGTACATTTCAGTATTATGCTGTAAAATGTAACAGAAACATTAAAAAATTGGTTTTGATACGGAATATGTCCACCACGGACTTGAATGCATTCAACTTCAATGCATCAGCATTGACTTTCCATGCTCTCAATTAAATTGTTGGACATCAAAATAGATAGCGCTGACCAGACATGGAGTAAGCCTTATTCCAGCTCATTTAATGACATTGGAGAAGGACTTAAAGCTGAAACCTGTCTTCTAAGATAGTCCCAAAGATGTTCTATTGGATTCAAGTCGAGAGAGTGAGCTGGCCATTCCATTCTCTTCAAACCGTGAACCTCAAGATAATCCTTAACAATCACAGCTCGGTGTAGTCTTGCATTATCATCCATTAGAATGAAACCATTGCCAATAGCACCAGCATATAGGCGCAGATATGAATCAAGGATCTCATCCTGATATCTTGCACCAGTCAGAGTTCCTCCATGGAACACATGCAGGTCAGTGTGGCCTCTGAGTGAGATCTCTGCCCAAACCATGATTCCATCATTTCTGTATCTGTGTGTTTCTTCAGTGTTTGATTGATGGTATCGAGTGCATCGTTCTGTCCAGATCAGAAGACTTCATGAATTGCTCACCAATGTGAATCTGGACTCGTTTGTGAAGAGTACAGAAGTCCACTGTTTTCTGGTCCAGGAAACATGGTCTTTTGCCCAACGTAAGTGAGCCCTCCTCTGTCATCTCTTGAGAGGGACACACACAACTGGTCGCCTTGCATAGAGACCTGCATTGTGAAGACGTCTTCGCACCATAGTAGTGGAGATTTTTTCCTTGATGCTGCAAAGTGGTCTGCAATGAGTTGCGGCACAGTAGTGTGTCTTCTCCTTTGTGTTAAAAGTGCTAGAAACCAGTCTTCTGCAGGTGTAACACGTGGGCAGCCTGGAACATGTCTTCTGGACACAGAATCCTCAGATTAATACTGATCTCAGAGACATTAGACCAAAGATCTTAAAGGAAAAGAAAGGAAGGCTTTGGAAACCATAACTAACTGAAACAGTGCAAACTGCACTGCTAGGAAACATGCTCAAAGGATGAGATCCAATTGTAGGCTGGTTCATTGCATCCACCGATTCGCCAAATATTTTTCTAGTAAACCTCCTTGCGCCAACTCGCCCGTGAGAATTCAAAACGCCATTGCTTTTGGCAGTTCATCTTGAGACTTAAAGATTGTGGGAGAATTTTTAATATGATTTGTGTGTTGTGATATATTTTCTACATTGCAAATAGATAGTCGATGAACACGTACAATTGAAAAGTCTTCAGTGATGCTGAACTTGTTAAATAATAAATTTTTTATATCGGAAGTTCCACTTTCACTCAAAAACTAACATAACAACAAACAGATTCATCTAATCTTCTACCGCTAACGTATTGTATGATCTTTGACCTAACTCAGCTCCCTCCACGAAAAGGGATGAAGAGGGAGGAGGGGCACACTGCTTTCGCGGGGACTGAGGCAGACTGTGATGACCACATCATTACTCCACATTTTGATAATTATCGCTACTGCTGATAATGCCAAAGCACGCCAAGTGAACACGTTTTAACTTTCTCCCTTGAATGTGACTTCTATTGCCTAGCTGTTTGCTCTGTTTCACTAACAGCTGTGGATTTACGTTACGCCTACGAAGCCTTCTTATCTTTCCCTCTAAGATTTTTGGTTAGACTACACTGCCAGACACATTGAGCCGTCTAGCAGTATCAGCCTGTGACAACCGCATTTCCATCCATCCTACCGCCCTCCACTTTAATGAATCGGGCAAACAATCTCTTCTAGACATTTATAGATTCTATTGGTTGTTGTGAACAAAAATGAGAACAATACTTGAAATGCAACAAAACTTACACGCAAAATTACAAAAGCTTCGTAATTGCATTTTTTTCTCTCATTCACAAATACCTATTCTTTTCTATAAAATAAAAGTAGTAGCTGTAATTTTTGCGTAAGTTTTTTTAAAGCTTATTATTGTCATTCATATAAACTATAAAGTTTAACCTGACTGCCATTTTTTTTTTTTTTTTTTTTTTGTGAACTTTGAAAAACATGTTGTATATTAATTTTTGGAGGCCAGTGTACAATGATTCTTGCTGTATATCTTTTTTCTTTTAGTCAATAAGTTATCAGTGAATTTAAATTATAAAAGTGCCAAAACAAAAATCAGAATCAATTTTGAAAATGCTTTCAAGCTACATTAAAAATCCACTAATCTGTTAGTTTAAGACTTGAAGTGTGTCTGATTTTGAAATTTTCTGGATTACAGGATGTATGTCAGTATAAATGTACAGAAATTAGAATTAAATAAAAAATCGATTTGAATAAAACACACACACAAATACCCGATGTAAAGTACAACATATATAAAATGAAAATCTTTTATAAAAAGAGATAAAATGAAAACTTTTATATAAAATGAAATAAAATGAAAACCTTTATATAAAATGAAATACTATAAAATATTATAAAATAGAGACTATAAAATGAAAACCTTTACTGTAGGCCTACTGGTAGAAGCCATCTTAAACTAATTTCAAGTTGTTTCGTTGTAGTCTTCTCTCTTCTTTTTTTTAGGATGTTGTACGTATGATGCGGAGTTTGATAATTTCTGCATCATTCAACTATCTTCTGTGATCAGAAAACTTAATCAAGGCAACAGCTGTTTGATTCTTCCTGATGTTTTTTGTTTTGTCCACACCATCTTCATCAAAGTCAACGTCTTTGGAGTTTGTTAAGTTGATAACCCTCTGAGTCATGGCCTCATTTGCCAAAATTATTTTTATCAACTCATCAAAATCTACTTCAATCCACACTTTTATTTCTTCTCGATTCATTCATGACATGGAATTTACTAAAAACAAACAATCTAAAACATCCTCAAGTTCATCATACACTGTATCACTTTCTGTAACTTAGCATTTTCATCCATTACTTCAGGCCAAATTTTTGTCATGCCTTTTTCAAAGTCTGCTATTTCATTCCACTTTCTGAAGCTCCATAAGATTACTTTTATTATAAACATCAGCAGTGATTAAACAAAGAATTCAATTTTTTCCCCCACAAAAATTGTGCTGGATTATCTAGTGTGCCATGCCTTTAGGATGCAGGATTAGAAAATGTTTACTGTATTTAAAAAAAAAGAAAAAAAAAGTTTATTTTTAAAAATTATTTTTTGTGTTGAGTTATTTTTTTATCTTACTAAATTATGCTTAGTGTTTTTAATTTCATTTCAGGATTTTATTCATCCTTACCTGTGTATTTTGTTATAATCACAATGTAATTTAGCAATTATCAAGCAAAATACATTTAAAATAGTTTTATGTGCTTTTTTAAATTAAAAAAAAATATATATAAATCATAATGAACTTTGATTTGATTATTATTATCAATATTTCTTTTTTTACATGTGATTTGCAAATGCTATTTTTTAAATTCTGTAATTTTATCTGTGCATGGTATTTTTTTTCAGAGGAGGAAATTCATATTTATCAAAATTTTTCCATTTCTCATTATTAAAGTAAGAATATTTTAAAAAATCAGAGAATTGAATGTCTGTTTTTATTATTTCTTTTGTGGTTAAAAAATAATTTTGAATTGCCTTTTTCAGGATTTCAGTGTGATGAGTTTCAAAGTGTTATGACGTCTGCTGAAGCTTTAACAACATACAAAATAACTCATCACAATGAAAATCAACATATGTATTTTACGTGTGATCTTTGTCCATATTCCACAAGTTTTAAATGTAACTTGAAAAGGCATTCTTTGGTGCATTCTGGTGAACGTCCTTATAAATGTGCTGTTTGCAGTCGGGGCTTTACTCAACTACATGTTCTAAAAAGTCACATGCTCCTACATACAGGAGAGAAACCTTATTCATGTAATATGTGTAACATGTCTTTTAGAAAAGTGAGCAGCCTGAAAAAACACATGCTAAAGCACTCGTAATGTGAACATTTTATAGGTGAAATTTTTGTAGCAAATCATTTTACTCTTGACTGAAGTCACATAAATTTTTATGAACTCATGTTGCTTATAATTTGTATTATTTAAAATGCTACTGATATTTTTAATTCCATATTGAATTGATAAATATTTCTTATCATTTATCGTTCTTCCTTTTATCTTAAATAAATCTTGCAAGTAAGTATGATTTTTTTTTTTTTTTTTTTTTTTAATTACAGACTTTGATTATATTATCGCATATAAATATTATTATGTTGGGGAAACTAAGAGCATAAAAGATTAAGATTTTATCAGAATTGCTTGTATTATGAATAATTCATGTTTTTTATTTTGTATGCAGTGAGCATAAAATGTATCTATTTTAAAGATTGTTTTGAGCCTTTTGTAAATAGTATTTTATGAAATTGTATCTTTTAAGCATCAGAGATTTACTTCTTCTATGATATATTTTTCTTTAACTTTGATGTTACTTCTGCTTTTTTAAATAAATAAATTTTAAATTAATGTATTCAATTTCTATTAATTCTAGTACTTTGTTTTTTAAATCCTTTTTAATTATGTTTGTTAGATTAAAATTGTAAAAGATTGAAATATATATATAAAGGGATAGCCGTTATTGAAATGAACTGAATTAATTATTGGATAAGCTGGTGGTTTCAATAAGTTGTTTGATTCAAAGTGTTAGTTTGATATTTTGAAGGGAATTGCTTGTCTATTTGGATTGTTTTTCATTATTTTCATTTTTGGTCTTGGTGAGTGAAGGGGGGGCATTGCATGCATTGAATCTAGATTTAACCCTGTGGTGCATGTCATTAGCCATGCTGCCCATCTCCTGGTTCGATGTTTTCTATTTTTTTACTTAGTTTGACTATTTATGAGTTAATTTTTTGGTGATTTATTTTAATAGTTTATGTATTTTGGTTATCAGTTTTAGAGTTGTGGTGTGTGATTGGAGTTGATTTTCTTGTCTGAAGTTTTAAATATATATAAATATATGTATGCATATAAATATATTCGTATGTATATATATTTAACTATTATAAACCAATATAAATTATTAACAACTAATGTGAATGTATAAATAAAACAGGATGTTATTCAAATTAAAAATTATGTATAATCCATCATAAAAGTCTATGAAATAGATCCATATATCAAGTACAACATAGAATTGAAAACACAGTAAACATTGGTAAAATGGAAATTTATAGAACCAAGGTAAAATCATCAGCCTCCAATTATTTTGATTACCGCAAATAACATGCATACAGGGGCATGCAAAAAGAAAACTGTGCGTGGGTCAATGTTTCAATTTGGTATCCCCGCCCTGCCCCAACTTTTTCTTGTGACAGGCCAAAAATGATGTTGGTAGTATAAATTTGGCATCCCCTAAATTTTCACACCCAGGACGACTGCTCCCTTCGCCCCCATTTTCGCATGGCACTGCATACATATATGGTTTCATCTTTGCATTAGTCAAAGAAGCTGAAGAATGCACAATTACAAATACCATACATAATAAATTTAGAAAATATTAAGCCTTGGATAATTTTTTTTTTTAAATATTTATTGAAATGGATTAAAAAAGAAAGCATGTTATCAGTTGGAGATCTATGTATTATATGATAATGTAAAAAAAAGTATAAGAAAGGATTTGTACATATTTCCAAACATTTATTAAAATAAATTTGAGTAGGACCAAAGAATAATAATGTAGAGTATAAGCAACTATAATTATGAAAAAAGTGTATTAAAGAAGATATAATTTTGCCATCTGTAGTACATTTAAACGTGAATTCTGATGTGTTATCGAGTGAATCAGTGCTTCCCAATCATTTTTCTTTCATGACCCCTTTCTAAGGATTTTCATTTTCTCATGAACACACCACACTTACTTTACTAAACTAAATAATGCAAACATGCTATTTTACATTAGTTATCACAACCATATTATAAATCGATACAAATTACATTGTCATTTCTAATATTTTTGTAACTTTACTATTTTTCTGATTTCACCCCTTACCAATATTATTTTCACATATCCCCAGCAGGCCTGGTAGCCTAGGTTAGGAACCACTGCTATGAATTAACAATGTTGCCCACTGTTGTTAAATGATACATTTAACATAAAAAGATTACAGAATAATTTATTAAAAATATTCATTAGTTGGAATAAAAACTAACAAATGAATCTGTTATAATAAAAATCCACCGTAAATGAAATATTTGTATTGTTTTAGGAAAAATAATATGATGTTCCATAAATAATTATCTGTTTGATGAAAATTTCGCACTTCAGAAATAGATTCTATATTGACTCTTAATTTTTCACAAGTAATATGTTATATTAAAAATCAAATCTCGGTCTAGGCAAAGTTCTTTCTCAAAATTGATCTACCATCACAAAAAGAAATAATTTGGCAATAAAAAATTAGCGTTTTGTGCAAAAATGATGAAAATAGAATCTTGTATGCACAACAAACATTTGAATTATAAGTTTCTAATCAGAACCTTTTTTTTTTTAACAAAAAAGACAAAAAATAGTCAATGTACAGCAACAGTATCAATAATATATTTTATCTGTTTTTGCATTCATTGCTGCTCATATGCTTTTTTAATTTTTATCTGACATACTGTATAAATGTTGTTTTTCCTTTACAATAAAGAAAGAATGAAGTTATTTTAAGATTAGAAGTAAATTATTTAGTGTATGTCATTTGTTAATATATACAATTTATAAAAAAAATATCAGGCGAGAAAAGTTAAAACTTCAATTTTAGATTAAGGAACAGTAGTGGCAGAGTTAGGTGAGTGTTGTACCTGGCCTATTGGCCCTCAATAAGAATGCACAACTTAAACAAAAACAACAGAAATCTTGTGGCAAACATCATTTTACTATTGTAATCCTTTATTATACTATCAATAATATAAACAGCTTAGAAAAATTTAAACCTTTGTTGCTAAATGATGGACAACTGAATAATACTAACAATTATACTGTAAATTATAGGCTATCATCTATTATATTTAAAGAGGGAAATCTTCTTAAGAAAACAATGCTAATAAACAAGATCTTGTGTTTTCTTTTTAACATGTTGACTGGCAAGCAAAAACTGCTAATGCTTACCAGGGTACCAAAACTTTTTTTGTGTGTAATTTTCATTTTTGCAACACAAAGCTATATGTAAAATCAATATTTTTCAATCTGACTCATTTTGCAACACATAAGGAGGTTTTCATCCTGGCTATCAAAAATGATAGCCAAAGCACCCCATGAAAGTTAGTGTAAATTCTTCCGTGAGTGGTCAATGTCCATCTTATTTGATAGGCAGTTAAATTTGCCATTTATCACTAAAATCACTTATTAAGATTTATGTTTCTACATTGCAATCTCTTAAATTGGAAAATTTTTAAATATATGAAAGGATGAGCTTTGGGGATTAGTGATTTAAATTTTCTTTTCTATTATTTTAGGTTACAGTTATTTGAATTTTATTATTTTTTCACAAATTGTAAACATACACTTTGTGGAAAATATTTCATTTTCCACAAAACTTAGCTCATACAGTCAACACATATATCAATTTGCACAAACCACCTATATCTAACACATCATAAGGAGCCCAATAATCAAACTGCAATACCCTTTTCATGTAACTCTCACCGTTGTTGATAGTCAAGGTCTGAATTACAACAATTATTGTCCCAGTGTATATAAAATATTGGTATATTTGTACTGTAATGGTTGATGGGGAATATCGAATTTTAATGTCTTAGATGCCTATATGCTTAGTTTCAGAACCCTAGCTGCTATATTAATATATTTTTGGTAGGAGGGGTGAAGTTTTAAAGACACATTTTTGAGGGACTTTTAAAAGGGGGGAGGGGGGAGGGAAAAAAGGTGGTTTTGAATTTATGGAACCAGATTTGTGACAGTGGATGAGACATGGCTACATCACTATGGTCCCGAGTCCAAACGACAGAAGCCATGCCTCATCCACTCTCGTAAATCTAACCTCTATAAGCTCAAAACCAGCCTTTCACCCCCACTCTCCATCTTTCACTCCTCCTTCCAAAAAATCTGTTAATATAGCAATTATGGTACTGAAATTGAGCATATAGGCATCTAAAACATTAGGCTTTGATATTCTACATCAATCATCACAGTACAAATATTTTATGTACACTTACTAAGAACTATAATTGTTGAACCACCCACGTGTATATATATATAATACATAATTATAATATTTAAGATATACTTTTTGATTGATTTACTTATCAAAAATAATCTTAAGTTGTATTAAAAATTATACAAAATCTGTTTGCATCATATTTTACAGCTGTAAATTTATTTTCCTTTGTGTAGTTTGTTACACACTCTAACACAGCTGGCGGGAGAGGTGGGTGGGAGCCAGCCATCAAAAGCCATTTTATGCAATTAAACTACAGTAATTTAAAATAAATTTTCAAAGTATAGTGGTTCTATTATAGGAGAATCTTTTGACTATTATTTGTAATAAATTTTCATGATGCATCGATTTTATAATTATGTTGTAACCTTATTTTACTCTTCCATAAATCAATTTTATTTTAAAATCTCAATAAATTTTAATAGCTCCTTGAAAAGAAATCTAAAATTGTTACAGTTTTAAAAAAGGTGTTGTGTTATAATTTATGATTGATTGATCTGTGTCTATGTTATTTTAATGACTATTATTTATTTATTTGTTTTATTGAAGTAGACCACAGATTATTTAAATTCCACTTATCCAAATCTCTGTCAACCTCTTCTTTTATTTACATGGCATCCCTTGAAAAAGCAAGAACTTTATCCAGTAAATAGAACTTTTCTCAAAGAGGACATGATAACTACCACTTCAGTAACAATTAGCACTAAACAAAACATTATTCTTGATGCGACATGAGCATTTAGCATGAACATAAATGAACATTCAACAAAACATCATAGAAATATTAAGTTTTTTTTATGAGGTATTTCATAACTAGGGAAAATTGACAGTGAACAAACAATTGGAACTTCTACTGCAATTTAAATATTTCACAACAGTGGTGCAATTACTGTTTTCTTTAATGTTAGAGTCTGCCTGCAGTTTGCTTTCATTTGCCAGTTGTCTGAATTTTAACATATCTAAATTGGACCTAATTTTGACAAAGTCATGTAATCAGAACTTTAATTACTTTAATTTTGGAAGGCATAATATAAACATTTTATTTATTTATCATTTTTTAAATTGTAATGAATGAAGTTTAGAATATTTTTTGTCTTTATTTATCTCTATATAACTCAAGGCCTTGGAGTAAACAGATACCTCAGCATCTTCTATTCCGCCATAAATTAGTTAATGATTAGGTACATTTCATGTCTATTCTTCTCGGAGTTTCTACCCAGCCCCTTCAATTCTGATGTAGTTGCTACAGGACTTAAGGATGTTACTGTGAATTTCACTATTGCAAGAAAAACAATGAAATCATCAAGTTTGTCACCTTATTGATCATAATACAAGAACCCTTGCATTTTGGAAATATGTGATTTACCACAACTTTTTATGCTAAAAAACATAATTATAATATTTAAGATAAAAAATCAATGCATTTAATATCACTTGCACTCAAATTAGCTTATACTACCTGACGCTATGAATTTGCGTCTTATAAGCAACTTATAATTATGAAAAAAAAAAAAAAATACAGTTTGAAAGTTTATAATTTACAATTAATTACCAATGGATATACATAGAACTGAAAAAGTAATTTCTTGGCTTCATAAATATTTTTCAATTTATTCATCTTTGAAATCACCTTAAAAATTTAACTCAATCCCAATTTCAGAAACTAGCATCTTAACAAATACACTTCTGATTCAATTACTATTAATGCCACTGGAAAAATATACTGTATTATAATGGTAAACTTTATGTATCACATTTATTTTAACCTTAAATCTCATTTATCATCTAAATTACAAAAAAGAAGAAAATAAGAACTTAGTTTAAAAAATGACTCAAATTGCATAAATAGTGTTTGTGCTTACATATTCAATATGTGGGATTTTGATTTCTTCACTATCATACTTTTGAAAATTTCTCTTTTATTGAGTTCAATTTTAATTATTGTTGTTTCTATATGTATTTTTGTCTAAATCACCAAACCTTAAAAAAATTGTGAAATAAACTAATAGATAGCTTAAATGAAAGTCAAAACTTACATTACAATGATACTTATAATAATAATAATTAAAAAAAAAAAAAAAAAAAAAAAAAAAACTATATATATAAACACAAATGTACATAAGTACATATGCAATTTTTGTAAATTATTATTAATTTTATGTATAGTTATCTTTTTTTATTTTGTTGTTCATTTTTTATCAGTGTATGATACAAAGTGATTGTTTTGTCTATGTTTTTTATTAATTTATGTTGCTTTCTGAATCTGCTTGTTTTATTTATGCGTGTTTATATTTTTAGTATATTTTATAGGAATATCTTCATCTTCATTAATTTTTTGTTGTTGTTGTTTGTTTATCACCATATTTTTTTTTTTTTTTTTTTTTTTTAAGAATTCTAAAACAAAATCAATTTCAAAAGCTATAACATATTTCCATACATTCATAGGGTTTTTTTTCATTTGTATGTAAATTAGCAACTGCTTAATTTTAAATATCCATAACTTTTTTTTTTTTTTTTTTTTTTTTTTTTTGTGTGTGTGTGTGCATGATAACATTTCTTATATTATTATTATTATTTCTTCTTTTCAGAAAAGAAGATATAATAAATTTAAGAATGTAGCCAAAGAATTAGATATTTTCTAATTTATTTCTTTTTTTATAGTTTTGAATAATTTTAAATTGATTTTTTCAGAACAATATGGAAATTTTCAAAGGATTGCAACATGTGCTGTAACCCTAGCATCATCGCATAACAGAACTGTTTGTAATGAAGACTCTAGGCGTTTTAAATGTAATCTCTGTACATATTCCACTAATATTAAATGCAACATAAAATACCACTATTTGGTGCATTCTGGTGAACGTCCTCACAAATGCAAAATATGCAATCGAAGTTTTGCTGTACAGCATAATTTAAGACGTCACATGCGTATACATACAGGAGAGAAACCTTATTCATGCAAAGTGTGTAATATGTCTTTTAGACAACAGAGTCAAGTAAATGTGCACATGCATAAACACTTGTAATATGTATGATTTATGTGAGTAAACTTTATTATAAATTATTCATTGACTTTCAGTACTCGAGGTCCCATAAATTTTATTCATATCTTCTTAAACCAATCTTTTTGTGTCATTTGATAATTTTTGCATCAAGTATTGAATTAATAAAAACTTCTGTTGCTTTGATCTTTCTTCCTCTTTAAGATATTGTTGTAGATAGATTTACATATATGTATATGAATAAATAAATTTAAAATAAAGTTTTAAATGATAATGTGAAAATTTTCTTATTATTACAATTTTATTTCCTGTTACTGCTTGGGATTATTTTAAAATTGCTGTTTTCAGGCTATCTATGTGAGAGCTATCAAAATGCTTTCTTGTTTGCAGAAAGTTTAGCATCATACAATGAAATTTTTTGTAATGAAGATTCTCTCAAATGTTTTGAAAGTAATCTCTAACTTATTTTACAAATATCAAAAACCCTCTTGAATTACCATGTGTTTGTGCATTATGGTGATCATTTTCACTAGTGTGAATTATGCAATCAAAGTTTGCTTTGCAGCATGATCTGAAACATTACATGCTCATTGCTCCTACGTACAGAAGATAAGCTGTAGTCATGTATTTTTATGTAATAGTTTTTTAGACAATCATCTCATTGAAATAGAATCCTTAATGGTTAAATCTGGCCTGAAAATTAAGCTTTATGTCGACTCAACTTACAGTGAAGAAATTAGCATCAACCTATTTCATGAGGACCAGGTTAAATTGGGAAAAAAATGGATTATCTGACATAATGCAGCACTCTGATCTGAAGGTGTATATGCATAAACACTTGTGATATGCATTCTATGTATGTGTTTTGTGATAAATAATTAAAAGTGCATGCGATGCTTATATTGTGGCATGATTTATTTGTAGCTTTAATAATCTTTTTTTTATATGCCATATTTTTTATACATATAATGTTTTCATTTATATATTTTAAAACCAGAATCTCATGTATTCCAAAATGAAGCTTTTGCAGAGATTGTAAAAGGACATAGTATAGCAAAGCAATCTTTTGAGCAACATACACCAATCTTTTCTTAATATTGTTATGATATTTTTTTTTTTATATATATAAATGTATAAATTTTGAAATTATTTGTTTTTTACAAATGTATTTGTTAATATGCATTTTAATCTAAAATATAAATCATAGTGATTTTTTTTTTTTAATCAAATGTGTAGTTTTGTAATGCAAAATAAATTACAAATTTGATGTTAGGAAAAAAAGTTTTTAATTTTCCACGTCTACATTTATTAAGTTTTTAAAAGGCATTATATTACACTTTGAATGCTTGATCTATATTTGTTGTTTCCAAATCTATTTCATAAAATGGACTTGATCATTTATTAATGTTATAATCAAATATTGATATTTTTAAAAATTGCAATAACAATATCTAAACTCTGACTCTGTTGATATATCCCAATAAAATAATAATAATGTTTTGTGCTCATTACAATTTCAAGCATGAGTTCTAAAAAACATTACTGAATTTTCCACATCAATGACTTTATTCTATTGCTTCATTCAAAACAGAAAATCTAGTTATCAATACCAATTACATGAGCTTTAATATGTGCTCGTTACTGCAGTAGTACCGTATTTTCGGGCATATGCGCCGCACACACCGTAAGCGCCGCACCTCCGAAAATGCATTAAAATAAAACAAATATTCATCAGAAGCGCCGCACCACCGTATGCGCCGCGCTTACGAAAATACATCAAAATGTTTAAAATTGCGTTATATTCAGTGTTTTTTCGCGTTTTTTTTAAACATTTGTAATATAAATCCAATTTTAAATTTAGTATATTTTGTATATTTTTTATGATAAAATTAAATTTGAATTCGTGCATACTATTTTTCGCGATTTTTAAATACGTTTTTTATAGTTTGTAACGAGGTTTGTAGGGTTTTTTCGAGATACTTGAAAAAAATGTGCGTTTTTTATGGGGATGAGCAAAGGCTAAACCTTGATGAATTAAATGAATCATGAATATTTGAATGAAGCATGAATTTTGATACTTGAAGCAATAATTGAAAAAATTTGCCTTTTTTAAAAAAGAACATAAATTTTGTCGAAAAAGCGCAGAAAAAAGAAGAAATTTGTAAAAAAACATAAAAAGAATGAAATCTTTTTTAAAAAATCTCGAAAAAAACACACATTTCATCAAGGATTCATGAGCCATTCATTTCATCATGATTCATCTCGTTCTCATTCGCCTTTGAGAATGGTATGATTCATGATGAAATGAATGAATCATAAATCTTCGAATGAAATGCTCGTTTTTTCGGGATTTTTTAATAGATTTCTTGTTTTTTTTTTTTCAAATTTCTCCTTTTTTCTGCGTTTTTTTGCCTGAATTTGCGTTTTTCCTCATTTTTTTACCGTTATATTATACGACATATTTACGTTTTTTCTATCAATTTTTTTGACAATTCTTTTTAGTGATCCTTTGCGATAATTTGTTTTTTAGAGATTTTTTGACATATTTCGGGTTTTTACTGCAATCTTTCGCCGAAATGTGGGTGTTTTAGTAATACTTCGGCGTAATTCATGTTTTTTTTCGCGATCCTTTCAATAAATTTGCAGTTATTTTTCGTGATTCTTTGGCGAAATTAGCGTTTTTTTTTTTCAGCGATTTTTTTTAGTGGGGACTAGTGTTTGATTGGGAAGGGCGGATTAACGGGATTTTACGATAATAAAATTGTAGTTTTCAAGTGGTTCTATCATGAAATACACATTTTTTTCTTTTTATACATTCGCGCTTTTCCGGCGAACCTTTGATAAAAGTGTTTTTTTTTTCCGATCCTTTGATAAAAGTCTTGCTTTTTTTTGCGAATGATTGACAGAAATTACGCTATCATTTGTTGAAATTCGCGATATATTTTATCCTACGCATTTTCTTTCTGATGATTGACTTTCCACAATTTTCAGAAAAATTCCAATCAGAATCACCTCTGTAATGAATATCGCTGCAAGGAGAAAAGAAAAATACATCGTATCCGCCGCCCCGGCAGAAGGGCCGCAGTAAGCATAATTTTAACTTTTAAACTCGTATGCGCCGCGGCGCTTACGCCCGAAAATACGGTATTTAAATGGTGTGATTTAGTTTCATGCATAGAGTGTGATTTTTTTCCTCAGATAACTCTAAGTTTCTCCAAATAAATTTATAGCTGTTTATAAACGGAATGTTTGGTATCTAAATTTGATATTTTTTGTTGTTCCAACCATAAAAAAGGTGCTTAAAAAAAGCAGAACTTTCATAGCCTCACAGACTTTTAACAAAATTCGGATTTTTTCACAGGATTTTGACAAAATTTGCATTTTTCTGCCATCTTTTAATGAAATTAATGTTTTTCCATGACCATTCAACAAAAATCGCATTTATTTGCACAGTCTTTTTAATGAAATTGGCATTTTTCTATAATCCTTTGATAAAATTCATGGTTTTTATCACCATTTTTTGACAAAATTCACCTATTTTCACATAGTTTTTCAACAAAATTCAAGTATTTTCCATGATCTTCAGACAAAATTTGAGTATTTTTCATGATTATTTGACGAAATTCATATTTTTTTTTTTCTATTCATCAACCTGTACATGAAAATAGTGTTTTCCCTGCAATCTTTTGATGAAAATCACGTCTTTTTCATGACCCTTTAACAAAAATCCTCTCTTTTCTCTCAATAGTGTGACGGAAATAGCTTTCTTTGCAACCCTTTGACAGAAATTGCGTTATCTTACGCAATCTTTTGAAGAATTTTGTGTTTTTCCCGCAGTCTTTTGAAGAAATCTACCCAATTTGGTGTGGTTTGTACTCGCATTTTTTTGTATTTCATCCATTACTCCTTCACTCATAAAATTATCAACAAATTTTAATGCATATTTGCATCTATCTCAGGGGTAATAATTCATTGCAGAAAAAGCAGAATTCTGCATTTCTGCAGAAAAGTAACATGTCTGATTATTAGAATTTTAAAATTCTAAATCTCAGATGCATCAGAAGACACTTTGAGCTAGCCTCCAGGTTCTTGCTGGGTTTTGACCACCATTAGTGATTTAATGAATACGAAATAAAAAAATTAGCTGAATGTAAAAAAAAAAAAAAAAAAAAAAAAAAAAAAAAAAAAAAAAAAAAAAGTTAGAAACATTGAAAATTTTATATTTAACCTTTTATTGTATCTCTCTTTTTTTTTTTTTTTTTTTTTTTTTTTTTTCAAAATGTTATCAAATAACCTAATTTTTTGTGGTTGCTTATAAAATAGAAATTCAACAATCTACTACAAATACTGTTAAAAATAGGTACAGTCTAAAATTGTCCTAAATATGTAAATGTTTCAGACATTTTTCTAGCAGTCTAAGTAAAAATTCGAAACACAGATCTTTGATTTACTGTTGTAAAAATATGCATTAAAAATGCTATGAGATTTTGACTCTGGCGATTGACCAGCCAATGATGTTTTGCATACAACTAATAAATAGTATGATAAGGGATTTATTTCAACTCCACATTTCAACAAAACCTTTCTCTATTTGGCACTTCATGCAAGCAATTTTGTTTGTGTTTGTATCTCTCGAGGTCGGTATTTAGATAAGATAAACTGCAATAGAAACATACTTGCCAAATAACTCTTTCTATATCTTTCGCTGTTGCTAAATTGAACTGGTATTAACACAGTATCTCTGTAAAAAAGATAATGTAAATGATATGCTCTGATTTAGCATGAAAAATATCATCAATCGTTCAGTAACACAGATAAAAACCTGGACTGTACTGGTACACACATAAAAAGAGCAGAAATTGAGCACATGCAATTTAGCAAATCTGATTACTCGTTTATTCACCAAATGAAGCAGTTTGTTGTGATATAGAGTGATGGCGAATGACAGCAAGGACAATGGATAGCCTCACACAAATTTTCAGCTCCGTACATTTTTCTAGCTATCGTACACAGAGTGAAACTTTCTTTTATTAGTATACATTTTAATATGATTAATTTTATTTTTGCATGCCGACATTTTTCCCCTTTTGTTAAAAGAAGTTTTAATTATTCACAATAATTTTTCATAATAAATTAAAAAATAATTATGTTAATCAAGAAATTGTTATTTGTTAATTATTTATTTCTTTTATTATATGATTTGAAGTAATGTTGTTATGCTTTTTTTAGGAATTCTGTATGATAATTATCAAAGAGCTACAACATCTGCTGAGGCTTTAATATCACATAACAAAAGTCCTTGTAATGAAGATTCTGTCAGTCGTTTTAGATGTAACTTTTGCACATATTCCACAAATTTTAAATCAAGTATGAAAAACCACTCTCTTGTGCATTCTGGTGAACGTCCTCACAAATGCAAAGTATGCAATCGAAGTTTTGCTGTGCAACATAATCTAAGACGGCACATGCTTATACATACAGGAGAGAAACCTTATTCATGTAAAGTGTGTAATATGTCTTTTAGACAACAGAGTCAAGTAAATGTACACATGCATAAACACTTGTAATATGTATGCTTTATCTGTGTAGATTTGATAGGAAATTATTCATTGTCTCTTAGTTGCTGAGATTCTATAGTTTTTCTTTCATGTTTCTAAAAATCAATAATTTTGTTTAATTTCAGGGTAATTTTAAATATTTTAAATTGCACATTAAATAAAGTTTTTACATTTCTTACTGCTATTTCTTTTTTCTTTTATGGTTTGAATAATTTCAGAACTGTCTTTTTCAGGATTTCACTATGATAACTATCAAATGTTTTCATGTTTGCGGAAAGTTTAGCATCTCACATAAAAAACTCATTATAATGAATATTCCCTTAGATGTTTTAAATGTAATCCCTGTCCTTATTTCACTGATATCAAAACCCTCATAAAAAGTTATTTTCTTGTGCATTATGGTGAACATCCTCATAAGGGGCTGTGCAAATATAAAGTTATCTTTTTAGGGGGGAGGGGGAGTCTGGCAAATGATATCGTAAGATATCGCTAGGGGGAGGGGGGTTTGCTTTTTGATATCGATATCACTTTTGATCCAACCAAAATTTTCTTTTTTTACTTTTAACCTAGTTTTTGGTTCAAAATTGTATGCTATCGATTTTTAGTATGTTATCTATATTTTTATGAAAATACTAAGTTTTTATTAAAATTTCTCAATGATTGCAAAAATATTTTAATTCTAAAATATGAAATAACCCAATATTTGACATTCTTTCTCTTCTTCATATATGTACCGGGTGTCCCAAAAATGACTAATGGATTTTAAAATTCAATAACTTGCAAACGGTGATAGCTATTTAAAAAATTTTTGCGGGAGGGTTATGTATAATGTCAGAAGTTTTTTTACCATAATTTGTTATTTTAGTTCGAATTTCAAACAATAGATGGCGCTGACGGCAATTGAAGCCGAGGTTGACGCTGAAATTGACCTCGCTTTGCACTGATCACCTGGCCTTCAATTGCCATCAGCACCATCTATTGTTTGAAAATCAAACTAAAATAAAAAATTACGGTATAAAAACTCCTGACATTATACATAACCCTCCTGCAAAAATTTTTAAATAGCTGTCACCGTTTGCAAGTTATTGAATTTTAAAATTCATCAGTCATTTTTGGGACACCCGGTATGTATATACAATCACTGTTCGAGAAACCCTATATGAAGTATATTTGAAATAAAGCTTGAGTATACTAATGAATAATAGAGAAAGAGATAGAATGTTGCCCCCTTGTTTTGTTGTAAAAAAAATTCTATCTTCCACTCCTCCTTCCTTTGTGCGGGGTGCTTTGGTCCCAAGTGCAACAAGCCATTATTACTGTTGAAATCATCATCTAACAAAAAGCTATTATAAAATACTTTTAAAAATAACAATTTCTTTTTAGTGTTATATGATACAAAGGGATATTTTATTGACTTTTCTTCATCTGAATCAATAAAGTATGTAACCAGTTTTCTATATCACTCCAAATAAAAGAGAAAAAATTCTAAAGAGAAAAAAAGAGTACACATTGGTAATGATAACATTCTCGAGGGGTGGGGGGGGGGGGGGGGGTTTGAGAAATGATATCATATGATATCGGATGGGAGGGAGGGAATCCAAAATTACCAAAAAGTTGATAACGTTATGTATGCACAGCCCCTAAATGCAAAATATACGATTGAAGTTTTGCTGTGCAATATAATCTAAGATGTCGTATGCTTATACATACAGGCAAGAAATCTTATCCATGCAATCTATTAAAGAAATTTAAAAGATAAATGATAAAAAGATAAATATAGATAAATAAGATAAATTTAACAATGTGTGAATTAATCTAAATGGTGTCCAAAAATTCATGCAACTAATAATTTTAATAGAAAACACGGGTTTTTAATTAAAAATTGTAATTTTTTTATTAATTCATAAAGTATTCAGTATAGGGTTATGTATTGAATAATATATTGGGTAAATAGCCTCTACAGTTTTACAGGCTCATATGTGCACATTTGTTGAATTTTCCATGATGTTTTGTATAAATGCGGCTGAATTTCATTAATACAGTGCCCAATTTTCTCTGTCAATGGGTGGGTAGTTATGGACTTGTTGGCATAAATCTTAGACTTCTAAAACTCTATAGAAAAAGTCTGACAGCATTAAATTGCATGATCTAGGCAGCCAATTCTGATATCAGAATGGGAAAATACATTACCAGGAAAGTACTCATGCAGTAACTGAATTGTTTCTTAGGCTATATGACATGTGTCACCATCTTGTTAAAGCTATGTATCATTCACATCCATATTTTGGAATTCGGGCAAAAGTCGCATAGAATTAAATTTTTTTTGTAAATTTTAGATATAAAAAATAGGTTTGTTCTATATATTTAAATGCCTATAATTAAGTTTAACACTGAACAAATAATTAGAAATTAATTTAAGATTGCTTTTAAATTCTCAGATTGATCATTTTTCTATTTTTTCAAAACATGCATTTGGGAAAGCTCTCATTTGTGAAAAATATTCATCTTTGCATAAATCTATTAATTTTTTACATTTTTAAATAAAATATTAAAAAAGTTTTAAATAGTATTTCAAATTATAACAAGAAATCATTCACATATACGTCATGAATGCAAGGAGGAAAAAGATGGAATGATTAAAAAATAAAAAAACTATTTAGCCAATCCCAATAATGAGAATAGTTCTGGAAAAATATTATTTTCACTAAATTTTCAGAAACTTAAAGCAGAAATAAATAAGCATGGAATTAAATGTCAAAAATGTGTTCAACTCTTTTTGACGAAGAAAGAAAGGAATATATTGTTACAATTCCCCATTTTGAAAAAGACCAGTCAGGATTTGACTTATGCAGAGGCATGTGGGGCAATTGTCAAAGGCCTCCTCGTTAGGGGAGCCCCCATTAGAGTAATTAGGATTTTCACTAAAAAGTGCCAAATGATTAAAGTTAACCAAATTCATCAAAATTCATATATTTTCAAATATTTAGGAAGATAAGAGTAGTCGTCCTTCCTCTTTTTTTGCTTCCCCATTCATTTATGCGGAAAACAGAATACTTTAGAAAATTAATAATTAAAGTTTTACTATAACAACTTAGTATTCTATTGTTTTCAAAAGAAATTCTTCATTAACAGTTTCCTCGTTGTGTGGCAAGTTAAAAAAAATATATTATGACTAATTTGCAACATTTTTTTTAACCATCTTAAAACGTACATAGATATGCGAGAAAAAAGTTTGCAAAGAGATACTTCTGTCAACTAATCTATCATTCTTTTTCTACAATTATCCTACTAGTACTTTTTCTTAAGGTTGTGTCTATTTTTTTTTTTTTTTTTTTTTTTTTTTTTTTTTTTGTGATATTTTTTTTTTTTTTTTTTTTTTTTTTTTTTTTTTTTTTTTTTGTGTGTGATCAAATGTTAACTGCACCAAGTGCATTATTTATACATACATGCAATATATATGAAGTTTAATACTAGCCACTTCCACAATTTTTACAAAAAATATTCTATCAATAGACAGAAGGGAGAGAGGTGGGGGGGGCCTCCAGAATTATGCTTACCTTGGGCCCTCCATAGCCTTAGTCAGGCCCTGAGGCCAGTCGAAACTTACTTTTGAATTTTTAAATTTCTGTTATATTTTTATGTTGTTTTTTACGTGTCTTACATATGTTGTTCTGTAAATAAATATAGGTAGTTTAAACATACATGTATTCTCTATTTTAGAAAATGATTTTTTACAAAAAATGGTGGCAATTAGATTGCTTCTATTGTTGAAGAGAAAAAAATTAATATAAGTGGTTTATTTCTATTAATTATATCCTTATTGATACTCATTACAATTAAAAATAACTTTTTAAAGATGTTGAACAAAAAAATTATACCACACTTTTAAAAAATTCATTTTTGTACATAATTTTTTAATATATTTTTATTCTGCTGATACCTGAATTTGAAGATGCTAGGAATATTCTTCAGTGAGTGCAAGGGACATTATATTTAAAAGGAAATTAACATTTTCTTTGATAAAGCTAAATATTTTGTGTAATATATTAAAATACATAAATTTCTGGAATCTATTCACCAGTATTAAATTTGAACTTCAAGTCAGACCAAGTATGAATGTTCACATGTAAAGTTGTAACTGACAAACGTGACTTCAAATTCGAAAATATCTTTATTAATTACCTATTGTGCGTTAAAATATGTTTTAAATAGTGAGTGTAGATATCTAGAGGTATGTATGCAAAGTTTGAGAATCCAAATACAAATGAAATGATTTATTTTAATTTTATTAATTTAAAGCTGTATGTTACTGATTAAGAATGTGACTAAAACTTAATTTTTCAATAAATTGAACAGTTGAAGTTTATTGAAAAAATATTTTGATAATTTTAATTTAAAATAACGTTTGTCATAAGATTTAGATTAACCAATATAAAATTAATTTTTTTTCTTCTTCATAGGTGCATTATAAATTATATGTTACACTTTCTTTTTAAACATCTTCCTTCATCAAAATTCAACAGGTATATAAATATTTTTAAATATGTTATTTTGTTTTACTTACTAATTTGTCTTTCATATTTCTTTTCAGATAAAAGATTCTTGTTAATTACAATGTTGCAGTTTTTTAATGCAATTTTTAAACAAATTGTAGAATTGAATATTGTTAATTATATTTTTTTTTCTAGTTTAAAAATAATTTTAAATTACATTTTTCAGGATTTCAATTTGAAAACTGCCAAGACTTTATAGCACCTATGGAAGCTTTAATACCACATGAAGATTGTACCAAACGTTTTAAATGTAATCTTTGTCCTTATTCCACAAATAAGAGGTCTGACATAAAAAAACACACTTTTATTCATTCTGGTGAACGTCCTCATAAGTGTGAAGAATGTGGTCAAAGTTTTACTCAACAACATGTTCTAAAAAAGCACATGCTTAGACATACAGGGGAGAAACCTTATTCATGTAATGTGTGTAACATAACCTATAGACATACAAGTAGCCTAAGAAAACATATGCATAAACACATGTAATATTAATCTTGTAAAGTGTAGTTTGTGTTGTACAGTTTTCTTTGATTTCCTATTGCGGGAATCGCATCATTTTATATGTTCAGTATATTTTTAAACCGGTAATTTTGTACTATTTGAAAAAAAGAAAAAAAAATACTAGTATTTTCAGTTGCATATTGAATTAATAAATACTCATTTATTACTTTGATCTTTATTTTCATTTAAACTGCTGTAACATTGTTATTTTATTCTATTTTTATTATTAATTTGCATTTGCATTATGAAAGTTTCTAACATCAATCATTCAAAGAAATGGGAAGTCTTATGAGCAATATGTACTACCGGATTCAACAATAAACTAAATAATGCATTCATAATGATTTCATAATGATTATACAATAACATGGTATGCTCAAACAAATCTTTGTGAACAATATTAAGCATGTTCATGCATGACTAAAAATTGGAGGAAGACAAGTTGAACATTTATTGTAGTTTAGAAAAAATAATTTTTTTTTACTTCCTCAGATTTGCCAGTTGCCACCATTTGGACCTATAAACTATGACAGTACAAACATCTAAATCTTTAAGTCATAAAACTTCAATTTTTTACAAAAAACACAAACACTTTTTTTTTAGTTGCAATTTTTTGTCAATGCGGCATTTTTTTCAGAAGTGGTTCTGTTATACAAGTTTAAAGTATTCGATTATAAGTTTTAAAAAATCAGGTATTAGCCTGAAAATTTTGGCATTAAAAAATTTTCAAGGGGGGGGGGGGGAACTGAGCTGCAAAACAAACTTTTTAACATAAAATACTCTTAATGGATATTAACTATGAGTGAATTGTATTTCTGAAAATATATATATAAGTTTTTCCTTCCTTACAACAGGCTTTGGTTTAGTACTTTTAAGGAACACTTTTAAGAGTATCTTGAAGGGAAGGGGTTTTTCGAGTGAAGGGTTTGAAATAGCGTGCGGAATCAAGTGATATGCAAAAAAAAAGTTCTGCATAATAAAATTCAGTATTTATTATGCAGCATTTACTATGCAGTATTTATAGCAAAATTTACTGTGCTGTGCTAAAAAATTGGAACTGGGCTACTTTCATAAAAGTAAAAGAACTGTGAAACAAGCAGAGACTAAAATCAAATGAAAATTTTCTGTGGAAAAATATTACAATATTGAATTGGAAGACTGAAACCTTATTCTTTTTACAAATTTCAAAAAATGGCCACAAAACATGAAAAAAACAACCAAACAAACAACTCCCAGATTAATGTAAATTTTATGTACTACAAATTCTTATTTTCAAAGGTTGGCAAATCTCCTCCCTACATTTTGCTTTATTATTTATTACATTTCCAAAAAATACTTTCTTGATGTATGGATCATGAAAATAAAATAACGAAATCATTAAAGGAATCATAAGACTAACATAACTGCATCATTAGATTCACATCATTAGTTCAACTTTTAGATGTTTTTGTAAATAAATCATTCAAAGGAAATTTAATCCAACATTGGAATATGCAGTTGTAAGAAAAAGAAGAACATCACTAAGAAAAGACATATACATCATGCAACTATAGTAATGATTCAAAATTGGATAGTAAACACATGGGATGAAATAAGGCTAAGAAAAGTTCAAATGTGGTGTATCCAGCTATTTAAATGGAAAAGAAGATTATTATTTATGAATAGATTGGAGCAACCTGACTTTGAGGATGAAATAGAAATTGAGAGTGTACTCAAAGAAGAGCAAAGAACTTTCTACAGTTTGTAGTAGAAACAATATTATGCTTATAAAAATGTGCTTTTTGTGAATAAATAATATTTTCATTAATGTAGAAATATCTATTATTATTTTCCTTTCTTAATTTTTCATTTTTATACCCAGGGTATAATGTGCACTGTAAATTTTGTTCATATAGCAAAAGTATATGTTATGTGCTGGAATATACAATATGTAGTATACAATAAATTAAAGTTTTAAATGTAAGTTATAGATGTTTTATTAATTTAAAATGTTTTATAAAACAATCATTTTGTTCTACTTTAAAAGATTATCTATTATGTATCCAAATTGCAATATATGTAATTTAATATTATTAGATATTAAAATATTATTTTTATCTTAAAAAGAGTTTTTAAGGATGAAGCGATTTTAAATGTTCTTAAAATATAAATCACAGCTCTTTTTTTTTTTTTTTTTTGACAAGAGGTCAGTTTTAATGTAGATGCTGATTTAGCTCTTTTAAATTGCAATGAATAATTTAATTTATCTTAATTCTCAAATACTTTGTATTTAAAGTTTAGATTTTTAATTTTATTAGTTTGGAATTTCTAAAGATTTCATCATTAATTTAAATTCATTCTACAGTGTGTGTACAAATATCCTTGAAATCCCTAAAATAATATTTGTTTACAGAAAAAAGAAGAAAAACTGACAAAATTCTCTATACTGTTTTCTGTAATAAGTACTTTAACTATTGTAATATTATATTGTACTGATTTATTTCAATCAGGGTTGCCACGCCACCTGGAGAACCTGGAAATCCGGGAAAACACAGGGAATTTTAAAATTCCTCCCAAAACAGGGAAAATCCAGGGAATTTCTTTAAAAATCCTAAAAAATCTGGAAAACACAGGGAAATTGGTAATGGCAAATTATAGCATTTCTAGTTAGCCTTCATACACGCATATATTTTTTCGCACTCAACATGGAATAAATGCATTGCAGTACAGAGAAAATACAGGGAATTTTTTTTGAAGATTAGAGTGGCAACCCTGTCAATGTACACTTCATAATACAGAGTAAATCTCAGACAAACAGAAGTTCATCCTAAATGTAAAATTTCATGATCTCAATGAAAATAATGAAATGTAATCATAGAAAATGATATATAGTTGATCGAATAAGCAAAAGAACAAACACCCCATACATTTCATTACCAAATTGTCTCAGAAATAAACAGAAATAGGCAATTGACTGAAAAGTTATGTCTTCCTTTAAATTTATGTTTAAAAAACTATCTTTCAATCATCTTCATAGTGACATTGTATGAAATTTTGAAATTTTCAATTGGAATACTTAATTTTATTATCATATTAGGGTTTTTCATTAAGTTTTAACTTTGTGAAACAGAAAGTCATTTGGTCAAGTAATTTTTTCAGCATAGCTCAAAAACTACTTAGCATAATAAGGTGTAACTTTAGATAAGCATGCTTGAAATTTCTAGAAATCAATTTCTGCTAAAAATTTACAAATTACCATTCATATATATATATATATATATAAATTAATTATAAAAGCATTTATTTATAGGATCAAATTAATGTTTGTCCTTAATGGAGATTATAATATGAAAATATGTATGCTATAGTTGGTTGGATTAATTTGAAATCTCTTATCAATATTCTTGATACTGTAACAAATTTAAGGTTAACTTCAGAATTCAATATTTTGAATTTTATTACTACTCTTATTTTATGATTTAAAATGATTTTAGGTTAACATTTTTTTCAGGATTTCAATGTGCAGAAGCTTTAATGTCACTTAAAGAAACTCCTTGTAATGAAGACCATGTGAAACGTTTTAAATGTAATCTGTGTCCTTATTCTACAAATATTACAACCCATATGAAAAACCATGTGCTTGTGCATTCTGGTGAACGTCCCTACAAGTGTGAAGAATGCAGTCGGAGTTTCACTCAACAACATGCTCTTAAAAGGCACATGCTTATACATACAGGAGAAAAACCATATTCATGTAATGTGTGTAGTATGTCTTTTAGACATGTAAGCAGCCTAAGAATGCACATGCGTAAACACTTATAATATTTGTGTATTATATGTTTAGATTTTGTTGTAAGTTATTCATTGACTCTCAACTGCTGAGATCAGATAAATTTTCAAGCATGTCTTATTTAAGCAATAGTTTTGTATAATTTGAAATAATACTACTTTTAAAATTTAATGTATCATAATTAAAAAATCTTTTGTTACTTTGATTTTTCCTTTTCTTCAAAATTATTTTGTTACATTGAGTTTTATATTTAAGTTACTTTTTTTTTGTAAAATAAATTTAGAATTGGAAAATTTTGGATGTTATAAGAATCAATATTTGCTATTGACAAATAATTCTGTTTTTTTTTTTTTTTTTTTTTTTTTTGAAAATTGACACGAATAATAATCATATGAGTATTTTTTTATACATGTTACAAATTACATTTGAAAAGGTTTTTTTTTTTAATTTTTAAAGCTACTATGCATAGGGTACTCTATTTTGTTATTTGCTTACATTTTTACCTTATTTTCTTTTGACAATAACTTTTTTAATGGCTTATTTCCTTTAAATCTATTTTTTTTTTTTTTTTTTTTTTTTTATTGATAAGGTTGCACTGTTTGTAATTATTCTGTATTATTAGAGTTTCATTTATTTTTCAATTTCTCTTCTCCTGACTTTTCCAGTTAACAAAAAACAATCTATGCAATTTTTTAGCTGAATTGAAGAGCCGCAAGGCAATTCTCGTCAATTTTGAAATTTTTATTCTAAAAAGAATTTCTTCTGGTAAAATGTTTTTATTTCTTGCATAATTTTCTCTTAAATAAAAAATCTTCAACTTATTCTTGGTAAAAGTTAAAACTAATATAATGAGGAAAGGAATTTGTAAAGTTGTGGGCAGAGTGCATGTACCTATTTTTAGCCATTCATATTTATAAATATTTTATTATTATTTGTAACAGCTTCTAGACACTCACTTATTTTAATGTTGCATTATGATATATATAGATACATATTCTTTTGTAATCCTGATAATGTTGTAAACCAAACTTATAACCTCTCTATTTTTATGATGTTATTGGCTTTTATATATTGAAGACAAGTAGTAAGATTTTGTAAAATTTTACAATGGAATTTTTAAAATTTTTTTAAAATGCAATTATTATAAATAATGAAGTAAATTTTTGGTATTTATTATACATTTAAAGAAAATATATTTACAAGACACAAATTATTGTGAATAACACTAAAATAAAATATATGTATTTAAAGAAGAAATACTTTTTATTCTGTTTATAGTTTAGTAATGTATTTTCATCCACCTTTGCTTTTAAAGCATGGTTTGAGTTGATTATATATTTATTATTATTATTGAAGAGTAAAAAATAAGACAAAATGTAAAAGAATAAAATGGTTTTAAACATTTAAACTTACAAAGGAAAAGGAAGGTGGACAGACATTCTAGTGAAAAAAGATTTAGATGGTTAATCATTATTATTACAAAATAACAAAAAAAAAAAAAAAAAAAAAAAAATATTCCAAATGTTAAAATAGTTTTAAAATTTTTAATACAAAATAACAAACTGGGTAGAATTTTTTTAAATAAAGAACTTCAAAATGTCTACTTTTTTTTTAACAGAAATTTTAAATGAATAAATAATAAAATTTGTATGTTTGGGTTAGAAATAAAGTGGGCATTTTAAGGGGAAATTCCACTTCTTTGACCTAAAATTCTCATGTTTTTTATTGCTTCCATTTACAAACAATAGAGATTACATTAAGATATTTTATATTGTCTGTATATATATATATATATATATATATATATTTTTTTTTTTTTTTTTTTTTTTTTTTTTGTAAAAAAATAAGGCATAATATGCCTTGTAAAATGGGGAGTAACAGAAAATGCAGGCCATAAACTTTGACCTAGGAGATTATTTCTTTGTGGTTGCAAGTACCAGAAACAATTTGATTCACCAAATTATAAAAAAGAATAAAATCCTCTGCAGCTTATACAACATTTAATTTTAAAGTTGATATTTGACAAAACAGCAGTCATTTGAATAGAAAAAACCTTTTTTTGCCATTTTTTCAACAATATTTTTGGAGCTTGAAAAATTGATCAATGAAAATTATATTTGATCATATAATCTCAATCAAAAACTAATGTACAAAACTTTCTTTACGAGATTTTCTATCGCCACTGATTTCCCTTCAACATGTAAAGATAATCCTGTTTTCAAAAATGGACTTGAAAATACAGTCACTGTGAATAATGTTGCAGAAGATGTGTGAAACTCATTCAGGATTACAATAACATTCTAACAAGAAATTGAAATTGAGAATCAATTTGTTTTACAGATCATTGACAAAAACTGTAAAAAATACTAAACTGCCACTAAATCTTCTCGTAGGAAAAAATAATGTTCAGTGCTCAGTTTTTAATCAACACTATATGGTGTTCACATGGTTCCAGGTGAGCACTCTTAACATCATGTTTGTGATTTTAGAAAAAAAATATCATTGCAAATAAAAATTTGTTTCTCTTATAGATGTTGTGAGTTTTATTTAAAAAATCTAATATTTCCTAACTTTTTCATGTTTTAAGAATTTTTCAAATTAACTTTTGCTAAATGTAATTCAGAACTTTTTAAAACAATAACTGAAGCTACTTGAATGTGTCTGTCTTTATTTCTCTTAGAAGAAATAGAAAATGGTTAAGATGAGGAAGAGAATATCACTTTTGAACGTAATTAATCATTTCATATACTATGTTTCAATTTCAAGGCTTTTGAGGGTCACCTTAAAGTGGTCCAATTGAGCTAAAATTTTGCACACCTCATTTTTTTGTTTCTTGTAATGGAATTAGAGAAGAAGGCAAGAAAACTTTTCCCATCAAAAAATTACCTATTGTTAAGGGTCACCTTGTTATGTATATGAAATGGGCTCATCCTATAAGTTGGTTGAAAATAATTGTTTATGAAGTTCTGCCATGTAACACAGTTTCATTTGTACATAGTGTTAACAGATTATTATTAATTCTTTTTTTTTAAACCTAGATATCTATTTAAATCTTATAATTAAATGAAATTTCCTTGTTTTTCAATAAGTATAATTTTTAAGTTTTTCTTATTTGAATGTTTTCTAATTATGCTCTTTTGAATTTATCATAGATTGTTGTATTTTTATTTATATTTTATGGTAATTGTTCTGAAATTCCTTAGAAATTGTTATGAAAAGCATGAAATTTTTGTACTTTTGATTGTAAGGAATATTTTTTGTTACTTGATAAGCATTTTTAGAGAAATTGTCTTTTCATGGTTATTATTATTTTTTTTTTTTTTCATTTAAGTTTAAGAATAATTTTTTCATATTTAAAAATATGTGTTTATTTTAGACATTGAAATTTCCACAATGTGGCAGATACAGAAATGTATGTCTATTAAAGTGATAAATTAAAAGCTTCAAAATTTAAGATGGAAAAAAATGGAAAAAAGAAAAAAAAATACAGATATAATATTTTCTCTTTGCATGCTCTGCTTACATTCATATCCAATACAATAACAAATTTTGTGTATGCATTGATGTCTCTTTAATTATTATGTTATTATACTGTAAAATGTGACAAATATCTTAAAATTATATGAAAAAATTTTCAAGAATGGGGATTCCCAATTATATAAATGGTCAGAATGTCAAGAGTAAAACATTATAAAATTTTACAGCAGCATTTAGAATTTCATTTGTGTTTACTCGTGTATTTTTTGTTATTTCCTTAGCACAAAAACTATAGATAGTATAAGTTTTTTAATAAAGTTTTTGCAATTATTAATTTTTTATCAACGTTTTAAATAGTTAAAAATAATATTTATTTGTTTATTTATATTTATTTGCTTATATTTTGGAAGACAAGCATAATTTTAATTAGTAGCCCTGCCTGTTGTGGCAGTGTATTACCTTGAAAGTTAAATAATTAGAATTAGACAGACATTTAATTGTTTCAAAAAAAGAACATATTAAAATATTGCGGGATAAAAAATTCATTTCACAATAAAAGGCAGTGTACTTTATGAAGTAACACAAATCAAAAGTAAGATTATGTAATAGCACTGAATTTTTAACAGACTTCCAAAAAGGAGAGGAGGTTATCAATTCAACGCGTATGTATGTTCACCGATTACTCCGAAAGTATGCAACCAATTTCTTTTGTTTTTGTTTTAAATGAAAGACGATGCTCTCGAATTGGTACCAGTTCCATTTCATCGAAATTGGTTCAGTACTTTTTTAGTAATTAGGCAAAAACTAATAAAATTAGTAATTTTTCGGTAATCAAAAGAGTTGAATAAGTTCAGTGATTGGAGAGTAGACAGCATGGCCGAGCGGTCTAAGGCACTAGATTAAATCTCTGTTTCTCGAAAGAGAGCGTGGGTTCAAGCCCCACTCCTGACATAATTTACATCTATGTAAAATTTACAATTTTTTTTTCTGTATCACAATTTTTATTATTAACCAGCTTCAGAAAAGGAAGAAGCCGTTATCAATTCGACGCGTATGTATTTTTTCTATTTATGTTCACCGATTACTCTGAATTTATCCAATCGAGTAATTTCATTTTTGTGTTAAATAATATTGCTACTCTCAAATTGGTACCACTTTCATTCCATTGAAATTGGTTCAGTACTTTTTTAGTAATTAGGCAAAAACTAATAAAATTAGTGCTTTTCGCTAATTAAAAGTGTTGAATACGTTCGCTGAATGGAGTGCAGACAGCATGGCCGAGAGGTCTAAGGCACCTAATTGAAGCTTTGGTTCTTGAAAGAGAGCGTGGGTTCGAACCCCACTCCTGACATAATTTGCATCCATGTAAAATTTACAATTTTTTTCCGTATTACAATTTTTATTATTAACCGGCTTCAGAAAAGGAAGAGGAAGTTATCAATTCGACGTGTATGTATTTTTTTTCTATGTATGTTCACCGATTACTCTGAAAATATCCAACTGATTAATTTCGTTTTTGTAGGTTTTTGTGTGAAATAAGAGGCTACTCTGGAATTGGTACCACTTTCATTTCATTGAAATTAATTCAGTACTTTATTAGTAATTATGCAAAATTTAATAAAATTGGTGATTTTTCACAAATTTAAAATAACGTGGACTTTGAATAAGCTGGCCAACTGGAGCGCAGTCAGGATAACCAAACGGTTTAAGTAGCCAGATTTAAGCTCTGGTGCTGGAAAGAAAGCCTGCATTCGAGCCCCACTCCTAACATAATTTACATCCATTTATAATTTCATGTAAACTTTTTTTTCGCATTATATTTTTTATTAACTGACTTCAAAAAATCATTAACTTTTAACAAAAAAGAGAAAAATAAACTTTTCTACCAAAAATGGAACCGACTTCTAAAACTACTACAAAGGGAAAAATAATTTCTTTACATATTAGTAATAATAAATTAAATTAAGAGCATAATATTTACCATGCGTATTATTGTATTTATGTACATTAATTTGATTTTTTGGAGTGGGTGCCAGCCAAGCCTTTATATTTTTAGGATTTGCATTTCATACTTAATTTTAATTTTGAAATTGGCTTGGCTGGCACCCACTCCAAAAAATCAAATTAATGTACATAAATACAATAATACGCATGGTAAATATTATGCTCTTAATTTAATTTATTATTACTAATATGTAAAGAAATTATTTTTCCCTTTCTAGTAGTTTTAGAAGTCGGTTCCATTTTTGGTAGAAAAGTTTATTTAAATTCACAATTTAAAACAAAAGTAATACTAAAATGTATACAATTATTCACTAGTATCTTTATATGTAATTATAATCCCATGTCCTCTACAATATGAAATTAAGAATATGATACTCTTGTTCTAAAAAATTAAAAATCTTAATTGAAAAAGAATGATTCTATAAATCCCTATATGTGAAAGATAATTTTCATAACAAAAAAATCCCCTTCTCTTTACTTATTTAAAGAGAAATATTTGCCTCCACAGGAACTGTTTTTTAGCTTCCCTAATACAGTACATAAAAATGACATGTATATTCATTTATTTTTAATTTATTTTTAACTAATATCTTTACTTTCTTTAAAAAGCTGAAAAAAAAATATATTAAAGCATTCCTCAATGTGCATACAAGATTGAATGACAAGAATTAGATACCAAAATTGTTTTTGCTCATTTCATCAAAAGAATATTTTTTTAATTGAAAAAATTCTAAAAATCACTGTATGAAATTTAAATAATCTTTATTTTAAAGAGAACAAAATTTACTATATTGGGTTAAAAGACTGAATTAAGATTGTTTTTACAAATGCCTACAGATTTGAAAAATAACAAAAAAAGAAAATATTTTCGCCTTCAACATAGCAGAATATTTGTTTATTTATTTTTAATGTAAAATCTGTGAGCTAGTATTCATTTGATTCCAGATTTGAAAGTCTATATTTATTTTATGGAGACAATGCATTAAGTCGATGCAGTCTTCATTTATCTGGAACCAAAATTGCAGCCTCTTTATGTATGAAATTAGCCTAGACATCAGAAACACTGAATGTTTGTTGCAGACTATGATTGGTTAAAATCTGCATTTTCACAAAAAAAAAAAAAAAAAAAAAAAAAAAAAAAAAAAGTTGTTGTTGTTTTGGTCATTGTAAGCCTGTATGCTGTAAATATATATGTGAAATATCTAATATTTTTTATTATTTCATAATTGGTTGCAACTATTAAATATTACATTGCTGTTTTGCGATAGTTTTGGATAACATTCAATTTCAGATTTCTAAAAATTCTACAAAAAGAGCTTACCTACATTATTTAATTTTTTATTATCAAAAATTGAAAGTTTTATCAAAAATCACATAATTATTGCTGTGGAAACCTATGTTAAACTTTTTATTTAATTTCTTTGATATAATAATCACACCAAATTTATACTCTTTTTTAAAATAAATTTCAAGATTAAGAAAATGTACCAAACAATAAATATTTATATCTTCCTGCGAAATTAAACTTTCATGTCACACGAAGCAGTGTAACTCAAGAAATGTCTAAAATGTACTAATTTAAAATGAAATATCTCTTTTTTGGGGTAAAAACAAGTTTCTTTACTGCTTTTAGTGTACGCTATATGCAAAATGCTATGAGTCTATGTATATGAATCAAAAACCTGATTTATGGCATGGCATTTATTGCAAATATTCTAACTCTCCCTCTCTCTTCATTCTCAAAAATGCCAGGTTTTGTTTCAAATCTTTATTCAGAATTTATTGGCTTTAATTGACAAACTTCAATCACCATAAAATATTAAAAACATTTTTTTAGACAAATAAATATACACAGTATAGGATCTATTATTCACAATGCTTGGGACTTGAGATATTCTGAATAGGGGATTTTTTTTGTAATTTGGAACTTTTTATTGTAAGTATTAAGAATTGTACAAAATAATGGCACGAAATGTATAAAATATGAATAATATATGTAAATACATAATTACAAATAATAATTTTTTTAACAATTTATTCAAACAAAATAAAAATACATTGTGAGTTACAATTCAAATTAAAACAACACATTAACATATAGCAGGGCTGTCCAACCTCTCAGTAAGCGGGGGCGCATTTCAGCTTTTGGCACTCTGTGAAGGGCGCCATTTTTCACTTGACTGAAAATATGCAGCATTATTATCGCACAATAATAGTATAAACACACGTCTTAATATAATGCAAATGTGTCTTACAGTGGTAGACAAAAAGTCCCTACGGTTCTGGGGTTACATGCATTAAATTTCAAATTTAACATTTTTCTATGAGAAGTCTATCCTAAAGTTTCAAAAATCAAGAAGGAAAAATTAAGCTCATTTATTCCTCTTATAAAAAAAAGCCAAATGGGTCTGTGTGGCAATAGCAAAAAGTTAAAAAAATGAACATTTATGAACTTGTATTATCAAAGAGGCAGAAAAAAGTGACAAATATTTATTTTTCTGTTACTTCTTAAGTATTAAAAAGGGCTATTTCTAAATTTAACCACCGTAATTAAACTTTCTTTATAAACAATAACAACAAATTATGAAAATATGCATGATTACATTTTTAAAGTTTGTTTCTGGTTTTTAAACTTTTCAATGTCGATGGTTCATTTTGGGACCACTTTATTTTAATTCCTAAATACCACATTGACTAAAAAATATTGGAATGAAAATTTCCTTTGCATTAAGTACGTGAACAAAAGCTTTCCTTATTTTAAAATAAAATTGTTTTTAAATTCTAGTATCATTTCTTCATTGCAACCTTTTACAAATAGAAGTACTTTGCTCGAAAGGGTTATTGCATTTTTGCAGATTTTGAAAATATCTCTGATGCAAATGTCAATTATTTTAAAGAAAGAATCTTTTATAGTTGATTTTTACTACTGAAAAGAAGATCTTCAAAAGGGTGCCATGGTGCGCGCGGGTGCCGCGTTGGACAGCCCTGACATATAGTTTTCAGTCTTGGGATCAGAATCCTTTCATTTAGATTTTTGGTACAATTTATATTAAGATTGATTGCTTATTGCATGTCTCTTGCACTAATTGCTCCTGTATCTTTTATACTGACATGATTCGCTTTTCATGAAAGAAGCTTGTTTGTTACATTCCACAAATCAGTTGTTTAGTTGAAAAATGTCAGTAACTCCTTTTAAATTTTTTTGACCACTTCATTCTGCTGGTCATCATCATCACTTCATTAGACATATCATTTTTCATTATATCATAAATCTTGCCTCCAATCATCAGATGACTTATAGGAGTCTCGTCATCATCAATTAAACAACCCTTTTCTGACTAGCAGTTGAGCTTCTGAATATGAGATTTTTTTAGCTTAATTCTGCAGATCTGTAATAATTTTCTTCTCTTTGAAAATCTGAAAGTCTTCAACTTCAGGCTAATTCACATCATTAAAAAAAGAAAAAAAATTGTAGATGACCATGAATTGCATCACCAATGGATGAGTTTATATCTGTCTGCTGTATCCCAAACTTGACGTAAAATACATATTTGGTTTTTACATTTTTGAATTGAAACAAATTATTTTTCGGTTTTCATTTTGCTTTCTGGTTTTGGGAGTATTTTGTATATAGGGTCTCCACTTTGCAAAATTTATAAAATTAGAATAAAACTGAAAAATTTCATGGAAATTCGCACTGCAACAAACATTGAAACCTAGCTATAAAAAACAGACAAACATATCCTTATATTTATGTAGTTGGAGAAAGCAGTGCAATATTTGAACACACTTACCCATTTAAAGCAGACTAAAACTTTGTTTTAATCACAAATCTTGAATTAATGTAATTTTTAGAAAAGGAGAATCAAAGCAAATAAAAACTTTGTGTTTTCCTTACTACATATGTTTATAGATTTTATGACCACTTTTGCAATATTATCTCTTAAAATACCCATACACTCATTTTTATTCCAAGTAAAGAGATGAATTTTTTTTTTTCTTTCAATTTACAAAAATAAATTCAAATTGAGTTTAAATAAGTTGGAAATGAAAATCTATATACAATTGGATTAATAAGAAAGGTCACATGATTTAACATTTTCAATGTTTCTATACATATTTTTATTTCATTTTATAGTTGTTTAAAATAATTAAAATGTTTAATTTTAAATTAATTTTTTTAGGCTTTCAGTGTGATAACTATCATCTTTTCAAGTCTGCTGAAGCTTTATCATCACCTAATAGAGTTGATCAAAATGAAGATTCTGTCAGACGTTTCAAATGTAATTTCTGTCCTTATTCTACAAATATCAAATGCAACATAAAAAACCACTCTCTTGTGCATTCGGGTGAACGTCCTCATAAATGTGAAGTGTGCAGTCGGAGTTTTAATCGATTACATGTTCTAAAAACTCACATGCTTATACATACAGGAGAAAAACCTTATTTATGCAATGTGTGTAACATGTCTTTTAGACATGCATGCAACCTAAGAGTGCACATGCATAAACATTTGTAATACTCATTTATCATATGTTTAAATTATGTAATATTCATACATTCTCAATTACAGGTTTTCTTTGATTTGTGCAGTTAAATAATTTTTCAGTATTACCACACTAATCAAAGCATAGATTCATTTGGAGAAACTACAATCGATCTACGGCCAACTTCTTTTAAATTCCTCTGTACATATATGGACATGTATAATGTACTAAAATATTGTCTTGTATGTATTATTATAAATTACATTTTATGCTTTAATTTGAAACTTTTTTAATTTTTTAGAACTTTAAATGACAATTTTTATGGGTACACTTTCATAACTTGCAATCAAAAACATTAAAAAGTGTACTTTAAATTTCTTTCTTTTCTTTTCTTTTTTAATTTTCAAGAACTACAAGTAACATAAGTATGAGAAAATGACATTAAAAAACAATAAAAAGTGGATTTTAAATTTATTTCCACAATTTTTAAGGCAATTATATTAGTTCATTATTTATAATTGTTAAAAAATTACATAATTTGATTTTAAACTTATGTATATAACTTGATTACTTCAAAATTGCATGCATTTTAAAATATTTAAGCAGAATTTCAGTACACTTGGATATTACTACTAATGCCTGAATGTATGGCTTTTTGATGAATTCTAGTTTTTGGAAAGGTTCAGTCAGTTCTTTTGTTATTTTCTCAAGCATTTTCTGTTTTCTACAATACAACATAAAAGTTTCTACAATACTACAATACAATGTAAAAAAAAAGAGTATCCATTTTGTGCTTTGCACACTAAGTGAATTTTCTTGCTTTCTGAACAAGCACTTAAAAAACTTTCCTGCACTAAATGAAAATCACATTAACTGAAACTGCATAAAACAAGGAAACTTGTACTTGGATCATATAAACTTTCATGCATGTATAAAATAATGTTAATATTTTTAATTGCCTGTTGAATAAACAAATATTCATTTATTAGTTTGATTTTTCTTTTTATTCAAGTATTGTAGCATTTATTTTTACTTTCTTCTATCTTTGCAAGAAAAAAGTATTAGATTCGTAAAAATTTTGGAATTCCATTTTTTGACAGATTTACGTTTTAGAGTTCAAAGAGCTCAATAAAGAAGTTTTTACAAAATACCTGTTTTTGTGTATGTATGTATGTGATATAAATTTTTTGAGTGCTCTATCTCAAGAACTAATGAACAGAATTCAATAAAACTTTAGATTCAGTTGGTTCCTGATATAAACTGTTGTTGATTACTTCTTCGTGCAAATTACCCAACAAGTGGCGCTGCCATGCTGCCATTTTCATGATTTCTGCAAAAATTGTATCTTAACCTTCCCACTGCCGCGAACTGATATATCCATTCACTAAGCTGCAGGTTTCATTGCAGTATGTGCATTATTTAAATTAATATAACTCTACAGATATAATCCAGTTTAAAAAAATTAAGCTATGATTAATACTATCAAAGCTCATATATCCATACGCAATTAAATTTTTTACATCATGTTAGAAAAAATATCTTTTTTAAGTATTTTAAATATGTTACTGAGAAAACAGCATTACAATTTTGCAATTTTTTCGGCAGTCAGGGGGTTAAGAACTAATGAATGGATTATTCTCTGCAATAGTGCAAAAAGTGTTTCCCAGCCATATAAATGCTCTAAATTTCATTTATTTTTATTTATTTATACTTTTATTAGAAGGTCGAAAGTTTGTTTATTAGGGGCAGGGAGTAAAATTTAAAAATAAACAAATTTAATATTTAAAAATGTAAGATATATCATGCAAATATCATTCCCTCACCTCTCCCCAACCCATACTACCATACTTTACTGCCTGATTTTTTCCATTCAGAAATAAAAATAATTAAAAACACCCTAAGCAAAATAAAGTTCTTAATTGGTACCTTACAAAAAATAATAAAAATATTATTTTTAATATAATTATGTAGTCTAGTCAATCAATTATGTTTCCCCATGTTAGACCATCATTCCTTCACACATTGCTATTATCGCAAATATCCTATCACTAAAGATGAGCAGCAGTCTAGCATTCTTCACAGAGAGGAAGCTAATTTGAGTACTTGTCAGTCCAGCAACATAAATTGGTGGGGTAAGTTTTTATTAATTTTCTAGAAATTTTTTTCAATCAGAAAATCGGGGAGTATTTTTATTAGCAGTCATTCCCTCACGTAGAATGCTAAATTTTTAGCAATTTTCAAAAATTTTAATTTTATCATACTTTAGATATTATGTGTTCTTCTTTAAGGAATCAGTTTGGTTTTTTCTATAATTTTGCATTTTTCATGACAATTAGTAAAAACATCTTAATTTCATCATTCCCTCACTCGTCATTTCCTCACATTTATTGTTATGAGTTAATGATAAAGTGAATGGGGAATATGTATTTTTGTTTAAAATTTTGTAACGATTTCTGCTGCTATTAAAATTTTCAACAATTGACCAATTACTAGCAATTTATCCAATTTTTATAAAAATTTATCTATGTAACATTCAAGTCAGACTGCTTGGCCAAATTTGCAGTATTGTAGAGAATAGCCCGAATGGATTTTTTAAAACATCAGATGTCATTAATTCTTAATTTAATATGGTGCTGATTACTTTTTAGTGTAAATTATGCAACAGGTGGTACTGCTATGTAGTATTATTCATGATTATCGCATTAGTTGTATCTCAAGAACTAATGCATGAATTTTCACAAAACTGTAGATTCAGTTAGTCTCTGATATAAGTAGTACTGTTTAGTTTTCAGAGTAAATAGCTCAACAAGTGGTGCTTCTGTCCAGATGTATTTTGAGATTTCCATAATGGTTCTATCCTAAATACTGGCGCATAGGTCATCAAACTTCAGATTCAGTTAGAAGTTGACATAAGTTGTTGCTTATTAGATTTTGGTGTAAATTACACCAACTGGTAAGCTAACCAGTGGTGCTGCTATGCTTCATTTTTCAGAAAGTATTAACATGTATAAGGTAGAAGAAAGTTTTGGGATTGCCACATCTGACTAGTTATTTTTATTTATTGCAAAATTGAAAGATTTTTAAGGTTATAATTATCAATATTACGACATAAACTATACATTCTTATTTATATGTTCTGATGTTTGCTCCATGAATACTATATATGCTCATTTTTTTTACACTGCTTTTATTATATGCTCATAATTCTCCTAAATTCCCATGCATGTATTTATTTATTTATTTGTATATTTTCAAATGATTTTACTTTTGTTTCTAAGCTTCTTTTTCTAATCTTTGACTGGCTAGTAAATAGTGGTTTACGGTTATTATGTGTCACAGATTTGCTTGTTTGTTTAAGGGTTTTAATATGGATGTTAGTTTAGATCTCTCACTTGAAAACTTTTTTTAATATTTAATTTTTTTGCTTTCTGATATTTTACAATTTTAAGTATTTTTAATTATGTTTGTTTGAAATTCTTATAGATTAAAATATTAATTTTGTATATTACATTCTAATATTAACGGAATTCTTAGAAATTGTTATAGAATTTTTATGAATTATTCTGTAAAAAATAGCCTTTGTCACTTAGTATGCATTTGTTTAAAAAGTTTCGTTGATTTTTTTTTTATTTTTCCTCTCTTCAAGTAGACAATTTTCATGTAAAAAAAAAAAAGCTCATATTTTCTTTATGTTTAAATTTTCACAGTTAGACAGTCTTTAATATATTTTCATACTTGCCATTTAAACTGGGAAATTAAGAGCTCAAGAATGAAAATTTATAGATTAAATCATAGATAATAATAAAGATAAATTATACAAAAGAAAAAGAAAATTCCAGCCACTCAGTGAAAACTCTGTTTCTGAGAAATTTAGTCTGATTTTGCAAATTAATGTGATTTTATCATGAATTTATAAAAATTTCAAGGGATTTTATCATGACTTATGAACAGCTTGATTATATAATTGGTTAGAGTTATCAAAGAAAAAAACAGCATAGAACTGTATAAAGGCATTTTAAGTTTTACTTGTATTTAGCCATGATTTTTTTTTTTTTTCAATTGCTTTATTGGCACAAAAACTAAGTAATATGTAAAATAATAGAGGTTTTAAGTTTTGCTGTTGTACTATTTTTTGAAAGCTTTAAATAATCAAAAATAAATTGGCCTTTACAAAATGAAATTAGACAAAATATTTAAAAATAGGATAATCTGAAATTTTTCTTAAATATCTTGAAGGAATATGAAAACCTAAACAATCTAAATGAATGTAAACAAGTCTAATTTAGATATCTATAGTTTTCTACAGGACATGTTTATAAATTCTATGACCAGTGATACCATTATAATATGCAATACCACCTGCACACATTTTTGTTTGACAGAGCGAAAATAGGTAATTTGCTCCTTTAAATTTATATTTGAACTTAAAGAAGATTATAAAATTAAATCTATAGGGCTGTTACTGGATGGATTAATATGAAATATCTCTTTATTAATATTGCAAATGTCTCCAGTTTCAGGTAAATTACAGAAATGAAAAATTTATAGAATTTTTTCATTATTATTATCATAATGCTTTTTTAAGATTTTAAATAATTTGAGATTAACTCTTTGCAGGATTTCAGTGTAATGAGACGATGACATCTGAACAATCTTTAATATCATATACGGACACCACCTTGGTTTCTCAATGTAATGAAGATAATGTGAAGCGCTTCAAATGTAATCTGTGTCCTTATTCTACAGATATAATAACCCATATAAAAAACCACTCACTTGTGCACTCTGGCGAACGTCCTTTCAAGTGTCAAATATGCAGCCGTGGTTTTACTCAACTACATGTTCTGAAAACTCACATGCTCCGACATACAGGGGAGAAACCTTATGCATGTAATATGTGTAATAAATCTTTCAGACAACCAAGTCATCTGAGAGTACACATGAAAAAACACTTGTGCAATCAATAATTTATATTTTAAATTTTGTATTAAATTATTGATTGACTCTCAACTACAAATGTCAGTTGAAATTTTATCCATGTTTTCATTAATCAAAAATTTTGTATGCATTGAAATGCCTGTAGTTTTTTTTTTATTGTATGTTGAATAAATGAATATTCATTTATCCCTTTGATTTTTCTTTTTTTATTTAAAATGTTGTTACATTTTTTTTTTTTTTTTTTGGTAAACTAAATTTTAAATTAGCTTTGGAATTAACATTATCCCATTGCCTGAAATTCTGATCCAGGTCTTGAGTGAGAGATTTGCATAAAAAGGCATACAAACTTATATATATATATATATAAGTTCCTATGCATAGATGAATATGATTTATGCATTTGACACTAGCATAGTAAAGGGCAAGTCAGTTTGCAGATAAAGCTCCTCCCTGAACTAATAAAAATATATAGTTATTGCAACTTATATGAATCATTTGTAAATTAAATTAACAGCTTGTTAACAGTTAGTGTTCCTGCGTTGTCAGGGCGACGAAACTTGCGTGTACCAGCTATGCTGGCGGTGGCTTAGCCACTGATAGGGTCTCCTAAGCCAGACAGGTGTCATATCACAGGTGCTATGAATCACATTGCTAACTAAACGTAGAACCAACAGAGTGAAAATGTCCAAGCCAGAAATTAAACCCAGAACCCTTGGAATAGCACTCCAAATTCACCGATGCTGGGTTTATTTGTGTCTCACATTACACCACAAGTTTGCGTGCTCATGTAGACGTTTCCATCTTGTGGCACAATTGCAGTCTTACCAACAAAATGCAAGTGAGAAATGACAAGCTGGGCATTGTCCTCGTAGCTTAAATGGTAGAGTACTTGGAATGCTATTCCAAGGGTTCCGGGTTTTATCTCCACCTTGGACATTTTTCACATTGTTGGTTCTAAGCTTAGTTAGCAATGTAATAATCACTTATTAAATACTCAATAAATTGAGGCGTAATTTCACTGCTGATAATTAATTAAAATATTAATTATAATTAAATATGTATTCACTGATGCTGAGTTTATTTGTGTGTCATTTACCCTACAAGTTTGTATGTTCATGTAGACGTTTCCATTTTGTCCTGCAGTTCAGTCTTACCAACAAAATGCGAGTGAGAAATGACTAGCTGAGCATCATCCTCGTAGCTTAAATGGTAGAGACTTGGAGCGCTATTCCAAAGGTTCCGGGTTCAATCCTCGACTTAACATTTTTCACTCTGTTGGCTCTATGCTTAGTTAGCAATGTGATAATCACTTATTAAATACTCATAAAAATATCATATTTTCCATTTACTTATTAAATTCTAATTGAATCAACTTATACAACTAAATTTATTATAGATATTAATAAAAGTTTATTAACTATTAATGCACATTTTTTTAATGCCCATCTTTTCTTTAATTTTAAATTTATCATTTTTATATTCAGCGTATAATGTGTACCCATAAACTTTGATCTTATTTTTGATATTAAAAGTGTGCGTTATATGCCAAATTTTATGTTAGTATGAAATTGTGACTATTGATTGAAAAATTATTTGTACATTAAAACATAATTTTCTTATCTGCCAGATTAATGAAATGTGGAATATATTTTTTCCCTCTTTGTAGGTCTGAAATTATAATTTTAACTTTTTTTTTATTTCAGGATTTCAGCCTGAGAAAGTTTTAACATGTGCACAGCCATTGCTAATCCAGAATGCTCATTATGGTGAAGGTTCTTCTCAACGTTTTAACTGTAATCTCTGTCCCTATTCAACAAATACTAAATCACATATGAAAGACCACTCACTTGTGCATACTGGTGAACGTCCATTCCAGTGTTATGTATGCAGTAAGGGTTTTACTCAAATGCATACTCTAAAAAGTCACATACTAATACATACAGGAGAGAAACCTTATAAATGTGATGTCTGTGACATGTCTTTTAGGCATGCTCATCACCTTAGAAAACATACTAAGCGTAAACACTTGTAATATCAACAATTTGTATGTTTAGATTTTGCATTAAACAATGTATTGACTCTCTACTCAGATAAAATTTCATGCATGTCTTCTCAAAATTATTAGTTTTGTATAATTTGAAGTGTAGTAATAGTGAGTGTTATATATATTGCATATTGAATAAATAAATACTCATTTGTCACTTTTGATTCTTTATTTTATTCAAAATTATATTGTTTCATTTACATTCATTTCAAATAAATTGAAAATCTTTGGTTGTTATAAATATATCAATATTAAAAACAATTACAAAAATACAGACAATTTAATTAAATAATTAAAAAACAGAGAAAAATCAATTAAAAAACAAAACATGAAACATTTGAAAATTATTTAAAGCTCCTCTTCAGTAATATAAATAAACACAAAATCATTAAGGTGGTTACCCACTCAAAGAAGATAGCTCTTTCCCATCAGAATAGACCATCTTAACCTGACTTAAATTACCCATATCCATGTTTAAGGCTCCGGTCCCTGCAGTGTTGAATTCAGACACTTTTCTCTGGGAGGGACTTCTGTGGCTCTGAGGGAGGGGGGGGATTGCAGCACTTTCTGACCATTGAAAACCCAAAATTTTAAATTTTCTGGGGGAGGGGGACATTTTATTGCTCTGGGGAAGAATGTCCTTCCCCCCCCCCCCCTTTAATTTTCTCTGATGGAGCATTTTGTTTTTGTTCGGGATTGTTCGCAAATTTATGTATATTCCTATCACATGTTTAATTTATCATCATAATTTCCATGCAGAGTGAAAGTTAAACATAGATTTAAGTTTCTCATGAGGAAAAAAAAAAAAGAAAAAAGTTGATAAACATTGATATTGATTACTAATGTTTTATTTATACACTTGCAAATGTTTTCACATTTTCTCTTATTTCATTTAAATTATATGTGTATGTACAAAAATAAGAAAATCTTTCATAAAAATGTGACATTTAAAATTATTGTGTAGTCTGTGTGTAATCTGTTGTCTTTTTGTCAAATTATTATTGTCATGTGTTCTAGATTTGTTATATTAATTAAATGAAATTTCAAATTTATATCATCTTATTTTTTATGTAATTTATATCATTTCTAAAAGTTTAAACTTAAAGTGATTTTCATATATTATTATTATTTTACATATTATGATGTTTGTATTGTAATATATCTTCAGTTCCTAGAAATTGCAATCAAAAATATAAAAATTTTCTTCTTTTTTCTGTAAAAAATATTGTGACTTGAGAAACACTTGTTTACAAATTCTCTTTCCTTAATTCTATAAAAATATTTAAAAATCATTTTTGTGCTTAAGAGTGCTTTTATGCATATTGAAATTTTTACACTTTGACAAGTATAAATGTATTAAGGTCTGCCAGGTAAATTGATTGGTTTAGAACTACCGAATTCAAGCAGTAAGAATAAAGTACAGATTTGTAAGGTGATTATTATTTTTTCATATTAAAAGCTCATGCTGTTATATTTACAAAATTTGCATCGAAATAAAATTCAGAACATGCAATTTTTTCAAACATTAAAACTAATATATTAATAATTCTTTAATATTTGAAATTCCTTGGAATTTATGCTCTGGTTTCTGTTAATTTATAAGATTAAAAATGAGAATGAGAAAACAGTATATATTATTTAGACGCATTTAATGTAAAAGAATTCTATCAATATATCACATTTTATTCTATTTATCATGGTTTAGTCTGGGCAAAAAAAATGGAACCTGTTTTAGGATACCTTCATAAAAGTACATTTAATAAAATAGACTCTTTACAAAATTGCTCTTAATAAAACAAAGTATTTCTCAAAATTCTATTCTGTAAAAACATACTTTTCATTAGTTATTTCTATTTTGTTAGGATTTAAAATGTATAATTTGAAAACAATCAAGTCCACCAGAAAGGAAAACTTTATCAGAAGCATTTAAAGAAGTTGTTCATTACAAAATGCTATTTTTCACAAAAATAACTTTTACATTTCTCAAAATAGATTCAAGTGGGGGAAAGGGAATCCTGCATCTAGCTTTTTTTATAGTGTTGGGCAGTTTTTGAAATTAAACTCAAAATTGAAGAAATGGCTTCATCCCCATTAGTTCCTTATATTAATTTAATTATAATTTACAGGATAAATCACCATCTAAATTGTTTAAAATCTAAAAGAAAAAAATGGGAGTGCAAGGTGATATACAGGAATGCAATAAAATATTTTAATAACCAATTTCATACCATTTGAAATACAATACACAAAAATGTGAAAAAAATCATTGATCAAGCAAATTTGGGTCTATGAGTAGAAATTCTTAATGAGTGCTCTGATAATAAAGAGAAAAAAGTTATCAGGTTTTGGGGCAAGTAGTTTGCGTATTGGAAGACAACTTCAAACTTTATTTAACCAAGGAAAATTAAAAATTAAATAATTATTTGTAACTCTAAACATAGGACGATTGCATTGTAAAATATAACTATTAAGAATGTATTTGTTAAAAATACATAGCCTTGCTCATTGGTGCACAAAAACCTGAACTTTAATATGAACTTGTACAAATAAAATATAAAATCAATGTTTTGAGCCATCTTCAGGAAAATATGATGGTGAAATGAATAAAAGTTCAGAGATGAATGCTTCCTGTGTGAGAGATAATATTTCTAATAGAAATAAAGAATAATTAGATGATATAATATTTTCCTGAAGATGGCTCAAAATGTTAGTTTTATAGTTTATTTTAACTGTACAAGTTCATATTAAAGTTCTAGTTTTTTTTTACACCAATGAGCAAGGCTATGTATTTTTAACAAATACATTCTTAGTAGTTATTTTTAACTCTTTCCAACATAGTTGAAAAATGTGTATGAGTTCAATTTGTCTATCTGTAACTCTAGTCAGATTGTCTTGAAATAGATATGTGTTGTTTGAGTTTACCATGGCATGTCCAGTATCGAAAATAAAGTGTGTAGCTTTTACAGTTCATTTAAAAGGATACCCAAAAGAAATCTGTTACATTAAGGCCTGTTTGAAAATATCGTTTGTGGCGTATTTTAGTGATATTCAGCTATTTTAAACATATTAAAATTCATGTACAGTAGACTCTCTAAAATTTACAACCCTAAAATCCGCACATCTTCACAGATGTAAATAATGAAACCTTCAGTTCAGATGTAGGCACACAATTAGACTTTTTATATTTATGTCAATTCCCTAAGTATTTTAATGTGTAATTCTTGTTAGCATTACTAAACTCATGCTTTTTCATAAAAAAAGTCAAAATTTTCAAAAAAAAAAAAAAAAAAAAAAACAGAAATTGTAGATATTTTTTGTAATCACAAACTTTTTAACAGATATATTTCTGTATTAATCAAGCTTTTCTGGTTATTAACCTTCCGTCTACCAGACAAAACACCCATTTATCTACGGCAACACCTAATTTTAATTCCAAACTTGCAAACGGCACCATTAATATTTTAATATAATTTTGCTTTTACAATGAAAGCTTAAATTAAGGAATTCGTAATATCTAGACAAGTCCTTTATAAATTCCGGTGTCAATCGACAATTTCTCATTTTACCATTGACACCAGAAATATTGCTGTCGGGTCCAATGGACCCGTCTGGTAGACGGAAGGTTAAGCCTGATTAGAACTGAGATAAAACATTCTTATTTCATGGTTTTAATTTAAATTAGTAGGACAAATTTATGAGGCAAATTCCATTATCCATTCAATAATTTAATAAAAATTTATCATGTTTAGTATGTATATTTAATTAGACATTATTATGTACTTGAACTTTATTTTTTATCATTTTTTAAGTTATCTGATTTTTTACTACTTTACTTAATTATTTGAATAATTTAATATATTGTAAATATTCATCATAATCTTGATTGCATTATTACATTAAAATTACTGTTTTAAAAATGCAATGACCAGAAATCCACACAAACTCTGATTCCAAGCTGTGTGGATTTGAGGGTATCTACTGTATCATGTGCATAGAATTTATCATTCATTTACAGGAACACATAAAAGTATTTGGTGACACAACTGCCTATAAAGAATAATTTCTGGAAGTGCATTTTCAATTGTAGCTTTTGTTTTAAAATTTAATTATTTTTTTGCATATCACTTGGTGTGTATAAATTCTGTATATCATATACAGAGCTACACAAAAGATCTCAAATACGTTTTCATTTATTGATTGCTGAATCAAAATTTTGAACTATGCCATGCATTTAATTTAACTGTAGTATGCATACAAATTTATAAATCATATTCAATCTGCACAAAAAGTTTGGGCATTTTTCCAACTCTTGATGGTAAATGTAGTAGTTGAGTTTTCAACTATGCTATGCATTTTCTTAATTGTTTATTTAAATATCTATCCCTTAATAAGCTGTAAAGTTTTATCACAGTATTCTGAATGTGCTGGAAAGTGTTACATATTCTGTGCTAGACTCAAAATTTTACATTCTTATTTAACCATCTATTCAAATATTATAAAGAAGTAACGTTTGTTTGTAGAAAGTAATATCTAAAGCTATCGAACCAATTTTAAAAACAATGGTGGCAAAATATTGATGACCATCTTGGCTCCAACATAGTTTATAAATAGATAAAAAAAAGATAATGATAAAAAATTATTAAAATATTCTGTTACAAACTAAACTGATCTTTAAAAATTTTAAAACCATTGATGTTAAAAATCACATGTAAAGAAACAGAAAAGATGATTCCTGAGATCTTTTCATCACAATTGTGATAATTTTCAAGGGATAGTTCTTTAGGTATAGGACAGTTTCAAAGGATTAGAAAACTATCCCGTGAAAATTATCATGTTTGCAATTGAAAGATCTCAGGAGTCTTCTTTTCTGTTTCTTTACGTGTGATTTTTAGTATCAATGGTTTTTAATTTTTTAAAGATCAGTTTGGTTTGTAAACAGTTGTAATCAGTTTGGTTTGTTTTAGAACAAAAATGAAATTTTTATTAAGAACTGCATTTACTTTTTTAATTAGTTTATTTATTTTGCTGATATATATATTTTTTTCTTTGCAAACAAAAATAATATTTTAGCAGACAATTAATATGAAATTAGATTTCTCAAAAAAATTAAAGCAAGGGAAAACTGTTGTTATTTTTAAGGATCATGTTTGAACATAATTTTTAGAACATAAACAATTGAAAAGAAAAATGTAAATAAGAACTAATTTAAGAAACTATAATTTGCTACAGGAAATGTTTATGCATTCCATAACTAATGATGTAATATTATCTTTTTTAATATTGTCTTTATACATCTTTGTTCCAGGTAAAGTGAGAAAACATAGAATTTGTTCCTTTTGATTCAAAAGATTAAATTCATACTAGACTTTAAAAGAGGTATACAAAAATGAAAATTTGTATGCTGCATTTCATTGGATTAATGTGAAATCTTGTAACATTAATTCTGCTTGTCAAGTTTTAGAAAAATCGCAAAATGGTAGGTTATGAAAGTGTGTTATAAATGTTGTTTTTGTATTCTATGGTTGAAAATAATTTGAAATTAATTCTTTTTAGGATTTCAGCAGTATCAGAGTCCTTTCCTGTCTGCTGAAGCTTTAACATCACGTAACAGAAGTCATTGTAGTGAAGATTGTTTCAAACGTTTTAAATGTAATCTCTGTCTTTATTCTACAAATAAGAGATCTGACATTAGAAAGCATTATTTTGTGCATTCTGGTGAACGTCCTCACAAATGCAAAGTATGCAGTCACAGTTTTTCTCATTTACATGTTTTAAAAAGACACATGTTGATACATACTGGAGAGAAACCTCATACATGTCATGTATGTAATACATCTTTCAGACAATTAACTCAGCTGAAATTCCACATGCGTAAACACTTGTAATATGCCTTATGTGTGCAGATTTTGTGACAAATTGTTCATTGACTCTGTGACAGAATGACTGGGATCACATAAATTTTCAATCATGTAAAAAAATTGATCAATAATTTAATTTTGTTTTATTATTTTTAGTATTTTGAATTGCATATTGAATAAATAAAATGTTTCAATCCCTTAATCTTTTTTTGCTTATTGTTGCAGATGTACATAGTACAGTAGAAGATCTTTGCAACATAATTCTATATAATGCAATTCCTTATATAACACACAACTTCTCAGATGTTCATAATGAATTTTACATTTAAGAAGCAGCTAGATTCTCACATTGTAAAAAATTATTATTCTCTAGAGGACTAAATTTGATATGCTAGTTCAACTTTACTGCCTTATTTCACAGTTTTTGTAATGAAATAATTGCTATTATTACAATAAAAAATTTTGAAAATGAATAGTTAAATTATTTGGTCCAGGAATAGTAGGCCAATATTTATAAAATAAATTTAATAATAGCCGGGTGATCTTTATTATGCAAAAATTTATAATCTGCACAATGCCTGGGAACAAGGAATTCAGTATAAAAATACTCTATTGTATTTTTATATGTTTCAAACATGGTCACGAGGTGTGTTTAATAATGTGTGAAATGTTTTCTATACAACACAAAATTCTGTATAATGCACAACCTCAGGTTTTAGGTTTGTATTAAAAGATCTACTGTATTTGATAAAGTAAATTATAAAAATCTGTAGTATTTGAAATTGAGTATAATTTTATCCTTTTATGGTTTGAAATAAGATCAAAATTGCTTTTTTCATGATTTTAAGACAATAACTATCAAAGTGCTTTCATGTTAAAATAAAGTTTAACAATTCAACATAGTAAAGCCAAATGAAGAATTGTGAGATACAGTGAAGAATAGCATAGGGAAGAATTTTCTGCCATATGTTTTAAATATATTCTTTGTTCTTATTCCAGAAATAAGAAAATCTCACATAAAATATTACTTGTTTGTGCACTCTGGTGAATGTTCTGATAAATCAAAAATATGCAGTAAAATTTTAATCATTTACATGTTTTAAAACAACTATATACAGCAGGGAATTGTTATTCATGTAATATATATAACAGATCTTTGAGACGATCAAGTCATCTGTAAATACACATGCACAAACTCTTATGTTACATATGCTTTATAAATAGATGTATGTTTTTGTAGTAAATTACTACTTGATTCTCAACTTCTGAGATCACAAGTTTTTATGCTTGTTTTCTAAAACTAATAATTTTGTATTTTTCCCTAGTATTTTAAATTTTATATTGAATTTAAAAGATGTTTATTTATGATATGGGCCATTTTCAAATTTCGCTTACATATGCTGTCCCAGAGTAAAAAGAAGAAAATTCAAACATAAATTAATATTTAAAGTTTGATTTGAGCTGTTCATTAGCTAAAGAAGATTATATTGAACATTTCTAACATGAAAAATTAAAAAAAATCAATAAAATTTTTTGAGATGTAAATCTTTGAAATTTTGATTCTAAGCAAAAATGCCTGTCCCATTCCAAGTTTTATGTTTTTAACTGTTTTTTACATCTGAGCTAACTTTTTTAAATAAAAAGGTTTAATTATTTTAAATATGAACTGTTAGTGTTCTATATTAATGAAAAAAATTATTACAAAAGATATTTTCTTTAAGATATTACCAGAAATCTTTTGTCTCTCACTTTTTGTCATGTCCATAACCTTGTGATTATTTTAGTCAGTTTCTAATGCTGCCTAAAGTTAGCAGCAAATATTCAGCGATATAGTTAAACTATTTATACTACTACTACTTGCCATTTTTTACTCTTCAATTGTGAAGCAATGTAATAGTGGCAAGAATAAGCTTTTATCAAGGTTGGTATTTTTTTTTTCACTGTCAAGTCTATTACCGTAAATTTTAATATTAAAATAATGATTTTTGCACTTTTGTAATTAAACATTGTTTACTAAACAGTTTCAGGAGGTATGTGTATTATTATCTAAGTTAGAAATTATACAAGCTAGTTCATTTCTAATAGTTTTATTTGAAATGTGAAATTCGTTACTTGTCAAGTCTGTTACCATATTTGTAAGCGATGAAATGTAAGCTGCTAAGTAGGTTTACGAAATAGTTTCAGAAGGTATGTAAATTATTATCTAAGTTAGAAAATATACAAGCTAGTTCATTTTAATAGTTTTTTTTTTTTTTTTTTTTTTAGTTTTAGTTTTATTTGAAATGTCTAATCTGTTAGCATGATATGTAAGCGAGTGGTGAAAATGGCCCATATATATAAGGGAGGGGAAGAGATTGTTTAATTTGCATATCTTATAAATTATATGCTGACTATTTTTAAAAGCTGTTACTAAATGCATAAAAATTATTAGTGTTTTTTTTAAATTTTTCTTCTATTTGAGAAATAAATAGTAAAATCTACACACTTTATCTTTTTATCATACATAAACTGACTTAAGGAATGTATCCACAAGATTCACTTTCTTGATAGGAATTTATGTACGAGGAGAGAGTAAAAAATTCAGAACAACCTTATTTATGAATGACATTTGCTATTATTTTTTTCTTTTGAAATGTCTGAATGTAAAATTTCTTAAATTTGTATTCTAAGAATCAACAGTTTGTTTTTGTATAAGAAGAGATTTTAAAATGCGGCAATTTTCCATTGTGTACTTTTGGTATAGGACTTGGATGTGCTGAGATTTCACGCCTCAGGCTCAGAAAAAATTACTATAAGATAGTCTAATATTTTTTAAATAAATGATTATTTCATATATATATATAGATATAAAATTGTTTTATTTTGTGTAAAATATGCATATTAATATTTGCTGTTCTCTCTCTCTTTTTAGTTATATTTACCTTAAATAATTTGTATAACATAGAAAAAATTCTGTCAATTTGCAACTGTAAATTTAAATTAAAGTTTAATTAAATTAAGATTTAATTAAAATCAGCATTTAACAGTTTAACATTTTTCAGGATATCAATGTGACAAGTGTCAAAGGGTTTACATCTATGGAATCACTGTTAATTCATAAAAGGACTCATTGAAATGAAGATCCTCATGGGCGTTTCAGGTGTAATCTTTGTTCCTATTCCACAAATGTTAAAACCAACATGAAACAGCATACTCTTGTGCATTCTGGTAAACGGCCTCACAAATGTGAAGTGTGTGGCCATGGTTTTACTCAACTCCATGTCTTGAAGAGTCACATGCTCATACATACTGGAGAGAAGCCACATGTATGTGATGTGTGTAATATGTCTTTTAGATATGCAAACAAATTTAAAATACACATGAGAAAACATTTACAGCTATATCCATATATGTGTAAATATTGTGGCAAATTGTATGCTGAAGGCAGACTGCTGTCTGCCCATGAAATTTCACATGAAACATCTAATATTATGTATAGTTCTGAAAGTTCAGTTTAAAAAAAAGTATACAAAAAATTTTTGCATTGGTGTATGTCTTTGTAAAACATTTTTTTATGTTTCTTTTTACCATTATTTAAAATTTTAATACTGCCAGGAAATTTCTACATGTGTTTCAAATTTATTCAGATGTTTTTAAACTATGTATTTTTAAATAGGTAATTTTTGCTAATATTATTAATCTTATTCTTCATTTTCAAAATTTGAAAACTTTGGGTTTATTTTATTTATTTTTATTATTATTTTTTTTATTATAGTTTTGACATAAGGGGATTTGCTTTATTATTATTATTATTTACCTTTCTTTAATTAATTTATTTTTTCTAAAGTGTGTACAGGATGCAAAGAATTAAGTTTTGTTTAAATGCTGATACAACTATGTTTATGCATAATATTTTGCATCATATTAAAAATAACTTTTTAAAAATACATGCACAATTATTGTTATTAATAATTTAAAGGCTAAGACTTATGAATTACTGAAAATTCAAGCTAAAACATTATGCCTATCTATGACACCAAATAAAATACACTAGTGTATTTGTGTATTTTCTATTGAAATAAAAAAAATATTTAACTTTATAAATATTTTGTGTACTTACAGCAAAACTTGTTTAGATACAGGGTGTCCAGTAAATGACTGACCCATTTTGAATGTAAATAACAAAAAAACAGTTTGCGCTAAAAATGTGCAATTTGCTGCATTGTTATCAGAAAATCAATAAATTTTTAGATATGCACTCTCTTATAGTAGTTTGAATTTCGGCCAACAGATGGCGTTGGCGGCGGCAACAGGCTGTCGAAATTCAGACATTACTCTAGTTTTCATACGCACAAACTTTTCGACTTTTTTCACAGAGTCGAATCTCAGTTGACATGTTGAATCGACTCTCCACTCAACTACAGAAATAGAGTTTGTTGGATGGAAAGAGATTTATAATAATATTTATGATTGAATAATGTCTATTACACTTAATAAAAAACAACAAAACATACTTATTTATAAGCATCGACTTTTCACATATTTACTTATGGTAAATATGTGAAAAGTCAATGCTTATAAATAAGTAAATTTAATACTTGTTTAACATTTTTTAATACAATTTACCATAAGTAAATTGTATAAAAAAATGTTTTTGTAACCCATTAACTGGTTCTATTTTTATGTGCAATAAATTGAAAACATGGGATAAAAACAGCTTTTTTATGTTTAAAAAAAATCTTAATGTTCAATCTAAACATTTCCATCATTAAATAGCATAAAATTGCATTTAAAAAAATTAGTGAGGTGAAAAAACTGAGATAGATCAAGAAAGCTCTTCTTGCCTGTACCTGGTGTAGTAAAATCAGAAGTTAAAACAGTGGTACGCAAATAGTGGTGGCAAATTCCCTGTCTAAAAAAAGAAAAAAAACAGCAGGACAGTGACTTATAAATCAGCAAATAAAAATATATTAAACCTTAGAATAAAGGCTCGTCTTTATTTCGTCTATAACAAATCCTGTCAAAACATTAAAAAAATATTGATCACAACGGAGAAAGTAATATACAAAACTACCTGCTAAGACAAAAACCTGTCTAAAACAAAATATTTTTCATTTTTTCCAAACCAAATTTATGCGTACGTTATATTCATATTTTGGCATTTAACATATTTGAAAATTTTATTACGAAAGCCACGACAGATCCCTTTTTACACACCTCTTCTTCCACTGACAGCAAACGCAATGCTGATATTGAAGGATGCTTGAAAAAAAATGCGACTTATATGTTTTTATATCCTGCGAGTCATCACTTTTAAAAATGTCATTACAGAAAGCACAATATATCCTGAATCATCATACAATCATCATATTTCTACTTATTTTAGTTCAATTTTATAAATATAAATATTACGAAATTACTGGAACTTTAGTGTTTTCCACATATAATTTTCAAAAAGTTTTTAGAATCATTTTTTTAAAATAATGTTAAATGTCAAAATATGAATATAATGAAGGAAATTCGGTTTTCGGAAAAATGAACAATATTTCATTTTAGATAGGTTTCCATCTTACCAGCTGGTTTTGTATGTTACTTTCTCCATTGAAACCAATATCTTTTTATGTTTAAAACAAGATTTGTTATAAACGGATTCCTTCATTTCAAGGTTTATTATATTTTTATGTGCCGACTTGTAAGTCATTACCCTGCTTTATTTTAGACAGGGAACTTTCCAACACTATATAGGTACCATTGTTTTAAACACTTTACTGATTTCACTGCATGACGAGGGCAAGAAGAATGTGGTTGATCAATCACTTAAAGCTTTTTAGTACTACTAATTTTTAAGTACAATTTCATACTGTTTAATAGAAGAAATATTTAGATTAAATATTAAGATTTTTTTTTACGTAAAAAAAGGTGTTTATCCCATATTTTCAACTTATTGTACGTAAAAAGAGAATCGGTTAACCGGTTGCAAAAACGTTTTTGAATAGAATTTATTTATGGTAAATGTCTGAAAAGTCAATGCTTATTAAAAAAGTATGTTTTGTTGTTTTTTATTAAGTATAATAGACATTATTCAATCATAAATCTTTTTATAAATCTTTTTTCATCCGACAAACTCTATTTCTGTAGTTGAGTGGAGAGTTGATTCAACATATCGACTGAGATTTGACTCTGCAAAATGAACCAAAAAGTTTATGCATATGAAAACTAGAATAATGTCTGAATTTCGACAGCCTGTTGTCGCCACCAGTGCCATCTGTTGGCTGAAATTCGAATTATTTTAAGAAAGTTCAAATCTAAAAATTTATTGATTTTCTGATAACAATGCAGCAAATCGCATACTTTTATCGCTAACCGTTTTTTGTTATTTACATTCAAAATGAGTCAGTCATTTACTGGACATCCTGTACATACTTCAATGTACCTATGTTGTGAAACATTAAAATATTTCTGATTTCCAGAATATTTTTAATTTTTTATATAGTTAATTTTGTTGTGATATTGTATTGTATTTAAAAAATGCATATTTAAAATAAACCTTGTCAAACTGTTTAAAGCTAGCCAAATTGTGGGAACACATTCAACAGTTTTTGAAAGTTTGCAGATTAAATTCTTGGCTGTATGTTATATTCAATTTATGAAAATTTCTTAACTTATAAGATTTATGTTACAAAAACTAAATCTTTCCCAAATTACTTTATTTTTATAAAGCAAATACTTTTAAAGACATAGTGTATGAATCTATTAATATAGTTTGTAACAGATTACAATGTAAAGAAAATGAATAAAGCAAAGATTAAATCAAACTATTGATCTTTTAAAATAACATTCACAAAAAATGAGAAAGAGTAGTCATGAAAGATAATCTTATTTATGGAGAACATAATTTATGCATTGACATTTTTTCTATCCCTAGAAAATCTTTTTTTGTTTATAAAAGTACATGGATAAGTGAGTCAGAAGTCAAAGAATCAGGTATTTTTAAATATTATTTAATTAGTTCCCTGCTAAATAAATTCAGTTTATCTGACTTTTATTCAAAATTTTTAAAGGTTGATGTATGAAAGTTATTTTCTTTTAACATATAATCATTGGCATAAAATTATGTATTAATGTTCTTATGTGAAAAATGTAATTGTTAAGTTGGAAATAATGATTTAGTAAATGCGTAATTGTCTACTTTCTTTTTAAAATTATTAGCAAAGAGAATGTTACCTTAAAGCAGCAATCAATTTAGAAAAGATCTGGGTCTCTTAAAACAATATGTTAAAACAGGACATTTCACCTTAGTTTTTCATATCAAAAATGGTCTCTATACAAGTTTCTATGGTCTACACCTTAAAATAAAATTGGACCTATTCCAAAATAGTTGTAATCACCAAAGAACCTATCATCTAGCCATATGTATAATGCAAATATGTTTACACATATCTAAATTTAATGCATAAAAACACATGTTCATTAGAACAGGACTTTGTTATAATTCAATTATCTAAACAGGAACCTAAATATATTACTTAATTTATGTTTCATAAAATTATGATTAGATTTAAGTATAAAAGATGTTCACAGTTTTCATAAATAGGACCTTGTAAGAAAAATCTGGACATATCCCTGCCTGCAAGTACTGTTTTTATTTTTAACATTTTGTTTTTGCAATTTTTACCAATTTTTATACCACAAAACAGCTGAAGGATGCTTGCTAAAATATTATGCAGAGAAAAATTACTAAAATTGATATTTAAAATCTTAAACAAAGTTTAAATAATATAATAGAAATGTTTTTTTATTATTATTGTTGCTAAGATTTTCAATTTGTTTAAGTGTTAATGCCATACAGAAATTATTTCCATCTTCATAAAAAAGAGGGAAAATATTACTTTAGCTTTTGGAATCAGTTAATTAGAAGCCTGTTTCTCATGTGAAATAAAGCATGCTTTTACACCAACAAGGAATTGTAACTTTTTTCTGTTATTTTCATTGTCAATGTGCTTCACCTAATGAAAGAGTCACTAATTAATCATTTTCCAAAAGAATAACAATGTTTTTGCCATTCGAGTAAAGAAATTTTTTAATGATTTTGTTTTTCATTCTCACTTATATTATCAAACACCTTTGTTAATGATATTTTAGATTTATGATTCATGCATTTTCTTGTGCTATAATATTTTAATATTTTCAAAAGGTATGCAATTTTTGTTATTATTATTATTTAAATAATAGAAATGTTTTTTTTTTTTTTTTCTTTTTTGAGTAGCATAAAATAAAGCTATTTATGACTAAAGGTACACTCATCTTTTGATTTTCCCTTTTATTCACTATAAAGTATTTCTGTTTGCTTAAGGTATGTATATATATATTTTTACTCCATGTCAGCAGTTTTTAAATTGTGGTTTGCAATCTATTTTAAAGATCTGTAATTTTGTTTCTTCAGGAAGTAAAAAAAAAAATCTGCTTTTTTAATGGAACTAGAAAGAAATCTAGAATTTCTCAAATCCTAATGATTTCATCGTAGTTTTACTGTGTGTCTATTAATTTCTATGGCTTTTATTTAATATTCTAAAACAACAATCAGTAATTTTTGTCTTAAATCCTATGGCTCCGTGAAGAGTGTGAAAATACAAAAAGGTATCTGTGATATCTAAAAGTTTAAGAACCGCTGCTTTATATCATTTACACTTTTTATTACTTATTTATTTTAAACTAAACGTTATAAATATGTGATGTACACTTTTTGTATGACATGCAAAATGATTAAGTGATAAAATATAAATGACTTACAATAATATTTTTGAAAACTGGACATTGCTTAGAACTAAAATAGAGATAATTTAGTTCTTGTGTGTTTTTGTATTTTAGCATAGTTATTTATATTAATATTATTTTAAAAATTATTGGTTTAATCATAAAAAATATTTAACTATTATATAATGTTTATTAAAATTATTTTTGTTCAGTCTTAAAATAATTTTATTTTTATTTTTATCATTAACATTACTATTACAACAATATACTTTATGATACTTTAAATTTATTAAGTTTTAAGAAATAGATTATTTCTTTTTTTATAATATTTATATTTTTATTTACAAAATAAAATTTATTATTTATTTGTATTCTGTCTTTTATGTTGTTTAGCAAAAAATATTTTAATGCATTTTTTCTTTTATTTTTGTATAATTTACAATGTTGGGAAATTTAATCCTTTACATTTTTAATATTTTCTCAGCATATCATTTATTTTGATTTAATTGTTTTATAATAAACTTTCAGTTGTTTTTTATGCTACTTAAATTATTAAAGCATTTTTATTGAAAAATTGTATTTTTCTTTTAAGTAGTAAATGTTATTAATAGGAAGCGTGATATTTTATGGTTTAAAAACACTTTATTTTTTTTTAATATGAGTTTTTCATTTTGCTTAAATTTTAGGGTATACTTTTCCTGATACATATTTTCCTAGATTTTATCCAAGATAAATCTTTTTTATCTGTGCTTGTTTATTTTTTATTTCATATTGCTGTTTTAGATTAAAGTATCATAAACACAAATTTATTATTAAGGGATATATATTTATACAATTTCATATTTAATATTTGTTATTGTCATTATCATATTTGCTATTTCCTTTTTATAGTATGAAATAATTTAAAATTTTCTTTTACAGGATTTCAGTGTGAGAGGTGTCCAAAAGTTTTTATGTCTGTCGAAGTTTTAACATCACACAAGTTACAAATACACAGCATTGAAGATTCTCCCAAGCGTTTTAAATGTAGTCTCTGTCCTTATTCTACAAATATTACGACTCACCTAAAAAGTCATTTTCTTGTGCATTCTGGTGAACGTCCTCACAAGTGTGAAGTCTGCGGTCGGGGTTTTACTCAAGCACATGTTTTAAAGCGCCACATGCTCATACATACGGGAGAAAAACCTCATTCGTGTAATGTGTGTAACATGTCTTTTAGGCATGCAAACAACTTGAAAGTACACATGCGTAAACACTCAGAGCAATATCCTTATGTGTGTTCATTTTGCGGACAATTATTTACAGACTCTCAACAGCTAGGATTGCATGAATTATCTCATATCCAATAATTTTCTATAAAAGAAGAAAATATGTTATATTCATTTATGATATTTTCTATGTTTATAAGTGTAGCCTTATATGTTGTAGCTTTGATATATAAAATATTTTGTGCTATTTTTTAATACAATTTATTAATTTTGATTACAATATGCTTAACTTTTTAAAAATCTTATGTGTTATCATATCTCGGTTTTATTAAATATTTATTTTATTTTATCTAATAATATTTATCAGTCACTATTAATATTTTAAATTTAACTAGCTTTTATTCTTTTTAACTACATCATACTGATTGTAAAGATATTATACAAATTGATTTTTTCCAATTGAGTAGAAGAGAATCCCTTGGTTGGAAACTGAACCCAAGACTTTTGGCTTAAATTGTCAATGCTCTACCTATTGAATTACCTGGACTGACAATCGCAGATGAATTTCACTCAGATAATCTTATTATAATTCCAATAATCAAATGTGTCTGCAATCATCAGTGCAGGTAGCTCAATAGGTAGAGTATTGATAGTTGTAGAGTACTGATAAACCAAAAGTCTTGAATGTATCTGTGATTATCAGTTCAGATAGCTTAATAGGTAGAATGCTAACAATTTCAGCCTCAAGTTCAACTCCTGACCAAGGCATTTTTCACTCAATTGAAAAAAATTTAGTTTTTACTTTAACTAGCCTATTTATTTTTTATGAATTTTTTATATTTTTTATTTATATATGTAACTTTAAGTAAGAACGCAATTACATTATAAAATATGAAACATTACATTAAAGAAGACACTACTCGGCAATCAAAATATATTATAGAAACTAAGAACGTTACTGTCTCTTTTAGCTTAAAAAAAACAAACAAAAAAAAAAAAAAAAAAAAACATTATTATATATTTGAAAATATTTATCTCTACAAAATTTAGAATTACATATGTTTATAATAGTAGAAAAAATTGTTTTGCGTGTATCAAAATAATGTTTATAAAAAAATATAAGTTGCAAATCTCTTTTTTTACTCTCAGCATCTAGAATCTGATTTTAAATAACATTTTTATTATTCTGAATTTAGTCCACAATACATTAGATAAATTATCCAGAATAAAATAAAAAATCTGCAAAACATAAATACGAATTGATGTTTACTAAATTCTCTTACATTTTTATTTGTGTAAATTTAAAAGTTTTACTAATATTTTCTAGAAGTTATTGTATTTGTTTTGTATAAATATTTCAAGAGATGATTTTTATTGTTTAACACATACATTGTTTAGTACATGTTTATTACCTTGAATTGTGTATATATGGAAATGATTAAAAAGTTCATATTTTTTGTATTGTCATTGTTTTACGTTGAGGGGTCTAGGAGAACGTGCCCATACCCAGGGTATGAATGGTTTTTATTTTGTCACCAATAAATCAAATAATAATTGTTATCTTATTTAGTTAGAGGCAAAAATTACAAATTCTGTAATAAAATAAGTTGAAAATTTAGTGGTGACAAGAATTAAAAAAAAAATAGTGGTGACATTTGTAAAAATCATATGCACTTTGGATCTATCATGCTTGGCATGTGTCTTCTTGGATTAAGAATACATTTGGTATAAATTAGTAAGAAATTTTCAAAAATGATTTATTTAATGTTGTTACACGAAAATTATAATTCATTTAGTAATATCAGGTTAAAACCAGTTGAAATAACATACTTACTTGCACATTTTATGCACTTATATATATTGGTTAAGTTGGGATGCAAAAAACATGCAAGGTTTTTCTAGATTATTAATTTTTCTCAAATGAAAATTTGGAATTAAAGAAAGAAAGAGAAATGATTATCTAAAATCTGAATGCACTAGAAAACACTTTAATGAATGAATAATTGAGATTAAGCCAGAATTTCAATAGTTCACAACTAATTTTTGAACAGGAATTAGACTATCTTAGGAGCACACTAGAGAAAAAAAAAATAAGTTAGCAAATAAATATACTCAAAATTTTAATTTGTTTGATACTACCATTCAGTATAACCATTTTTGTGTTTTCTATTTTCAGCATAAAAATATTTTAACATCTTTTATTGAGATGTATTTCCTATATTCAATATCACCAAAAGCGCAAATACTTTTAATTGCATTGTTTAAAGCTTATAGTTTTTTCAATTGACATTGAATAAGTACTTCATGTCTTTGAATTCTTTTCCAGCTGCCTTGTTAATTGATGTGTTTTTTAACAAACCAGTGCAATATAAAGATAATTTTTTGGGAAATTGTTATTATGAATGTAAATAAATCAGCACAAATATATCATTAAATTGGTGAAACCACTTAATAGTTACAATATCAACAGCTGATGAGAAAAAGTTGAAAGGAAATTAGAGAATTTGTTTCTAAGATCCTAATTTCAATATTGTAAAATAAAAAAAGTTTAGGACATATGTAGGGGAATTAATCATTCATTTAAATTGAAATTATCATTTTACATGCAAAAATTATGCTAATCTTAGCTTTTATTTAAACTTAGTTTGAAAAGCAGGAATGTCGCAAAATACTTTAGGAGAGCCATTCCATTAGAAACAGACAAATGTTCCATATGTGATTCTTACATGTATATCTATATTTACTAACTCTTAAGTTGTTAAAATGTAAACTATGCATTAAAATTAACAAAATATCCTAGATTTTCATATTAACATAGTTGTTTTAATTTGAGAATACAGTGGCATTTTTAAAACAGCAATAATATATAAGCTGTTCCACATTTGATATGAAATGGCCATTTAATAGGTTTAAAAATCTCCACATTTTAAAGAATAGATCTTAGTAATCTAACCGTTTTTAATAATTGGTAAATAGTAAAAACAATAAGTAATGAAATTCTCTACATTTTTCCCATTAGCCTTTTTCAAGACCATTCAATGAAAAACTGACAAAATGTCCTGAACATACCCCTTATAATTTAATTGATACCAATATTAAATAATAATCTATTTATTCATAAGTTTTAAAAACTTAAACTATGCATTAAAAAAAAAAATTTTAGATGTTATATGAATATTTTTGTTTTGTTTAGAGGATATAATAACATTGTTAAAATAGCAGAAATATGTAAAAAATTTGTGCCACATGTGACATGGAATGACCCAGGAGTATAAATTACACAAGTAATTATGGTATTTACGATTGGTTGATTATAAAAAAATTCTCTTACTTATTTAATAAGAGAAACTATTTAATATTTTTTATTATGCTTAATGCTTATTTTGTTGTTGTTTTTAAATCTATATAAAGTTAATTTCATAAGTTTTTATTATAACTATATCAAATCCAAATTTATCAGAAAATATATATATTAGTAGTTGAAGAATGAATTTAAAATTATTAACCACTTCACTGGCAACAAGTATGAGGAAACGATACTTTTACCCCTGACTTATGTTGGGGCAAATGTTGAAGTGGTTACCCACAGAGGAATGAGATAGGTGGAGGTGAAGTAAGCCTCAAAAAAGGTTTGCAATATGAAAACATTTATCGCTCAAATTTTAATGTACTAAACAAAAGGACGTGGAAGCGATTTTGTATTATAAGATGAACTGAAAGAAATTAATTACAACTGAAGCATATTTTAAGAAGAAATAGCAAATTTAAAAAATGGTCTTTGTTCTACTATTATTTATTAAAATAAATGTTTGCTTTTAAAATAAAAGAAATTGGAAAATTAGCAATAATTAAATGTCGGATTAAAATTAAATAAGATATTGAAAACATTTGATACAAACTAAAAATTGTATTACTAAAAGTTTCCTTCTTTAATGTAATTTTAAATACTTTATAACATAGATGAAAAATGTTTGACTTATTGATTGCATGTAAATAAATATTTAAAATATAATGATGAAAACATTCTTTTAAAATCATGTATGATAACTTTAGTAATAAATATTAATCTAAAATATAGATTTCTGACTGCAAACGATTTTAAGATATTAACAAAAGAATGTTTATTTTAAAGCAAAACGTTAAAAGAATTTTCTATATTGATATTTAAAACACATATTATAAAATAATTAATAAATTCTTACCAGTGAAGCGATAGATTAATTCTTTTTAAAAAACAAGAGCAAAAAAAAAAATAAAAAAAATACGGGTTCAAACCTGTTTTGGTTCATAGGCAAGTCAAAGCATGTGGTTTTGTTGGGACTTAATTGGACTTAATGTAGGGTTACATTTTTAGCATCACCCTCAGACATAATACTTCCACTCTATTAATTTCTTTTTATTCTATGGTGGTTAGTAAATAAATCTTCAGTTAATTTTTACAATTTATATATTTTACAAGAACGTTTTTGTTTGCATTATCTTTAGTAATTCTACCCCTTATGTTACAGTATATTATTAAAGCTAAAATAATATTTATGTACTCTTTTGATTTTAATTAAAATTTTCTTATGTAATAATTTAATAATTTTTGTCAGCAAAATATTTTTTATCTACTTATGTGTTCTTGTTTTCTTTTTAAGTCTTTTTTTTTTTTTTTTTTTTTTTTTTTTTTTGTATTAGTCTGATTGTGTGTATACAGAATAACATGATCTTTTTTTGTGTGTGATTACCATCAATTTATGGTGAAAATGTGAAAAAAGCATATATATATATACATACATTTTGTTACATGATATTATTTACTGTACTCTATTACATTATATTCCATTGTTAGTTTTTTAATGTAAAGATATAACATTGTTGTGAGTGCATATGCAAAGTCACATCATTACTGTAATATATTTGGAATAAACTGTAAAACACTGAATGGTCTTAAGATTAGTTTGCATTGAATGACATTGAATTAAAAATAAAGTGAGATTGCATATTTGTTGATTTATTTATTTCTCTTTACTGCAATAAAATTATTAAAAATATTTATTCATAAGTTGATTGAAAAACTTTATGAAAGCTTATTTTTCTTGTGTGCATTATGTTTTTATTATTATTACTGATTTAGCCTAATTTATAACTTTTTATCAAACAGCTATTTTTTAAAAAATCTATATACTGGCTTAAGGCTGTCATTAAATTTGTCCTTATTTTAATCACTATGCTTGCCACAGCACAACTTTTTACAATGAGTTCTGTGAAAATTTAAATTTTTTGTCCAGTTATGGCAGAAAAAGTTTTATAAACTTCATTCAACAATTTTTCAATTTAGGTTTGCTTCAATTTGATAGCTATGCTAAAGGATAAAAAAAAAAAATAAAGGTTAAAACAAAGACTGTACTACAAAAATTGTAATGTTGACACCAGCATATTAGCAGCATCTTTGAATTCAAAAATTGAATGTTATCAAATTTGTGTAATCCAGTGATCCAATGTTTCATAGTTGCAACAAATAGGTGGTCTGTGAAAGCTCATTTTTAACTATAAAAAATATACTACTAAATATAAACTTAAATACAAATAATTTAACCAAATATGATATTCTATGTCTATTTTACATTCTATTTACTTAAAAAAACATAAGTTGCCAAAATACTGAGTGGAGTTATTATGTATTATTGCATATTTATTTATATACATGATATTTTTATTATGTATATAAGCACAGAATATACAAAATTGAATGTATTAGATTTTTATATGTGTTTGTGTGTGCAAGTGTACAAAAATTTTTCTCTTTTTTTTTTTTTTTTTTTTTTTTTTAAACAGGATTTTTTTTTTTTTTTTTTTTTTTTTTTTTTTTTGTCAATTGTAGGTTATTTTTTCCATGACAAATGTCAACTTTAATTATCATTGATTATAATTTTATTTTTTAAAGGATTTCAATAACAAATTGTAGAAATTAGTTACAAAAATGCTATATGATTCTAGATCTTTATGGCACAAACGTAAAAATGTGAGGCTGTGCATTATACATAATTCTGCATTTTAAGCAACGCAATTTTAAGTTATCATTAAACATACCTTGTAAACATGAGCAAATATGTATATAACATATCAAAATACATTAGAGTATTTTTGTATATTATTCCTTGGGACCAAAAGTTGTGCAGATTATAAATTTCTGCATAACATAAATTATTTCACACATTGTTAAATTAATTTTATAAATATAATCAAAATGCCCAGGTCAAATCATTTATGATATTACTCATTTTAAAACATATTTAATATAATAATAGCAATTTTTTTATTAAAAAACTTTGAGTTAATGCGATGAAATAACCTATCAAATTTAGACCTCTTTTGAGAGCAATAGTTTTCTTTACAATGTAGAATGCAAGTGCTTCTTAACTGCAAAATTGCATCTGAGAAGTTGTGCATTCTATAGTAAACTGCATTACAAAGAATTGTATTTTAAAGATCTTTCACTACCAAATTTATATAAAAATTTTAGTTTGAATTACAAAAATTAAATAGAAATGTTCAATTTTATAAAACTTAATAATGACCATTTCATGTAATAGAATTTCTTTCAACTGTCTTTAGCCTAAAATGTGTTTTTTCCCCCAGGGTATTTTATACTGCCTGTACTGTTTACATCCACTCTATTTGTGAAAAAATCTCTGTGGATCTGAAATCTTTTGCCTTTTTTATACTTTTGAGCATCTGTTTTTCTGATTTTCAAGTATTTTATTGCTATTTTTGTACTGTATTCTTACCTACATTTGAAAATTACTGTATCATAAAGTGCACCATAAAAACTTTTACTGGACCAATTATAGTATTAATCTGACTTTTCATATTTTTTACAGTTATATTAATGTTTATATAATATTTGAAAATTAAGTGTTTTGTGAAGTTTTTCATTTTAAAAATTTTTAAGTATCAGACAATGTTTATGCTTTCTACACTTATAATAATTTTCACATTTTTTATAATACATGCATTAAAGGCCCTTTTAATGAAGACATCTTTGTTGTCAACAAATTGTGCATATAATTTGAGAAATTATACAAATATCTAAAATACGTTTGAAATCTTGTCAAATTTCCAAATTTAACCTCTTTTTTTTTTTCTTGTTGTATTTATAATTTTATAGGTGTAGCCACACTCCTCTATCCTACCAGAAAAAATAAAAAAGCTCTGGATACATGAAACTTTTTAATTGAGATTGTAATAGATAACACAATGCTTTTTATAATAACTATATATTAATTAACATGAAATTGATTTATATTACTTCTTTTCATATTTTCTCTAATAACATGCAGTGATCAGTCTTTTCATGTTTCTTCTAATTTTATTTCTAATAAATAAATTAGATTTTTAAATTAAGATAGTAATAATTGGAATTTTTTTTTTATAATACTTTATATTATTTGACCTGTGTGAATTGATCTCATCATAATTTTACTAATTATCAATGTATATATTAAGTTGTATGCAACAATCCACCTTTAATTTTTTTTAATTATTATTATTACTAATATGTACATTAAGACAGTAACTGTCAACGACTTATTGTGATTTATTTGAAATAAAATTTTTCAGGCTATCAATGTGACAAGTGTCAAAGGGTTTTAACATCCATAGAAGCTTTATTGAGGCACAAGAAAACTCACCGGAGTGAAGATCCTTATAGGCGTTTCAAGTGTAATCTTTGTCCGTATTCTACAAACATTAGAACTAGCATGAAATATCATTCATTTGTGCATTCTGGTGAACGGCCTCACAAGTGTGAAGTATGTGGTCGTGGTTTTACACAATTGCATGTTTTGAAGAGCCACATGCTCATACATACTGGAGAGAAGCCTCATGCATGTAATGTGTGCAATATGTCTTTCAGGCATGCAAACAAGCTTAAAGTACACATGCACAAACATTTGCAACTGTATCCATACATGTGTAAATATTGTGGCAAATTGTTTGTTGAAAGTCGGCATTTGGCTACTCATGAATTTTTACATGAGACATCTGAGATGAGTCATACTGCATAATTTCTCTTGATTATCAGTTTATAAAACTTATTAGTATTTTTTGGAAAGGTTTTTGTGATAAATACTTGCAAATTGGTTATTTTTACCTATCACAATAAGTTTTTAAAAATTATTTTCTTGAAATAAAATTATAGGAAATTTCACTTTGAATATTCTTGTATGTTTATCATTTTAAAAATATGTGTACAGGGTGTTCCAAAAAGATTAAAATGTGCTTTAATTTTTTACTTGTTAGTGATATATAGGCAATGTAAATTGCAAAAGTGTTTAAAAAATAAGATCAGAATTAAGATTATGTTGATGAAATAATCTGATCATTAATTTTTAAAAGTTACAATTTAAAATTTTTACACAGTTTCTGGTTCTTGTGAGTTGTATTTAGAAAAAATTTCAACATTTTTCTACAAGTAAAGCCCTAAAAATTCCATACTTCTACTACAAAAACTCATCAAGCTATAATACATTGTTGAATTTTATGAAGTTTTATGGGTATTAGGCAGACTTTTTTTAATGTTAGAAATCTCATAATTATTAATTTCAAAATATCACAACTCGATGAATTTTTTGTCTTAGCAGAATGGAACTTTTATTGTCAGAGCATGGAGAATATTTTTAAATATAACTTATAGGATCCAGGTACTGTATAAAAAATTAAAAGGTGTAATTTTTTGAAAATTAATGGCAGGGTTATTTCATCAATATACAGTATAATCTTAATTCCTACATTATTTTGAACATTTTTGCAATTTATATTGCCTATATATCCCTAACATATAAAAATTAAAGTGGGTTGCAATCTGTTTGGGACATTCTGTATACTTACAAATAAACACATTTGTATCTATTTCTATAGAATATCTATCTCTAATAGAGATTAACTTTATTATCATAAAAGTTAGTAGAATGCTTAAAGTTTTATGTTTCTGATATAGACATGTATAGTACATTTTGTTTTAAGCATATTTTATTTTTATTTATATTGTAAGTTTTTTTTATTATATATATATTGACTGAAGATCTCTCTTTTTTATATTAAAAAAAAATATTTTGTATTTTCTTTTTTTTTTTTTTTTTTTTTTTTTTCATTTTTTAAAATCTTTATTTAAAAAAAAGGGATATAAAAAAGCAATTTAAGCAGAGCTGGGGAGGAAAAGCATGTTTTATACAATTAATTTATCTGTTAATTTTTTTCTCCATACAATATGGCATGCATGAAAATTTTAACTATTGTCAAAGTTTAAAATGGTGAATCATTAATTGTGTAGCAAACAAATAGTATTTTTTTTTTTTTTTTTCATGTTCTGTAGTTTGGCAAATGAATGTTATTTTAAGTTAAAATTTTTATCACCTTTTTAATATTTCATTTTTATGCTTTTTAAGTAGTTAAACCTGTATGTTAAAGAATTGTACTTTTTTCGCAATTGTTTCTGTTTAAATTTATTATATACATCATTCTTCAATTATAAATTTTTGCTAACGCTTATGCATTTGTACATTTTGTATTTCATTACAATAATTCAGCATTAATAAATTATGTGTAAATTAAGTCGTAAGTTTAAAAAAATGAATATTTTATGTATATTTATATTATGTGAGTTGCATAAAATAAAGTTATGTGATTAAAAATATCTTTGTTCACTCTGTTTATTTTTTATTCAAACAAAAGGATTTAGTGATATATATTTTTTGGTATGATGTGCAAATTGATTAAGTAATAAATTTTAGTATTTAATGGTTACACTTTATTAATCATAATTAGCTATATTGCTTAGAATTAAAACAGCCACAATTCAAACCTTGTGTAGTTTTTTCATTTTAGCATAGCTATAAGTTGTAATAAGTTATAAATTATTACTTATAACTTCACAATAGTTTGTTAAAGCTATATTTATAAAATAAAACCGTTTAATATTTTTATTATTGTGGTTTTAAATGATATACAATAAAGATGCTGCATTTTAATATAATTCTTGTTACTATTTTTTTTAAAGTGTACATAATAGCATATTTTGCAATGATTTAAATTTATAATTTAGCTTTTAAGAAGAATGTCTCATTTAATTTTTTTACACTTTGTATTTATATGCATTAAGGATCTTAATTAATATACTGATTAAATTAAACATTTATTTTGAACTTTAGTTTAATATTAGTTTCACAATAGAAATTTAATCTTTGCATTGTTGAAAATGTTTTTTCTAAGAAATCAAGTAAACCTTATGAGCTACTCAGATTGACATTATAGGTTACCTCATTAATAATTGATACCCTTCCAATAGTTGATCATTTTTTAACCCTTTATTTTACAAATTTTTATATTTTTATGAAAAAACATTATTTGAAATCTATATATCAGTCTAATAATGAAAAAAAAAATTAAAATTTTTATTTAAAATTTATGATATGTGACATATATACACAATTAGCTTTTAAAAATATTGTATTGCTATATTTTGCAATTGATTTTATCTGCTTAATGCTCTGCATCTCTTTTTACATTAATATTTTTAAGTATTCGGTAAAAAATAACGAAAGTAAATCTTATCTTAATAGCTTGATCAAAATTTCTTTCATTTAGAAGGAACAAATTCTAATTTTTTGTCAAGTGCAATCATCTGACATGGGCAAATTAAGTATTATTCCATTCTCGGGATTGTTCCTGATCAGGAACAACAATCATATTAGTCAAATTCATTGCCCATTATGAAAATTATGCTATTTTTGGATATATGCCATATATGACACATGGTGCAATAAAGGTTTAAATATTGCATCATTTAACGCAGAAATGAGTTTTATACTTTACACTACTGGACATAATCTGTTTTCTTTGATGTTAGTGCTTCTGTTGTCACATTATTGAGAGTAGTCATTTTATGAAATATTTTTATTAGAAAGTGTAAATATTTAGTTTTTGATTAGTTGGAAACGAGCACAGTAAGTTAAAATAATCCACTTTCAACTAGCTTTAATATTTTCATAAGAATTATTATTAACCAGAGCCCAAGGATGATATTTTAAGGATCAATTTTTATTGCCTGATCAACCTCTGGGAAAATGACAATTAAAAATCTATTTAATCATAATTTTGTCGCAATATAATGTTAGCAAACTTCAGGTTTGCCCATTATGGGAAATTTTTTAACGGTTTTAGCAAACATGTTAATTTATTTCTAAAATATAAAAGGAAGGAATTATCAGGGCTGCAGAGTCAGAGTAAGGCTCATTTTTGAGCAAAACAGTCGGAGTTTCTAAAAAACAAGCCAACTCCAATTCGATTTTTTTTGTTAGGCAGTTTGAAGTGAAATTAAACTAGTTATATATTATCCATAAGAGGAATTATTATTTTTATTTTTTGAATTATATTGAGCTGCCCAAGTTAAAGATTCCCAATGTAGTGTCCGATGTACTGACTAGATGAAAACCATTTTTAATTTAAAACTCTAGTAGATCCCAAATTATTTCCAAACTAGAAAAAATTTCCTTTTTATTATTTTTTGCAACTTTCCATCGACATTGTTCTGCTCTGGTACATGCGAATTAACATCGAAATGATAAAGATTTCCCCTTTTCAAATCCATGGATCCTAAGTAGTAAAATTTCTGCTTTGCTTTCTTCTTTATATTTAAATAACTGGATTTTTCAGGTATGTGAGATGTGGAATTGAAAAATTATTAAAGCAGAATATATATATTTTTTTCTTTTATTTCTTCTAATGGCTAAATTAGTACCAAAATAGTGAAATATTCACTTTATTTTTTTTGTGTGTGTGTTCCCCCATATTTTTAAGTTCCCTCATAATTTTAAGTTTTTAAATGACCCATTAACATTTGTCAAAGATGAAGTCATTAAAATTTTAGGAGATGGAATTAGCCTTTATCTTTACCGACTTCGCAGCCCTGGGAAATGTAATAAAAAATCTGTTAACACAGACTTTATTTGATCTACTATTGGCTAGATCACTCTATATGTTACAGATACTATAATTGCATGCTTAACCCCATTTTGTATGACATAGAAAGAAAAGATGTGTTTTCAAATATTTATATTATTGTATACATAAGGTTCATTTTGTAAGCATGAATTTTAATTTGAAATTATGCCTCTGTAGCTTCTTTGAGTTAATGTTGATAGTTGTGAGTTATAGTCAAAGTGCTACATTGTTTTAGGCAGACATGTCCTCAAGTTATTTTTATTATTTATCTGAGACTTTAAGTTTGGAAATCGCAATTCATGAGCATTATTCAATTATCTGAACATAAGCATGCAACTCTATTGTAAAATTGAAAATTGAATTGTATTATTTTTATTTACTAAATAAAACTATAGGCTGATTTCAGCATAATTTAACAGTTTATATGTAAAATTTACAGAAATGATAAATGAATGTTTTTCAAACTTTATGACTTGAAATATTTGGTGTTAACATAAACTTTGGCTTTACATATTTATGTAATAACCTTTTTAACACAAATTTCCTTAAATAATAATTGAGAAATGAATTTATTGATTCCAGCTTGGAATCTATTTTAAATACAACAAAAAGCAAACCTCTTAAAAGCAAATGGATTTTTGATGTTCTCTTACTTCTACCAATTGAATAATTTTTTTAATTGTGATTTAGCTCTTTCACCTCAAAAAGGTGATGTGATGTGATGGGTTGTCTTTGCTAGATAGGCTATCCAGTTTGAACAAATCATCATCATTATTAAAAGTCATGATTAAATTGATTTATGGTTGCTTCATAAAATGCCATTTAAATGCAAAAGGTTAACAGTATTAAATATAATTATAATCATAATAAAAAAAGAATAAAAAATTTAATTTTATTTAAATTTTGTTTCAGATATACTTGGTTTCTATGAAAATGATTTGAGTAATGGTCCTTCCTATAGTGGCTTAAGATCTACTAGAAGCAAGAACAATACCAGAAGTTTTGCATGTTTAGAATGCAATTACAGTACAACAAGGATGGATAATTTAAGAAGACATGAATTGGTACATTCTGGTGATAGACCATTTAAATGTTGTTATTGTAGTAAAAGCTTTACGCAAAAATCACACTTGAAAAAACATTCCCAAACACACTTTCATTAGTTTGTTACATCCAGTTATTATCTTTTTCTAACACCCACCCCCCTTCTATCGATTTTTTCTTTTCTTACACTTTATGATTTTAAAAATGAATTATTCTACTGATTTGTAGCTAAATTTTTACTTTAAAAAAATTATGTAAGTTTTATTTTATACTGTGTGTATATGTTTATGTTATTTCATGGCATTAGTGCTCTTCTTAACTGTCTTGTGCAGTTGTATTCTTTGGTTTACTTTTTTCTTTTAAACTTTGTTTTAAAATTTAATCAATATTTTTGGCTGAGAAAGTCAAAATCTGAAGAAAAATTTCAAATCTTGTTTGATGAGTTTAAATGTATTGCTCAAAAACTGATCAACATCATAATTTCAACAAAATATTCCCTTTTAGTACGTAAAATTTAATTAATATTTTAAAATAAAATCTTAGAAGTACAAATTTGTTGCAGTTTGTGAACAACAAAATATATATATTCTAAATTGTTAGACATATTGTATTTAAAATTGGTTTTAAGTTAATTTTAACAGAACTTAAGGTTACAACAACAACATTACACTTAAAAAGTGAGTGGATAAAACAATAGCAGGTTACTGTTTATTTGGCATTAATCTTAATGTAAAAAAATAGAACTTAATTAGCTTTTGTTTAAAGTGAATGGAGATTTATATTTCAGAAAATGGATTGCCCCTCCCCCCCCCCCCCCACATACACACTGCAATAATTACTAAACTTTTTCCTAAATATTATTTCTGTGTTCTATATTTTAATATTTTCTTTAAAATTTAATTAACAAATATATTTTACTAAACAGATTTGTTGTAGCTTCAACTGATTTAAAAATTATTTGTTTCATGAATTTCAGATGCTAATTATTAACAGATAATGATAGCATACAAATGCTTTTACAAATATCAAATCTATAAATATTGCATTAGCTGGATTAAAAAAAAAAGAAATCTAGTCAAATGTTTCTTAAAATATTTGGATGTTGTATTTTACCATGAAAGCTTTTTTCTTACTGCATTTCAACACATGTTTTGTTCTCATTAAATGCAAAATTGTAATATTTTGGTTCCAAATCTGTTTGTTTAAAATTCCTTGTCATATTTGTGCTTTTATTTGCAAAGCACAATAATGTCAATGCAATGTAATAATAAAAGGCTTATAATGTTTAATTTGTATTTATTCATTTATTATATAAAAGTTTAAATATATTTTGCCATTTTACAAGATACTGTAATACAGTGTTTCTTATGTTATTAATTTAACACAATTATTATAATTACAAATAAATAAAATCATGACTTTTATTTAGAATTAATTAATTCAAACTTTATGAATTTAAAATATTTCTATTTGGTGTTTACATACACTGTGAATCTACATATTAATGTAATAACTGTTTTTAACACAAATATCATAAATATTAGTTGAAAAAATGTATTTACTGATTGCAGCTATTTAGTTTTATTTAGAATTAGATAATTTTGTAAGTTGTAATTTCCTAAGTGAGTGAAAAGGTTCTTTGCCAGAACTTGATCCATTGGCCTTTGCCTTAAACTACCAACGTTCTACCAGCTGAGCTATCCTAAACAAATCTGGCAGACACAATTAACTCAGGCGGCTTTTTGATTATGGCATCTAGTCTGTTATGTGAAACAGCTCAAAGAATAAATTGCACACAACAGAAAAGTTGGATATATAATTACACTTAAATTACTGGAAAATTACAACTCATAGCGTGTTTCTTAGCTTTTGGGATACTAACATATTTTGATGATATAAAAAGTCTGAAAGAAAAGTTACGATGATGTGAAACAAACGTTGCAAAAAAAAAAAAAAAGTACTAGCATTGTAGGTCTCTATCTGTTCTTGACCTAACTATAAATGACATCTCTAGAAATTTCTTGAGAGAAGGAGAATCAGCCAAAAATGAAAGAGAAAATGAGTGTCTATCAAGTACCAAACACCAAACATTACTTTATAGGCTTTATATTGAACATTGAAACTCTTAAAAAATATATTTATACCAGCATGACAATGTATCAGAAACATTTTATACAATGCATATTTAAGATTTTTTTTTGGGGGGGGGGTGGGGGGGATTGTTAACTTTACTGCAGGAAAAATTTTTAAAAAACAGATTTAAAAAAAAAAAAGAAAAAAAATGTTCCATTAATCAAAAATGTCAATAAGATTTCTTTTAAAACTGGTCAAGTAATTTTTTTGTAATATTGAAAAATTGTAGGATAAATTTAAATTTTTTTATATGACTTACCTAAACATTAGCTATTGTGAAGATGCACCAGCAGTGTGAATGGATTTTAAAACTGAGGTATTCAAAATGCCAAATGTAATTAAAAGATGCAAATAAAATTGTACTTAAATAAGCATACAGGAACTTTTAACAAAAAAGTGTATGTTGAAAATACACAATAAAGATAGTACCTGGTGTTCACTGGCAGACAAATTTAAAAATCCAGTTTTTAATTTTTTATACATACATTAAAAAACAAAAAAGATTGAAATTGTGAAAATTCTCAAGCTTTGGTGAATTTATACGATGCGAGATGTCCTTAACATAGTTCTTTTTTTTCGGGGGGGGGGGGGGGGGAATGTCTGTTATCTTCATATACTGGTTAGAAAGCACTCAGGTAACTGAACACACAACTGCTATATATAATATAAATGTACTCTATGTCTCTTTATAAATTAAACAAGGAACATCAAAAAAGTTCTTTAATGAGGAAAAAAAAGAACTTAGTTAAGTCAATACAGGCAACAATACTTGTAGTGTGGAGAATTTAGAAAAACATTTTCCAGAATGAAAGGTTACCTTAGCTTCAGAAGTTAACTGAACACTAATTATGATTTAGTGGAATGAAATGTGAAAAAATTTCTACATTGTCTCTGTGTTTGAATGATACATCACAATCCATTAATTGTTTAGTTATCTATGTCTCTTGTGTCAAAAATATTTTCCTCTTTTGGGGTCTCATGTCTGAATGATTCTAAAATTTAACTATCTTATAAAGTGCACAGTAAATAAGGAAAATTAAGGGAGTATGAAACATCTGCAGTAATGCTTAAAATAAGCTTTATTTTTAATTTCCAACTTTTCCATCAGATGAAAATGGAATAAACATTGAACTATACGCTTTGCTATAAATGTTTTTAGTTTCAAGCACTTATAAGTTTGTGGATTAAAAAAACTAGGTTACAATATCAAAAGTAACTACTGAGATTTTTAATGTAAATTTTCATTATCATTCTTTGTTGCTAACTTAATTGTTTTTTATATTTTGTATGCTGAACGATGTGCCTTTTATAATTGAGTAGTTAAGTTAAATCTAAAAGTCACATGATTATTCTAGAAACCTCTTTTTTTTTTTAAATGTTGTGCTAAGCGAGGAATGGAAAGTGTTTCATCTTTGACAAATTGATATCTCTATCGAGATAATTATGTTTAATTACATACAATATTTTGGTATTTTATATTTATTTCACTATATATTGTTTTGGAAATGAATAGTTTAACTAATGAAATTTATTTTGAGAGTTAAAACTAGTCGTTCGGGGCCACCGTAATACTTACCCATCATAAATATGCATAATATAATATATGAAAATAAAGCATGTAAAAACTATTTATACAATGCATTGCAATTCCAAAACAAAATGTAAACATTGTTAATATACATAGTAATGCTCTTTTAATGAATTGTTGATGAACCAATTTCGACAATTATTATAAAATTATTATAAATTTTTTAAAAATTTAAACTCATATACATTAACAGGACCTTCACCTTCACTGTGTAGCACTTTGCTACTTGTTTCCAATTACTTGAGGACTCAAGTGGTTAAATTATTTTTTGTAACATTGATATGACTTTTTTTTAAATTCGTAAATTGTCTTGGGTCCTGAAATTCTTATCAATAGACCTGCATATCAATTATTATTAAATGTAATCTATTAAATCATAGACCATGAAGAGGCTGCATGGACAATCATCTCATCAAGTTCACGGATGAAAATCTGGGATTAGTTGAATCTCAATTTGTGTATAAAAATGCAATTGGTCTCGCCAAGTTATATGTTGCCTAAAAAAACCTGATTTTAATGGCTGACAAGCACAATAGAAAACCTACAAGTCAACTGTTAAAATCGGGTTTTTAGGCATTTTTTACCATGGTTTAGGTGATATGACTTATCAGATTGATTACGTTTTAATCTCTGAATTGAAATTTAATTAATCCCAGACAGGGCCGCTGAGAGGGGGGGGGGCGCACAGGGGGCAACTGCCCAGGGGCCCGGGACCAAAAGAAGGCCTGCTTTCGAATGGAAAAATTACAGGAATTTCATAATGTTCCAAATCTTAATTTGGTCATACTTTTTTTCCTTTACCAGCTGAAAAACATTTCCCAGTGTAAATCTGTCATTTTTTTTTTCTATTTTCAAAACGATTACAAGATTTCCTATACTACGTATGATGGGTAAGTAATCAAAAACCATGTCATAAACATTATGGTTGTTAAGTTGATAAAACGTAAAATTTCAGAATACCCTGAAGTAAATCATTTTATGGCAAAATTCAATCAAAGTTTAACAATCACCTCTTAAATTAAACCTGTTTTTAAATCTGAACCTGATTCAGTTAGGGGGATAACCTGACCCTATCTCCTTTGAAGGACCTGATTCAAATAAAAGACAATAAACATTATATTCTTAAGTTAAAATATATATATATCACTGATTCCATTATACACTGATTCAAATAAGCGGCGGGTGTTTGTACTTTTTCTTGTAGGGGCCTGTAATTTTTGCCTGCCCAGGGGCCCGTGAAACCTGTCATCGGCCCTGATCCTAGGTATTCATCCGTGAACTCTATGAGGTGATTTTATGTGCTGCCGCCACCCAGTGTACCATCCCATGCTGTTTAAACAGTTGTCCTATTTCCCCCCCAGCTATCACCTGAAACACCCTTATGCATAAGGTACGACATTATGGGAAATTTGGGCGACAAGGCAAATATAATGCTACTAATATTGTAAATATTTATAGTCTAGTAAAGTGAATATGTATGAAAAGTTTTTATTTAAATAATGTAATTTTAATTTGTCTATCATAATGTTTGGTTAACAGACATTTATTTATGCTTCAACAACATTATGGTCACTTATGCCATGAAGTCTGAGTTTGAATTCTTTGTATGGTATGTTTCAATAAAGAGGATATTTGCAATCTATTATACATTTTTTTTTAAATTCTATTTTTTTTTATTAACCTTAAACTTTAACCTACTTTCACATTATTACTTTATCATCCTAAGAAAATCTATTGCCTTTTTTTTTCAAATATTTCTCTTTTTTTTTTAAGAATTTTAAAATTTTGTGCGAAATTTTAAAAAATCTTGTCTATTTCCGCAGATGTCTGTCATTTTATTTTTGTATTACTGTTTTTAAAGTTCATGAAGTTTTATAAAAACTAAAATTGATGTCTTCCTTCCAATGCAAATTGTACTGTCGCCATCTACCGGAAGATTCAAAATTTACAGCATTGAATAAGTTTTAGTGTCGCCATCTGTTGTGTGATTCATAATTTATAGTATTAATTGAAATGCCAACCTGATATGTAATATTTCTTGAAATTGGTGCAGTTTCGAACTGTTGTATTTGAAAACGTTTCGACACAGTATGTTGTTTTGTCTCAGAAAATATAAACATAAAACATCTTCTATAAATATGCAGATTGAGAAACATAATTTCTTTGAATTACATAAAATTTACAATTTTGTAGATTAATCCTTATTTTTCAGGAATTTATTTTATTTCTGTATAGCGATCGCATTGTCATGCAAAGCTTTAAAAAATATTGAAAATTATTTTCTTTATTTCTAAGGTAAATTAAAAGTTGTATAGATGAGTTGCTGGAAATAATTTATTTGAATTTCTAAGGTAAACTAAAAATTGTATAATTTTTACGTATTTTTAATTCTTCTATCTGAATTTTTTACACAAATAAGCAAAACTTTTTTTTGTGTGTGTAGTGGAGAAAAAAGGGAGAGGGAAAGCGAAGAACTTTTTTTAAGCAGCTAAATTAAATTTGTGAACAACCTAAATTTATTTTTAAATATCTTGAAAATTTTAATAACAATCTAATCTGGAGAATAATTTTACATGTAAATATTAATAAATTTAATAAATGAACCCACAAAATTAAACCTAAACAATGTTTCATTTAACATATATATTCACTCCATTTTTGTGTTTTTCAGAAAATTATCCACCGGAAAGTCGTTTTGTACGAAGAAAAAGTTTTATGAGCCATTTCTCCTATTTTAGTTAGTAGTTTTATTAATTTTGAAGTTTTTTTTTTTAATGCGTATAGCAGGGTCGTTGTGAAAAAACGAAAGATTTTTAAAGATAATGTTTAAGGCACCCCCTTCTACTTGTACAATCTTATTACCACCCACAATTATATAGCCTCAGCTTAGCCCTATTTTTTCACTTATTTGATAGCCGCAATTCTCAGAAATTCTTTATTTTAAATTTATCGAAAATAATTAAAATACGGTTTTTAAAATGATGTCATGATAATTACTTTGAACGATTTATAACTCTCATAATATTTTAAAAGTTCTTAAAAATCCAACTTTTTTTTTTTTTTTTTTTTTTTTTTTTTTTATGACTACTTGAGCTTCATCTCAAAATTCCTGAATCATCGTACCACTGTAAATACTGTTTTTCCTTGTTACATATTTGAAAGGGTTTTTTTTCTTACTGATATGAGGTATTTTCACAAAATTTTAACTTTCAGGAATAAAAATCTGATGAATTTAAACTTTATAAAATAACATTTTAAACTTGTGGACAAATGCTTTAATGATTGAAAAAAAAAAAAAAAAAAAAAAAAAAAAATAGTCAACAGCAACGATTTTTTTTTTCTTTTTTTAACTATATACTTATATAACATTCATTAAATTAAACTTGCGTGTTTAATTTTCCTTATTATTTTCTTCAACATTTTTGCTTATAATGAATTTGCATAGTATCCATAGAACATTTAAATAAGAAATAATAACATTTTAGTGTTTTTAGTACAAAATTTCCATGTAACATTGTCTGAAAGAGATGTTAAGGAAAAGACCGCAAGGATTGGACGACAAAGAAAATTAACACTTATTTTTAGATAAATCATGTTAAAACTAAGCGATAGCCACAATGTTAATTGATTTTCAGCAACTAATATTTATTTGGATTTTTTTTTTTTTTTTTAAGTTATTTTGGAAAGTACAGAAATAAATCAAGGAGACGGTAATGCTATACCAATAAAGCCACAATGCTTTAAATTAATATTTAAATATCGATTTAAATTTTGTAGTAAATTTCCTGCCAAAGTGTTACAACTATTTTTTCTCTAACATGCTCTAACATAACATTTTTTTTTTTCTCTAGCTTGCGAAAAAAGTTGAAAATAAAATTCTGTAGCTGCAAGCTGGAGTGTTAATCTTGTATAATTTTAGCAATAACGATGGTAAGGAATCTAAAATCCAGGAACAGAATTAAAAATAATAATAACAAGTACCTTAAAAATGCGTACAGGCTACATATAAAACAGTAATCCTAGTTTCGTATAAAAAAAAAAAAAAAAAAAAAAAAAAAAAAAAAAAAAAAAAGTGGAATTATTTTTATTAAAAAAGTTTGATACTGACAGCTTAAAAAAAAAAAATAATAAAATCAGCATTAGGAACATGAAAAGGTAAGGAATTTCTTGGTATATTTTTGGAACCCCGTCTAAAACTGATTTTATCTCGTTAGTATCGTCATATAGTCATGCAGTGGAATGTTTTCCAATATAAGAAGAAGGAAGAAGAAAAAGAATATGTGTATTAAAATAAGAATTATTATTCTGGGACTTAGAAGTCAAAATTATGTGAGAATGCCTCATATGTGCAACGAAACACACACAATACAGCTCATATTCAAAATATTAGAATAATTGAGAAAAAGTAATAAGAAAAAATTATTTGTCATTTCTTTATTTTTTATACTAAGTAAATGCAATTAAATTTCTTATAAATTGAATCTGGAATGTTTAGATAAGATTTTAACATTTATAAAATATAAAATACAGCACAATAAATTAGGTATACAGCTTCCTTAAACACACCAGAATATTAGAATAAAATTTAGATTGGTTCAAAATATTAGAATATTTTATTTTACGCAACAATATTACCTTATGAATATGAAGTAAATGGTAGTTAATATTTTGTAGCATCCCCTTTAGCTTTCATAACAGCGTACAATCGATCTTGCATACTATATACAAGGTGTTTACAAACATTTCTATCAATATTAGCCCAAATAGACTTTATACGTGCCACTAACTCAGTTTTACTTGAAGGAGGATTTTCTTGAAGTTTTTTCTTCATTATACACCATAAGTTTTCGATGGGATTAAGATCTGGTGAATTTGGTGGCCAAGGAAGTACCTTAATGTTGCGTTGGCGGAACCAATTCTTATTTGACACCGAGGTATGCGGGGACGCTAAATCTTGTTGAAAGATGAAATCATCTTCAAATAAATCTTCTGATGATGGAATCATGTAATATTCTAAAATTTCTTGATATATCAGAGAGTTAACCTTTTCGTAGACGATGCATAACTTTCCAGGTCCTTCTGCACTCATACAACCCCAAACCATGACACTAGCAGCAAATTTTACGGAACGTTTAAGGCATTCTTTATCAAATGCTTCTTGCTTCATTCTCCAAACTCGAATACCTTGATTACCATATGAAACACAAAACATACTTTCATCACTAAATAATATATTTTTCCAATCTTCATTGCTCCATAAACGTCTTGATTTACACCAATTCAATCTTATACGCTTTTGTCTTGCAGTCATGAGAGGTTTTGTTTTCGGTACACGAGATTCAAATTTAAATTTATGGAGACGTCTTAATGTTGTCGATGTAGAAACTTGAATTCCTTCTTCTTTCCATTTTCGGTGCAAGAATCGCACACTTTTAAAACGGTTTTTCTTAACTATACGCTTCAGTTTCCTGTCATCTCTAGCAGATGTTTTTGGTTTTCGGCCACCATTTCGGCGATTATTTTGAAATTTTCCAATTTTTGAATATTGTGTTAGTATTTTACTAACGCTCGATTGCGAACAATGTAAATAGTTCGCTATAAAACATTGATTTTTACCGTGCCGATACAAATCAACCATACGAAGTTTAGTAGATTCAGGAATATCACTCACACGGCCCATTTTAAGACGAAAAAGAAACAAACTGCAAAAAAGAATACTGATTTTAAATAAAATAGTCTGAATTTAATCAATGATGCCACCAGTTAAGAATTGGTAATAATTAAAGGAGAATTAATGTGAAATATTCTAATATTTTGAACCACTTGAATAAATATTATAATATTTTGACTTTTCAAAATAATTTTTTTTTGCAATTAATCTTTTCAAAAATGATATTAAATTTAAGATAACAAGTAAGTTTAATCAACAATAAGTTCTTAATAAAAATATCGTTTGCATATTTTCATTAAAAGACATTAAATTACCAAACAATATTTTCAATTTCTAAAAAAAAGGTAATTATTCTAATATTTTAAATATGAGCTGTATACTAAAACTGACTAATCTAAAAAATTTTCGTTTTGAACAAGTCGTCTTATTTGGTACACCGCCTGCTATAATTGTATTGTATAATTTTTTTCCTGAGATCATGTCACACAGGTTTCGTTTTCACAGCATGTTTTACTGTACTTTATTGAACTTTATTGAACACTAGCGGCCCGCCCTCGCTTTGCTTCGGGTAGAGCCCAGTCCGTGCCACTACTGACACCGCAAATTGTTACTACCACTTCATCCCATTAAAAATTCAACTACTAAAAACATTACCCTCCTTTAAGGGAAGGTTGGATAAAAAGTAGCCTATATTTTAATCTAAGGTGTCAGATACCTCCATATAAAATTTCATAAAAATCGATCCATCCTTTCTTGAGTTATAAATGGTGTAACTAACACGACTTTGTTTTATGTATATAGATTATAGTAGTCCGCCCCGGCTTCTCACGGGTATTAAAGAAAATTTTCAAGTTATAAATTTTTACACACACACTCATAACCTAATAATTAAAATGCCGTCCGTCTCTGACATTGACTCCTCTCCCGTGCCCCATTGGCGCCTACTTCACATATTATGTTGCAGGCTAACCGAGCAGGACTGAATGGCTACCACGCGACTTTTTTCTAATAGTACTTAGATTTTTAAATTCGTGATATCTTTCGAACGGAATATCCGAATCGAATAAATCAAAAAGTTATTTAAAGGTATTAAAACAGTCTTGATTATAAAGTAATTTATTTTGATAAGGATTAATACCATGGTAAAATAAAGAGCTTTTACAGAGACGGCATTTTAATTATTTTTTTAAAATAAAAAAACACTTATTGTGACGTAACTATAACAGTTAGACATATGCTGTCGCGACATTTTTTGTAGATAATTATGTGTTCTGCAAAGTCATAGTACATTATTTTGTTCTATAATCAACAGTATTCGCAGCGCACGCGATGTAAGGATTTTATAAGGTCATTTTTCTACACCTTGGGTTACATTATTGCCATTTTAGCAAGGATACTTATTTTTAAAAAATATATATAATATAGTCTATGCTCACCAGAAATACTGTAGCTTTCCAACGATGAAAGAATTTTTCAAATCCGTCAAGTAGTTTCGGAGCCTATTCAATTCAAACAAACAATCAAATCTTTCCTCGTTATAATTTTATATTAATTAAATAAGTAATATTTATCACTGGGCTTAGTGAAAAGTCCGCATTTGAAATGGTAGAAACGTTACAATTTTAAATATTTGACCGCTCCCCCTGAAAAAAAAATCCTTCCGCCTCATATTTGATGCTCACTACTCTTTAAAATATTTACTATCTGTTATAACTTTTTTAAAAACTGCTAAACAATCGTTTTGTGATTTTTTTAAATTTTAATTAATTCGCGTTTCAGCATTTCTTTTCCTTTTTTAATAATTGCTAAATATAGTTTTAAAAATTATAACACACTTTTTTATATCAGGTCGGACTAAAAAGTAATTTTTTATTTTTATTTTTATTTTTATTTTTATTTTTTTTTGGGGGGGGGGGGGGTAGCATAGTTACGATTTTCTTTCATACGTGTTTCAGTGATTGTCATGTGTCTAGGGTGTCAGGTAACTTTTAATTTCTCAAATTGCTTTTGATCCGTTTATCCGGCGTTTTATTTTTATCCTTTTAAGCGGTGACTATAGCCTATGTTCACCGGAAATAGTGTAGCTTTCCAACGGTGAAAGAATTTTTTGAATCCGCCAAGTAGTTTCGGAGCCTATTCAATTCAAACAAACAATCAAATCTTTCCTCTTTAAAATATTAGTATAGATAGTATTCGCAGTGCAAGCGATGTAAGGATTTTTGGTACTTCTAGGTTACCCCGTCGACCAATTTCGCCAAATTATGCAAATCGCCAAACTAAAAGCCAAATTATACATGTTGACATAATTTTTATTTTAAATAACGAAAAAACAAATAATTAGTAGAATATTAATAAAAAGTCGAAACAAAAATTACTTAATGACATTTTAAACACGTGAATCGCATTTAATGTTATTGAATGTGACATTCACGATCATCCATTATTGGCATTTAATCTTATAGTTTGGCGATAATGTTTTGGTCGACGGGGTAACCTATAAGTACCGGATTTTTAAAGGTTATTTTTCTACATCTTGGGTTACATTATTGGCATTTTAATAAAGATCCTTCGGTACTTCTAGGTTATCCCGTCGACCAATTTCGCCAAATTATACAAATCGCCAAACTCATTGCCAAACTATACATATTGACATAATTTTAATTTTAAATAACAAAAGAAACAAATAATTAGTGGAATATTAATAAAAATACGAATAAAAAGTGAAAATAAAAATCACTTTATTGCATTTTAAAAACGTGTGTCGTATTTAATTTCACTGAATGTGACATTCACGATTATCCATTATTGGCATTTAATCTTCTAGTTTGGCGATAGATTTTCTGTCGACGGGATAACCTAGTAGTACCGATCCTTTTTTTTTAAATATAAAAGAGTCTATGTTCACCGGAAATAGTGTAGCTTTCCAACGGGGAAAGAATTTTTCAAATCCGTCAAGTACTTTCGGAGCCTATTCAATTCAAACAAACAATCAACTATTTCCTCTTTATAATATTGATAGATGTGACGTCATTATTTACAGATTTTTATTAGTTACATATATCCATGCCTCTTGTTCTTTTAACAAATACTTCAAAATTCCTATTTTATTTAAAGTGTGACGTCATATTTTTCCAAATCAAATATTTTATTAATAATTTAATTCTTTCTCGTTCACTTTACTTCTAATTATGTCGCCATTTTTCTCAGAGAATCTCTTATTAACTTAGCCGATATTCGTGTGTCTTATATAATAAAACACTTTTTTTTCCAAGTATGACGTCATCTTTATTTTCCTTTGAATTCTTTTTACTTTAATTTTTCACGTGGATACTGTTCAACTGAAAATTAATTGCCGGGGAGAAATTATTCCTCCAAATTTTGATTTTCTTGGCAACGGGAAAGAAAAATGGTTATTTTTTATCGGAAAAATTTTAATTGATTCTGTATGAAAAATAAGGAAATTTTGAATTATTAAGAAAAATATTTGAATAAATCAATTAAAAATTAGCCTATTTTCACCGGAAATAGCGTAGCTTTCCAACGGTGAAAGAATTTTTCAAATCCGTCAAATAGTTTCGGAGCCTATTCAATTCAAACAAACAAACAAACAATCAAATCTTTCCTCTTTATAATATTAGTATAGATTATACATAGAAATTGCATGATTGAAATGCCTCAGTTTTGGTTGTGGGGTAGTGTGAAGCGAAATAGATTCGTGTTATCAAATATAATGTATAAGATCACATCCTCTACATGCGACTCTGAGACAATGTTTTTTAACGTTTATCATCTTGCAGCATACTTGAATTCACAGTTAAATTTCTGCGTGACAATTTTGAGGCCATAATTAAACAGAGGCACATTATTAAAAAAAAATTCTGAAATTTACGGATATATTTTTCCTGAATTTCACAGAATAAGTCCTTTTTCATGACAAAAGGGCATTTTTCGTTAAAAATCGTAAAATTTTAGCATATTTCCTAAAAATAACGAAACGGGCGGAAACAACGGAAATACTCCGTTATTTGCCGCAAATTTATTTTGAATGTTTAACTGAAATGGTGCTGCACAAAAATGAAAAACCTTAACAAAAAAATCCTGGCCTTTTTTGTGTGTGTGAGATTTGTAATGTGACAGAATTGCAACTGTATTGCTTTTTATCATCGAGATTGAAGATTATTATATTTCTTACCAGCTTTATAACTAATTATAATGAAAAGTTATGGCTTTTTCCAACGGAGTTTTTTCTCAGTTTCTTCAAACGGAAGATCTACTAACGGAACGGAAAAAGTCTGGTAACTTTGCTACCAATAGTTTTACGAATTCACGCATTTATTTTTAACAGTGCACGCTTAGAGTGCTTAAAGAACATACGAAACGGATTTTTTTTTTAACTTTGCTACATTTTGTTTTTTTATATTTTCATTCAAGATGTCACTTTTCACAAAATTTGTATTAAAAACAAGATTTATTGTAATGCGTGTAAATAACGTGAAAACCAATAAATTATTATCTTAGCATTTGAATATTTTCATTGCAATTCTCTGCCATTTCTTATTTACCTTTTTAGCTAATTACTTTCCTTTTATGTAATTTAAATCTATTACCGTACATACACACTCAAAGAAAAATTCAGCAAAATTGTGTAGGTAGTCGAATATGTTCTAAAATTAAAATTTCCGTGGCATATCTGAGGGGTCAAATTGCATATACCCTCATCCTTGCCTTAATCTTCTTGTTTGACTTGGCGAGAAAAAGCCTTAGTGAATTTGGGTATTTATTTATTTATTTTACTTCATAAATGTTAAGCGTATCATTTGAATTGTGTGTATTTCAAATTTTATCGCATTTGGAGCAGTAGAATGCATTCTAGAATTCTGTGGAGTGTGAAACTGATTTTTCTTTAACCTTATATTTTAATGATGTTAGACTATTTCAAATATAATGAAATTGATAGACATTTACAAGATCCTTACTTTTGAATATAATACACCTACAATTTATCATCCAACAAAGTAATTCGGTTAGAGTGCTATCTAAGAGCTATTATAACTATATGTATGCTTTCAATTTCGGTTTGTATCTTTAAGTTTAAATAAATATTTGCATACTGCATGATGTCTATATATTTTACAGATCACATAGAGCTACATGAACAAGTGAAACAGCATTCACGTTATAACCTATGCTCATTGCATTATTTATTATATATTTTGTTGTATGCTTGTTTATTTATTGTGGGTAAGAAAAATGCGAATTTGTGGATTTTGTTATTTATCCGGCGCATCCTGCTTACGATGAAAAAAAAAAGTCCTGTTAATAAAGTTATTATACTAAAAACATCAAAACTCCGTGGTTGCCAGTGCCTTATTATTGCTGGGGGGCAAACTTCCACCACTGAAAGCGCATAAAAAAAATTGTGTCCTTTTTCTAGAACACAGATCTTTTGCATGAATAATGCAAAAATTTTTTATTCGTTCTTCTCAATCGAAGTTTTCTGCCGTGGATATCAAGCCTTGACTGCAATGGAGTTTTCTTGATTTTGATAGAGCAATTTATGCTCTTGCGCAATTCACATTTTTCTTATCCAATAAATAGTGTCAAGGGGCATAGGCTGTTTCACTTGTCCAGTATATGCAAATAAAAACCATTCGTGTTACTATTGGGGAATTTTATTATTTTTCATTTAATAACTGTCAACCACATCATTTGTATTATCTGTTTTCAAATTTTACCTCATTTGGAGCAATATGAGCTATCTGAATGGGCGACTCATTTCTGTCTAATTCTGTATATTGGGGAGGGGGGGGGGGAATTCCCCTCAGACCATAATGTAACGTAATTCTTCTGAGTTAATTTGTAAACGAACTATAAATACTATATACTTCATTTTCAATAGCGGCACGCTTTAGTAAACCTCAATTGCATGGTAATCCAAGTATATTAATGGGCGTTCAGAAAATAGACAGACAAGTCAAAATGATAAACACATTTGAACTCTATTGAAAAATGTTTTTTTAAGAAAGAAAAAACTTTATGTATAATTCATGTAGAAACTAGACCTATGGTGCCCTATTCCACTTGACCATGGACTTGTTTTAATGCATTACAATGCATTGTGGTAATGCAATGTGTCTCGGTCAAGTGGCCAGATTTGCGAGGAATAAGTAGAGTTTAGTATCAGGCTAACCCCTTGAGGAGGGGTTAGACCATTTTTGGACCACTTAATTTTAATTCTTAATGCCACATTGGCACCAGAATTTTTTAATAGAAAGTTTCATTTCATTAAGTACGTGAATAAAACTTTTACTTATTTTTTAACAAATTTGTATTAAATTTTGGTGTCATTCAATCATTTTAGCATTTTATAATTGAATGTACTGAAAGGGTTAAGAAGTGCTCATTCTATCGAATCTGAAGAATGAAAAGTTGATTGAAACATGGCCAAATCCGGAGGCGAACTTTGAACATGACATATGAAAAAAAACTACTTTCTGATCTAAAATATTTTTTTTTTTTTTTTTTTTTTTTTTTGTGAAGGGGGGGGGGGGGCGAGATTTTTTTATTTCTTAAATTTCTGTTGCATTAATCTGTAATTGCTGACGTACCAGTACTTATGAGTTGCAGTAAATCCTGAATATTTTCGAAATAAATATTGCATCGAATCTAAAGACTGTTTTTAATCGAATTTTAAAAACACGAACCGCATAGTTGAAACAATATCATTTTCCGATACTGCTTACAACATTTGGATATGTCTCATGATTTAATCTTGTCTTTCGTGACGGTCGTATTTGTTCTTTTTGGAAAATTAGACAAGTCCTTGGAAACATTTTACCACACACGTAGTTTATTTTCAATGTCAAAATGAGGTTTCTGCAGGAACTACGAAACTGAAACGAAGAAAGCGGCAAAAACGAAAAATATGGGGTAAGATAAAACGAGGTTTAGTCATTAAATTATTCAGACATTAAAATGCAATTAAAACAAAATCTTCTCTCATGCAATACCGTGTTCCATTCTTTCAACATCACTAATAGTTTAATTTTTTACACCCTTTTAACTTAACTTGGTTCGTGTATGTAATGATGCAATTTTAAAATCGATTTTTTTTCCCTCCATTGTTGATGTGCTAAATTTCTGAAATTATATACAATCGTATATCCACCCCACAATGACAATGTAATAGTTTAATATTTATTTAACTTATTTATCATATCAAACATTCAATTAATTTTAATTAAATTGATAGTAATTCAATTAAACAACGAAAAAGAAATTTAAAAGAAAACAAGAAAAAAAAATCATGCGTCATGCATAGATTATGAAGCACTTTCCAAATCGTTCAGAATAAGAAAACAAAACTGCACCGTTTAAAAAATTGAAATATTACGTCTCACTTCATCATATAGAATTATTGTATAATGCATTTCAAAACCGAAATTCAGCTGTTCTCATCTACAATCGGAAAATTATCTGAAAATTTTAGCAGTCCTGTATATGATATAGAGGTTTGTATCTATTAACAACATGCATTACAAAATTTAGACATATTTTAGTTGAAAATTCCCTTTCAGCAATTTCCTCTAATAAGGAGAATGGTATGCAAATACTTTTGTGCAGCCCTGTATGTGAGGTACAGAATTAATACATAAAGAGTAATATGCAAAAAACTAATTAAATTTTAAAACGTACTCTCCAGTAATACGCAAAGACAGTACTGTAACCGATTTATTTTGTGTGTCAGTAAATTAATAAAAAATCCTATGAATGCTCTGTTTAACGTGTACGTAGTGAAATTCAGTGATTCATATCAGTTTCAATACATTTGAAATAGCAAAATACTCTAAAATCAATTTTTCTCCAAATACCATTAATGTAACCGAATACTTTTGAGTACCCCTGTAAATGAACCTTTAATCGTACATGCTTTGGTGACCCTAAATAAGCTTTATCAATAGCATGGGCAGACGACCAGATAAAGATAAACCGAACGCTTAAGCACTTTTCAACTTTGTTGGAATGGATATTTTTATTTCAATAATGTTTTTATCAATTTCACTTCAATATTGAAAAGAAACAAGTTGGAAATTGGACGCCCCAAACAATGTTTCCCCGTATAGCATTATATAGTGGAATACTTTTGTGTGGCCCTGTAATTTAATAATAAAAATTCTTTGCATCACAGATTGTACAGAATGCATATTTCAGTATATATTTCATAGATTCATGCCAATTCTATTATGTTCGAATGAGTGTAACATCATAAAAAAATGCATTTGAAACTTTTTTCCCATTGACCATAATGTAATGGAATACCTTTGATTATCCTTGTAAATGATCTATGCATCCATGACTTTCATAACATTTGAAATGACTTGATAAAATTACGTAATAACTATATGTTTTTAATTTCAAATGATTAAAATGCAATTGAAATTTTTTTCCCCATTGACCATAATGTAACGGAATCCTTTTGATTGTCCCTGTAATTGATCTATGCATCCGATTTTCAGAACATTTGAAATGACTCGACAAAATTACGCAATAATTATATGTTTTAAATTTCAAACGATTAAAATGCATTTGAAACATTTTTCCCCATTGACCGTAATGTAACGGAATCCTTTTGATTGTCCCTGTAATTGATCTATGCATCCGATTTTCATAACATTTGAAATGACTCGACAAAATTACGCAATAATTATATGTTTTAAATTTCAAACGATTAAAATGCATTTGAAACTTTTTTCCTCATTGACCGTAATGTAACGGAATCATTTTGATTGTCCCTGTAATTGATCTATCCATCCGATTTTCATAAAATTTAAAATGGCTCGACAAAATTATGTTATAATTATGTATTTTAAATTTCAAACGATTCGGTTGGGTAGTTTTTGCGTTGTTATATGCGGACAGACAGACAGACAGACAGACGGACGGACTGAGCGACAACAATAAGTGCTACGTATTTACATAATTACGAACGCACCTAAAAATGATAAAATTGGGGTTTGTAGCAATGGATGAATTTACAACAATAAATTACTTCGCGCAGTATAATAGAAATAGACAAGAACAACATTTGTAGTACCAAAACATGTTAGTTTGCTGTAAACTAGTTTCAGCAGCCGTAAGCGTACCATCATCAGTGCAAAATATGATTGAATCAATATTATATCATATTGAAAAATATATTTTGCACTGATGACGGTACACTATGGCTACCGAAACTAGTTTGCAACAAATAAATGTGTTTTTTTTTTTTCTTTTTTTTTTTTTTTTTTTTTTACTTATAAAGAATGAGCTTATTTCAATAATCTAAATACACCCATCACCATTTATTTCACTTTAAAAATAAAGAAATAATAGAAATATTTAATACAAAATTGTTTTCACTAAAAATTTTTAATAATGAATTATTATATACATTCAATATTAAAGAGTAGATAGTAAAAATAAAAGTAAAAATAGTTTAAAAAAAAAAAGAACTTTTTGCTGAAAAGTAGAAAAGAATATATATTTTTTAATAAATAAAAAATATAGGTACTGAAACAAAAATCATAAAAGCGCGAGTCGCTGAAAACAGTATAATGAGAAAATTCAGCTATAATGAAAATATAAAAAAATCCTAAACATTCATTTTCTTCGTACTAGATACGTATTTTTATGGATTTTGCAGTTATTTCGAACAATCAAAGCACTAAATAATTTCATATTTTTATTTTACCCATCAACATGCACTTTTACATGCGAGTAGCTAAATTCGATGCCCTAGCAACCCTGTGGCTTGAAAAAAAAAATTATCATTGGCAGAATTGGAATTAAGCATTAGATTTTAAATCATAAAAGAATTTCGTAATTTTATTTAAATTTTGGATTTTTAAAACTTTATTTTATTATTTTTCATACATACATACATACATACATATATATATATAATTAAAACGAAATCACATGCGTGAAAATAAATATAAAAATAAAAGATAAAACGGTATTAAATGAAAACACAAATATAAAAAGTTATGTATCTATGTTAATTTTAGGAAATAACATTTGTGTGTTTGTTTGCAGCGGGATTATCCCGGCTTATCAAAAAGTACAGTAAAATCTTTTCAATTGAATGTTTAATTTTCAGTACATACCACTTTCATGCGTTGATAAAAATAATAATTTCATAATTTCGATGTAAAGTTTAATTAGAAAATGTATTTTTATTGAAATATGATGAAATATTCGCAAATAAGTTTGAATGAAAAATTCATTCAATTAAAAACATGTGTGTTTTAGAGAAGTGATGAAAGATTTACGCGTAAAGTTAAAGCAAGGTCGAACAGAATGACCGAAAGTTAAAAATATTTTCCACATTTAGAACGCAAAGTGTTAAAAAACTATCAGGAATGTAAAACTATTGTGCAATACCCAACTGCTTCTAGTTCTAATATGCGCTGAATATAAGTAGTGAAAAATACGTAGTGAAGTTTGCAGTAAAATGATATTCAATATCGGAGAAACATGATAGCATTTTATTTTTACCCATTTAAATTTCGCAATGCGTTTTGTTTGGTAAAAAATCGTTAGCATTTTTGTTTTAGAGTTATACTATATTCGATTACATATTTCCATAGCGCAACAGGAAATCGCAAAATTTTGTGAATTTGGAAAAAAAATTGATAAAATATAAAAAGTTTCGAGAACCTAATCGTTAGTTTTGTATTTCCGAAAAATAAAAAATGAATGTTTGGAATTTTTCTTTTTTTAAAATAGGAAATTCAAAAATCTCGAGTAACGCAACTGTTAGACATTCATGACATACGGGGAACGAGAATATTTTTACTTTAAGTATTTTTTAATAATCTGTTTGAAAATCTTAAAAAATATTATGAAAATTATTTGATTATTATTTTATTTTTATTATGCCACAGAAAATTAAAGTTTTGAGGTTGCCAAATTTAAAGATTTCTTTGACTATATAACCAGGGCTAAAGAAGATATGTTATCTCTATCCCTGGCTCTAAGTAGCAAAATCTTTGACTAATTTTTGGTTATTAACTTCTAGCATGCGGCTAGTAAGGAAATATCACTTTTAATAAATTTCAAAATTTTATTTAAATGCATAATTGCTGTTTTTCAATAAAAATGTTTTTTTGATGTTGTTAGTAGGCAAACTATACTAAAAAAAAAAAAAAAAAGTGGGGGAAATCTATTAGAGCTTCAATGATAATTTAAAATCGCAGAATGAATTTGCAGCCATATTCTGTAAGCCGTGAGGTGTGGAATGAGTTCACTAATTTAAATAATATTACTGTTATTCAGCAAAATAAATATTCTTAAAAAGAAACAAAAATGCGACAAATGTATTTGAAAAGTTTGAGTAAAAGCTCGCAATGAAAAATTAAATAGAAGTTTATATAGTAATAGAAAATTATGTAGAAAGATATGAAAGGATTGGTATGAAATGGTTACTGCAATATTTACGAATGAGACGACATAGTACTATTTGCAGTAAATATTTTTGTATCTCTTTCTTTTTGAAACTAGTCGGATGTGGCTATCCCTAAACTTTCTTCTATCTCATACACGTAAGTACTTCCAGAAAAATGAAACATAGCAGCGTCACCGGTTAGGTAATTTACACCAAAATCTAATCTGCAACAAACTTTTTTCAAGTTCTAACTGAATTTGAAATTTGTTGAAAATCCATGTATTAGTATTTGAGATACAATTAAAGTAGAAATCGTAAAAAACTGGATGGAAGCGCCACATGTTGAGCGATTTACTCTAAAAACTAAAAAATATTTCTTTATATCAGGGACTGACTGAATCTAAAATTCGATGAAAATTCGTGCATTAGTCCCTGAAATAGAGCTATTGCGATAAATATGAATAATATTGCATAGCAGTGCCACTTGTTGTGCGATTTACACCAAAACCTTATTATACCAAGGACCAACTAAATCTAAAATTTTGTGAAAATCCGTCCATTAGTTCTTGAAATATAATTGTTGTGGAGGAGACAGCACAACAGCTGTTAGATGATTTACACCTAAAACTAATCAGATCCACTTTATATTAGGGTCTAACTGAATCAAAAGTTAGGTGAAATTCCTTGCATTAGCTTTTAAGATAGAGCACCCACAAAACTTATGTCACATACAGACATACATTTTGCAAAAACGTATTTTTCGGGTTCTCTGACCTCTAAAACGTGTAAATCCATCGAAAAACAGAATTTGAAAATTTTCACGAATTCAATTCGTAAAGGTAGAAGAAAGTAAAAATATAATGGAAAATATGATTTTTCCCAAATGCATCATATCATCACTGATAAAATTTTCTCCACAAATTTTTTTTGTGAGTGGTGACTTCTTTCATTGTTTTGTGAAATAAGCTATGTTTAGAGACTCCACGATAATTATTGTTGTCAGTTGTCGTTGTAAGTTAAACTTGGTGTTGTCATCGTCTGTCGCAGAGACGGTATTGTTTCGTGGTTAATTGTATGACAATTAGATTGTTAAACAAACATTACCACAATTATATAAAGAGAGAGAGTGAATGGGTCGGTTTGAGTTTCAGTATTCCTGTCTAATTTGATGAAATTAAGGCTGTTAAAATCCCATTGTATCTTTTCGATGAGAAATATCAGTCAAAATGATGGTCAGTAAAATGGCATGAGTTATGACTTCTCGCATACAATTGATAAACAGCAGAAGAAAGGCAAAGATTGTTAAAGATGTTAATAAGGCTAGACATCTCTATACTTATAAGTTCAATCTTTTATGTTCAGACGTTACTTTTAAGTATCATTAAATATAATATGGTGTAAAAAATATTCAGTAGAATAACCCTTAATGAGTTAAAAGTTTTGATGCAGCAGTTTATTTTATGGCTCTAAAAATTTTAAATATGGATTTTAAAAATTATATCAAATTTTGAATGACGCCATGCTATTAATTAAAAAATGCATATTTGTATTATTTATTTCATCGTTTTATTTTTATACTATTTATGGTAGCATGTGCAAAAGTTATCTTCGACATGAAAAGATGTATAAAATTTTATTCATTGATGCTTTTTCAGACACATCTCTTATAAACTGAAAATATGAGTTTTAAAAGATATGATGTAAAATTTAAGCGACGCCGCCTGTATGTGGCTTTAAAAGATTTTTTTTTTATTCAATTTTTTTTTTTTTTTTTTTTTTTTTTTTTGGTAAAATATATTTATGGATCTAAAAATACTTTTAATTTTCCTATTCGTTGTTAAATATATAATTTTCATTGAAACTATACTATGCATTGGAATACATTTATCTCAATAAACTGATTTATCTTTTGTGTCACGTTATTCAAAATTGTAAGCAATATTTATGTAAATGGTTTCTTTGCGTCAAATTATCCAAATTAAGTGAAACGCGTGGAAATGGTTAATGAAACTTCAGAGGCATAGACTGGCATAAATAAGACTGAACTAAAAAAAACACAATAGAAGTAGCTTTTAAAATTCATTTATTTTGTAAAGACTCTGTTTGCGACTTTAACCGTTTCGCTGATTTGCCCGTATCCCATACAGGTAACATGTTTTTGCCAGTACCACGGATGGGCATCCATATTTTAATCATGATTTATTATTTTCACCAGTAAATTTTTATTGTAAATTTTGCATTATTTAATCCGAGCATTTTTCTGATTCAATTAAGCAAAAATTTCTGTTTTGAAAAACCGGTGATAAAAGATTAAAAATTTTGTAAAAGGCATGAAACAAAAAAAAAAAAAAAAAAAAAAGTAGGCTTTTTTTGAAAGTTTTTTCAAAAATATTAATCAGTTAAGTGGTTAACAACAATAAAAGAAGGGAAAAAAATCATTTCTAAAAATCACGATCGACGATATTCTTCTGAAACGAGCTTTAAATTTTTTAGACTTCTTTTGTTCAGTAAAGCAAAAGAAAAAAAGACAGAAACTTTATGATGACTAGATAGGGAAATAACTCAGCAGGAGAGTTTTTTTTTTTTAATTATTATTATTATTTTGCATATAATTTACATTATTAAAGAGGTAGTAAGGGTAAAGGAAAGAGGTGTAAATAGATATAAAGAGTGTATTTTATTTTATTTTATTTACGAAGAAGACGTGAACTGATTCAAGTATGAGATATGGTGAGAGGTTAAATTTAACCATTAGTTTATAGACATTTTTATTGAAAAAAAAAAAAAAAGAAAAGAAAAGAACGTTATACACAAGGAACACGAAGGTTTTGGTAGAATTGAATTTTATAGTCCAATTCAGGCTACATTCCTCTGTAATTATATTGAGTAGTTATTTATTTTTTTATTTTCCTAAAGAGATATCTAACGGTTTATAGTAGAATAATGACACTTTAAGAATTTCTATTATGTTTTGTATTAGGAATTTACTTTCATTATTCTGAGCATAACAGACATGTTTGTCTTTCATTCAAAACATTATTTTAATACTTACAAATTTAATTTAACAACTCATTTACTCTGGATGAATATGTTCCAATTTATACTTGAAAGATGTTTAGTCTTGATTAGCTACGAATGTAAATAAAAAGAAAAGGATCTACATGAAATACCCATTTAGCTAAATTAAGTTGGGGTTTAGCTTTCTTCTTTCTCCCTTTATACTTAACTAATAAATCTCCATATCTAATAAGGGAAGCGCCTTATCAGAATAAACCTGTATATTAAATTTGTAGCAAATTGGGTGTTTCTGCATGAAAAACCCAGTTATCTAAATTAAGGGGAGATTAGTCCTCCATCTTCCCATTTATACTAAACCAATGAAGCCCCAAAATTAATCAGTGAAGCGTCTTATCACAATGATATACAAAAATTAATACATACAAAATTTGAAGCAAATTGGATATTTCTATCGAGAGTTATCACACTACGTACATACATACGTACCTGTATAGAAGATATAGAACCTGAGGGCACATTAGCTCTCAGACTTTGATAGCCTGTGGTCTAAAAATGCCATCTAAAATTTGATTGCTGCTAATTTTTTGTCATATTCTAGCGCTAGTTTAAGGTGTTTTTTAAATCAAAAAGGTCAACTTTGTGATATATGCTTTAATTTATTTTTGTTCATAAATGCAATAGCAGGTGTTGTTATTCAGAAACTGTCTAATTGCACTCATTTTTCTGTTAATAAAAAAACACAATAGATCTTTCATAACAAGCCTTCAAAGTTGAAGTTTTTGAGCACGTTTCCCAACGAAAGCAGAAAAACAGGAGAAAAACGGGTGATAACGTGATCGAAATAGCTTATAACTCGATAAGTAATTTAATTATCATAAAATGGATAAATAAGTTCGATAAAAATAAGTTCAATTCGAAATCGCTTCCATAATCAAGCATTCCAGTTTTATATCTTTCCGTTAAAAAATGAGTTTTATAATGTGTCAAAACGTTTTTCGCTTGTTGAGCGGAGCAGTTGAGAACACTCTTAACTTTATATATAGACATAAGGGACTGTGCAAATATAACGTTATCAAGTTTTTGGTAATTTTGGACCCCCCCCCCCTCCTCCCTCATCTCATCTGATATTGTCTCCCCCTGTAACGGTAATGATATCGTATCAAAGCGTAAAAATGTTTTGATTTCTAGAATTTATTTCTTTTGTTCGAAATGGTATACAAAACTGATTAATTTTTTTTTCATGTATTTTTATGTTTCAAATGAAGAGAAGTCAATAAAATATCACTTTGTATTTGAAAAAACTTTATATCAAATAACGCTTAAAAGAAATACTTACTATTTAAAAGTATTTTATAATTGCTTTTTATTACATAATGCATGGTCAACATTTCTTCTCTTTCTGTTTATTTATTAGCTAACACAAGCTTCATTTCAAATATACTTCACATATTCAAACCGTTATTATATATGCATACACATATCAAGAAGAATAGGAGTGTCAAATGGTGGGGAAATTTCATATTTTAGAATTAAATAATTTTATACTAATTTAGTGATGGTAGTAGCTTTGTGTTTTCATAAAAATAAATAACAGGCTAAAAAAAAAGGTAACATGCTGTTTTGCTCTAAAGACATGTTAAAAAAAAAAAAGGTGAAAATTTTGACTCGATCAAAAATGATATCAAAAGTCAACACCCCCTCTCCCTAGAGTTATCTTACGATATCATACGTCAGACCCCCCTCTCCCCCCCCCCTAAATTATAACGTTACATTTGCACAACTGCTAAATGCTTAAAAGTGTCAGACAATCCTCCGATTCTTCTCATAGCGTAAATCAAATTACCAATTCGTGGGAAACATTGGCCTATAAATCCATTTTTAAATTTTTTCACATTTATATTTTTTTCGCAACACAAAATTTGTATTTTTATTTTGATAATGCAATGTATAATGTAAATAATAATGAGGTTTTTTCTTTTTTTTTTATATGAAGCGAGAGGAGGGAGAAATGCAACTTTAAACTTAAAAAAATATATATAAACACAAACATATAATGCAGTTTAGCCTTTTTGTAAATACCCAACAGTCAAATATCAAATATTTATACAAAGTGAGTCAATCCTACTAATTATTATTCTTCCATAAGCTCTGCTTTAATTTAATAAAAGAAACAAATGCATTTCTTATATATTTATTTCATTATATTTCTTTTTCTTTAACTTTATATATTTTTAATAAAAAATAAATAAAATTTAAGAAAATAACTCAGTAACAGAAAATCTATTGTCAGTTTCTCTCTCTCTCTCTCTTTTTTTTCAAAGAATTGAAGGATGTTGGTTTAGAAAGAATATTGAAATTTGTATGTGTGAAATGGAGGGAGTGTGTGTGCGTGTGTGTGGGGTGTCTTTATGAAAGATGGTGTTCACACGGTCAAAATCATGGCCAGACAAAACATCTGCATGTAATAGAATTTTAAATCATTGTGCCAAATTCCAATTGCTTTAGGTTTGGGATATACGAACAAAACAGTGAATGTCCTCGCAAGTTCTTCCGATGTGGGAAGCAATTTAAATTTTTTCGAATGCTGGTGCAGTTCGCATGAAAAGCTCTTTTCAATCCTTTCGCTTCCTTTATTCCCAGTTTGTGTGTTGTTGTTAATAATTCTAAACCTTCATTGGAGAACATGTATATTTTATTCATGAGTGATGTCAGAAAAGGCTATAGCTGCATGTTCTTCAGAAAGTAAATTTTGAGCATAATTAAAGGTCTTTTCTCGATATAGTAAAATAGATTCTTAAACATTTTAAATATGAATTAAGCAAGGATCAAGCTACAGTTTAGCTCAAAATATATGCAATACTGCATGAAAGCAAACATTTTATTCATCTAAATACATTAAAAAATAATTTGAAATTAAAATTAGTCAATAATGCATCACTACATAAATAGATAAATAATGCAAGCTAACTTCATAGGGAACTCAAAATACTTTAACAATTTACTCAAATCTAATATTTGGACTATATGGTGTAATTGATTGGTGAGGTAAATAATTCGTTATTAAAGGAAAAAAATAGATTATTTACGCATAACTCGAAGGATAATTTATGTATTTCATTGTTTTTTTTTTTTTTTTTTTTTTTTTTTTGCTCTATACAATACTTTGTTAAATCCCAAACATCACGAACAGGTATACTTTAGATGAATTGGTTTATAAAAACTGTAAACTTTGGCAAAGAGAAACTTGTGTATAACATAAACCTGCTTGAAACGGAAAACTTCGTGGACCCCCCCCCCCCACACACACACACACACAAAAAAAAAAAGAAAGAATGAAAGAATACTGAAATCTTTCTAATATATATTTCTTCGATCGCTTGCGCATTCATCTTAGAAAGTTTTGCTACATTAACTTATTAATTGACATAATTTTTTTTATATAATATCAAATAGAAACACATATTTTGGGGGTACTGTTTTACAACAGCAGATCAAAATATAACAGTGAATGGGAAAGACATTACACGTCCCATACTGATTATGATGCCCTTTCAACAGCATTAAATAAATATTACACTAACATAAGTGACATTACTGAGATTGTTTGTAACAAACCATCACCGTAAATAATTAACTCAATATTTTAAAAAAAATAAAAATTCATTTGAAAATAGCTTCAAAATAGAACTTTGCATTTTGTTTTGGGAAATCGAAATTGAAAATGTTAATTAACACGCTGAGTGCCACGTTCAGTGTCAGTCACCAGTGACTGACATTGAACTTTCCGTTTAGACCGCGGCAATCACACGTGTCGGTCAGTGTAAAATATGATGTAATGCTATATATATATATATATATATATATATATGTATATATATATATATATATATATATATATATATATACAGGGTGATTCCAAATTTTTTTTACAATAAAAGAGGGGTGATAGTACACATCAAGACAAACAATATTAAATAGGAGACCAAGGGTCCAAAACGTTTTCCTAAGGAGATAGCCGCCATTAAAGTTTAGGGACCAAAATTTCAAATAAACATAAAAAACGGAAAAATCGGTCGATTGATTTGCGGTTTTCACTAAAATTATTCTTTATGTCGGCATTTTCTTGAAATTAAATTATAAAGATAAATTTCAAAAAATGCCGATAGAGGGCGCTTTAGACTTTGGAGTAACGAACAACTATTTTTTACCGGTATGTTTCGCATCTCATTAAATGTTTTCGTAAGTTTGCACTCAAACTTAAATTTTGAGCTCAAAATCTGTAGTTGGGAGTGGTTAAGTAACACAAACTGAGCTGTTTTCAGAGGGTTCAAATTTCAAATGACTAAAAAAAAATGGAAAAATTGGTCGATTAATTTGCGGTTTTCACTAAAACTATTCTTTATTTAAGTATTTTCGTGAAAATAAATTATAAAGATAAATTTCAAAAAATGCCGATAGAGGGCGCTTTAGACTTTGGAGTAACGAACAACTATTTTTTACCGTTATTGTTTGCATCTCTTTAAATGATTTAGGAAGGTTAGACTTAAACTCAAATTTTGAGCTGAAAATCTGAATAGTAGGGAGTGGTTAAGTAGAACAAACTGAACTGTGTTCAAGGAGGAGGGGGAGGTTTAAATTTGAAGTAATTATAGAAAATTTAAAAATTGGTCGATTCGTTTTCGATTTAAAATAAAACTATTCTTTAAGTCAATATCTTCTTGAAAATAATTTTTAAAGATAAATCTAAAAAAATTCCGTCAGAGGGCGCCTTAAACTTCAGAGTAACCAGCAATTCATTTTAACCATTATTTTTTGGTTCTAATTAAATGCTTGCAAAAGCATTTTAAATGTTCGCGGAAGCTTAGATTTAAACTTAATTTTTTAGCTCAAATCTTGAATCGTTATGAGGAGTTAAGAAGCGCAAACTGAAGTGTGTTCAGGAGTTAAAATTTAACCCTCTTTCCTCCTCGAGCACAATTCAATTTTTTGCTACTTAAACACTCCCAACGATTCAGAATTTCAGCCCAAAATTTAAGTCTATGCATTTGGAAGCATTTAATGAGATTAAAAAAGTAACAGCTAAAAGTAGTTGTACGCTACTCCAAAGTCTAAGGCGCCCTCTATCGGCATTTTGTGAAATTTATCTTTAAAAATTATTTTCAAGAAAACACTGATTGATCAAGAAAACTGCTGATTTAAAAATTAGTTTTAACAAAAACCGCAAACGAATCGACCAATTTTTCCGTTTTTTACAATTATTTGAAATTTGAACCCTCTGAACACAGCTAAGTTTGTCTACTTAACCACTCCCAGCTATTCAGATTTTGAGCTCAACATTTAAGTTCAAGTCTAATCTTACGAAAGCATTTAATAAGATGCAAAAAATAACGCCAAAAAAAGAGTGTTTCGTTACTCCAAAGTCTAAAGCGCCCTCTATCGGTATTTTTTGAAATTTATCTTTATAATTTATTTTCACGAAAATACCTAAATAAAGTATAGTTTTAGTGAAAACCGCAAATCAATCGACCAATTTTTCCGTTTTTTATAATCATTTGAAATTTGAACCCTCTGAACACAGCTCAGTTTGTGTTACTTAACTACTCCCAACTACAGATTTTCAGCTCAAAATTTAAGTTTGAGTCTAAGCTTACGAAAACATTTAATGAGATGCAAAAAACACCGGCAAAAAATAGTTGTTCGTTACTCCAAAGCGCCCTCTATCGGCATTTTTTGAAATTTATCTTTATAATTTAATTTTAAGAAAATGCCGACATAAAGAATAATTTTAGTGAAAACCGCAAATCAATCGACCGATTTTTCCGTTTTTTATGTTTATTTGAAATTTTGATCCCTAAACTTTAATGGCGGCTATTTCCTTAGGAAAACGTTTTGGACCCTTGGTCTCCTATTTAATATTTTTTGTCTTGATGTGTACTATCACCCCTCTTTTATTGTAAAAAAAATTCGGAATCACCCTGTATATATTGTTTTGCATGTACTGTTTATCTTTCTGTGGCTCGTTAAATGGCCTTTAACAGGTTTCAGAAAATTCATTTCCGGAATATATTTTGCGCTTAACTCTGCTTCTAATTATTACTTAATCAAAGTAAGGCATTTTTGGAATCCTAAATGTTAAAATTTTAATTTAATTTGTTTTTAAGGGGGAGGGGCAACGATTTGAGGGTAGGGTCTCATACTTCTTTAAATTTCCATAGCTAATTTTAAAAAAATGTCGTTTCGACCTATCATAATTTTTTAAATACTTACTGAAATTACATAAAACTTTGTGATATATTTAAACCACATTTAAGGTTTTAAAAAATATAAAAATAAATCTTACAATATAATGTAATACAAAATGCAGATCATTTAATGTTGCTTTTTTTTTTTTCATATGAATAAAATGAACCATAAGTTTTACTTTATAGAATTAATTAATGAATTCGTTCATAGAAACTATTTTAAAAATTCAATTGAATTTCAAAAATGAAAAAAAAATAATTAGTTAATGATTACAAAATAATGAAACTATTTACTTATCTCAATAATATTAATTCATTCTATAAAATATAGATTAGAGTTCATTTAAACATTATTTTTTATGTTTATATATTTAATGTAAGTTAAGTAATGGTGCGGATTGTGAAATACCATGTGATAACTTTCTGAAATATTAACTGCATTGAATTTTTTATTATATTATAAGTATTTATTTTTACATTTTTTATGTCTTAAATGTGATTTAAATTATTACAGATATTTATGTAATTTTAATTAAAAAAAAAATTGAAACATGTGAGGTTTTAAAATTATATCCCTTTTGCACTTGTGATGGAAATTTTAAAAAGTATGAGACCTCTTAAATGATTTATAAAAGAGTATCTTTTTTAATCTTCAGAGAAAGAAAAAAAAAAGGGATAAGGCGAAAGAACAGAAGCAGTAACATACGTACTTATTAGGCGTTTTTTCTATAAACTTTTTCTTTCATTAATTTTGTGTTAAAATATAGGATCTATTACGAAATCTCGGAATAGTCAAGAATAAAAAAAATATGCTTTCCTTTGATTTTAGACATTATATCAGATTTCTAATAATCTGGGAAGAATTTTAATTCCGAAATAATAATTTCTTCTTACCACCACCATCGCTGCAAACAACTAGCTGCCACTAAAACTAATGGTCAATTTACATGTTGCATTTATTTCTTACATTATATAGCTCTCAAAATCATTGCATATTTTCATTGAAAAAAATTCCAAGATCTTAAACGTCAATCTGCTCCTCACGTAATAAATTATTCCCCAAAGATGCTATTGATAAAATATAAAAACTTCAATTTAGACCGAAAAAAAAATCAATAGAGCATGTTTTATGCATGACATTTGTGAAGAATGATTCTGTTCTATAACGTACAAGACTTGAAGATAACGCGTTAGATTTTTCAGAGATATTTCACAGTTTCCCTAACCGCGAATATGTAATTATCCTTCGTGACAGAGCGTGGGTGAAATGAATTTCTTGAAAGACCGTTTAATGGAACTAGTCAACAACTGTCTTGATTAAAAATCTCCATTAACTTATTGTTACTGGAATGCGTTTTCAATCAAGTTACATGTGAATGTTACATACAGTTTAAAATGATTAATTCCGTCATGCATTTCTCAGACTGACTTTCAAAACTTAATCTTTGAATTGTGTAAGAACCACGTAGTTATTACTTTAAAATTTCGTGTTTGGACACCCACCCACACAAAAGAATTAATATGAATTGTTTTGTAATCACACGATTTCAGTACTAATGTAGGTCTTATTATCACAAAAATTTAGGCTTGGAATTCTGATTTTATCTCTTATAATGAAATGCAAACACTTCTTAGAACTCATACAACAATGAAAAGAATCAGGGCCGTCCACATTTGAAATTTTATTGTTTTCTGGACATTTAAATTTGAAAATTATTGTTGCAGTTTCACTCCTTTACAGCGGGTTCCAGAGTCGTTTGGTCTAACAAAAAATTTTACTACCGAAATCTCGGTTATAATGGAAAACTTGGAAATAGCAGGCAAACATTTTAACCCCTTATGCACCGATGGTACTTTAAAGTATCATTGAAGAAAACTTTATATAAAACTTATTTATTCTGTCTATCAATAAAAGTTTTTTATTCTTTTCACACAAAACACTCTTTTCGATCAAATTTAGATAGAATAGAGAAGCAGTCGAAGCTAAATATTTTCAAAAAGTGGTAGTTTTACTATTCATTTTTGTCTTTTTTTTTTTTTTTCCTTTAAATAAAATTACATGAAACATATTCAACTGCAAAAGCGTTTCCATTTATAGAGAGGATCACGATGCATTTAAACTCGTTTCTTTTTTAAGAATTGTGATATTTTCAAAAGAGTAATTTTGGTTAATTAATCCGATTATTTTTGTAAACATTTCACAGAAAAATTAAAACTACCGATATATTTAATCAGTTTTAATGAAAAAAATATGTCTAAATTCCACATTAGTATTATCTAAAAATTCCAGTATGCCTTCAGATATTAAAGAAGGTAATTATTAAGGTGGATCCATTTCTTGATAAATAATTCGCTAGATAAAAGATTAAAAACTCACAAAACTTTTTCATCACTTTGACAATTTAAAATATGTCAATTCATGCATTTCCTATATTTTTATAGTTTCGATTTATACATAAATCCGAGTTTTATCAGTCAATGAAAATAAATATTTGATTTAGTAGAAAAAATCACCAAAAACTTGATTATAAAGGAAAATTCAAATATAGCAATCAAAAATTCAACAAACCTATAATCGAACTACCTATTATTTGTTAAGTACTTTTTTAAACCTTACATTTTTTGTGTTTTTTTTTTTAATAAATCAATACGATGAAATTTTAAACTTTGAAAAATTATTGTTTAAAGTGTTTGAATACCTTAAAAAAAAAAAAAAAAAAAGACACTTGTTTTTTTTTTTTTTCTGTCATACAATAAAATTTCTCACATTTCATAAAACATTCGATTGTTCCACCAAAACAAAATAGAAGCATTTCAGCGGTGCTTCTCAACTCAACATTTTCTCATGGAACATCTCAGTAACATGATCTGTGGCCCCGGGTAAAACATTTCTTACCTACTGGTAGAATGAGCGGTTAAATATGTCTTTATCTCATTTTATCTAATAAGAAGTCCTGTTATAATGGAATTTGATAGGTGTGCGATTTAAGAACTACTGACTTAAAAAACAGTAACTGCTGGCTAATGCCATCGTTAAATTAGGTGCTACGTTACCTTTAGATCTTGTGTTGCCTCTGTTCATGATTTATTAGATTAATCACTTTATTTATTTGTTTAAGGGATGTTATTTCTTTGCCCAAAGGACCAGGAGATTTCGTTCTTAGTGACAGAGTGGTTGCTATTTTTTTTAACGACTTCCTGCAATGCTGGTTATATAATCCGTTGATAAAACCTTAACGCATAATTTTTCAATGAATGTTCCCACTTTCATATTTATTTGTTTATCTTGTTGTTGTTTTTGTTAGAAAGGATTCGTTTGGGTGATTGTCCTGTTTTAATTCCGTTAGAGTATAAAAAATAGCATGTATTTCTGTGTGTTTTGTTTTGCCTTTATAGATCCTAACTTTCGCAAAAACTAATCAATCATCATAAAATATTAATATATTGCTATAATACAGAATATAAGAATTTCTCGACTAACAGAAACTAATTATACCGGAATCGTGTTTGTTGAAACTTTCGCAGACTTCACGGCACATGACGCTCCAATGGACAAAAGTTTTAAATGCCGAAATAATAAGGAAAGAGCTTTATAAAGCGAATTTATTGTATTATCACACCCAGCACATAAAACACTTGCTAATAAAATCTGTATTCGAAAGCCGAGGAAAAAATATATAGCGAAAGAATTTTTTACAAATCGAATATTTTGATAGCAGAGCAACTATTATCACAGGTATCACTATTACTATCGTAGACCGGGGCTACTTGGATCCTTGTGATCCGTCACATAAAAAAGTGTTCATACTTTGTATCGAACTAACAGTACAAGATAATTTGGAGTTTTTGCCCTTGAAAAATACTTTATGCACTATTATGAGGTATTTGAATAGTTCGGGGTAATTTAAATTTTTGTTAGTGGCAACCTGTGGAAATGTTTGTAATCAACTGTTTTCGTGTGTAGATTTTAACTCTCCAAACTTTCTATAGTGAAATAATCTGGATTAGATCTATAAATTAGATAAATATTAAAATATTACCCTTAGTAACCTGTAACCCATGTGTGATCACAGTTTTTCCTTTAACTTTTTATTTTGACAGAAAATGTTTGCCTTTTCATAGGGGTAACATAAAAACTAGTTTTTCAGGGGTCCTTTGTGCCAGGCCTAGTTTTGTCTGAAATAGCCCCAACTACTTAGAAATGCCTTTTACAACCAAATCTCTTTAAAAAATCTTTTAAGTAACATATTTTTTTTTTTTTCAAAATTACTCTAACAAAATGTTACATTTTTTTTTTTTTTTTTTTTTTTTTCTGTTCCAGTTGCTGAGGATAACATGACGAAAACTGTTTCTCGTGTTTTTAACATTTACATTTAGTTTATTGTGTTTAAATAGTTAAAAAATATTTATCGAGTTTGATGTTAATTCATTAGCAGATTCTATTGCAATGAGGTTTTAATAGCGAAACATATCAAATGCATTTGATTTATGTGAAAATAAATAAAATGATCAAAGAAGCCCAGCAGAAGCTACTTTGTTCCAAAACTTTAAATATAGTTAAAAAAAATAATAATAACAAAAACAAACAAACAAACAAACAAAAAAACATTGCCATCATTGAAAAACCATGTATAATATCTTTTAATAACAGAAATATTAGTGAACTAGGCAAAAAGAGCCCAAAGTAGCTTCGGTTGACGGTATTTTATGTTGTGTAGGGCATGAGTAAATTCATTAAGTTGAAACTCAGTTTCTGTAAGTTTTAAGTAGAGTTTGACTCACTTTTTGGAAAACGAGTGATGCGTTGAATTGAATTAAAAAATCCACAGGCTTGAATCAAATTTAAACGTGAAACTCATTTAGTTTTTTTCACCATTTCCCGAAAATTTTTCAAGCTGTTAAAAACATATTTTCCCCTTAAAATCAGTACCTTCAGTTAAATTTAGCAGTTAAATCAGTTTAGCAGTTAAGTTTTTTTCAGTTAAATCTATTAACCTTCAAACCAACGAAATTTCAGTGTAGAATACTAAAAAAGCATGCTTCTCCTGATGTTTAGGGTTTCACAGAATATTTGAAGTTATCTGTCCTAAAGGTGTATTTTTTTTTTCTTAAATAATAATAATTAAAAAAATCTTAGTGAATTTTGCTTTTTTTTTTATTATTATTGAGGGGATTAGTTTTACAAGTTTGAAATTTGAGCGTGAACTTGACTCATTTTTAAGAATTTAAATTTGAGTTTCAGTTTACTTTTTTTTTTCTTTATAAACTTGCCCAGCACTGTTTATGTTTTCACTAGCAGATCTGCCTGGCGTTGTCCGGATTCGAAGTAATAACCTTAAATTTACCTAAAGTCACTTTATATTTCCTGGGATTACTTAAACTATATATTGCTATTCTCTTCCATTTTCTTGTTTTTTTAGGTAGCTTTCATTACAAAAAGTAAAAAGCTCTACCTATTGCAGCCGTCCGGAGGAAAGCACTTGCGGAAAATTTTGGTATATTTTCACCGATCATGACCCCCAGACCCCAAAACCACCCTCCGTCCAAATGTTGACATATATATATATATATATATATATATATATATATATATATATATATATATATATATATATATATATATATATATATAACCATATATATACACTATATTGCCATTGATTATGGGACACTTGCGATTTTAGACATTTTACTAAATATCTAGAAAAATACATGAGGAATCATCTCGAAACTCTTAGTGTATAAATATAATAGTATACGTCATACATCTCCGTGAAGATTTTTTACCGAAACTCCATAGGGGGCCGCCAACAAATTAAAAAAGAATAAATATCTTTTGAATAACCCTGTCAAAACTAATGTAGCAAAAGCGCTCAAACTCTAGATTATGATTGAATGCCTTATTGTAATACATTGTGTTCATTTTTATGCAAATAGCATGCATACTCGCAGAGTAATTAAGGTTTTTATAAAAATGGTCCCGAATTTTTCCAAGTTTTTTCCTTATAATTTTCAGAGTTCTTAATATAAAAAAATATTTTTTTCAGAAAATATGACAAACAACATTACACACAGTACCCTGTAATCAGAATTAAAAAATAATGAAAATTGTATACAAAATGAGTTGGTTTACTAAATAATTTTTTACTGCGCATGCGTCAACGATATCAAAATTTCATTTGCATATTATGTTAGCTAAATGTACAGAGCAACTTTTGTGAAAGTTACAAAATCATAACTTGAAAATTCTGAAAATAATCGTCAATTGAATAAGTTGAAAATCCGTTATTCTCAAAATGAAGCAAAAACAAGAGGGGTTGTATCCATATATTCATTGATTAGTGTCAATATAGAATACACAATACGGGATGTTACGACTACTTTTGGATAAAATCCCTCATTTTTTTGCTTCATTTTGGAAACAACGGATTTTGTCCTTTTTCTAGAGACGATTACTTTCAGAATTTTCAAGCTATAATTTTGAGACTTTTACAAAAGTTGCTCTATACATTTAGCTAACATAATATGCAAATGAAATTTTGATATCTTTGACGCATGCGCAGTAAAAAATTATTTAGTAAACCTATTCATTTTTCATACAATTTTTATTATTTTTTAATTCTGATTACAGGGTACTGTGTGCAATGTTGTTTGTCATATTTTCTGAAAAAAATATTATTTTATATTAAGAACTCTGAAAATTATAAGGGAAAAACTTGAAAAAATTTGGGACCATTTTTATAAAAACCTTAATTACTCTGCGAGTATGCATGCTATTTGCATAAAAATGAACACATTGTTTTACAATAAGGCATTCAATCATAATCTAGAGTTTGAGCGCTTTTGCTACATTAGTTTTGACAGGGTTATTCAAAAGATATTCATTCTTTTTTAATTTGTTGGCGGTCCCCTATGGAGTTTCGGTAAAAAATCTTCACGGAGATGTATGACGTATACTATTATATTTATACACTAAGAGTTTCGAGATGATTCCTCATGTATTTTTCTAGATATTTAGTAAAATGTCTAAAATCGCAAGTGTCCCATAATCAATGGCAATATAGTGTATATATATATCTGATTTTTGTCATGCGATAACTAACGTATTTATGAACCGATTTGAATGAAACTTGGTATGTGCATAGTACATACAAATGTCTCGACCGAGTTCGTTGGTCAGCATCATTCGCCATTGTTTCAAAATGGCGGCCATTTTAAAATTTTAAAAAAATTTAAAATTTAAAATTAAATGCGAAAAAATTAAAAGTTGAAAAATATTTTTCTTTTACGAGTTAGAACTTAAAACAAAGATTCCAGAACACTTTTTATTTTGTCTATATCTTAAAAAATGATTGAATTATAGCACTTTGAATTTTTCTTATGTCTGACATTTTGAAACGATCTAATTTTTGTCACGTGATAACACGCGTATTTATGAACCGATTTCAATGAAACTTGGTATGTACATAGTACATACAAATGTCTGGACCGAGTTCGTTGGCCAGCATCATCCACCATTTTGTTTCAAAATGGTGGCCATTTTAATTTTTTTTTAAATTTAAAATTTAAAATTAACTGCGAAAAATTAAAAATTGAAAAATATTTTTCTATTACGTGTTAGAACATAAAACAACGATTCCAGAACACTTTTTATTTTGTCTATATCTTAAAAAATGATTGAGTTATAGCACTTTGAATTTTGCTTATGGCTGACATTTTGAAACGGTCTGATCTGAACGATCCACAATGTTGCTTTAAAATGGCATACACTTTATGATATCGTGGAATTTGGTGACTCTTTAAATCGCTTGAAATAAAACCAGGTTGAATAAAAGATGACTAATTTCTAAAAATTCCTATTAATAATCAGTCTTGACAAAAACTATTATTCAATCTTATAAAATCACTAATTTTATAAGATTATTTCCACTAATTTGAGCTTAGTATTTTTGAACAATGTAACTTACCTTAAAATAAATAAATAAATAAATAAGTATATGAAAGCTACCTCTTCCTCCCGGCATTGCCGGAAGGACTTTTTTTTACGTCAACTTGTTTTTTGTTTGTAAAGATGGGATTTTGTAATCAATGTATCAAGCCACTTTCCAAAATGTTAGAATTATAAATATTATGCTCACAGGTGTGTTTCTGATGACAGTAAAACATTTTAATAGTTTTAGAACTTAATTATTACTTTTAAGGCATTACTTTTAAATCTAAGCATAGATTTAGCCTTCAAGTTAATATTATTATTTAAAAAAATAAAAATACATGAAGATGTGTTAGATTTCAATGTTTTACAACATATATCAGTAAAAAAAATTATATTAAATGTAATATTAAATATATCTAAAAATCCTTAAGTGGTCTTGTGAAATGCACATTTGAAAATCTAAACAATAAATAAATAAAAATGTAAGAATCGGGCAAAAATATTAATATTTAAAAAAGTACTAGATATTTTAATTTTTTTTATTTTTTAACCTTTTAAAAATTTTAATTAAATATGCAGTTATTAACTATTTAGAAAATAGTTGTTGTCCTCGGTAGAGAACTGGGAAATCTGAAGTATATCTGAATCTTTTTATTGGTTGAATTCCACAACTTATTATATTTTAATCATTTTCTGATTGGTCCATGTTTAATGTCCAAAAATGAAATACTTCTGCTGCCACGGTGGCAAAAAAAGTAATAAAAACTTTAAAAATATTAATACTTTGAAAACAAATTGTGATAAAGATTTCAAACAAATTTCATTTAAAAGTGCATTTTATCTCTAAGCGACGATGTAAAATTTTTAAATGCGCAATGTTTAGAAGTTTAAAAATTTTCAGTTCCGAAAATTGTAAAACTGAAATTTCATTTAAAATTTGTTTAGGATGGTTCCAGAAATATTAATGTTTAATCCATGTCGTACGTAATATGAGGCGTTCAGAAGTCAGTCTGATTAATTCCATCCAATGAAAAATGCACATTTTAAACAGTTAAAGTTGTATATCTATAAAGTACTGTTTCTTTTATCATTGGTTTAGGAATGTTAACGTTACGTAATATATGATTCGTTATGATCATCCTAAAAATGATGTTTATTATTATTATTTTTTTACTTATAGGTCTTTGAAATTTTAGTCTTTAAAAATATCATTTTCCAAATAGTCGTTGCAATTTTTTAAATTACAATTTTGTTATTTTATTTATTTTATTTTATTTTAATTTATTTACCTTGCAAAATGTACTCTTCATTCAACATTGAAATTCAATAAGCTTACAATTTAAATAATATAAAAAGAAAAAAAATTGAAAAGGTAAACTGTCCCGTTAAGAAATTTAGACTACATTCCTGTTTCTCAAATAGAACATGAGAAGATGTTTTTTAATTCCTTTCTACAATTTAAAAATAGATAAAATTTTCACTCTGAGCCTGATCGAGATCAAAGACTGATATAAATATCGAACCAGAGCCCTTTCGTACTGAACCTGTCTCATTTCTAATCTGTGCATTAGCATTCTACGGGGAGCTTCCTGTATTGCTACTTTTATAGCAATAAGAGGGTCGTTGCGCGAAAAATGCCAGTTTCTGAAATTTCGTACAAATACACTATACACTATACAAATACACAAATAGCTGCTATTAGACACACGGACTTTAGACGAGACAAACTTTTCAGCGGATTTTAACTCCAACATTTTCCCGTTCAAAGGGGGACAAAGGTTTGCATTTGTCTATGAAAAATTCGGAGGAAAAGCTGTAAAACCAGTTTCCACTCGAGCCAGGCGTTAACATTTATCGCCTACTCGTATCAATCGCTTATCTCTGATTCGTTGAAACGTTCGATGTTGGATGAAAAATCTGAGCTAGGCCAGATTTTTTTGAACGTGTGGAAAAAAGTCTGGGAGACATTGCAGTTTGCTATTACACTGGACGTTGGGAGGATATTTCCCGAAAAGTTGGAGGAAATCGCGTGTTGGCTCAAAAGTCTTACTAAATGTTGGTGGATCTGATAGCGGCTCTGTGACTCACTTGCCACCTATTGACACATTCGGCGGTCCTTATCAGCCCCTAAGAGTTAGCTTTACAATATTTTTTTTTTATCGTCCAGCACTTCGTTCAAGATTAAAACAAATTTTTAGTTTCCTAATGGACTTATGTAACAATTAGTTCTTTATTTTCTCCATAAAATATATTCTCTTTTTTTACTTTCTTTTCCCTCTTTGGGTTATGGTCTGTCAAACTTAAACAGCTCTTCCTTTGGTTTTAGGATCGAAATTTGGCGCGATTATAGCGATTTGCTCTATCACTATAGACGGTTACATCTTTATGTTTCTTTCATGTATCACATAGTCGACAATTTCTCGCATTTATTCGGCGACTCGAGTTTGTTTATTCGAAACTGTAACAATCATTCCCCCTTTCCCCTTTTTCTTATCCGTTTAGAAGTTTAATAAAGGTGTCCGGAGATAAAATTTAAAAAGATAGATAAGATGCTTCTGATGATAAAGGAACTTTTTTGGAATAGTGTATAGCGGAAAAGGTTATTCTGTGTTTTTATACATAGATGTATTTTATTTTCATATATTAAGAAATATTTGTCTTTTTTTACAAGTTTGGAAAGAAAAGGAGGTAAGTAGACGAAATTCCTTTTTGGCGCCAGCGGTAAGTTAAAAAAGAAAAAAAATCCCTAAATAGATCTAATATAATAAAATTTTATCGTTTTAATGTAAGATGACTTAGAAGATCAAATCCAGGCTTCCCGGGTTACCTAAGATACTATGCGGTGAGCACAACCTGGGTGAAAATAACTATTAATTGAAAATCAGTAGCTTATATATATATATTTTAAGGGTTCTAAAAATATTTTACTATCCATAACAAATTTTTTATTCTTATTATTTCAGTATTTAAATACATAGTTCGATGACACATTTTTAAGATTTGTATTTTATTTATTAACCGTTTAGAAAATGGTTGTTGTTCTTGGTCTAGAGATATCTGAACCTATCTGAATCCTTGTGATATCCGCATTTTATTCGTTTTCAAATTGATCCATGTTTAATCCATGGCATACGTAATACAGGGTGATTTAAAAAAAAGTGGACAAATTGATATGACAAATCAGGCATACGACAAGGATAAAAAATCACACAGGAACATAGGGCCGCAAACCACTTATTGAGTCGCAAATACAGGGTGTTTCATCCTAACTCAATTTGGGTTGACGGTAATAAATTTCAGAAAACTGAAGTATATTATAATAGAAAATTTAACAGACATTCTCACCTTTGTTTTAAGTGTGATAACACCAAACAAAAGTTGTAGAAATTTACATTATGCGCACCAGCAATATGCACTTGGCACCTCACATTTTGGACTCTCATGATCAGTTTATGCGGTATCATCGACTGTTTGAGCAATACGTTTTTCGAGATCTTTTCTTAACGTTATCACATTTCACATAAAATAAGGTACATGTCGTTGCATTTTCATTACAATATTGTTATTTTCCTCGAAACTATTACTTTCAAACCGGGTGTAGCTGGAATGAAACACCCTATATTTGTGACTCAATAAGTAATTTGCGACCCTATGTTGATTTTTTATCCCTGTTGTATGCTTGATTTGCCATATCAATTTGTCCACTTTTTTTTTAATCACCCTGTATATGACTTTGTTATTACGTAATCCACTTTTTTTTCGTCAACGAAAAGATACAGTAATCTATTATTTTCCCTTTACTTTCAATAGAAATCGAATACTTCTGTTGCCACGGCGACAAAAAAGTATTAAAAACTACAAAAAAATTAATAACTCAAAAATAAAAATTGAGATGCAGCTTTCAAATAAATTGCATTTAAAAGTAAATTTTTTTCTCTATACGATGGTATAAAAATTTAAAACGTGCAATGTTTAGAAGTTTAAAAATTTGCAGTACTGAAAATTGTAAAACTGAAATTTCATTTAAAATTTATTTAAGATTGGTCCAGGAATATTAATATTTAATCCATTGCGTACGTAATATATGACTCAGCTTTTACGTAAGCCACGTGTTGATCATCATAAAAATAATGTTTATTATTATTTTTTAAAAGTATAGAATTTATTTACAGGTCTAAAATTTTAGTCTTTGAAAATATCGTTTATCAAATGGTCGTTGTAATTTGTTAAATTACATTTTTTTTTTTTTCTAGTGAAGAATGTTAAATTTTGCTATGCATTTGTTTGTTTGTTATCAATAGAAAAAGGGTCATTTTCAACAATCGAGTTAATTTAATCGGCTGGATTAAAAAATAATATACTTGAAAATTATTTTTAAAATGATAAAATTCAGTAAAGGGAGATACAACAATCACTGAACAAATTGCATTCGAAAGAATATTTTTGTTTGTTTGTTTGTTTAATGGGTGTAAAAATTAAAATAGTCTGACGTTTAGAAAAAAAAGAAAAGAAAAAAAGAAAAAGAAAAGAAAAAGTGCAGTAAAAACGAAATTTATGGGAAAGATGTTGCCATCTATATGACGTCAATGTTTTAAACGGATATCTTTCTGTTTTATAATATGGATACAGGAACAGTATTTAATTCCACCCCGATTAATTTACGCATGAAGATTGTTTTCACTTTTATATTTGTTCAGAAACATAATTTTATTCAGCAAGCTTTAATGAATTTAAATTATATAAGTTTGATTTTCGTCGATATCAATTAGCTCATAACACCATCGATTTTTTTTCTGTTAACGTTTGTATCAAAAAGTAAATCATTTAACCACAAAGTTATAAAGCGCTTCATATATATAAAAAAATAATAATTGGAACACATTAAAATTTATTAAATAAAATTCTATTTCTGATCATATATTATACAGAGTATTTAAACAATCGCCAAACGAAAAACATTCAGAAAAGTAAATAACGGTAAAAATAGTTATATTATTATTATTTAAGAAAAAGAAAACACTTTTTATAAACATTCAATGGGCATCTTCAAAATACCACGCAATTTTTAGGTGCGATCGTAATTATGTAAATACGTAGCACCTATTGTTGTCGCTCAGTCCGTCCGTCTGTCCGCATATAACAACGCAAAAACTACCCAACCGAATCGTTTGAAATTTAAAATACATAATTATAACATAGTTTTGTCGAGTCATTTCAAATTTTATGAAAATCGGATGGGTAGATCAATTACAGGGACAATCAAAAGGATTCCGTTACATTGCGGTCAATGGGGAAAAAAGTTTCAAATTCATTTTAATCGTTTGAAATTTAAAACATATAATTATTGCGTAATTTTGTTGAGTCATTTCAAATGTTATGAAAATCGGATGCATAGATCAATTACAGGGGCAATCAAAAGGATTCCGTTACATTGCGGTCAATGGGAAAAAAAATTCAAATGCATTTTAATCGTTTGAAATTTAAAAATATAATTATTACGTAATTTTGTCGAGTCATTTCAAATGTTATGAAAGTCGGATGCATAAATCATTTACAGGGACAATCAAAAGTATTCCATTACATTACAGCATTTGGGAAAAAGTTTCAAATGCATTTTAATGATGATTCATTCGAACATAATAGAATTGGCATGAATCTATGAAATATATACTAAAATATGCATTCTGTACAATCTGTGATGCAAAGAATTTTTATTATTAAATTACAGGGCCACACAAAATACATAATGCTATACTGGGAAACATTGTTTGGGACGTGTTTTAATTATATTCAACTATTTCACATTTTTTGAATAAGATATACGTTGCTGAGGTGTAATAAAAATTACTTCCTGCATATTTACAGAAACGTAAAGATTTCGACTACTATACTGTATCCGGAGTACACTCTACTATATCAGCAAGATCTGAATATTTTTAAAACTTTGTTATCGTACGAACGCACCTCATTTGCTACGTTCACGTGCAATTTCCAACTTGTTTGACTTCAATTCATACTTTATTCTCAAAAATTACAATATGGTACTCTGACATGGCATCGAATTTGATTATAAAAAAAATCATTACATGTTTTTTACTCTTATTAGAATCTCAAGAAAACGAATTTACTAAAAGAGTTTTTGCTCTTTTTTTTCCATTAAATAGAGAACAGCAAAGAAAAATAAATTAAACTTATTTAAATGAAATTTGTATGAAAAGGAATTCACTTAAGATGCCTTTTTTGCGAATTCTAAATTGATTTCTCAACGAATAATCGCAAATTAATTAATATTTAGCTATTAATTGATAAAAGCGTATTTTTTTTATTATTATTACACTCTTCACTTTTTATTTATAATTTGTTTTAAAATTTTAAGCGTTTAAAATGTTTCATTGTTACAGTTTCGCAATACTTTGGCTTATTTTGGCGAGTATTTGAGGGTGCTTCATCAAATCAATTATCTTTTCAATTACTAAACAATTGTACGAATTATAGAGACTACTGGGCAATAGATCATCTATGATGGACTAATTGAAAAAGGCCTTAAAATTAATGCTTATATCGTCATTGGAAACCTACTTTTATCCATCATTTTCAATAATAGCTCATCAGGGAGAGGGTGAAAAATCGATTGCAAAATTCCATATATACAACATACAAAAAGAAGCTTGAGTTAAATAAAAGAGTATACAAATACAGATCTTAATTGTCAGAACATCTCAAAGAAAAAAAAAGGGGGGGAGGGGCGGAGGTAATAGCATATATAAGGGTGATGAAGCTTATCTACCCGTCTCTTATTTCTGCATATTGCATACACATAGGAAAGATTCAGCGTAAAAATGTAACATTTGAAAACGTTTATGATTAGAGATCGAACAAAAATTCAGTCTCATTTTCATTTTCGATCCAAAATTAGAGTTTCGCCGTAAAACAGTTGTCTGCGAAAAGGCTATCAAAAATTTGGCTGGACCGAAATTCGTCCGAAATGTCTGTATTCAAAAACTCTCTTTCCTTCTTCTGGAAATTTTCAACATTACTCATTGATCTGAACTATATTGATTGAAATGAGATACTCTGTTTATTGCTATGAACTTCACTGTTTATAATTATCATTCATCAATGACTCAACAGGTGAGTGCAAATTATCGAGCAAGTAAAATGCATATATGACTAAATTTTGAAAAACTTTTTACATGCTCATTAAAAACTACACACTTAACAGAAATAGAAATTTTTTTGCTTGAAAGGGACTGTGCATATAACGTCATCATTTTAAGGAAAACGGGGGGGGGGGGGACACACACACATGATATCGTAAGATATCTCTAGGGCGAGGGGGGGGGGGGTTGGTCTTATGATATCGATATCATTTTTGGTCCAATCAAGAATGATCATTTTCTCATTTTATTTGTAACATGGACTTTAATTCAAAATTGTATGTTATCTTTTTTCAGTCTGTCATCTATTTCTATGAAAATAAATAGTTATTATTAAAATCACTAAATTATTATAAAATGTTTTAATTCTAAAATATGGGATAACCCAACGTTTGACATGCCTATTCTTTTTCGTATGTGTATACATGTATAATCACGGTTAAGAAAAAAAAAAGTATGTTAAATATATTTGAAATGAAGCTTGTTTTAAATAATAATTTAAAATATTTAATTAGGAAACACTAGACAGGCATTAATACAATTTTTAAAAAATTACAAAACAATTAAAATGAGATAAAATAATATAAAATCATACACTATAAAATAAACGTTTCGCTATGCACCGCACAGCCTCATCAGTATTCAAATCAACTTACAACAAAAAAAAATGTGCATATACCGGACTCAGTCAAAGTTAAAGTTAACGATTTGGGAAAACAAAATATTCATTAGAAACAGGACTTGTTTCGTTCAGGGTTAAAGGATGCAACTTCGTAAACACCCCTCCATAAAAATTCTATAGTAATAGTCTATGTAATTATTTTTCGAAATAGAAGAATCTGTGAAAGACGGGGTGTGATCCTTGTCAAGTGCATATCGCACTAACCTGGAATTTAATATTCCTTTTTTAAATGTACCGATATGCTCTTTAAGACTTATTTTCAGGGATCTGCCGGTTTCACCTATGTTAGACATTATCGCAATCATTGCATGGAATCTTGTATGCAATGACGCTTAATTTTTCTTTTTCATATTTAAACTTGTGGCTATTCAGGAAAGAATATTTATTAGTGTTGAATGCATTACATAACGAAAAGCTATTATAAAATACTTTTAACCCTTTCCGTCACGGGCAAAAGCTGTTGTAAAATGAGAAATTACCGACTGACACCGGAATTCACAAACGAATTTTTTAGATACTTTAAAACCCCTAATTTAAGCTTTTGTTGTAAGAGCAAAATTTTAGTAAAATATTACTGGTGCCGTTCGCAAGTTTGGAATTAAAATTAGGTATCCCAGACCGGGCACAGTGTGCCGGAAAGGGTTAAATAGTGTACACTTCTTTTAAATGTTATTTGAAAAAAGCGATATTTTATTCACTTGTAGTCATTTGAATCAAAAAAGGATGTGAAAAATAAATGTAACCAGATTTGTATATCACTTCAAACAAAAGACATAAATTCTTAAAAAAGAAAGAAAAAAAAACTTTTATAACGATGTCATTTCTGGGGGGGGGGGGGGGTGCTCGAAGGATCATAACGTATGATATCGAAAAGGGGGGGGGGAGGGATTCAGAATTACCAAAGAGTTGGCAACGTTATATTTGCACAGCCCCAAACTGCAAAAATGTTTCGAGTACTCTTTCAGAAAGTTCTAGTAAACAGGTGATCATTTACAAAAATTATTATAAAAGATAAATCGAGGTATGTACGTCTACGACATTTTTAGATGTATTCATAATTACATAAATACGTAACACCTATAGTCGTCGTTCAGTCCGTCCGTCTGTCCATATATAACAAACCAAAAACAGCCCAATCGAGTCGTTTAAAATTTAAAATATATAATTGTTGCATAATTTTATCGTGCATTTTCAAATTTTATGAAAATGGGATATATAGTTTAATTACGGAGACAATCAAAAGTATTCCGTTGCATTACGGCCAATGGGAAAAATAGACTCAAGTGCATCTTAATGATGTCATACTCTTTCGAACATAATAAAATATACAGGGTGTCCAGCAAATAACACCCTGATTTCAAAATTAAATTTCTCAAAAACAAAGATCAATAGAATTATGCAGTAAACGGTTTGTTTATCAGGTAAGCTGTAAAAATCTTATACAAAAGTTTCGAACGGTAAATATTTTGAAAAGATTGTGTTCTGATTGCAAAGAATGCTTTGATTTGACATTTTTCTTGCTTTAGATTGCTGCCAGAGAATGTGTTTTTCGGCTTAAAGTGCCATATTTCATAGTTTTTTTAAATTAAATTTTTGAAATTTCGAAATTCTAAAAATTTACTTTGAAATTTTTTTTAAATATTTCACTGTAAGCTGAAAAATTATTTCTCTGCAGGCAATCTAAAACAAGAAAAATGTCAAATCAAAGCATTTTTTGCAATCGGAACACAATCTTTTCAAAGTATTCACTGTTTGAAATTTCTGTATAAGATTTTTACAGCTTACCTAATGAAAAAACCGTTTACCGCACATTACTATCGATCTTTGTTTTTGAGAAATTTAATTTTGAAATCAGGGTGTTATTTGCTGGACACCCTACCCAGTATATGCATTTATGAAGTATGTACTAAAATATTCATCTGTTCAATCTGTCCTACAAGGAATATTTGTTATTATTTTACAGGGCCACACAAAAGTATTCCATTACATAATGTTATAGGGGGAAACGTTGTTTGCAGTGCGTTTTAATTATAATAAGTTGCTGAGGCATATGCAATTACGTAGGTTTACTATAAGTTACTCCCTGCATAATAGAAAGCAAATAGTATTTACAGAAACACACAAAGTATTTCGGTTGCCATACTGTATCCGAAGTACTGTTTACTACTATACCAAGATCTGAATATTTTTAAAACTGCGTTACAATAGGAATGCACCTCATTTGCTATGCTTGACGTGCAATTTCCAACTTGTTTGATTAGATGAAATTCGTATAGTTAGAAAATCATTGTCATTGATGATTTAATTTCATTGTATTTTAGATGAAAGTTAAAACTTTTGGTCAGAGAGGTACAGACTTGGCTAATTTGAGGTCACGTCACACATATAAATAAATAATTATTATGTATATTTAGTAAACACGTAAACTTAATTAATAATTATGTATTTTTCATTTATGTATTAATTACTTACAAAAACTTTTGGAAATTTTCATTTTCGGCCGAAATGAGGCAGATTACCAAAATTCTGTTTCGGCCGTAAAAAGTTGTTTCGGTCTATCCTTACTTATAATTGTGGAGTGTATTGAAAGACATAGAATATGACGAAAAAAACTAACCTTTATTTACTTTTTTAAATCTTCTTCACGACCTTGGGTCTAGAAATTGGAAACATAAAAAAAAAGCTTAATTAGCATGTCGTTTTTGATATCACAAGATTCACCCCCACCTAAAGTCCTTTAGCAGTCGGTGCTATAAGTTTACCATGTTTTCCTCATAACAGGTGCGCTTGTTTTCTCGAAAACAGGTGTGAATCTAAACGTCCCCAACGTACTCGGAGAAACAACACGATCCAGTTAAACCCGAAAAAATACCGATAAAGCCGCCGACCTGTAAAGTTATACCTCCGGTAAGTAATACTCCAGCCTCTGATTTGTATTTGTATAAATATTTTCTTTTATTTCATTCTCGTGTGCGATGGTGCTGGTGCCTGCCTAGCCCACCCCGTATCTCTCTCGCGGACCGCTTAATGAGGGGCGACGGTCGGCTTCAACACAGGTAGTTCAGGTGACGCAGCGACGAGAACTCGATAGCGAGTGTCAAGGATTCCTGGGTTTCGGCCGCGCAAACGTTTTTTTCACGAACAATTGAAAAACACTCTCCTTGTTTGTCGCCAAAAGAGAATGGCGTATTTTTCAAACTATTGCACTGCGCCTTATTATTCATTCATTATAACGGTCAGGTGGGAAACGTTTTAAAGGCTGGAAATAGAATTAGTGGTTCTTGTTCCTCAGAAGCAAACAGATAGAGCTGCGGTCTTTTTGTTCTAATCAAGCAGATTTTTTTTTTTTTTTTTTTTTTTTTTTTTTTTGGGTAGAATCCGAATTAGTCCAAAATTTGTCCAACAATTCCATTTTCACATTTTTGAGACTCTTCTTTCTTTTGTTGATGACCACAGAACTATTGGAAAAGAAAGAAGTGGAGAACAAGAAGCCAAACTTTACGAGATCTATACCTCCACGAGATTAGGAGATGTACAGGGTGTCTATAAAAGAATTCCGGGGTTTTGAGGCAAAATATTTTAATGAAATAAAAAACATACATACATGTTTTACACATGACTGAAAAGCTTACATTTTCAAGTTTTTTTTAACACTTAGTAAAGTTCTATATGAGCCCCGTTAGTGGCACGGCAGACATCTAAACGGTATTCTACCTCTTCCCATGTCCTGGCGAGCATGTCTGGGGGGACGGCTGCCACACAATTGACTATTCGTTCCCTGTTGATCCTGGTAACCCCAACTCCAGGCTACGCCTTGTCAACGATTTCTTAGGGCTTCAAAGGCATGAAGCTCGGATTCTGTCCACTTTCTCTTGAGACACACTCGGCCTACCCCGCGACTTTTGCTTCAAAACACTTCCTGTTTTCTTAAATGCACTGAACCATTGACAAATGGTTTTGTCAGAAGGCGGGTTAACACCATAGTTACGTCGAAAGTTTCTTTGTACGGTAACTACAGACTTCGTTTCTATGAGCCAAATAACACATTGAGCCTTTTGTTGCGGAGTCGCCATCATTTCAAGGTCAACGCCCTGCAGCGCCGCCAACAGTTGATGCAAACATTCCCAATTCGTATGAGTAAAACTTTTTGAGCTACTCTTTTCAGAGAAATCGACTAAATTTTGCTATCTTTTATAGTTAGTGAGATATGAATTTTTTAAAACCCCGGAGTTCTTTTATAGACACCCAGTATAGACCTATGAACTCTATACATCCGATGAAAGTCATATAATATCAAAGGGACCATCTACCACATAAGAGCTGCCACTATCGGTTCGGACCTTTAGGCTGTTCTCAAACCTACACAAGCTAATTTCTGAGAAACTTTTAAATTCAGTTGAGTAAATTAACAATAAATGTTACACACTTCCTATTCAATACTGATTATGCCATGATAATCCTCGATAACATATATTAATTGCATGGCAATCTGGGTATATTTACGCGAATTAGAGCACGTGCGGCCAGACAAACCGAATTCTTAAAAACTTTTAACTTTGTTGGAAAGCTTTACAGACTATTCGAAGACAAATCATTTCAATCACTGTGCCTGCAAGTATCCTGTTTTTGTGTTTAAAATGGAGTCATAAAATGTTCCAGAAAGTTTTGGACTATTAAACGGGCATTTTTTTTTTTTTTTTTTTTTTTTTTTTTTTTTTTTTTTTTTTTTTAAATAGAACGTACACAAAGGGGAGAGGGGAGGCGTTCCGTAGCAAAACTGAGGGAGATAGCTTTATCTTATTCTTGATTGCGTAGGGCCGAAACTAAGGGGAGGGAGGGAGCATGTGCCCGGCGCCAGAACGAAAGGGCGCCCAAATGAAGATTTTGTTTGTCAAATTTTCTCACGTCTATGTTTAGCACGGTTTTGTTGAAATAGTTCTGTATTTGGCATCATAGACGTGACGTCTATGCCAAAGCATAAAAGAATCTAAGGATGACATGACATAAGGATGCTGTATAAAGCGGAATTTTCTTTTCGATGCTTTCACTTCCATTTTTAACATTTTAATGAATCAATTTTGATAAAGAAAATTATGCTGTTCAGTATTACATATTTTATGATTACATATTTTAAATTTTAAAATAAATCAGCTATTTAAAAATTAGTAAAATTTTCTTTATAAATGTACATTGAGGAGGAGGCGCCAAAAAGGCTAATTCTGGACTGCATGCTTAAACAAAAACAATAGGGATTGGCTTTGTTCGCAATTAACCTTTAAATACACTATTTTTTTTTTTTTTTCCTAATTGAACATACACAATTTATTATCGATGCAGTTGCTCCAAAAATAGACTAGATTAGTTTTTTTTATCACAGTTTGCTACCACACATTTTCTTTTTTTCAAATTGCTTCATATTAATATTTACTAAGCGCACCTTAAAAAAATATAGATATTTATTGTAGTCAAGCATATTTATAGGCTATAAGACATAAGAATACTTTGGGTTATTAGATAGTGGAATACCATTTCTATACTTTTTATCCATGAATCTTTTCTAAAAACTTAATAAATCATTGTATAAATTTACCTTATAAATCACATTTTTAATGATACAATTAAGACAATTTTAAATTATTAAAAGATTCAGTAAACAAATTCACAATCTTTTTTAAATTTCTTATTTTTACTTACTCATATCATTATTTTTCTTATTATTCAATGAACATAGTTTAATCAAGTACATTTTCATTATGCCTCTTGATTAATCCTCTAATTGTCTGAAGACTTCCTTATATTTTTATAAAAACGTTGATTAAACTTAGATAACTTAAAAAGACAGCTTAAAAATTCTCTTTCTTTTTGCTGCTAAATTATTTTTTAAAATATAATTCCGTTAAATATGTATTTTTTCTAAGGTAAGATTAAGGTATTCTTTAAAAAAAGAGGAAAATACCGGCGTTTAAGCTTATGGTGCAAAAAAAACAATATTTACTCACTAATTTTTTGATTCTCTATTTTTGGCAAAAATTTCGAGGGGTGAAAAATCACGTAATTTCCGTGTCTATAATTTGGGGTAATCTAATTAAAAGCTCAGTTTGATTCTTAATTAAGTTTAAAGGGAAGAATAATTTACAGTTTTTTTCCTTCGTGTTTTTCTTTCTTTCTTTCTTTCTTTTTTACTTTTTTTTTCTTTATATTTTTTTAATCTCTCTCTTCGTTTGCTTTAATATATATGTGATCTATGAAAACAGATGACGTTTTATGGCCATCGTCGTATAATCTCTCTTTTTTTTTCCATTCAGTTTTAATTAAGCAAATGTTTGTTTTAAAAATTAAATTTGTTCTTCGAGAAAATTTTAAGTTTAATGTAGTTTGCTCTGGCAGAAAAATACTATAAAAGAGCGGGAGCCGCAGGCTGCGAAATAAAAGAAAATGTATGTGAAATTCAAATGACTTACTAGTTAGTCAAACATCAAATTTAGTCAATCGGAATATTATTCCATAAAGATAAAAGCTATTACTGTATTTTAGGGTACTTATAATTCTATTTTTGAATTAGCTTAAATATTTTATTATTGTAAAATTCTGCCAAATAACTAAAATGTAAAGTTTTTTACCTTGTTCAAAATGTCATTAAAAAAAACCCATTGAATCTGTAATACAATATATTTAATATTTCTGGTTTATTTATTAAAAATGTATTATTTGTTTCAAAAATTGTCATTTTCCTTTCTCTGTGTGTTCATAAAAAATATAAACATAAATATCAAACAATAATAATAAAAAAATTCTTCTTTAATTGCTCCCACCTCTTGCCAAAGAAATGACCAAAAAGTGTAATACGATAGTAAACTTGTCGTTGGGGGGACCACCGTAATACTTACCCATCATGGATATGTATAATAAGAATATGAAAATTAAATGCATGCAAACTGTTTGTAAAATGCATCGCAATTCCAAAATAAAATTTAAAAGCATATTTAAATAATTTTAATATACATAGTAATGCTCTATCAATGAATTGCTGATGAACCGATTTCAATAAATTATATAAAACTCCAAAATATTGAAGCAGTACTGGATTGCGTAAAAGAAACATCCTTAATACTCCAAAAATAATAATCACATTAACTAACAATTTATTGCGTCGGATTAAGCGTCTCATTTCCAATTAAAATATATCTTTGAATTAAAATTTGAATGAAATACAAGGTCAGGAAAAATCGAAGAATGTGAAAAACAAAAGTTACACATATCTCGACAACTAATAATCTGATAGACTTCTTTCTTTATGCAAAATTTGTGTTATTTTATTGCCTTTTAAGTCCACTCCTTAAATAAAACATTTCGAAAATTTTTGTCATCTCTTTCATCAGAACGAATTTTTCGAGAGTCCGAAAAAAATAGTTCCAGATAATCGAGGTTATTGATACTCAATAGGCTTCGTTCCGTTCTTACATACTGAGCACATACGAAGTTTCAAGTTTATATCTCAATTTGCTCGGGAGATAGAGCGGTCAGAGACACACACAGACGAACGGTCGGCATTATTATTTTTTTTTTTTCTAAAAATATGTTTTTCGGTATCTTCAGTATCTAAAACGTGTAAATCCTTCAAAAAAAAAAAAAAAAAAAAAAAAAAAAAAAAAATCCATTTTCAAAACGATTGCAATACTTACCCTATACTACGTATGATGAGTAAGTAATATCTTAGGTATTTTGCATAGAACATTGTTAAGAAATAATTAGAAATGAATATATAACAAGAAAAAAAAATAATAAAAGGACATAGAGAATTCGAGGCAGAAAAGATTTCGTATTCCAGAATGAAACTGTCAGGAAAAACGTTCGATAAGAGGAATGTATAGATTAAATTAAGAATTTATTTCAACGTATAAAACAAAACCATTTAACGATTAGAATACATGCAAATAAATCAATGAATTAAGACTTAACAAGTGGGTGAGTGTGACTTCAGATTGCACAGAAGGTTTCGTTTGATATTTCTTTCGAAACAACTTATCCATTAATTAATGAATCCAAATTATTAATTTATAACTATTAAATTCTTATATAGGTTGTAACATCAATAAATTTAATTTTAAAATAATTATAAAAGGAAGTTATTTATTTTAAATCAAATTTAAAATGTTCAAATGAAATTATTTTTAAAAAATTCCAAAATTCCAAATTTTTTGAAAATTTGAAAAAAAAATAGCGGAGATAGAAATAGAATTTTTAAATTTCTCAACATGAAAAAAATTGTTTAAACGAAATTTAAAATCTTGAATCATTTATAAATCACAATAATTTTAAAAACAGAAATAAAATTGAATTCCAAAAAAATATTATGAACGTCAGTGATAGTAATAATAATAATAACCCTTAAATTGGCAAAAAATACGAAATTTCATTTAACTATATCGATCTTAATATGACAACTTCAACTTTCAGCCCCCGGGATGAAATTAAGATCCCCTTTTAAATTTTAAATCGCAAAAATGAACAGATGATATTGAAAAAATTAATTTAATTAAAGTAATAGACTTTTCACAATTTTATGATTTCTTGTCCGACACGGGGTATTCTGCTGTAAGTACACAAAATTTGAAATCTCTGACTTATACAGTTTTTCTGTGCGGACTCTGTGATAGACAGAGACGAATAGGATTTCGTCAGATGAACGAAACCCTAAAAATGTATATGCTTAGACTTTTTGAAAAGTGCCTGATTAATTGAAGAAACCATTTTACAATCAGCCTGATATTTTTCAGGCTTAAGGCCCCTGTCCTCGCCCGTGGAAACGCTCGCGAGCTAATGCTATTCCTATGGGGAAGCATTTTTCTAATAACTCTTTCGCATTTTGACATTTTTGAATAATTTTTTTTGCATTGGATAGCTGAGGTGCATGCCGACAGCGCACCTTTTTTACTTTTTCGATTTTGGTTGCAGATATTTTTTACAAAGTTAGTTTCACTTTCAAAACCGGTTTCGAAACTGAAAGTGCTTTTAAAAAAATATATTTGCAACCAAAATCGAAAAAGTAAAAAAGGTGCGCTCTCGGCATGCACTTCAGCTATCCAATGCAAAAAAAATTATTCAAAAATGTCAAAATGCGAAAGAGTTATTAGAAAAATGCTTCCCCATAGGAATAGCATTAGCTCATGAGCGTTTCCTCTAGCGAGGACAGGGGCCTTAATGCATTGAGCCTGTGGAGTTACAGACTAGAAATTGAAAAATGAACAATCATTTGACGGCCAGTCTATGTTTTTTCATACTCATTGCAATGATCGTATGCAAATTTGTGCTAAATAGGAAGAATCAACTGTTTGTTCAATCAGTCTGCCTTCATCGAGGCTTATTCTAATAAGTCGACGAGAGTAAATAATATTTGTGCAAAATTTTAGCTCAAAAAATAGCCACAAGAACTTAAAATAATGTATAAGAAAACAAGTTGCATATGTTAAAATCAAAACAACCTTCAGTTTTATTCCTTTTAATGTTTCCAAAAGCGTAATTTTTTAATTATTCATTTTAAAAGCAAAAAATGAGTAATTAACAGATCAGTTATTATTATTTTAAAACTGTACTTCAAGTATTATGTCATTGAGTGTTTCAAAACTATAGAAGGGGAGGGGGTCGAAACAAAATTAATTCGCAGTGGAAGTCTAATCAAAAGATAATATATAAAAAATTGCAAAAAGAATTTTCTTATCACAAATATGCAAATTAAACCAGATTTGACAAAATTGATAATGGTTTATTGAACCATAAAATGTGGATATACGGACAAATGAGCAGACAGACATTTAGTAAAAACGTTTTTTCGTGATCTATGATCTTCAAAACGAGTAAATCTGTCAAAAACCGGAAATCGGAAAAGTTTTTAATTACAATAGTATTTTCCTGTTACAAATAGAAGAAAATGAAAAGAATAAAGTACGTAAATTATCAGATTGGGTTTATTTTCTTAAGTTTCTAGGATTGGTGATTATTTTATTTTTATTTTAAGGCTATATTTTTTGCAAACACTCTGTGCAAAAGTACTAATAAAATCTAAATGGGAGGCAGATTTTTAGTATTTTCCCAGCATTTCGTAGAGATGGTGAATTGTTGAATAAAAATAATTATTAAAAACACACAAGAGAAGTATTTTATTGGCAGATTCGGCGTCACACATTAGGGAATATTTTTTTAAGAGCATGTTTTGAACAAATCACCAAAATGGATGTATTTACAAAATCCCAGACGAGCCAGATTTTTACTATGCTTTCAGCGTTATGTAAGGAAGATAGTTATGATAAAAGTATGAAGAAACAGCTAAAAATTAACAGCTTTACTAAAAAAATTGATGTGTGCACCTTCTTGATAATTACGATTAATAATTGCAGCAATTATTCATTTTATAAGAAAATGTCCCCCCTTTCTAAAAACAAAATTTGTAAATGAGACAGACTGGTATATTTTTATCTCCGCGGCATTGGTTAAACAAGATCGATTACTAAATGATGAAAGTTACATATAATAGTTGCCATATCAGCAGATACTTTTTGTCATATTATATAGTAATTAGATACTTTCTATCTTTTCATTAAAATGCGCACAAATTCAATTATCCGGGACATTTACTTATCCGGGATGAGTCATTTCACGATCATTCCGGTTAATCCAAAGTCTTCTGTAGTAGTTTCTTCCAATAAACTTTTACAATGAAATTTCATATATTTCATATTCCATAGAAACATTTCCTTTTTTTTTTTTCCTCTTATGAAAATATTTTAAGCACATAGACCTTGCACTGCCTTCTCAAAATATTCCATTCTATTTACAATAACCCAGTGTTTTGTAAATAACGGAAATGTTTACAAAATAACACTGCCCAAAGAAAAAAAAACATTTAAATTACGAATCTGGCATATCATTTTGCGAAAATAAGAGGTAATGCAGTGCGACTCATTCTGTTTGTGTCAAAAGGCATTTTCCTTGTCGATGAAATCCATTCTGTGAAGATTAAGAACAATTGAGTGGGCAAGGCATTCAAGAAAAATAAAAAGAAATCGCGCTTTTTGATTCATCTTTTTTTCATTTATTTTTTCTATTCTTTTTTTTTATTTCGAGGTTATTATACTTACCCTGAAAATGTGACCTTGGGTTCAAAGCAATGAACTTAAAAAACTCTGAAATAACAGTTTTGCGATACGTGATAAGACGTGAAGTACAACTGGAAAGTATTTTAAATGGTTTTTCCAGAAGGGAAAAACAAATGTGCTCTGCTCTCACAGCGTAGAATACTGGACTTCTATGAAACTTTGTAGCAAATAATAATTATATCGCGTTTCTCCGAAAGTAAGACTCAATCGAATAGTAAGCCTTAGCATGATTTTTCTGGATACTCGCAGTACAAGTCGCAGGCCAAAATTAAACCTCACTTATATTATGAGAGCTTTAAAAATGCATGCAGTTATGATTATCAGGTAACAATTTGACATAAAACTCGATTTATACCATAAGTATTAGTTTTTTCTCCGCCCCCCCCCCCCTTCATCTTCTTTACAATTTTAGATTGTTTTTCGAATTCATGGGACGAAATCACTTACAGCAGCACATTTAGCGTACTTTCGAGTAAGTTTTTAAAACAGAAAACCAATGTTCTCAAATCCAAATTGGCTATTTTCTGAAAATTCTTGGCTGTCAATATCTATAATATTATCATGGCTTTAAAAATGTATTCAGCAATCATTGTCTGGATTAAACCTGGCTTAAAACCCAGTTTGTGATCCAAATTTCAGTTTTTAATCACGTTTCTACATTTTTTTTTAAAAATAATTATTATGATTATATTTATTCGTAAATGCATGGAGTTAGTAGATGTTCTTATTGAAAAATTACGCGATCAAATAGTTTTTCACTTTTCGATAAAGGCAAAAGATTTTTTCAGTTGCCGTTTTGAATTTCCAAACATGAAAATTCAATAAATGTCGTTATGAGACAATCATCACTTATGATTGAAGTTATAATTATTTTATAAAAAAATAAAAAAAAACTATTCGATTCTAAATTTATTTCTATAGTATAGTACTTCTATAGTAAGTGTCACGTTTTTACGTTTAAAAATGAGTTCTTACATTATCCGAAACTTTCTCGGGAAAAATATTTTTTTTAATAACTTCTTAAAAAAAAAAAAAAAAAAAAAAAAAAAAAAAAAACACTATATGGCTGATACACTGTCAAAAAAACTCGTCTATATAAACTAAGTTGTCCATTTTTTTAACCAATAATTTCTGTACTCCTAGAAAACAAGTTTTATCTGTTAATTCTTCTCGTAAAGAAGAAATTGCATTCGTTCTTATCACGCATGCGTATTGTGGTTCTATTAAATCATTATCATCGAAATTGTTTTAAAAATTTTTTAATTGACATTTTTTTAAAAGAAAAATTTTATAACATCGAAAATTAGGAATTTCTGAAGTTTTTTTCGTAAGACCAAAGTAAATCATTCATGAAATAGACAATAGAAAAAGAAATTAATGTAACATGTTTCGAAAGAAATACGCTTTTTCATCACCCCCCCCCCCCAAAAAAAAAAAAAAAAAGGCCTACCGTTTACAAGAGCAAATTTTACCTCCATTTTCTCCAATTGACGTATATTTTATTTCTTCTAACCGAGAAAAAAAGAGAAAAGAGTTATTCTGTAAATGTAAGGAAAATGATAATATGAGAAGCGGAATCTCGAGAAAATCAGATAAGAGCTCGGTTTGAAAATTCATGCTGATGTTCCAGAAAAAAATGACAAGATTGTATTTATATATTGATAAATTTTTATCCATGAATGTATGAATATATACTTCTTCGTACATAAATACAATTAAAAAAAAATCTTTTATATATATATATTTAACGGATACTTCTGAATTGCAACACCTCTTAGTTTCACAAGCCGATACGTCTGTATGCGAGCAAATTATGCAGTCCCGTGATGCACCATATTTCAAGATTTCACTCTATGTGAATGAATGTAGATTATTGTAAATGTCTCAATGTAAATTTTTGCGCATAAAAAATTATATACATTTATATATCCTCCGAATTAAGCTCTAATGCATCTTTTGAATGAAGAACGAATATAAGGTCTGGCTCTTGATATGGTTAGATATCTTTAGGGGCATGGGATTTGCTTTTTGATAACATTATCACTTTTGGTTGAATCCAACATTTTTAAGGAACTTTTTCTTATATATAAATAATCTGTGATCTTTTATTTATTGTTATTTTTGTATTTTTTTATGAAAATATAAAACTATTATTAAAATTATTAAATGTTAATAAAATCATTTTATTCCAAAATTTGCAAAAATTGAACGTTTAACATTCCTGTTCTTCTTCAATATCATATGTGCATATAATACGCTGTGAGCAAAACCAGGAATTAATACACTATATGGCCATTAATGACCGAACACTTACGATTTTAGACGTTTTGTTAAATGTAGAAAAATACAAGAGGAAATATTATGAAACTCCAGGTGTGTAAACAGAATAGTACAGGTCATATATTACCGCGAATATTTTTTTTTTAAACCGAAATCCCACAGGGAACCTTCAACAAATTAAAAAAAGAACAAAAATCTTTTGGATAACCCTGTTAAAACAAATGTAGCAAAAGCGTTCAAACTTCGGATTATGATTAAGTGGCTTATTGCAATAAACTATGTTCATTTTCGTGAGGATAGCATACTCATAGAGAAATTAAGGTTTTTATGAAAACAGTCCCAAATTTTGCCAAGCTTTTTTGCTTATAATTTGTAGACTTCTTAATATAAAAAAAATATTCTCTTCAGAAAATATGACAAACAACATTCTAAACAACACTCTGTAATCAAAATTAAAAAATAATAAAAATTGTATAAAAAATGAGCAAGTTTACCAAATAATGTTTCACTATGCGCATGCGATATAATATGCAAATATAATTTGCATAATGTGTTAGCTAAGTGTATACAACAACTTGTGTTAAAGTCTCAAAACCATAGTTTGAAAATTCTGAAAATTATCGTCGATAGAATAAGCTAAAAATCCGCTATTCCCAAAATGAAGCAAAAAGATGAGGAGTGTATCCATATTCCATTGATTAGTGTCAATATAGCCTGCACAATATTCCACGTACGTCCATGATCTTTTTACTTCATTTTGTGACTAACAGATTTTGAGCTTATTCTATTGACGATAATTTTCAAGCTATGTTTTTGAGACTTCCACAAAGGTTGTTCAATAAATTTATCTAACACATTATGTAAATTATATTTTGGCTGCGTTCACACATGCGCAGTGAAACATTATTTACTAAACCTGCTCAATTTTCATGCAATTATTATTATTATTATTATAAATATGATTAGACATATAGAAAGAAATTTAGAAATCAAAAATGACAGTTTGAATAATGTTTTATTTTTTCTTTCCTGTTGCCTTATCTTAATATATATATATATATATATATATATATTTAAAACTAAAAAACGCTTTAATCAGTTAATAGTTTTACATTAAGTAAAATAAATAAATAAAAAAATGTTTAAGCACTAAAAAGTAGAAAACTTTAAATAAACAATGCAATGTAGTTAAAATAAAAACGCTTTAATTAGTTAATAGTTTTATATTAATTAAAATATGATTAGAAGTTCAGAAATAAATTTATAAATCTAGAATAATAGTTTGAATAACATTTTTTTTTCTTTTCTGTTGCCCTATCTTAAAAAAAAGGGCACAACGAAAATTATATAATGTTCAAAATGTTCTTTACAATGTTGTTTTATGCTTGCGTTCTTAAGTGTTCTTTCAAATATTGACCAAGTAAAAGAAAGATTTCTGAAACTGAGTAACCAAAGTGAACTTCTACGACAATGAACGTACTGAGGCAGGAAAAGGGGTTTTACAGGTAGAGTCAAATAATACAGAACTTCAGTTACAGTTCAGTTCAGTTACATAATACAGAACAGAATTTTAGTTTTGTACTTTTTTTTCTTTCTTTTTTTTACTTATTTTAGCAATTTTACAACAACAAATTAATAAATGTTAGTTTAAAAAAATTGTTTAGAAAAAATTATTGACAAATATTTAATTAAATTAATTATGTCGAAGTACTGAAATACCAAAAATTTTAAACCCTTTTTTTTTAATTAACGTTATTTATGCTTATATTTTTTCTCCTTACTCAAAGATTTGAATGCGACTTTATTTCAAACTTTCAAATCAACCAAATTTTAATACGAATGACAAAATAATAATTTTTCGGTTGAATTAAAGGTACCTGACCCTTTAAGAGCCATCGCTGAAGTAATCGACTGTGATGTACTGTCAGTAATCGGTCCTTTTTCAACTGATATGTGGTAGACTGTATATGCCAATCATTTATAGAGAAAAATAAATTAAATTGGTGAAATTTCAGTACAGAATATCGAATTGCTTTCGAAAATATTAAATTTAACTAGTAAAAGTAATCGTTTCCGTCAAACCGCCCGCTTTTTAAATTGATTTTTTTAAAAAAAATAAAGGTTAAAAAAAAATCATAAAAGGACAATTGAAAACGAGTTTAGATTTCTCCCCGTTTTTTTTTTTTTTTTTTTTTTTTTTTTTTTTTTTCGTATTATATAAAAGAAAATAAGCTATTTAATATTTTAAGAAAAGTCAAGTAATATTCCATAAACTGACTCCTGTGGTAAAAAAATAGACAGATTCTCCAAGCTTTGAGGACATTGGTTAATTTTAACGATACTGTTGAAAATTTGCTACAAAGTGCTCAGTCAATTCAACCATATTTGTAAATAACGGTTACTTGACCATATTATAAAATGTTCTCATTGATCAGGAAAAAGTTTTCTTCTTCTAATTTGCAGTGTTCTTATTTTTTTTTTAAATTCTTTTTAGAAAATATGTCAAACAACATTGTACACAATACTTTGTAATCAGAATTAAAAAATAATAAAATTGCTGAAAAATGAGCAGATTTACTAAATAATGTTTCACTGCACATGCGTGAACGTAATAAAATATAATTGGCTTTTGTTCTTTCAAATATTGACCAAGTAAAAGAAAGATTTCTGAAACTGAATAGCCAAAGTGAACTTCTACAAAAATGGACGTACTGAGGCAGGAAAAGGGGTTTTACAGGTAGAGTCAAATAATAGAGAACTTTACGTGTGTTTTTTTTTTAATGTAAATTGGCATAATCAGTTATTTTGTTTAAGTCTCAAAACCATAGCTTGGAAATTCTGAAAATAAGCGTCAACAGAAATTCCATATGTAAACTCCTAAAACACAATATCATTCATTATAAAATTACGTTTAAAAAAAAAAAAGTTTAAAATCGAAATTTTTTTCTGGCTGGTCCCTCACCGGGTTAACTGGGAAAAAAAACCGATCCTCCTTGGAATCAGACGGACATACAAACTGTCGACAATTGTCGGCTTGTTTGTTGGGGCGACGCGGATCTTTAATTACTTTCACAGAAAGGATACTCGTAACCGGCAAAACAGAAACCATTTCCGTAAAGTAGGGTTCAATTCAACTCCTTATCTCCTGACCACAAAAGGGTCCTATACAAAAGGCATACAACACTTTTTCGTAAAATTCAATTGACCAAGAGTAGGCTCCGAATACATGTGTATTTTGCCCAAATTGAACTGAATTCCAGGCAATCCTTTCTTCTCTACCCTTTTGCTGTTTATGGGCAGTAAAAAAAAGGGGGAGATTACAATGATACAGCAGATAAGGAGCTTGACTCTACTTGAAGGAAAGGTTCTCTGTCTTGCAGTTGGATTGAAGTTTTCCTTCCTTGACATGTAAAAACCATTATACATAAAACACGCCGCCTGCGAACATAAGACACGCCGACTAGTGACCGCAAGTAATGGTTATGTCCATCCAAGACCTTTAGGCTTTAAAGATACTCTCGGTTTTAAACTCAATGGGTCGATCAGCCAGGAAGGGGCCTCTTTCTTAGGTGATTTTAATCACGATAAGTAGAACACTTGCAATTTTAATATTTTATTGTAGAAATGTATTTTTAATAATGTAAATAAGCTCGCTTTATATTCAGTAAAATCTGAGAAAAAGAAACATATCTATTCATTGTCAAGACAAAGCGGATACAGTCTGATTGCAATAGATGCTGTACTTAATAAAGACGAAAACTTGTCTAAACGCAATTCCTCACTGGTTATTCAATTTTAGAAATTTTGTATTCTAAAGCAAATCTGTATGTAAGAATGAAATCGCTAGAAAATCGACAAAAATGCCGGTTAAAGACAGGTTTCTGTCTTAATTTGTAAATTCGCAAGATGTCCATTGTAGGGTGACTATGTAATTTTCCGTTTAAAACATTATTCCGTTTCACACAGCATTGATTTCGAGGGACTGTATTAATTTTTAACTGTATTAATTACACATAAATTGCGTCAAAGAGATAAAGGAAAGAAAACGAGTTTTTTTTCTTATTTTTCTTTCTACCTCAAACAATAAAAGGAAAGAGAGGCTGTTTATTTGCAAAATGTGTCGATCACTATTCAATAAAGTGGTAAAAAGAATAAACACTTTCGCTGCATTTTCGAGGCCGTAAGAAACTTGACCACCCGAAAATGACCACCAAGCTTGAAGGTCAAGGACCCTCTCCTTCCGTGATTGTGGATCCAACGTGAGGACCAGCCCTAATGGGAAGCACCTGCCCGATTGTATCTTTCGCGCATGCATTATAACAAGGAAGAATGTGTAAAGTAAAAAAATTACCTCTTGACAAGCGCATACATCTGGAAGCCGTGATAATGGTTTATGGTATGTGATCTCACTCTGTGATTAGAGGGAAAGAGCTGTTTACATATGCATATATTTGCCACCGTACGAGCATCCTTTAGTCGAGTGGAAATCAAGAAAGGAAAGGTATACATACATTATGCATGAATTATGCAACTTTTCCAACATTAAATGCAAAGCGCTGGCAATACGGAAAGCGCAGCGCTGTAAACAACAGCTTGCGCAGTTGTGATGCGCAGTAACCCAGGGCAAAACATTATAGAGTTTGATATGGTGATTATTTTAGGTACTACTTGGTTATCCCGTCGACCAGAAAATTATCGCCAAATAGTAAGATTAAACGCCAATAATGGATGATCGGAAATATTACATTCAGTGACATTAAATACGATACACCTGTTTAAAACGCCATCAAGTTACTTTTATTTAGACTTTTATTTGTATTTTTATTAACGTTTTACAATTTTTTTTAATAAAAATTATGTCAATATACCTAATTTGGCTATTACTTTGGCGATTTGTATAATTTGGCGAAATTGGTCGACCGGATAACCAAGTAGTACTTTATTTTAATTACACAACTATACATAAAATTTGAGCTTTGCAATCAAAATAAGGCATGCGGAGTGGACAAATTAAATTGAATGAATGACGATGCAGATCAATTTCCAGACCCGTAAACTGTCTCGAATTGTGAATTAGGACATATGTACACTTATGGGCGCATGTTCGTATATTGAAAGATATTAATGTATGCACTTAAAAACGACAGCTTTTTAAATGGTAAGCATTTTAAAATGCGACGATAGCGGTGACAAAAAAAAACCTCTTTAAAAATAAAATTCCCGTTCTATTGCGATTCAGTTTTAGCAAGTTTTATTTTTTTGCATCCACTTTCGGCCCCTTTTTTCCCGAAATAAATCTAGATTCGTCACTGAGAAAAAATATAACTATAATCTTAATATATATTTTTAATTAACCAATCACTGCAATATTTTCAAGTTTTAATCGCACATATATAAAACAAAATAGTTTTTAAAATGCTAAAAAAAAAAAAAAAAAAAAAAAAAAAATACACTTTGTTAATAATAATAATATTAATAAAAATGCAATATTTTTTTGTCAACCCATTCAGGAAAACGTGTAAATAAATAAATCTCAAAATCACAATACAATACAACGTGAAACATGTTTATTCATGTGTGTCCGAAATAATCCATGCATTGTTTAAATCGGAATAATAATTATCATTCCAGACTTACAGCACACTTTAAATAAAAAATAAATAATTCTTGAGCATAGAAATGTAAAAAAGAAAAAAAAAAAAAAAAACTAATACAAGTATTTTCTATTAAATCAAATATAAATGTAGTAGTATTCGCGTTTGTAATGACCGAAAGATGGCGTTGTAATAGACCTGATAATCGTTTGTTTACGTTTGTTTGTTTACGTTCCATGCTGTAGCACCGTAGCATAGAACCAGTTTAAAGAGCTATTTAAAGTGCAGTTTTTTATCTTTTTTATTTAATTATGGGAGATAAATTACAAATATCGACAATTTTAGAATTTGTAGATGCTGGAAAATCTAGTAATTGCTTTAGAGAAGCTGAAGCATGAAAGCATTGTGTTGCTGTCATGCTATTTTGCCATGAGTAAGTCAAATGTATTTTTTTATATTATAGATCTAAACTTTGTGTATAAAATTTTGATTTTAGATAATTTTAATACAAAGAACCCAACGTTGCACGCGTTATAGAACTGTTTATTTATTTATCGGCCTTTTAAACACTGATTTCATGCTCACGGTATCAGTTCTATTTCGTTTTTCAGACTTTGTCCGCGAGAGGGCGTCTATTTCATTTCAAACGCGAATTAAATTAACTAAGTTTCTTTTTCTCTAATGATGAACAATGGACGTCATTTATCACCCATGGATCTTATAACTGAGAAACTTATTATTAAATTAACTAAGTTTCTTTTTCTCTAATGATGTACAATGGACGTCATTTATCTCCCATGGATCTTATAACTGAGAAATTTATTATTAAATTAACTAAGTTTCTTTTTCTTCGTCGACACTGTTTTGGAAGCAGGAAAATCGAAGTGCCAATACAATTTATCCCCCAGCCAAAGCAGTAAAATAATAATAATAATAATAATAATAATAATAATAATAATAATAATCAATGTCGCAGCAATCTTGACAAAGCTTTTCAAAGGTGAAGATACCCTCATTTTCCGTATTTCTATTATTCAAACGGATACGTCATTTCAATTTAAGGGATTGCATCTCTCAATTTGACGGATGTTTGTAATCATCATCAATAAAGCTCAGGAGAAATCTTTAGTATTTTGCGGTTTAGATCTAGACACGAATTGCTTCTCCCATGTACAATTATATGTTATGTATTATTGAATCGGCAAACCAGACAATCTCTATATCTGCTCAGAGAATGGCGCAACAAAAAATATTCTATACCAACAAGCACTGTGAAATTAAACATTTTAGAAACGCGCGCTTTCTCTTTTCTTCCTTTTCCATTTAACGAGACAGAGCCACAGCAACGGGTGACCGGGTACAGCTAGTATATATATCTACATACATATTTGGATATTTCGATCAGCTTTCGGCTTTGTATATGCTTAGGTTTTGGCTCTCTTAAAAATCTGTTTTACAATGTAAGTTTTTTATTCACATGTTTTGTTTGTTGATTTAATTTACGTAAGGATTATACATGTCCAAATTTCTTGATTTATTTCTGTTTTTTGATTACGGTAAGTCGGACAATGTTAAAGCTTTGCATTAGAGCAAGTTTCCTAGTTTCTACTTCAGAAATTAATCGTATATTATTTATGATCACGTAATATTTCCCTTGATAACGAGTTACTTATTATAAATTCCATTTTTATTCGTCATTGTTCTATTTATGTTGGGTTTGAGTATATTCCGTTAAAAGATCCTACATTACGTAAAACAAATTTGATGTCTGTCCGTGATTTCAAAAATGGTCTTTTGTCAAAAAAATATGTTATATATATTTTTTTATCTTATTTACTGCTTTATGTGTATTGGATCAGGTCTGGTTTTAATATTCTTCAATGATATGTTTACTTGATTTATATATATGTAAGGTACCCTGGGGTAATAACGCCACGTTAAGGTTCTACCAATTTTCACGGCTTAGTTTTAGATTGTATTTTTCAAACAAATATAGGATCTGATACAGCAACTCATTGACTATCTATATAAAATAAAATAATTTAACAGATATGTATTCATAAAATGTAATGGCATTTTTTCTTGACCAATGCTATTTGGCGTTAATACCCACCTATATGGGTAATAACGCTATGCAAACAAAACTATAAAATAAGATGGAATAATGGCATGTAGATTGCCCAATTCTAAAAAATACAAACTCTACAGCTCTAGAAATTGACAAATTGCAATCTAAGCTATTGAAAATGTACAATTTTTTTGTGACTCTGAAAGAAAAAGAAAGCTGTGGTGGTGGCGGGGGGAGGAGGCAAAAAAATATCAGATTCTAAGCTACGTTTTGCTTAAAAATGACCATTTAAATAGTATTATTAGAAACATTGCACGGATTATTTGAATCAGTGTTTATATTCCCATGTATGCATTCCATGCGATAGAAAATATTGATTTTTTTGTGAAAGTGAAAGAAAAAGGAGTGAGGGGGAGCATCAACAGAATATAACACCCTGTGTCTCTCTTTGTTTAAAAAGTCCCGCTTAAATATGATTATAAGAAACATTGCATGGTTTTAACCATTCATAATGTAATATTTTAATCATGTGAAGTTTTATAATAACTAGAGTTATATGTAATAAATATTTTTGTTAAACCTTAACTGCTGTTAGCGTCTCACATACCGCTGAGTTTTTCAAGTTTCAGAGTTTAACTTGCAATTTTTAGTTTAACTATAAATACCGGGAAAATTTTGTTTCCCGGAGATTTTGGAGTCCTATTACTATCTCTAGAAACTTTTGAATAGCTGAATTTTATTTATAATAGTCCTGTATATAAGGTTCAATACAAAAATAATATTCTAAAAGTTAATTTAACATTTTATTCATCGTTAGATTAAGCGTTCTGACAGGCCGCTCACAGTAAGTTATGCGACAATTTTTGTCACAGCAGTTAAGGGTTAATACTACAAAGGTGTGAAAATTATTAGAATAATTGCGAAATTTTTAATAAAATCTTGTTATATTAAAAATATAACACATTATTTTTTAAATATTCATATATTTATTATTTAGTGTGCATTCCACACTTTTTATTGAAGATTTGGTACGTTTTGGCATACTTTGTATGAATTTTTAGCTGTTAATTTGCATTTCGTTGTCATAGTGCCAAATTCGGATGAGTCTTTCTGTCAGATCATTTTTGTTTGTGATGCTGCAATTCTTTAAATTTTTAATTACAATGCCCCAAAGATTCTCTATGGGATTCATATCTGGGCTATTTCTAGGCCATGGAAAGTTTTTTATGTTTTTTTCATTGAAAAATTTGGTTACAAATGAAGCTTTATGGCACGGAGCTTCATTATGAATGAATATGAAGTCTCCATTTGGAAACCAGTCTTTTTATTGTGGAATTAGACTTTGTTCAAGCATTTTTTCATACTGTTACTGCTTCATATTGCATTCTACAACGTATAAAAGTCCAGTACCCTAAGAAAGCATCATAATCTAAACCATTTATTTAGTAGGATGTTTAACTGTATGTACTATGCAATTTCGGAAAAATTCTTCACTGGTACTTCTCCTGAGATACTGAATGCTTTTTCTGATATGAAAAACATTGATTCACCAGAAAAACATACCTAAAAGATAAACAATTCCTTAAAATATGTAATTTGTTGAGAAATATTCTTATAAAGAAATTTACAAGGAAATTTAAAAACAGTTTTACATCTTTAGCCAGTATGCAGAAAACATGATTTTAAGAAAAGAAATGAACAACTGGAGTTTAATTGATTAATTAAGGGAAAATTAATGTTTCTCAACTTGCTTCAGTAATTTCTGAATCGTTATTGCACAACTTTTGCCCAAGCAAATCTCTTCTTTGCCTTAGAGGATGTGCTTTTAACCTTTTTCGAAGATGACGAGCGCTGACTCCAGCTGAGCTATGCTTTCTACGAATATAAGAATCACATACATTTATTCCATACGCTTGCAAAAAGATTTTTAGTTTATGACTAGTTGCTCTTCTGTTAGCCTTAACAATTTTAATTAATTTCTCTTCTATTTTTGCAGTAAATTTACCTATCCTTACACATATCCTTATTCTAAAAGTTTTATATTCCCATTGGAGCTCAAAAATCTTTATATTCTATACACAGATGCTTGCAAAATTTCTGTTTTAGCGATTTCGCGCACTGTATCGTTATTTCTTGAATGTGACACTTTATCACAGCTAGTCTTCTAACAGAAATATCACTTGCTTAACCCTTAATCATGGAACAATCCTTTGACAAACAAGAAAAAGCTGTCAATTAGCATAAGCTAATCAAAATAACGAAAAGATTTGTTTTAAAAATAAACTAATACTAACTCAAGAAAGAGAAAAAATACTAACACAGCAAGCAGACAAAATTTAAATTGAATATTACATTTGTTTGCTAATCAAACTAACTCTTTATGCAATGAATACAATTTGTTTACTTTGGATAAAATACCTTTCTTTTTAAAAAATGGCAACATTTAAATTTTTTTATCCCCAAAAGTAATTTAGGAGTTCAAAATTGACTAGACCAACAAAACAAATTACCTTTCTTGAAAAATTGCAAGCATATGCAATATTAATCAAGAAAAACTGAAAAAAAAATCACAATTATTCTAATAATTTTCACACCTCTGTATTATAGTAATCTAGTAAATAGTTTTTAACCCATAACTCCACACTAATGCGGATTCTCCAAACCTACAGTTAAATTGTCGACGTTTTAAAGAGCATGCTTTAATAAATTTTTAATAAATTGAATAAAATTTTTAATTAAAAAATATTATCCCAAAGAGATCTCTTATTCAATTTTATACATAATTCATATGGTTATATATCATTATCTCTATATTAGCAACAAAATTAACCTTTAACTGCTGTTAGCAATCTGACTGAACACTGTACCCCCCCCCCCCCACAAAAAAAAATAGCATTTAACTTGTGTTTTCCAATTTAACTATAGTTACAACTGAAATTCACTTTCGTTTGGAGTTCTCGTAATATTATTAGAAATATTTGAATAGATTAAATTTAATTAGAATTAATTCTGTACAAAAAGTTTAGCGCAGGAACAGTATTCTATGATTTTTAATCATGGATCGCATTTTAACCTTTAACTAATGTTACCGGTCTCGTAGACCACTATTTTTCTTTTAATTTTTTAGTTTAACTTGTAATTTTCAGTTTAACTGCAAACATTACCGAAATTTTGTTTCATTTGGAATTTTAGTACTATCACCAGAGACTAAATAGGTGAATATTAAGTATAATACTCTTGTATAAAAAATTTAGTACAAAAACACAATCCTATGAGTTATTCCCGCCTTTTATTCATCTTTCAATTTTGTGGTCTTACAAACCGCATCACATTCATACGTTACAATATCTGTCACATCAGTTAAAGGTTTATTATAAAGTTTTGAAAAACCGAGCCCTGAGAAAGCGGACAGTTAAAATTTCGAACTCAATTGAACAATCCAGTGGAAATTTAATAGAAATCTGATTTTGAAGATGTTCGAATTTGAATCTCGAAAACATTTTGATATAGTTTTATTTACAAGAGTTAAAAATTATTTTTTACATTAGTAAAAAAAAAATAATAATAATATAATAAAAAAATAAAATAGAGAGATTATTTTTAAGTATTGGGCACCCCCCTGAATCTTACCATTTCAACAATGATGATAATGCTGTCCCATATTAATATATAAACCCCCTTCGGATATAGTTCGGCCACTGTTAGGAATCAACCGGGGTAATAACGCCAATCCCTGGCGTTATTACCCCGGGATACTTATTGCGCAGTAAATCCTAAACTACAAATTATCTCGAGAAGATATCCAAAATCTTCAACAACAATTTGAAAGTACATTAAATACACTACAAATTTATGTAATAAACAAAGTATTTCTGGATAAAAAATATAGTCTTCAGATCAAAAACCTTATCTCGCAAATTTTAGATCAAGCGTTAATTTTAGTTGCTTGTAAAAACAATAAGACCTAAAAATGAAACAAATTAACTTTAAGCTGTTTTTTTTTTTTGATTTATATGACTCAAAACCCATCTGCGCAGAGCACATGGGTGTCATTTACCTGATTATTTCATAATTATTCAAAATATAAGCACTTGGCGTTATTACCCCGCCTGGCGTTAATACCCCAGGGTACCTTATAATTAAACTGAAACCACAGATATAAAAATAAAATAGGAAAATAGTAAACACATGATCATCTACAAAAATAACAATCTTAAACACCCCGGCATCTACGTATCTAAAATCTGCCAATAAGCCAAATATAATGTATATTTTTAATTTTTTTACTGAAAATATTTTAGCACCAGTTTAAAAAATCGGAAAACGTTCTATCTTCCCATCATCAAAATAAGTTCACTTTACACTTTTAGAACATCAAGATACTTGATTGATGTACACACTTACTCAAATAATGATACTTATCTGAATTACATACTTCATATCAATTCACAACTTCGTTCCCACCGCACTCCGTGTAAACATACCCCAGTCTATATCGTTAAGGGGAGGGCCATTTTTCTAAGATTATATGTCACTGGAAGCCTAGGGGTTTCCGGATATGAAATTCTAGAATTACACTGATATGCTGATAATTCCATTATATACCTTTTATACATCAGATAAAGAGATTTTTTGTTATCGTTACCAATATCGAAGAAAGATTTTTTTCCTTCTAACTTTACATCAGGATTACGTATCAAATTATTCTTCCAAGAGAAATTAAGTACTATAAAATAAATATTTCTTTAAAAATTCAAAACTGGAATAGTTATATAGTAAAATCTCCGGAGAATTACCGTTTTTTATACAGGTTTTTGTCCCAGATTGTTTTATCATATAATACTAGAAAATTTTGCCCATTGCGAATTACGCTCGCCAACCCCCGTTCAAATTCCAAATTCCCTGTTCAAATTATAAGCCCCAGATTCTAAAAGCCCGCTAATTTCACCGGCTTTAAAAACGACTCTTTATAAACGGGTTACCATTCATTTTCCTTTGATTGGCGATTTTCAAGGCTAAATCAGCCGCTGTTAAGAGATACAATGGCTGTTTTCGTCTTTGATTTAAAAAAAAATAGTTAAAAATTTTTAAATAAGCTAATATAAAATGAATTAAATAAACTGAGTATTTGTTTCTTGGTATTTTTTAGTAACGCTATAAGGAAGTTTTTTTAAAAGACATTTAAAATGTGTCGTTTTAAATCTGAAATAATTTTCATCAAAATTTTCTTTATTTTTTTTTAATATTCACTAGAAAATATTTTTGTTGTTAGAAAGGAAACATTATTTGTGTTATCTTAAAATTCATAACAATAACTGAAAAGATTATCTCAAAAAAGGAAATAATTGTCTGGCACAAATATGTTTTTAAATTTAAACTGTTTTGAATTATTATTGATTGGTCTTTTCAAATATGACGTAATTTCTCCTATTTACTGCATTTAACTCATATTAATGAATTTATTAATTTAATTTTTTATTTCTCTTAGTTATATTCACGTGAAAAAACATTCGTTGCTAGAAAGGAAATGTTTTTATTTGCGCTGTTTTAGAATTGGCAACAATAGTTATAAAGATAATCTAGAAAGGTGAAATGTCTGGTGTAAATATATATTTTTAAAATTTAAACTGTTGTATCGTTTTAAATGCGACGTAATTTTCACCAAACTTTTTTTTCTCTTTTTAATATTCATATGAGAATAATTTTGTTATCAGCAAGGAAATATTATTTGCGCTGTCTTAGAAGTCACAACAATACTTGAAAAGATTATCTCAAAATATGAAATAAATATCTCGCGTAAATATATTTTTAAATTTAAACTGTTTGCCATTATTAAAATTTAGCCATTTTAAATATGACGCAGTTTCCCCCATTTACGACTTATAATGCAAAACAATGAATCAACTGTTTTAAAATTTTCTTTCTCTTTTAAAATTCTTTAAAACATTTTAAATATACTTTTTATGACGCAATTTTCAATATTTTCATGGTTTTACAAACATAATTATTTAATTCTAATTTGAAAAGATTTTTTTTTTCCTGTTCATAATAGCCATGTGTCAATAAATTTGTAATTTGAAGGAAATATTATTCTTTGCGCTATTTTTGAAATGGGCAACAATTTAGAATAACTACCTTTTCTAAAATATGTAAAAAATATCTCGCAAAATGCTGAAAAGTTGAGTTTAAAATGTAAATAAATCCTTAAAAAGAGAGTCAAATAAAGAAAAAATAAATATATTCTGCACTCTGGAAACTTCTAATGTCTAATGTATAAAATAATCTAAACTGATTTAATTCCCATGAATAGTTTTTGCTCCTATAAAGCTTTTTTAATGGAATGATTTTGACCGATTTTAACAATAAATATCTCTTAAATAATTATTCGATTTAAAAATTCTCTGCACAACGTGCTTTTCAACCATTTTTCTATGATACCACCAATTTTCATATTTTTGTATGCAACACAGCTCTCTAATATTAATGAAGAAAGATATCCGGTCACAAAAATTCATTGACTATGGCATTTTCCTTCGTTATAGACAGATTCCGTTTTGCTAAGTTTTACTGACTAAAATTTAAGGGAGACCCGTAAGAAAAAAACCCAAAATTTTTATTATTGATTTTAAAGTAATAAATTTTGGTGTACTATTTAAGAATCTTTTTGTAAGGAATAATTAGCAAAAAAATTCACTTTTTATTAAAATGTATATTTTTTATGTCGATTTTTATGATTTTTTTTTTTGTGGAAAAATACACTTTTTAAAATTACTACTCCTCATTCAATTTTCAATATTTTGGTGTTACTAAAATTTCTTAAATAGTGCTATAGTATGAAACGACCTAGGGAGAGATATTTTTAATTTTCTATTTTAATCAGCTAAAAAAAAAAAAAAAAAAAAAAAAAAAAAAGAAAAAAAAAAGAAAAGAAAGGAAGAAAGAAAGAAATTACGCATGGTAAATGTCCTTAAATTCGTTATAATTTTCATGTTTACCAATTTATGTAAAATTTTCAGAAATAGTTTTAAAAAAAAATCTCTCCTTATTTTTGTTGCAAATTTTTTTAAGATTCTAAAAACATAAACATTTTGTTTCTAAACCATTTTACGACTGAGCCTTAGTACTTTGAACTTAGGCAAAATATGGAAAAAAGTCATTTTCAGGAAAACACATTTTAAATGGCCGCTAGTCTCTAGTGACTACAATTAAAAAAAAGCTCATTTGCTACTTGTTCCAAGTGTCCCCGAGTTCTGAAATTTTGCATGGATATTCGCAAATATGTATTTTACCGTCTTCTGAGATAAAATGTTTTTTGAACTTTTGATGATTTTTGGCCGAAAATGGGGTGCGGGTCGCTAATTCGCAAACACTCAACGTCCCAGCGCGCTTCACGCCAACCTCTGTAGCCAAGCGCTTTCGGGAGAAGATGAAAATGTGCGTGCAAGTCTGAAGTTCTAAAATAAGTCTGGAGGGGAAAAAAAAAAAAAGACAAACCAAGTTTGTAAATATTTTTGAATTACGTTGATCTATCTGTTAGGAATTGATAAATTAAGTTATCCCAGTTTATTCACAGAAAATCGTTTGCATATTTGCAATTGTGATATTTAATTTATTTATAAGACGCGACTCGTTGCTATGGAAGCGAAGCTGTTTTTTCGTCTGCTTTGCTTTTTATATTTTTTATCTTACGAGATGAGTTAAAAGTTTAGATAAAAAAGTTGGCATCAATTTTTGATGGAATGAAAAAAGAATTTTTTAGAGAGAATGTTTATATTTTTTTGTTTGTCGTGCGTGTCTTGAGTTTTATTGAAGAATTATGTTAATTTTATGAAAAGGCACGCAGAAATGCATAAAGGATCATCTTTCCAGTTTTTAGTATGATGATCAAAAATTATCAAGGTAAAAGCATTTATATTTTGTACATATTATACATTTTGTACATAGTATGTAAATAATTTGAATTCAATATTTCTTTATTCTATAATTCTAAGTATGTAATAAAATTTTTAAAAAGAAAATTCAAGAATATTTTAGAAGATTTTTGAACCCAAATAAGTTTTGATTGTTTACAAAATAATCTGGCGCCCGAGCACGGACATTTGAATAATAATGTTGAGATATTGAATTGTTTTTATAGCGTATAGTGTTTTCATAAGCTGTGCATTACTATTTAATTTTTCTAAGATGAATAAGCTAAAGAAAAAGCGTACGCCGCTACGTTCGTCATTTACCAGAACTTTAAATGTTTTGAATGAAGAAATTAACAGCGAGTCATTAGATAAGGGTAAAATTTCAGACGATTTTAGTAAATTAGAAAATTTGATTCTTGAAATTAAATCTATTGATGAAGCTATAATTGAACTCATGTTAGATGATGATAAATGCGATGAAGAGGCTATTGAAAATGAAGTAGTGGAAAATGAAAGTTATTCAGATCAATTTATTACCATTAAGCGTAAAGTTAGTGAAGCATTGGGTACAAATAAACGTAATGAAGGTTATAGTGAAAAAAGCACAGATTACGGTTATTCCAAATCAAAGCATTATAAATTACCTAAACTAAATATTAAGCCATTCGATTCACAGTTAATAAATTATCTTTCTTTTTGGTCCCAGTTTCAAAAAATTCATGAAGACATAGATTTGGATAATAGGGACAAATTTCAGTATCTTATCCAATCGGTAGAACCTGGAACCAGTGCCAGGCGCTTGTTAGAGAGCTATCCAATGACCGCAGTTAATTACCCCAAAGCTGTCGAGGCATTTCAAGAGCGTTTTGGAAATAAAGATTTACTAATAGAAGTGTACGTTAGAGGATTCCTAAAATTGATTGTAGCTAATGTACAGGCGCACGGCAAAGATAAACTTCCCTTATCAGATTTATTCACGAAAGTCGAGGCATATTTAAGATCGTTAGAATCAATGGGTTTAAGTTTAGAAAGCAATTCGGCGTGGCTCTATCCCATGATAGAATCTAGCTTATCGGAAGATGTATTAAAAGCATGGCAGCGATATAATATTTCAATCACATCAAACACTGTTAGTAATAATAATGCATTGTCAACAAAAGCAAATATAGTAAGTTTGATGGAATTTCTGAAACAAGAAGTTGCAAACGAGGAAAGATTCAAATTAGCCAAATCGAGTTTTATAGAGCTGGGCTTTAAAGACAAACCTAAAGAAAAGTTAAGAAAAGCAGAAAGTAAAATACCTACTGCGGCAGGGCTATTTAGCGCAAAAGAACGCCTTTGTTTATTTTGCAGTAAATCTCATGAAAGCAAGGACTGTGTTAGGGCTAGATCTCTTTCCTTTAATGAACGGAAGGCCAAAATTAAGAATAAAAATTGCTGTTTAAAATGTCTTCGTTTTGGTCACCACGCTAAAGTTTGCAAAGTTTTTATTCGTTGCCACGTTTGTTCTAAACCCCATACCGAGTTATTATGCCCTGAAATTTCAATGTGTAAAGAACCAGAAAATACAGTTAAGACCCCAGAAGTTATTCAAAGCACCATAGCAAGTAAGCAGTGTTCTGCTGAAGTAGCCCTTATGACTTTAGAAATAGTTATTAAAGGTCGAATAACAAAGAAAGTACGAGCGTTACTTGATTGTGGGTCGCAAAAGAGCTATATTTTAAAAGGTACAGCTGAAGAGTTAGGTTTACATCCCATTTCTTCTGAAGCTATTGTACACACTTTGTTTGGTGGTACGCAAACAGAAGCTAAATCTCACAATAAATTCCAAGTTGAGTTAAGTTCTTCTGATATACAGAAACAAACGAAAGAAGTCTTAGAACTTTTGGATCAAGATATAATTTGTAACTATATTCCTCGGATACCAAAAGAATCAGTAATTAAAGAGCTTAAACAAAATAAACTATGGATCACAGATTTAGGAGCAGGAAGTCCAAAAATTGAAATTTTGATTGGAAGCGATTACTACGGACAACTTCTTACAGGTCGAGTAAAACAGTTAAAGAGCGGTCTTACAGCAATAGAGACAAAGTTTGGATGGACACTTTGTGGTCGTTTAGAAAGTACATCACAGTCTTGCCTAAATTATGGAAATATGTTTATCACGAACCTAGCTTTAAAAGATATGAAGATTCCAGAATTATGGAAGTTAGAGACAATTGGTATAACAGATCCCTGTCAAACTTTGTCTAAAGCAGAAGAAGAAGAACTCGCTCATGATAATTTTATAAAAGAAGTTGATAGAAATATAGAAGGTCGCTATATTGTAGGTCTTCCTTGGATTAACGGCAAACGTGAGATTCCCTCAAATAGACACATAGCTGAACGAAGATTGATAAATTCAACAAAGAAATTAAAATCAATGAAAATGTTTGAAGAATATGCTAAAGTTTTCTATGAATGGGAAGAAGAAGGCGTTATAAGTAAAGTACCAGATGAAGCACTCAAGATTCCAGGACATTTTTTACCTCATCATCCCATCATCAAACCAGATAGTCTTACTACAAGTGTTCGACCAGTTTTTGATGCATCGTGTAAGGTAGGGAGGTCTCCTTCTTTAAATGATTGCCTCTTTAAAGGACCAAACCTCATCGAACAAATTCCTGCAGTGTTAATAAGATTTCGTGAGAAAGCTATTGGGGTAGTAGCCGATATAAGAAGAGCATTTCTTCAAATTGAAGTCAAAGAATCAGATCGGCATTTCTTGCGATTTTTATGGTGGAAGAGTCCTGACGAATTTCAAGTTTATCAACACAATAGAGTAGTTTTTGGAGCAACTTGTAGCCCATTTTTGCTAGGTGCAGTTATAAGATATCATTTGAGTAATGTTGATGAAGAAAACAAACAGATAGCTGAGAAGCTTATGAAATCATACTATATAGATAACTGCGTTACTTCAGTCGACAATGTGCCTGAACTAGAAAATTTTATTTCAAAATCTACAGAAATCATGGCTGATGCGAAAATGGAATTAAGAATGTGGGAATTCGGACCAATTAAAAGTGAAGACAGCAGTTTCCTTAACGAAAAGAAGGTGCTCAGCAAAAATGTAACAACGATAGTTCCGGTTTTAGGGTTGAAGTGGGACACAATGGAAGATAGTTTGAAGATCGCTTATAAATTTAGTGATGAGATAGAAAATCTGTCGAAAAGAAAGATATTAGCTGTAACCCAAGGGATCTTCGATCCAATAGGATTTTTAGCCCCAGCATTGTTGCCAGCCAAACTGATAATTCAAGACGCCTGGTCGACGAAATTAGATTGGGATGCTCCACTTCCAGAAGAAATCCGGAATAATTTTCAAAAATGGTATAGCGAACTCAAGTATTTAAATGACGTGAAGATAAATAGACGTGTAGGCTATGGTTGTAAAGAAAAATGGTCTATTCATACATTTTGTGATGCAAGTACCAGAGCTTATGCAACAGCAGTTTTCTTACGTTGTGAAGATAAAGACGCAGTCCTTGTACAACTTTTAGGAGCTAAGTCTCGTCTTGCACCAAAGAAAAATGTAACCATACCACGTTTAGAGCTTCTTGCTTGTATTTTAGGAATAAGGTTGACTAAATTTGTTTTGAAAGCCTTTAATTGTATTTCAATACCAGTAAAGTATTGGACCGACTCTTCGACTGTTCTCGCTTGGATTCGAAGAAATGATCAATGGGGAACGTTTGTAGGCAATAGAGTTAGAGAAATTTGTAAATTTTCCGAATCTCAACAATGGAACTTCGTACCTGGTCATCTCAACCCTGCTGATCTACCTTCTCGCGGATGTAGTCCTAAACAGCTGCTGAAGATGAGATGGTGGGAGGGACCAGAATGGTTGAAGTTATCAGAAGAAAATTGGCCACATTCAGAAACAAGCCCCAACGAAGAATTAGTAATGATGGAAAAGAAGAAAACTTCAGTACCTACTCTTTTATGTTCTAATTCACATGAATTTATGATATATAGTAGAATTTCAAAATTTGGTAGATTTATTAATGTCGTATGTTGGGTGAAGAGATTCATAATGAAGTGCAGAAACAGAAATATATGTTTTCCATCAGAATTGTCAATTGAAGAAAAAGAAGATGCGGAAAGGTCGCTCTGGTCAATAATACAATCTGAAAGTTTTGGTAATACTACTGATGCAATAAAAGGATTAAAGGTTATGAAAGATCAAGAAGGTTTGTTAAGAGTAAAAACAAAGATATTAGAGCGAGATGACGAGTTTTCTTTCAGATATCCAATTTTATTACCATCGAAACATCATGTAGTGAATTGTCTGATTCAAGAATGTCATTTAAAGAATTGTCATGCTGGACTTCAAACAGTTGGATCCATTTTGAGAGAAAAATATTGGATAATTTCTTCTAGACGCATCATTAGAAGTCAATTGTCTAAGTGTTACAGATGCAAAAGATACTCTACAAAACCATATACTACACCTCCAATCCACCTACCTCTAGATCGAGTCAGAGATTCCAAAGTTTTTGAAGTTGTTGGAGCTGATCTTTTTGGCCCTCTTTTCGTAAAGCAAAGATCCAAAGTTTGGGTTGTACTTTTTACATGTGCAGTATATAGGGCCATACATTTGGAACTTGTATCCAGTCTCTCAGCGGAAGGATTCATTCAGTCACTTCGAAGATTTATATGCAGGAGAGGAAGGCCGACTACTATATACTCTGATAATGGCTCAAATTTTAGAGGAACCAATAACCTTTTAAAATCATTGGATTGGAATGCAATAGTTTCTTCAAAAGAACTGTCTCCTATTAAATGGAAGTTCATCCCTCCAGCAGCAGCTTGGTGGGGTGGATGGTGGGAGCGTCTGATTAGATGTGTTAAAATTCCCTTGATCAGAACACTCGGCACTTCAACTTTAACTTTTGAAGAACTCATGACTGTTCTATGTGATGTCGAAGCAACAGTAAATAAAAGGCCTCTAACCTATATTTTTGAAGAAACAGATAAATTTATACCTTTGACTCCATCATCATTTTTGCAAGACATTGAAGAAATAGGTGTTCCTGATTTAGATGCAATAGATTCAAAGAAACTTCAATCTAGATATAAACACTGTCAAAATATTCGGCAACAACTTAGAAATAGATTTAGAAAAGAATATTTAGCTGAATTGGTCCAAAAATCAAAACAGAAAGGACAAGCTGTCAGACTAGGTGAAGTAGTCTTGATAGAACTAAACCAAAAGAGACTTTATTGGCCTATAGGAAAAATTGTAAAGATTTTCCCAAGTCGAGATGGAGCAGCTAGAGTGGCTGAAGTTAAAACAAGTTCAGGGACCTTGGTGCGTCCACTTCGTAAGCTGTACTCATTAGAGATATCAAGTCCTGATGACCCTGTAATCCAGACTGTGAGTAACAGTAAAACTAGAAGTGGTAGAGTAGTACAGAGACTTCTGAAATGACTTTTTCTAGAACTCTGAAATGACTTTTCTAAAACCCTGAATTGACTTTTCTAGAACTCTAAATGTTTCATTATTATTTTATTATTGTTTAGTTATTATCTTTATTTATTTGCATATTTTTTATTTTGAATTAGGGCTTAATTTGATCAAAAGTGATCTTAAGTTTAATTTGGCTTCCGCCTAAATTAAAGGTGGGAGTTTGTTAGGAATTGATAAATTAAGTTATCCCAGTTTATTCACAGAAAATCGTTTGCATATTTGCAATTGTGATATTTAATTTATTTATAAGACGCGACTCGTTGCTATGGAAGCGAAGCTGTTTTTTCGTCTGCTTTGCTTTTTATATTTTTTATCTTACGAGATGAGTTAAAAGTTTAGATAAAAAAGTTGGCATCAATTTTTGATGGAATGAAAAAGAATTTTTTAGAGAGAATGTTTATATTTTTTTGTTTGTCGTGCGTGTCTTGAGTTTTATTGAAGAATTATGTTAATTTTATGAAAAGGCACGCAGAAATGCATAAAGGATCATCTTTCCAGTTTTTAGTATGATGATCAAAAATTATCAAGGTAAAAGCATTTATATTTTGTACATATTATACATTTTGTACATAGTATGTAAATAATTTGAATTCAATATTTCTTTATTCTATAATTCTAAGTATGTAATAAAATTTTTAAAAAGAAAATTCAAGAATATTTTAGAAGATTTTTGAACCCAAATAAGTTTTGATTGTTTACACTATCTTGATTAACTATGCGGCTTATTGTTTCAACTATTATATCTTCATAATGCTAAAAACATGCATTTTAAATTTTCCAGCGTCATCCTAGCTTTTTAACGGTAATCCTATTGTAACAGCATCAGTATTAAACTAGTGTAATCAATAGCACAACTTGTGTAGACTGAATTAATCTGCTACAGAAAAAAAAAAAAAAAAAAAAAAAAAAAAAAAAAAAAGATATCTTTGAATTCTGTAAGCGTATCTAAAATATTCATTTAAAGTGGATATAAATATTTGCAATGCAAATTTGAAACTACGATACTAGTAGTATTCAAGTATGCACGTCGAAGTTCAATTTTTCGCCAAAGCCCTTGGCTAGAAGGGTTGGCGTCAAGCGCGCTGGGACGTTGAGTGTTTGCGAATTTGCGTACGGGTCTCCCTTAAACTTGAATGATCGGATGCTCGAAATAATACGATCTAAGAATGAAATCATTTTTATTAACACTGTGAAGAAAATTTTAGTACAATACGAATGTTCTCCTTGGATGTGGACCTATTGACCTCGTAAAGGTAACCAAATTTATAACGAGATTCAAATTTAAAGGTTTCACAATTACAAGTTTTACAACTTTTCAAGCTTTATATGTTTTAAAACGCAAGAAAATGATAAGATTTTAAAAGTTCAATGTGTTTTTAAAATCATTTAACCTTATTTAAATCTGATGTAACTTATTTCTGCAATTTTTTTTTTTTCAAGTACATAAATAATGTTTTTTAAAACAAGTTGGAAATTGCACGTGAAGCGTAGCAAATGAGCTGCGTTCGTACGATAACGAAGTTTTAAAAATATCACTCTCATATATCAATCTCATAAAATTGTAAATAATTACAATTCAAATGCGCACCAAACAATGTTCTCCCTATACCATTATGCAATGGAATACTTTTGTGTGGCCTTGTAAATCAATAACAAATATTCTTTGCACCACAGATTATGCAAAATGTATATTATAGTATATGTACTTTATAGATGCATATCAATTTTATTACGTTCGATTGAGTGTAACACCATTAAAATGCATTTGAAACATTTTCCCCCATTGACCGTAATGTAACGGAATCCTTTTGATTGTTCCTGTAATTGATCTATGCATCCGATTTTCATAAAATTTGAAATGACTCGACAAAATTATGTAAAAATTATGTATTTTAAATTTCAAACGATTCAGTTGGGTAGTTTTTGCTTGTTATAGGAGGACAGATAGACAGACAGACAGACGGATGGACTGAACGACAACTATAGGTGCTACGTATTTACAAAATTACGAACGCACCTAAAAAGAGCGAAATTGGTGTGAATGGATCCTAACAGATTGCAGAACTAAACAAAATAGTAATTTGTTTCTTATAGCGCTTTTTTAGCGGCTACGTGTTATATAAAAATGGCTTTCAACAGAAATGTACGAAATGTACAAAAATGAAAATATAAATAAAATTATTGTACGTTAAGATACTACTTGTAGAGTCCATTAGTATTAAAAAAAATATTAAATATTATATATACAGTCGGCTCTCGTTTATTCGAACTCGTCGGGACCACAAGAAATGTTCGAATTATGGATAATATGAAATAAAAACGTGCTTAATATGGTATTGCTACAAAGGAATTAATGTTACAGTGTTTTTTAAATGTATTTCGTCGGTTATCATTAGAATATGACTTAATAATAAATTAGAAAAATAAAAATACTTAAACTTAGAAACAAGCACAATGGAAAAAAAATTCGAGGTGTCACTGATGGACAGACGGGGTACTAAGAAAGTAATAATCAAATGCATTGGATTATATGTATGCTCGTTCGGAACAATTTTCACAAAAAATAAAGAAAGAAAATTATTCAAATAATCGGAAATCCGTGTGAAAGAAAAGTAAAATGAAAAATCGGAATTCTCGTTAATTCGAATTAAACGAAGTCAAGAGAAAATTAGTTCGAATTAATGAACACTTTTAACGTTATTCTGCCATTAAAAATTTCGAGACTTCATGTTTAGTTCGAATTAAGCGAAGATTCGAATTATCCGATTTCGAATTAACGAGAGTCGACTGTAATTATAATATTAATATATATTTATTTTTTGCTTTTCAATGCTTTTGCAATGCAAAAAAAAGTAAAATTAAATTAAAAGACCCCAAGAAAGTGTCAAAAATTTATTATTTGAGTCTCCATGTATCATCAAATTTTATGTAAAAAAATAAATTTAATTTTTTTCGCTGTTCAAGCTTTTTTTAGTTATCAGATTGTTAATATAAATCCATAACTTAAATTAAAAGACGTTCATAAATAAACCCTGGGGTCTGAAGAGCTTAATGGTACTTCCAGGTATGATTATTGAATAGATTTTATATCGAACAGTTATTTCTCTTATTTACAGATAAATTAATTACATCTTGAATTATATACTATTATTGTCTAAGGCCGAAAGACTTTTTTTCTTTCCAGGAATGTCGTATACGGAAAATTCGATTCACTCTGACAGCATTTTCAGAAAAATTTCTACCTTTACTGAAAAGTGGGTAAAACAGTTAGATTACATATTTCCTTAATACGAGTGCTTGCCAATTTCATATGTTTGCAAACAAAACAAAATCGGAAATATATGTCAAAAAGTAGCGCGTTTTTTAATTAAGATTTCCGCGTTCTTGGTGCATTTAGAGGTGGGGGAATTCTGCTGTATTTATAACTACACTGTAAAAAAAAAAAGGTCGATCTACTAAAAAAACTTTAGTAATCCTTGTAATTACTAAAAAATGTTTAGTAATCTTAGTCGGTTACTAGAAAATCTGTAAGAATTACTAGAAAAAAGTTAGCAACGAATAGAGTTAATAGTTTTATATTTTTAATAGCTATTACTAAAACTCACTTGGCGTGGCCTCGATAGCATAGTGGTTATAGTAACAGACTCCAGGCTGAAAGGTCCCGGGTTCAAAACTGGACAACGCCAAGTGCACCCCGAATGTATGTAGTGTAAGTACTCTATAATAAAGGGGTTATGAATTTCCTGTTGGAGCTGATCACGATGTTTGGTGCTGCCATCTATTGCGTTTTTGCCGAAAATCTATCGCTTCAGAAGTCTGGATGTAGCTCGAAGGAAGCTCCTGCCCTTCGGACGCACATAATTGTTATTAAAAATAATTTTGGAGCTATTACTAAAATTTGCTTGGTGGCTCATACAAAAAATTTTTAAGTTAGTTATACAAAAAATTCTTTTGTTCAGTTTACAAAAGAAATGCTTGTTTCACTTGCAAAAAAAAAGTTTGTAATGGTTACTAAAAAATTCTGTGGAATACAAATTTACTAAGAAATTTTTAGTAACCTCTTGAATTTTTTTTACAGTGTATTTACACAGTTAATAGTTATTTATTATTAATACATTACGTTTTTAGTATTTTACAAAATATGGATTCAATTGCCTCTAACTTCAAATTCTGCATGTCCTTTTTTTTTAGGTGCATTCGTAATTACATATAAATACGTAGCACTTATATAGTACTCGTCTGATCCGCGATCCGCCCGTCTGTCCACATATAACAACGCAAAAAATCTATCCAACTAGATGTTTTGAAATTTATTATATATTGATCGTTTCAGAATTTTGTCATTTCAATGTTATGAAAATCGAATTAAAACTTAAAAAGACATTAATAACAATTTTCTTCAACCTATTACATACTATCATACGTAGTTAATTCAATAATAGGTGATGGCTTCTAGGTTGTCATGGTGATTAAGTCTCATTTAAGATGGATCCTTATTATCTCTGTATTGCTGAATTTAATATATGTATGATCAAATCGCTACATTCATGCATCTTTGAATAAGAGTACAACAGCTATTGCACCAAAATCTGAATATTTATAAAACGAGTTATATTACAAACGCACCTTATTTGCCGCGTTTGTCATACAATTTCCAACATGTTTTTAGTGTTATGCATACCGAAAAACAACAATTTTTTTTTTTTTTTTTTTTTTTTTTTTTTTTTGCGACAAGAATATTTTATTGAGAAAGGAACGATGTAACTTTAATCTTCTCATCATTTCTGGTTTTCTATTGCTTCCATATATGTGTTGATAGATCCGTTAGAATTGTGCGTCATCTACCACATGTTTTATCTTTTTAAAACAAGCCTTACAAGGCATTCAGTGATTCAGTTCTTTGCCCTTAAGTTTTACGGTGACATTGGATTTGCTATTTACTCTTTAAAACAATTACGCCATGGATAACTGATTGAATTTCTTGTTGTCTTACACTCAAATTTAAGAATTTGAAAATGATAAAAATTATGCACTAAACACAGATTTTAGTTTTACATCCTGCTTTAAAGAGATTTACAAAATGGTGACAGTAATTTTAGTATAGCAAAGAGCAGGACGACTTCTTCACAATTTAAATAAAAATACAGTAAGACTTTGTCAAATTATCGTTCGTTTAAAACATCACCCTGCTATAATTTATGATTTTATTTCAAAATCTTAATACAGTTAGATGAGACAAGGTTTCAGGATGCTAATGTTAAATCTAGATAACAAACTTTTATTTATAACATAACTTCCCAAAAAATCGTCTGATTTATATACACAGTGCTGTAAGTTGGAAAAAAGAAATATTTGTGGGAACTCAACTTTTCATAGATTATGATACTACCCTTTTTTGTTAACCCAAAAGCAAATATGAAACTTTTAGCCAAAAGCAGACTTAAAAAAAATAACTCTTATAATTATTATATTGAAGTTTTTATAGAAGTTTTTTCGCGTTATTTTTCTGATTAAAGAAAGCTAAGAAAACTTTTATAAAATACTGGAGTCAAAACCCGTGCGCACTTTAAAAAAATCAGTCTTCGACAGTCGCCATTTTTGTGGCAGCGCTCAGGTCTCACGACTTATTGATTGAAATATCTCCGTTCTGGTTAAATGGAAACAAATCTTCTTAAAACTAGCAAAAAAAAAAAAAAAAAAGTTTTGCTTGAAGAAAAAGTGGGATTGCGCTCGTACGCGATTTTTTTACAGTAACAAACTAAATATTTCTGGGAACGGCGCTCCCATGCGTTCCTGCCCAATTACAGCACTGTACATACACTTACCGCCGAAAGTTTACCTACACTATATGGCCAAAGGTGACCGGCCAGTTCCGATTTTTGACGCTTTGATAAATATCTAGATAAATACATGAGGAAATGTCCTAAAACTCCAGGTGTGTAAATATCATAATATAATACAGATCATATATTTCCGCGAAGATTTTTTTCTGGTACGCCATAAGGGACTGTCAGCAAATTGAAAAAGAAAAATGAATATCTTTTGGATAACCCTGTCAAAACTAATGTAGCAAAAGCGTTGAAAATGATTCAGTGGTTTATTTCAATAAACTGAGTTCATTTTTTATGAGGCTAGCATGTATATTCGTAGAGAAATTAAGATTTTCATAAAAACAGCCATCATTGTCGATTACTTTTATAATTTTCAAGTTATGTTTTTGAGACTTTCACTGAAGTTGCTCCATACATTAAGCTAACACATAATACAAATTATATTTTGATTACTTTCACGCATGCGCAGTGAAAAATTATTTAGTAAACTTACTCATTATTTATACGATTTTTATTATTTGTTAATTCTGATTGCAAGTTGTTCGTTGTGTACAATATTGTTTATCTTGTTTTCTGAAAAGGACATTTTTTTATATTAAGAATTCTGCAAATTACACGCAAAAAACTTGGCAAAGGTTTTATTAAAACTTTAATTTCTCTATGAGTATACACGCTATTGTCATAAAAATATACACAGTTTATTAAAATAATCCACTTAATTATAAATAAAGTTTGTTATTAATTTACCAGACCACACAAAAGTATTCCATTACATAATGGTATAGCAAGAAAAATTTTTGGGGGCGCATTTACATCTAACTATTTCACATAAATAAGCTAAATAACTTTGTAAAATCACCATAAAAAGAAAATTAATCAGGACGCGTTTCGAGCTTCAAAAATAAGAGCTCGTCATCAGCTAATCCAAACACGTGTCGCAAGGGACAGAGTCGAGATAAAGTGTGAGAAAGAGGGAGGAGATTACAAAGAGTGCGACAGGTGGCGCTACCTGACAGAGCCAAGCAGGAAGAGAAAAATAAAGATAAAGTTAAAGAAAGAGGGAGGAGATTACAAAGTGTGCCACAGGTGGCGTTGGCTAAAAGAGCCCAGGTGGAAGAGAAAAATGACGATAAACTAATAAAAAAGAAAGAAAACAGTGGAAAAAAATAAAATAATTAAAAATAATTAAAAATATAAACTTAGAGAAAAATAAACTTCAACTTTATCTTTGGTTTTCTCTTCCTCCTAGGCTCTGTCAGGTAGCGCCACCTGTCGCACTCTTTGTAATCTCCTCCCTCTTTCTCACACTTTATCTCGACTCTGTCCCTTGCGACACGTGTTTGGATTAGCTGATGACGAGCTGTTATTTTTGAAGCTCGAGACGCGTCCTGATTAATTTTCTTTTTATGGTGATTTTACAAAGTTATTTAGCTTATTTATCAATTTATCGCATGTGATTACGGTGTTTTCAATATCTGTTTCACATTTTATGAAATTGATGTATGTAGGTGAGGTTTACTACGAGTTACTTTCTGTATAATAGAAAGCAAATAGTATTTACAGGGACACACAAATTTCAGGTACTATACTGTAATAAGTACTGTATACTATTACATCAAGATCTGAACATTTCAAAACTTCGTAATAGTACGAACGCACTTCATTTGCTACGCTTGACGTGCAATTTCCGACTTGTTTCTTAATTATAAGAGTTTGTTAAATGCAATATTTGAGTCATAACAAACTGCAAATAGCATCGCCATCGACTCTTGTATGCGACTCTGTCAAAAGTGCGTCTTAGTTATTTTTATTGTATTAAAAAGGGGACAAAATAGGGTTAATCTTAACAATTTCGTCTCAACAAACCAACAGTTGCCAAAACTTTATAATAAACACTTTTTCTGGAAAGTATTAAAAAGCTACAAGTAGGAAATTACGTAAGGATAAATCTATTTGCATCAATTGAGTTTCATCAAACCAGTAATTTGAAGTTTAGTTTAGTTTAAATCGTTTTGTGTTTCCCATTGTCTTTTCAAATATGCACAGTTGCGTGACATCTACCGCAAATTTTGTCACTCTTGTACGAACCATAAATGGAATTAAATCAATTCAACTAGTCTTTTATTGCTGCCTTTCGGATAGTGTTCATATATTTAAAATGCTGTCGACGTTTGAAATGTTAATTAAAACCTACCATTTATACTAGAACTATTAAAGATGCGTGGGAGCTTTCCTCTTAAACTAAACTCATTTTATGAAATCTTCTTGCTGTCAAAAGAGCGATGTAGAAACATGTAGATTTCAGTAAAAAAAAAAAAAATAATAATAATAATAAATAAATAAATAAACATATTTTTGAGCTTTTAAAAAATAAATGTTTAGACAACAATTGCGACAGCTGACTCTTTTTAGGTGCGTTCGTAATTATGTAAATATGTTGCAAAGTTATTGTTCAGTCCGTCCGTCCGCATATAAGAACGCAAAAACTACCCAACCGAATCGTTTGAAATTTAAAATATATAATTTATACTAATAAAAGAACAAAACGCTCTGTCTGTCTGCGATGGCTAGCAAAATCTACGGCATGTACGAGGCTCAATTTTTTTATGAGAGTAGCCCAATATCTCTCCTGATGTACCTGAAGCACAGAATTTTAGTTTTTTGAGTAATTTCTGATATATTAATTACAAAGTGGAACTCAAATTCATCAAAAAGTCATTTTTTTTTTTAAATGTTCGGGGAAAGAAAACGTTTGCACATGAGCAGAAACTCATTTAGGCGACTAAACGAAGAAGAAGCATTTTTCCGCGTTTATTTCTGTTTTTGGATCATTTTGTTTAAATACAAATCAGCCAAACTGCTCGACGCAGTTAAACTTAAGAGACATATTTCGAAAGATCGTACTTTTAGGTCTCAAATGCTATAATCAATTCGAAATAACGTTGCAGTTAACCCTTTAAAAAGAAAGATTCAAAAATAGTCGTTTTTCCCAAAACCGTTTTTCTCCCTTTTGTCAATGCTCTTCCAGGGCCAATTTTTAAGATCTAAACAAACCATAAAAAAAATCTTCAAGTTGAAACTTTCTTCTAACCGATGGTGTAATCGGTTTTAAAAAATCTGGATTTTAACCCTTTCAAATACACTAGCAAAAGAATGTCATTTTGCAACTCGCAGAGAGGATATTTTTTCTGCGATAAAATTATCTTAACGAACATATTTCAACTCAATCTTTTAAATCTTCTTAGTAGACCGAATTTATACTCCCTACAAAAAATTCGAAACGTTCAGACTGATAGAAATATTTTTTACAAAATAAAATGTACGAAAAATTTGATGAAATCAATAAAAAAAAAGGTCGTTTTCATTGCGGTTTTGCCTCAGCAGAGCGCAATCCTGTAGGCACTGGGAAACAAAAAACATATTAAAAATATTCTTATAATCTATGATACAATCGGTTTTTAAAATATAAGATTTAACCCTTTCAAATGCACTAGCAAAAGGAGGTCACTTTGCGTCTCACGGATAAAATATTTTTTTCCATGCTAAAAGTATCTAAGCGTATACAGGGTGAGTCATAAATATCGAAACAATAGGCTATCTCCTTAAATATTGCCCTTAGACCCATACTTCCAATTGCAAAAATTCATTAAAAAAAAATGTGAAAATTTTGATATGATAAATTGCGACTCCATAAGGGTTCTAGTTGAAAAGTTACGAAAATTAAATTTTTATACGGCCCCCGTAGGACAAAAATTCCAATTAGTAAAACTTTCCTTATTCAGTCCTGAATAAGACACAAAAAGCTGCATCTTCATATCTCCAAAATTCGCAAAGTTATAGCCGTATAAAAAATTCATCAGGTTTTAAGGGATTAGACACAAATTGAAATGCGCGCAATTCAAAAAACAATGTTACTTTAACAGTTCTAGAAAACGCGTAAAAAATCTATTTCTTGAGTTAGAATTTTGATTTTTTTTCTTTTTTTTTTGTGATGGTTAGCCTTATAATTTGCTAAGAAAATCACATTCTAAAATTTCTCATACAATTAATAAAAGTTTCATGTGGTTAGTACTGGTTTAAATAGGACAATTAAAAATCGTTATAACTCATAACATTATTTATCGGATTTCAATTTCTTTAAATTTAATTAAAGATGAAAATCTGATTTTAGTTTTGTTTCAAGGTTTTTTTTTTTATATATTAATTTTAAAACTATTGAAAATGTTTATTGAAAAAATAATATAACTTAAAAAAAATCATATTTTCAAAAGCAAACATTTTTTCAAAAGTAAAAATTTTTTCAACTTTGCCGAAACAAAACTAATGTAAAAAAATCAAAAGTGACGTGTTTCAAGTTTTTTTTCTTTTAAAAATTCTTAATATTTAATAATTTAAAGACAAGAAATAGAGGATAAAAAATTCATTATGCAGAAAAACGAAGTGTATTGTTTAAATGTCCGTCGGTTATTTTAAAAAATGCTATTTCTAAGATGCAGATTAAGTCTTTTTTTTTTTTTTTTTTTTTTTTTTTTTTTTATTTACCTCTAACAACTTCAGGCTTTTTATCGTCCTCCAGAGGATGTTAAAAAATCTGTATTCTGGGCCCAGGTAGGGCCAAGACAGAGATGTTACTTTTTTCTGAAGACCCGCCAGGCAGGGCCTAGCGTACTTTTCATAAAGGAGGGGACTACTTCCTTCAACTTAGGTGCACTCTGGATGAAATTTTCAAACCCGGTCTCGACAAAACCCGTATTAAAATCACTGTCTCTGACTGACTTAATACGTGCATAAAATAAATAAAATTCGGCTCAATCGAATTTTTTACGAAAAACATATAGATTTTAAAATCTTTATTTTACAAAAAAAAAAAAAAAAAAAAAAAAAAAAAGCTTTAAGATTTATTTTTTAAATAGATTATTCAAAGGCTAAAAAAATTAAATACAATAAAACCCAGTGAAAAAAAAAAAATCTGCCTATGACGAAATTCTGTCTTAAACGGAAAATATGTTGATCCATGCAAAATAAATGCAATAGTATCTGAAAAGAAAATAAGCTCCAATTACATCTTCTAGGGAGAGCATCTGTCTATAACGTATTTTTTCTTTCCTGTGTGATTCCGTCTTAAAAAGTTTTAGTGTATAACATTTTTCAGGGTCTCCAACGCATGGGATATGGATTAACGATATTACAAATATAAGTGAAACATTTACATATAAATAGATATTCATTGATAAAATAAACGCCTTTGGCGCTTCTTTAATAATAAAAAGTATGAATATAAAAAACGAAAAGCTATAAAAGATTTTTTTGGTCAGAACTCCTCCATATGAAACATTTTTTTCCACGCCAAATTAAAAAACTACGTAGAAATTTGCGACTGAACCGGGCTATGATTTAAACTATTTTCCAGACCGGTCCGGGTTATGATGCTGACATTTTTTCAGGCCACGCCGAACTTTTCCCCCTATGGGTCGGTTTGGGACCTGACCTAGATAGTTTGACCGGGGCGGACGTCTGGTATACCAATTTAGCGTAAAAACTATACGCTGCCAAATACGCTGCTTTTATGTCCAAAGAAAAAGCGCTAGCTTAAACCGATTTTTATTAAATTGCAATTTGTGAATGTTCCCTAACAAGCGTTGAAATTGAGTCAAGAAATCACAGTTTAGAGGCAGGGAAAAGTGGTGTAAGTCAGGAATTTTTGAGGATTTTGGGATTTAATATCTCTGTGGGATTTTTAGATACGGAGATGAAATTTGTTTTGTTCAATTTAGGAATGGATAAGGAATAATTTCCTAATTGGGAATTTTGCCCTACGGGGGCCACATAAAAATTTAATTTTAGTATTTTTTCAATTAGACCCCCCATGGAGTTGCAACTTATCTTATCTTACCTTTTTTTATGAATTTTTGCAATTGGAATTATGGGTCTAGGGGCAATATTTGAGGAGTAGCCTATTGCTTCGATATTTATGACTCACCCTGTATATTTCAGCACAATCTTTTAAAAGCATCTGAATAGACCAAATTTACACCTTCTTAAAAAATTTTGAAGCATTCGGATGAGTATAAATATTTTTTACAAAATAAAAAGTGCGAAAAGTTTGACGAAATCAATAAAAACCATATCGTTTTATTGCGGTTTTGCCTTTACAGGGCGCAATTCTATACGTCCTGACAAACCGAAAATATTTTCTGAAAGTTAAAACATTCTTATAATCTATGGTGCAATTTGGTTATAAAATATATGAAATTCAACCCTTCCAAATACACCGACAAACACTAATCACATCCCGGCTCATGGAGAATACATTTGTTTTGCGCTAAATGTAATGTCCGTTTTTAGCACAATCTTTTCAGATCCTTTCAATCAACCAGATTTACCTTACTTACCAAAATTTTGGAACTTTCGTATGGATGGGATTATTTTTTTTTTTTCCAAAATAAAATGTTTGAAAATTTTTACGAATTCTGTAAAAACCTGAGTCTTTCGTGGCGGTTTCATTCGTTTTCGGTGCGCAAAGTTTCCAAAAATCAAATTACACAGAAAATAAAATACCAAATAGCATGTGCTTTCAATTCAATATCTTTTCGCTATTTTCCCATTTAAAAATAAAAATTTTGATAAAATGGACTTAAACATAAAATCATAGAAATTTCAGTTTAATTTAAGGGTCTTTAAAAAACAGATAACACATTTGAAAACTGAATAACATCACGGACCCGGGCAATGCCGGGCAAGTCAGCTGGTTATTACATAATTTTGTCGAGTCAGTATGCCGGAAAATTGGTTTGCAATATGATGCGCGTTATCGCTCAAATGTAAAATGCCTTCATTCGGTCCAAATAAAGTAATCATGTGGAACAGGGATCGAATTCTTAGACATCAGCAGTGCATTTTTTTCTCCTCTGCATGGAAATGATCTCTTATATTTAAGCATTCTAAAGTAGCATTTAATTGTATTATGAAATAAAAACTGTCTTACTAAAAAAAAAATTCTTTTTTTTTTTTTTTTTTTTTTTTTTTTTTTTTTTTTTTTGCGAAAACCCATGGTTGTGTTTGGGCCTAATGTTACGGATTTCAGAGTTACATTTTTGCTTCACTCCTAATCACAATTACTTCATCTCTATTCTTTCTTTTTACTCAATGTAAAAAAGTTACTCACCTCGCTGATTTACTTCCGTGTTTGAGTATTCTTAATTAGAATATCGTGGAAATCATGAAAATACTTTAACATCAATTCTTAAGATTAATATGCTGTGGAATTTTATCTTTCACTGAAATAAGAAACAATTAAGGATTGCAATCAAAAATTTCAACAACGAATATTGCAATCTATTTGTTTTCTCTCAATTGCCAACTTGCAAATGCTGCAAAGAAATCTTCGGTTTTAAACACTATATGTTTGAGAAGTAAATTTTTCTGTTGTGAAAAATATCAAAAACAGAAATGAGATCTTAACTATATGCTTGGAATAATGAAAAGAAGTATACTCGTTCGAATAATTCGATCTTGCAAAAAATATATTTTAGAAAATGATGTCAAGCTCATTAATAAGATTAAACGATGATAAATTTCGAATACACATATTTTTTAATTAGAAGAAAAAAAAAAGAATCGTAGCGTAGCCTGTTGATTTTTTAATAGAAGTTGGTTTATGCAAGCTTCAAATATATGACTCCAAAATCAGAGTTCATTCCTCAAAATTGCTATTGAGTGATGCTTTAAAAAACTTTTCGGTACTACTCTGTTATCCCGTCGACAGATTTCGCCAAATTATACAAATCGCCAAACTAATAGCCAAATTATACATATTGACTTAATTTTTATTTTAAATAATAAAAAAACAAATAATTAGTAGAATATTAATAAAAATACAAATAAAAAGCCGAAATAAAAATCACTTAATGACGTTTTAAACACGTGTATCATATTTAATGTCATTGAATGTCATACACGATCATCCATTATTGGCATTTAATCTTATAATTTGACGATAGTACTTTGGTCGACGGGATAATACAGTAGTAGAAACTTTTCTACTTGTATTCTATGTGTTTTGCGACGGCTACAAATGAATTTAATATCAATAATTCCAAACTTTAAAACATCATAATTTCTAAACTACTTGGCCGAAAAGCTTATCTGGTATGCTAAGGTAAAATTTCCCGAAACATTCATTTCATATCGGAATTAGTTCTTCGTATTCAAATTTTCTGAGTTTATTACAATTTCAGTATCAAAACGACCACACAAGTTAACATTTTACACTATTTATACACATTTTCTATATCATGTTGGGCGGGAGGATTTAAAATAAAAATAATTTAGTTATGCGACAGTATTTAACTATGGTTGGAATTGCTGCATGGTTACAAATATGGAAATAAACATCTAAATAAAAACAAACTAAAGTAAGGTGTGTAATCGAAGAGCATAATGTGAAAAATTGATTGACGGTATTTAAATTTATTACATCATTAGATTGTACAACTGCTTAATTATTTTGGTAATGGTTTCAGTGAGACTGAAGCATGTAATGTATTTTATTATTATTTTTATTATTTTGCTGCTTTTATTTAACACCTTTCAACAATTAATGAAACATAATTTAATTATTATGAACAAATGAATACTTTGAAATTATTTATTGTTTAACAATAAATACATAGTTGTTAACTGCTTATTTATTCTTGTTTTTTCTCAAGACGTATTGAAAAAAGCTAATATTATAAACATAATAAACATATATAATAAACATATTATACCAAACGTTACCGCGTTTGCTATGATGAATTATGTTTGGAAAGGTAAAAATGATAAAGTTTGCACTAACAAGGAAGGTCTACATAAGGGCATACTCCGAAAAATATGAAAAGTTATAGAATATTCTTCTTATGAGGATACATACATCTATATTAATAAAATAACAAATCGCTCTGTGTGTGTGTGTGTCTGCGATAGTTAGCGAAAACTACGGTACGTACGAAGCTCAAAATTTTTCTGAGAGTAGCCCAATATCTCTCCTGATGCACCTGACGCTCAGAATTTCGAAATTCCAATTATTAACTGAGTAATTAATTAAAATCGAGAGGTCACTCTCATAAAAAATCATCTTTTTCCCATTTTTTTTCTTTTTCATTCTTTTACGGTTGGTTGGTTGTGTAAAAATTTTCGCAGAAGTAATCAGATAAGCCGGTGTAACAATGACATTGGAGTATTTGATGTTTCAAGACGATGACCATAGAGGAATAAGGTAGGTGGAGGTGAAGTAAGTCTGAAAAAAGGTTTGAATGTGAAACCATTTATTGCTCAAATTTTAATATTCCAAACAAAAGGACATGGAAGGGATTTTGTCATGGAGGAATGAGATAGGTGGAGGGGAAGTATTATCTCTGGGGGTGATGCTAAAAATGTAACCCTACATTAAGTATACATTAAGTCCAAATAAAAAACACGTGCTTTGACACGCCTATCAATTGAAACAGGTTTAAACCCGTATATTTTTGCCATTATTTTTTAAAAAGAACTAATTTATCGCTTCAACGGTAAGAATTTATTGATTATTTTATCATATGTGTTTTAAATATCAATATAGAATATTATTTTAAAGTTTTGCTTAAAAATATAACATTCTTCTGTTAATATCTTAAAATCGTCTGCAGTCAGAAATCTATACATTAGATTAATATTTATTACTTAAGTTTTCATACATGATTTTAAAAGAATGTTTTCATCATTATATTTTAAATATTTATTTACATGCAATTATTAAGTCATAAACATTTTTCATCTACGTTATAAAGTATTTAAAATTATATTAAATTAGGAAACTTTTAGTTATACAATTTTTAGTTCGCGTCAAATGTTTTCAATACTTATTTAATTTCAATTTGACATTTAATTATTGCTAATTTTCCAATTTCTTTTATTTTAAAAGCGAACATTTATTTTAATAAATAATAATAGAGCAAAGACCATTCAAAAAATTTGCTATTTCTTCTTAAAATATGCTTCAGTTGTAATTCATTTCTTTCAATTCGTATTATAATACAAAATTCCTTCCACGTCCTTTTGTTTGGAACATTAAAATTTGAGCGATAAATGGATTCATAATGCAAACCTTTTTTGATCCTTACTTCACCTCCACCTATCTCAATCCTCCATGGGATTTTGTATTATAAGACGAATTGAAAGAAATGATTTACAACTAAAGCATATTTTAAGAAGAAATAACAAATTTTTAAAATTGTCTTTGTTCTATTATTATTTATTAAAATAAATGTTCGCTTTTAAAATAAAGAAATTGGAAAATTAGAAATAATTAAATTTCATATTGAAATTAAATAAGATATTGAAAACATTTTAAATATAATTTAAATTCTCATTTTCGATAATATTAATGATATATATATATTTTTTTTAATCTCAGAAGTGATTTTTATCACAAAGTTGAAAAGTACTTATGCATTCGGTTTGTCTGTCCGTCTGTCCATACTGTAAATCCCGTAAATATACTCAATTGATAAAGCTTATTTAGGATCACTAAAGCATGTTTGGTATTGCATATGAAATATGTACGAATATTGGTTCATTTACAGAGACACTCAAAAGAAATCGATTACATTACCGTATATACGGAAAAATTGTTTGACGAGTATTTTAATGAGATCTCGCTATTTCAAATGTATTGAAACGGCTATAAATCACCTACTTTCACTACGATTAAATTAAACACACAAATCATAGCCATTTTTACTGATTTACAGGGACACACAAAAGAAATCAGCTACAGTACTGTGTTTGCGTAATAATTGCTGGTGAGTACGTTTTAAAATTTGGTATGTACTTTTAAATTTAATTAATTTTTTGCATAATACTCTTTGTATATAAAATCTATATTTGATATACAGGGCTGCACAAAAATAGTCGCATACCATTTTCTTTATTAGAGGAAATTGCTGAAGGCTAATTTTCAGAAATATATGTACCACTTAAATGAATTAAATTTTGAAATGCATATTGCATTACAAATATCTATATCATATACAAGGTTCCTAAAAAAATCGGATAATTTTCCGAATGTAAATGGGAACAGCTGAAATTCGGTTTTGAAATGCTTTATATATTAAATAAACTGTAAATGGAAAATAAATTGTTTTCGGATGTTTCTAAAGATAAAGGAGCATTGGCGACTTGGAAGCGGTTATCGAGTATTTTTACCCAGTGATTATAGTAAACTATCGTAGTTTAAGAAACATCTGTCTTTTTAGCACTTTCCAAGAAAATTGAAAAGTGCTTATGCATTTGGTTTGTCGGTCCGTCTGTCCACGCACTAACTCCCGCGTTTGCTGACCCTAAATAAGATTTATATCAATTGCATGAAAATCCTACTATATTTATAGTCGGATTTTCATGCAATTGATAAGGATTATTTAGGGTCACCAAAGCATGTTTGGTATGTATGACTGATTCATTTACAGGGACATTCAAAAGAGTTCGATTACATTATGATATATGGGTAAAAATCGTTTGGAGCCTTTAATGACATTCCTCTATTTCTAATGTATTCAAACTAATATAAATCAATTAATTTAACTACGGTTACCTTAAAACAGAGCATTTACAGCATTTTAAAATAAATTTACAGCGACACACAAAAGAATGGGTTACAATACTGTCTTTGCCTAATAATTGCTGGAGAGTACGTTTTAAAATTCGGTATGTGCTTTTAAATGTAAATACTTTTTTTCCACATTACACTTTACATATAAATTCTATACATCATATACAGGGCAGCACAAAAATATTTGCCTACCATTCTCCTCATTAGAGGATATTGCTGAAGGGGAATTTTCAATTGAAATATGTGTATCTCTTAAATGAATTAAATTTTGGAATGCATGTTGCTAATATGTACCTATCGATGTATCATATTCAGGGCTTCTAAAATTTTCGGATCATTTTCCGAATGCAGATGAAAACAGCTGAAATTTGGTTTTGAAATGCTTAATATATTTTCACATGGTGAAATGAGACGCAATATCTTAAATTTTTAAACGGTGCAGTTTTTTACATTATTCTGAATGTGTTGGATAGTGTTTCATAATCTGTACTTGATGCATGACTTTTTATTTTTAAACACATTTTTTCATTGTTCTTTTTTTTTTTTTTTTTTTTTTCGCTTTTAAATACTAAAAATTGTTCCGAGTTTAACGCACACCTGCCATACAGTGCTGCGGGTAGTGGGAATCTGTGTAGGATATTTGCACAGACCATATTTCATCCTTAATTTATAAGTAGTGGTTATTTCCGAACAATAATTTCATTAATTTTCTTAAATTCTTATTGGATTTTTCCGCCCTCTCGACTAATATATGTACAAATTCGCTTAATACTGGAGTTTCCTTCGGATATAGGTTTATGAAGGAATTAGTGAGCTCCTGGAGGTGAAAAGTAGAAGTAACATATTTTACAGAGCATGCAGCAGCAGTGTAGGCGATTCTAATTTTTAATATTGGACTCTTAATTGCGTGGTGGTTATCATTATTTCTGAATAGAAATTTCAACAAATTTCATAAATTGCTATTTGTATCCCCATCCCGTTGGGTAATATATCTACGGAAAGAATGAAAATCGGATTATCGATCGGATTTAGGTTTGTTTACGAAAAAATGCCTATTCTGGTGATGGCAAGTGAAACTAAAGCACTCTGCAAATCGTGCATTGCAAGCTTATTATATCCGACCGCAGGGGTGGCGGTGATCCATATCAGATTTTCGTACAAAATATACTGCGCCCCGTAGTGGTGAAAAGTGCAACTAAAGTACTTTGTAACACGTACGCGGTTAGAAAGGAATAATTATAAATAAATAAAGGAATAATAATAAAAAAAATTTCGGCGGAACATCGATAAAGCGTCCGCAAAAAAGTAATGAAAATTTCGTTATTTGGCGATTTTTCATTTGGCGATAACATAAAATTAAAAAAAAAAATGATTTTTTTTTATGGCAAATAAACTTCAAAGAAAAAAAATTCATGCTGAACATGTTTAAATAAGTTTAAGTTAAATAATTTTAGTTTTGTCAGTTTTAGTTTGTTTTAACTACAGTTTTGTCATATCGATATTTATATGTATTTATATTGAAATCTAACTATAATAAACTATGATTTAAAACAAAATTCAAAATTCAAATTAACAAAAATTGTTTGAAGCTCGAAATTAAGTCCATTTGAGTATTATCGATTCAATTTTGTTGCTATGGAAACGGTTTTGGCTTCTGTTTTTGAACTTGTTTAAATGTATATAAAAGAAAAATTTTCAGTATGACATTTTTTTAAATATAAGAAATGTACATATGTATATATATATATATATATATATATATATATATATATATATATATATATATATATATATATATATATATATATATATATATATATATATATATATATATTAAATTCTCTCATTTTAAGCTTAAATTCATTAAATACCATTTACACGCATTCTAAAATTACATTAACAATTCAATCGCATTAAAATCTTTTGCTTTTGGCGAGGAAAAGTTTTGCTCGCCAAATTGCGTGACGCTTTCGTCTTTTCACGCCAAATATATATATACAGTACAGCCTCGATTATCCGCGCAATTGGGTGGCAAGGGCAACGCGGATAACAAAAATCGCGCATAAACCGAAAAATAGAGTGCAGACACGAAAAATAAAATTTTCAACATAAAACTGTGTTTTATTGTACATACATGTGTACAGTACTGCAAAAACATTCGCTCTACGTCTAAATCACTAAAATAAAGAAGAGCAAAAAAAAAAAATATATATATATATATATATGCAACATTCCGTATAAAAATTGTTGAGTTACAACTTTCTAAAATAATCAGTCATTTGTGTTTGCTTCTTGCTTTGGAAACATCTTTTCTTTATTCTAAATTGTATAAAATTCTAAAATTGTATTCTAAATTGCATAAAAAAAAATCGTCGCGGATAAACCGCACCGCGGATCATCCGCTCGCGGATAATCGGGGCTCTACTGTATATATATATTTTTTTCAGACTTTCTACAATAATTACGCCGCTAAATTTGACTTATCCCTTTATTACATACACGAGTAATTAATTATTTTTTCCAAAATATTCTGAGTATGCCCAGTATGGACGCCTTCCTGGTAAGTTAAAAAAATGTAAATTAAAACGAGAAAAAAAAAAAAAAAAAAAAAAAAAAAAAGATATCGTGATTAGAGGTTTGCACGGACCGGAATTTCCAGGCTGGGGCCCAGCTTGGCCCGTAGGAAAGTTATTTTGGCCCGGCACGGCTCGTTGTAAAATTCAAAAGTTCAGCCCGTTTATATTTTTACATTTCTAGGCCCAGCCTGGCCCGTGCAGAAATCAATGAAAACAGACCCAGACCGCTCTAACCCGCAAAATTTCTGCTTTTTCTTAAAAAAAAAAAAAAAAAAAAAAAAAAAACAGATTTTTATCATATAATTAAGATTTTTTTTTTTTTTTTTTTTTTTTTTTTTTTTTAAGTATACGGCATACATATTTATGGAGCGATTTTACAGTATATTTTACAGGAAATGCACATTAGTGACATTAATGATTTTTAGATTCTCAGACTTTCAACATTCAAATAAAGATTCGGTTAAAAAATTAATATAGTTTAGAATAAAAGAAAAAAAAAGAAAGTTAAAAAAAAATTAATACTTTTGAAGTTGTATAATAAAAGTAGATTTATAAATATTTTTCTATACCATTTGATTAAAGATGACAAATCTAAATTCGTTCTCAAATCCAAAGAAGCTATTTTCTGATACATTTCTGAATTCATTTTTTTTTTTTTTTTTTTCTTTTGGAAACGTCTAAGATTAACAGGTGTTTTTATTCAGAAGCTATGTAAATCGAATGGCGTCAACCATTTTTTTCATACAAGCAATTTAAGAAAATATTGTCAAAGTTAGCATTTTGAATAGAATTTCCGGTATCGACAGCATGGGAAGAGAGAGAAATCTATAATCATTTGGCAAGAACCTCTTATAACTAAACAAGGTTATACAAGTGTCTTATTTACCAAAAAAATGAAAAACTCTATTCGATTTCAAATCCCTTCAGTAGTCAAGTTTGACAATTTTATACTATTACGGTTCAAAATTAGTCAGAAAATGTGTCAAAATTTTGCGTTGTGAGAGGTGAGTTTAAAAACCACCAATAAATATGTATATAAAGACTACGTTAAAATAAGTTCTTAATTGCTATTAACAATTTTACAAATCGTGTTGTCTGCCTTACACATCTTGAGAACAATTAAGTCTAGTTCCGGCCCGGCTTGTTTATAGGTAGAAAAGAAATGCAAGCCTGATCTCGCCTAGGCACGAGCCTACTAAAAAAATATAAAGCCCGGGTTACACACAATGTAACTGTCCGATGCCGATCTTTACGCTGTACAAGTTACATTTCTGTATTGATGTTGTCAAATTAGTGTCGGCTCGTGGTCGCGATGCACTTTTATACTTATTCTCGTTAAAGCCATACTCATAAAAAATAGCTCACATTCTATCGTTTCAGCTGAAATCTTTGTAACGGCCCGCTGGTCCGCGAAATTATTTTATCGCCCCGACCCGGCCCGTATGGCCCGCTCAATTTTTTTTGCCGGCCCGGTCCGTTAGAAAATTCCGAACCATTCCGCCGGTTAGGGTCCGTGCAGACCTCTACGAGGTACCAATAAACCAAGGATTTTCCGAGAAGTCCGTCATCACTATTTGAAACCTGATTTTTGTTATTATTATTATTATCATTAGATCAGAGCATTCGTAATAACCTTGTTTATTAAAATAATAATAATATGAGTTTAAATAAAGCAAAAATTTCTAATGAAAATTTATGGTGGAACTCTATGTGTTGCATCGTGTGATGCAACACAATGATCAGAAGGAAAAAAAAAATGTATATATATATATTGTAATTTCCATAGATGCAAAATAACAGACAGCTTCATTCTACATTTAAGGGTCCTGTCCCAGCGCGAAGACACTGCTGAGCTAATGCTATTCCTATGGGGAGGCATTTTTCTAATAACTCTTTCGCATTTTGACTTTTTTTTTTTTTTTTTTTTTTTTTTTTTTTTTGCATTGGATAGCTGAGGTTCCACTCAAGATCGCTCTTTCACTACTTTTATCGATTTTGGTAGCAGATATTTTTTGTAAAGTTACTTTCACATTCATATATAAAAAATGTCTGCGACGAGAATCCAATGCATATATATATATGTCAAAATGCGAAAGAGTTATCATGAAAAATGCCTCCCCATAGGTTGGTTGGTTGGTTGATTTTTGACGTCCGATTATCTGCGCTAGGGATATAGGACCAGAAGGGGAGTGCCCTTCGTGGGGGTCTTTCTAAGGGAACCTAACCCGTATTTACGCAAGGTTCGAAGAAAACCACGAAAACTCCGAACGGTTAGGCCGACAGCCGCGATTGGGTTTGAACCCAGCACCTGCCGTCTACCAGTTGAGAGGTCCCAACCTCTCGGCCACTGGTGGGGCACCTCCCCATAGGAATAGCATATTTCGGGTGTCTTCGCGGGCAGGGACAGGACCTATAAGAAATTTTTCATTTATTACGGCATAGCTAAATTGAAAATATTACATATGTAGTAGCTACATTTTGCTGTTTCTTTCATAATAGAAACACATCTTCTTTGTGCTCACCGTATAAATACTCAGATCTTTCAAAAGGCTTGCGCATTAAAAAAAATTTTGATAGTGTTTTAAGAATTTTTTTTTTTTTTTTTTGGTTTTTATAATAGCAATAGCTATGATATAATATCTATATTATAGTAGGGAAGATATAATATATATCTAAAATATCCATACACGTAAGGACATCTTAATATAAATGTAAAAGAATGTAAATGAAATAATAATATTATATAATGTAAAAGAAATAATAATATTATAAATAATTAGATTAATCAGTTTATATTACACATACCTATAATCGCATAAAATGCATAAAATAGTTGTTTTATTATACTTTTTTTTTTTTTTTTTACAAAATTTAGCATATAAAAAATACATAACAGACATAAATTCAAGAGTTGATAATCCCAAGGTGAATTGTGCATTTACTCAGGTTTTCAACTCTTAAGGGTGTATTTCGATTCAAACTGCTTGTTTCCGATTTATTTTTGAATTCACTTTTGCTCTCAAACACATGAAACTCGCAGATTCTCTCATTTAGAAAGTGCACAAAGTGCCGTAAAGGTCAATTCTTTGATAAGTGTACAAAATATTGCAAAAAAAGCAATCAAAAACGGCAATTTGAACCGATTTTTCCGAAGTGGGAGATAAGAGAACGAAAAAAAGGGTCTTCCAGAGAAGTTAATTGCTTATAAATCAAATTCTAATGAATTGAGCGTAAAAAGACTTTACTCGGCACCTCATACATCCCTTCTAGAATCCCCTCAGCAAGTTTCATGCTTCTACTTTTAAAAATGTGTCTGAAATTGTATCGGAAAATTTCGAACTGCTGAAGGTGGAAAAGCGTTTTTTCGAATACACCCTTAAGGGTGCTCGAAAAAATATTTTTCCACTCGCAACAGCTCAAAATTTTCTGATACATTTTCAGATTCATTTTTAAAAGTAGAAACATGGAACTTGCTGAGGTGATTTTTGAAAGGATGCATAAGATGTCGTGTGATTTCATTTTTCGCTATATTAATTAGAATTTGATTTATAAGCAATTATTTTCTCAGTATGACCATTTTTTTCGTTTCCAGATCTCCCACTTCGGAAAATTCAGTTCAAATCGACAACTTTAACAGCAATTTTTTGCATCATTTTCTAGTTATTGAAAAATAGACATGCACGGCACATTGTACATTTTCGATGTATGAGAATGTGCCAGTTTGATGCATTTGAGAGCAAAAATAAATTTAAAAATAAATCCGAAAACAAGCAGTTTGGATTGGACCCTTAAAAATGTCCTCCAAAGCCCCCCCCCCCCCCCAAAAAAAAAAAAATGTTTTTTTTTTTTTTTTTTTTCTTTAACATAAGTACAAATTGCTACAAAAATTATATTATACATGCTCTCAACTCGAGCTTTGTTTTTTCTTTATCTAAGCTTAGTCGGACCCGGCATAAATTTTTATTAAATCAAAAAGGAGAAAAAAATAATTATTATTCATTCTACAGTTTTAATAACTCAACCGTCTCGGGGAAAAAATAATAACGAAAGGGAAAATGACAATTTAATATTTGTTTATTATGCAACGATTGTCTTCAATTGTCAGCTGGCTTTTTTCCAATGGAAATTCAAAACCTGCATTTACGTTTTTGTTTATTAAAAGATTTTTCAACTGATTTCATATTCATATTTGTTCATCCGATCAATTTGATTGATTAGATTAAATAGGGTTTTTTATTTCGATTTTATTATGATGCAATAGATTTATTTCTTTCTATGTTTTTCTATTTAAATAACTTATTTCTAATATAATTTTGACATTTTTTTTCAGATTATGATTAAGTGGCTTATTTTAATAAACTGTGTTCATTTTTATGAATATAGCATGTAAACCCGTAGAGAAATTAAGGTTTTTATAAAACCGGTCCCAATTTTTTTAAAGTTTTTCGCTTATAATTTTCAGAGTTCTTCATCAAACTGAATGTTCTTTTCAGAAAATATAAAAATCAATATTGTACATAACACCCTATAATCAGAATTAAAAAATAGTAAAAATTGTATGATAAATGAGCAGGTTTACTAAATAATTTTTTACTGCGCATGCGTCAACGCTATAAAAAAAAAAAAAAATTCATTTGCATATTATGTTAGTTAAATGTATAGAGCAACTTTTGTGAAAGTCTCAAAAACATAGCTTGAAAATTCTGAAAATTATCGTCAATAGAATATGGTCAAAATCCGTCATACCCAAAATAAAGCAAAACGATAAGGAACTGTATCCAAATATTAGTAGTACGTGCAATATTCTGTAGGCACTAATCAATGGAATATGGATACAGCCCCTCATCTTTTTGCTTCATTTTGGGAAAGACGGATTTTGACCATATTCTATTGGCGATAATTTTCAGAATTTTCAAGCTATGTTTTTGAGACTTTCACAAAAGTTGTTCCATACATTTAACTAATATAATATGCAAATGAAATTTTAATAGCGTTGACGCATGCGCAGTAAAAAATTATTTAGTAAACCGGCTCATTTATCATATATTTTTTATTATTTTTTAATTCTGATTACAGAGTGTTATGTATAATGTTGATTGTCATATTTTCTGAAAACATTCTGAGAACATTGAGTTTAATGAAGAACTCTGCAAATTATAAGTGAAAAACTTGAAAAAAAATTTGGACCGTTTTTATAAAAACCTTTATTTTTCTACGAGTTTACATGCTATATTCATAAAAATGAACACAGTTTATTAAAATAAGCCACTTAATCATAATCTGCAGTTTGAACTCTTTTGCTTCATTAGTTTTGACAGGGTTATGCAAAAGATCTTCGTTTTCTTTCAGTTTGTTAACGGTCCCGTGTTGGATTTCGAGAAAAACTCTTCGCGAAAATATATGACTAGTACTATTTTGTTTATGCATCAGAAGTTTCGGAGTTATTCCTCATTTATATGTTTAGATATTTAACAAAATATCTAAAATCGCAATTGTCAAGATTTTTTTTTTTTTTTTTTTTTTTTTTGCGATGACTGTATATATATATATATACATATTTTTTTTTTTTTTTTTTTTTTTTTTATCAACAATAAATGTCGTATGTAAATTAAATTCTCTTACAATTTATAAAATTCCACCATTTTAAATCTATTCTCAAATTTGTATTGCATATCATTTTCTAATATAGTGTCCCAAAATCTCCCTTTTTTAATTGTAAATGCACAAAATTCTTAATAATCTTATTCAGAATCTAAGAAATCGAGTAGCTTTTTTCTTTTCTTTTTAATAAGGAGAAACTGTTCTCAAAATGTTAATGTTTTTAGGATGTGACAGTTCTCGTAAATGTAGGCTTGATACAGAAATCGTTCATAACTTAAGATATAATACATTTATTGGGGGGGGGGGGGAGTGCTATTCGATTCTTAATCTCTTTTGTAGTCATACTTGCTGTCTTCTTCTTCTTTTTTCTTGTTTTCATAATCGTATTGCATATTAAAATATCCTTCAAATAATATTAAATTTGTATAAATCAAAGCGTATTTGTAAATCGCGTTTTAATAGTATTTTTAATGTTTCTTTTGTTGGCATTTTTAAAAACAGTTTTTTCTGCTTTTGATTTGTGCATTTTTTTAATACCTAAAATATAAAGAAACAATGTAATACTTAAAAAATAATGCTTATAACCCTAATGAGTATGCAGTTGATTCAAATAATGTAAATCTGTAACCTGAATGCCAAAGTATCTCAAGTCGCATTTCACTTATTTTTCAGAAGAAGTAAAAGAAGCATTAATTTGAAAGATAACATTATTTAGACAAATTAATATCATACATATTTTATAATTCGAGTTTATAACATAAGTATAGCGGTAGTTTGATTCGTAAGATAGCAGTTGCTTTAGTAAAAAAAAGCTGTTTACATAAAATTTGCCGTTTTTGGACTACTTCGTTTGGATGTTTTTATTTACGATAGTTCGGTTCTGCTTCTGCGGTAGACAAATATTAATAGCGAATTTGAAAATAATAAAAAGAAGTAAGTAGAAACCAGACGCTGAAATTCTTTATTTTATTTATTTATTCTCCATATAAAGCATAGTTCAAAAGTCTTACTGAAATTTTATTTTATTTTATTTCTTAATTTATCTCTTGTTGGAAGCGCATATTAGGTTATGAGGGATATTATTCATTTGCCAGTATTGGATAAGACAAAATATGTAAGAATATTGACACCTTTTAAGGCAGAGAAAAATGTACCGCTTCTGGAAATAATCACAGCGTCAAAGGTATTTTATGCACGCTCTTTACAACTCTCTCAACACTTAACTTGTTTCATGATTTGTAAAGGTAGAATTTTTTTTTTTTTTTTTTTTTTTTTTAATCAATTTTTATCTCACATCCTGATTGCCAGAGTTCTGAAGTTGTATATTACTAGCGTCTTTTCGATGACAATACAATATTGTAATATTTTCCAAACGTAAGGGAACTCGATATCCTTGATTTTGCGAAATATGACAAAAATACCGATTTTCTAATTTTTTGACCAAATTATACTTTATTGCTCTTAGTACGTTCTCCTGAAGTTTTGCAAAGATCTGAATATTATGCATACAGTTAAAAGCGATTTTATTACATCGCTGTGCCCTTTAACTGACACATTCCAATTCACTTAAAAGTGTGCCATTCACTTTATATTTTTTTCGCTGAGTAAGCATGCGCAAAGAGATAAAACTTTCATAAATATTATTCAATTGACTCGATTTTTTTTTTTTTTTTTTTTTTTTTTTTTTTTTTTTTTTTTTTAAGGTTGAAAAGAGAAGTGGGAAGATTTTTTTTTCTAATAAAAAAAAAGTTTGTTTGGAAAAAAAAAAGTTTAATGGGTATCAAGTTCCCTTAGTTAATAGTTAAAAATTTATAAAGAAAGCTAATAAAAGAATTATGATTTGTAAAAATAATTTTCAGGCATGATTTATTTTTAATTGTTATATTTTAGTATTTTCATAATTCCCTGATTCAACAATTTTTTGCTTCAATAATGGTGACAACATTTTCAATAATGTACGAGTAAACATGCAAAACTCACGAGAAAATGACAGTGCAAATCCTCAGTAATTTTAAATTGCATAACAGCTATAACAAGGAATTATTAAATATTAAAAATAAACATGTATAGAATAAAATAAAAATGGAAATATGAAAATAAAACCACTTTTATTCGCTTACTTCAAAATAGAGATTGACATTTTTTAAAATAAAAAAACAGGATGTCAAAATAAAAATCATAAAAGCGTGACCTGCTGAAAATAATATCATAAAGAAACTAAGTCACAATGAAAATCATAAGAAAAAAAAATTCTTCAACATTCGTTTAATCTTAAAATATATTATGGATGTAATTAAATTTCAGTTCAAATTTCTAACCGTGCCTGTAAAAAAAAAAAAAAAAAAAAAAAAAAAAAAAAAAAAATCACATAATTATGATCGAAAATATACGATAACCTCTTCAGATTTATACACAATTCCGAAAGGCATTCTTTATCTTTAGAAACATCGGAAACAATTAAATTTTCGGTATTTAAAGAAGCATTTATAAAACAGAAAATATTTTATTTTCCTGTTTTAATTTTCGGAAATATTTCCGAGTAGTTATATACAGGGTTGGAAAAAAAACAGGTTTTTTCGAAAAAACCCCCAAAAAACCGGTTTTTTTGGTTTTTTTAAACATCCTTTCTTATTACATATACATGCATATTTATTGATAAAAGCATACATTATTGGTTTATAAGCAGTGTAACTTCATTTAAAATAATTTAAATTTAATAATTATAGTGAATTTATGCTGAAAATTGAAAAAATTCATTTTTCAATTTAAACAGTTCTAGCAACAGTCTTATGTTGAAAGTTTTAACTGTTCTACACAGTGAACCATTGATGCCCTGTAAAACTTCATAAACAATCTTTTGATTAATAATAATAAACATTTGGATGTAGTTTGATAAATATTATTTTCTACAATTGGTCAAATAATAAATTGCAAATACTTCTTATAATTTTTTCTTTCTGAGTGACAGTTTGAAGTAACATTTTTAGTCGTTAGATTCAGCAGATAACAGAGGTAAAAAAATTATTATTAAAATGCTATAACTAACAACCAGTCTTTGCTTTTAATTCTTCAAGATAATCTCCCGAAAGAAAAATTTCTTTTACAGTTTGTGCAAAATCTTAAAAGATCATTGTGTTACATTATTAATTGCATTAAATAATCTGCATTATTAAAAAAATTAAAATATTTTATACTAAATATTGAATCTGTTTTATCTTTGATCAATTCACATGTTTGAAGTTTTTTCTTTAGAGCAATAGATATGTTCACCAATGTGTACTGATTTTAATCCTATGCATAAAAAAATGACGTAAACCCAATATATCTAATGCTTATTGCTGAAATAAAGTGTTAAAAGTAGAAATTATTTATATCCAATAATCTGAAACTCATAAATTATAAAGAAAGAAAGAAAATGTCATTAGATTTCTTCTAAAAAATGAATTGCTTTTCTTGATAGAAAAAACCAATTAGTTTAATCCTATGCATAAAAAAAGACCTAAACCTACTATATATATAATACTTATTAATGAAATAAAGTGTTAAAGGTTGAAATTATTTATGTCCAATAATCTGAAACACGTAAATTAAATTATAAAGAAAAAAAAAAAAGAAAATGCCATTAGATTTCTTTAAAAAAAACCAATTGGTTTTTTTGAGAAAAAAACCATTTGGTTTAAACCGTGGTTTAAACCATGGTTAAAACCAATTGGTTTAAACCATGCCAACCCTGGTTATACATATATATATATATATATATATATAAGATATTAATCAGTTTTCTCAACCCGAAATATAAATTTTCCAGATGCTATCCCTTCTCAACTAAACATTTTTATTTTAAACAAACATGTTTCACAGACAAACGTAATAAATTAATATCATTAACACTAAAATTAATATTATTTGTTACTCTTGGACATTAATCTGAAATTTCTCAAGATACAGAAATCCTTTCGAAACTGTATGCTCGGATGAAGTTATCATATAGATATTTATTTGTATAGTCCAATATATTTTCGTTTATTATGAAAGATTAAGTTTTGTTTTACAGTGGGTAGAACGGCTTTACAACCTTTGTTTCCACTTGCAATTTTTTTTAATTAAAAAAATTATATTTTACATTGAAGTACATAAATAAAATCACATTTTTTTTAACTATATTTAAATTTTTTTTCTTATTTATTAAATTTAAACTACGGCCATTTTTACATCGAAGTCTGAAAATATTCTCTGCAAAAATAGGAAATTGTTAGGCTTCTTCATGATTCTAAACATTTAATTTCTTTGCGATGAGTGGCACATATGCACACCGTATAAAGTATGTAAAATGCTTGGACAGAAGCACCACTTTTTCCAATCAGAAATGTTAGTTTTTTTAACAGCCGAATTTCAGCGATTAAGGGTGTATTCGAAAAAATGCTTTTCCACCTTCAACAGCTCAAAATTTCCCGATACAATTCCAGACTCATTTTTAAAAGTAGAAACATGAAACTTGCTGAGGTGATTTTTGAAGAAATATATAAGATACCGTGTGATGTCATTTTGTGCTCCATTAATTAGAATTGGATTTATAAACAATTACTTTCTCAGTAGGACCCTTTTTTTCGTTCCCAGATATCCCGCTTCAGAAAAATTGGTTCAAAAAGCCAACTTTGATTGCATGTTTTGCACTATTTTCTGCATTTATCAAAAAATCGACAATCACGGCACCTTGTGCACTTTCTAAATAAGATCATTTGCCAGTTTGATGCATATGAGAGCAAAAATAAATTTAAAAATAAATCGGAAAATAAGCAATTTGAATCGAAATACACCCTTAAATAAGGCAAACTTTACAAATACTCGGAAAAACTGTAGTCCAAAAATTAAAAGAAGTAGACGTGAACCTCGTCGAGATATTGTTAAAAAGTTACTGTTCTTTGATATGTGGGCGTAATCGTCTCAATTGGCGATGAAGTTATCATACCTATAGAAGATATCAAGTTGTTTTATTTTCAGTTTCTGATAAAATGGGTGTGGTGATGTGATGATTATCTTTGGTTATGGCTTCTTTTGTTTAGTTTGAATATTGATTATCTTCAATACTGAATTTTAAAAACTGAATTTCCTTCATGTATTCTTATAGAATTTCAAGTTATGAAGGTTATAAAGTTCCTTTTTTTTCGTACATAATATAATATACACGGCATTATTATTTCTCATTACATGTTTTTTGGAGGCTGTCATGGATATAACTAAGCCTAAAATAAATCGTAATACTTAAAGTTTAATTTAAAAAGTACCGAATTAAAAAGATCAAATAAAACACTTGATTGTCTGAAAAGCGTACATGCTTACATTAAGTCTTCCAGAATGTCTAAAAACTCTGATAAACAGTTTATTAAATCCATTAGATTTTTTAAATCAGTAGATTTTAAGAACTTCACCTTTTATGTAAACATTTTAATAATAAAAAAATATATTACTTGAGATAGGTATTACACAAATTAAAAAGAAATAACACTGACATGTTTCGGATCCGTCTAATAAGATCCATAATCATAATAAAAAAAATAATATTCAGATCGTTTCACAGTCAGTACAAATGCCACCCGGCAATGAGATATAAACAGCAAAAACCATCCGCTCTGTTGTAAAAAATTAAATTAAAATATGCCATACCTAAAACACTTAATTTTTTATTATGATTATGGATCTTATTAGACGGATTCGAAACATGTCAATGTTATCATAAACTAATAATATATATTCTACAATAAAAATAAGAATCTATATATTAATGCATGGAAATTTTTCCAGAGAGAAAATTCGCCTTGAATATAACATATCAAATGAAATTCAAATTTTGAATTGCTTAAAAGGCGCAAATGTCAACCTAGTGAAAAAGGTTCCACGCCGGGAATCGAACCCGGGCTTAGTCGGTAGAACGTCCGTGCGCTATACTGATGGCCCGGATTGGATTCTTGGCGTGGAACCTTTTTCACTAGGTTGACATTTGCGCCTTTTAAGCAATTCAAAATTTGAATTTCATTTGATATAAGAATCTATATTATCAGGGTTGGCACGGTTTAAACCAATTGGTTTTAACCATGGTTTAAACCACGGTTTAAACCAACTGGTTTTTTTTCTCAAAAAAAAACCAATTGGTTTTTTTAGAAGAAATATAACGACATTTTCTTATTTTTCTTTATAATTTAAGTTTTACAAATTATAAGATGTAAATAATTTCTACTTTTAACACTTTATTTCAGCAATAAGCATTAGATATATTGGGTCTAGAACATTTTTTTTTTTTTTTTAATGTATAGAATGAAAATCAGCATACATGTTTGTATACTCATACTCATGTGAGTGTATTATTTTGCTCTAAAAAAAGCTTATAACATGTGGAATTAATCAAAGGTAAAACAAATTGAAAATATTCAATATTTAGTATAAAATATTTTAATTTTTAAAAAATGCAGCTTATTCAAAGAAATTAATAACATAACACAATGATTTTTAAGATTTTGCTCAAGCTGTAAAAGAAATTTTTCTTGATTGGTAAAATTATCTTGAAGAATTAAAATCAAAATGAAGTTGAATTTAAGGGAGTATTCAAAAATTGGGTGCTAGTTATAGCATTTTAATAATCCAGTCTACCACCCCCCTGTTATCTGTTGAATTTAATGATCAAAAACGTTGGTTTCAAATTGTCATTCACAAAACAAAACCCCAGAAAGAATTTGAAATTTATTTTTTGAATAATTGTAGAAAAGAATATTATATTCACCAAACTACATCAAATATTCATTATTAGTAATCAAAAGATTGTTTATAAAGATTTTCAGAGTATCAATGTTTCATTGTGCAGAATAGTTGAGCAGAACATGAGACTGTTTACTAATACTGTTTAAATTAAATTTTTTTTTTTTATTTTTCTACATAAATTGACTAATTATTTAATTTAAATTATTTTCAAATGAAGTTATACTACTTATAATTCAACAATGTTTATTTTTATTATTAAATACGCATATATATGCAATATAAAAGGATGTTTTTAAAAAACCCCGGTTTAAACCAAAAAAAACCTGGTTTAAACCAAAAAACCGGTTTTTTGGGGTTTTTTTTAAACCCTGTTTTTTTTCCAACCCTGTATATTATAAATAAATATATTGCTTATAAGCAGTATATTATAAATAAATATATTGGTTATAAGACGTTGTATAAAAACATTTAAAATTTATTAAAAAAATTTATTTGCATGTTTCAACTCTTATTAATTGAGTCATCTTCAGAATGTAAAAGAATGTTCTTCAGACTGTTTTTTTACATTCTGAAGATGACTCAATTAATAAGAGTTGAAACATGTAAATAAATTTTTTTAAATAAATTTTAAATGTTTTTATACAACGTCTTATAAGCAATATATTTATTTATAATATACACTGCCGGAAAAAAAAATCCCAATACCAAGAAAGACTTGTGTTAGCTAAACGAAATTTTGTAGGCGTGTTTATACATCTGAAAGATGACATTGATTTAAATTTCATGCTTCCCACATAAGTGTGGCGCTAGTAGCGCCACTCACAACTTTAAAATCAGGTTTGTTTTAAATGCGTGCTGTAAAGTTCGTGAGCATTATTTATCTTCAAAATTTGACAAATTGAGTTGAGGTTGATCATGAATGCCTTTAAGAAGACGAAGAAACTATTATCATCCGAGTTGGAAAGAGGTCGTAAAGTAGGACTACGAGAAAGTGGATTTTCTTTCCGTGATTTTGCAGAAAGACTTGGACGGAATGCATCCACTGTCCATTATTGTTGGGAGTAGTGGTCAAGGGATGGTACTGCCACAAGAAGACCAGGTTCCGGGTGAACACGTGGCATTACTGAGAGAGAAAACCGTCTTATTCGGCGTACGGCTGTGGCGCATCGTACTGCGTCTGCGACAGAAATTCGAGCTGCAATTGGTACCACAGTGACACAACGAACTGTTAGAAATCGGTTACATCAAGGACAGCTCGATGCAAGGCATGCATTCAACTGACGCTAAGTCATTGCCGTTTGCGACGTCAATGGTGTCAAACCAGAGCTCAATGGAGGATGTAGTAGAGATTTGTTGTGTTTTCTGATGAAAGCAGGTTCTACCTTGGTGCCAATGACGGCCATATGCTGGTCAGAAGGACGCCAGGGAAACATCTGCAACCAAACTGTCTGCGGCCTAAACACGCTGGACCTACAATCTGAGGTCATGGTCTGGAGAGCAATTTCCTATGACAGAAGAAACACTCTCGCGGTTCTCCCAAACACACTGACTGCAAATGTGTACGTCAGTGTGGTAAATCAGCCTGTTGTGCTGCCATTCAAGAAAAGCATTCAAGGGGAGATTTTCAGCAGGATAAGGCTTGTCCTCATTCCGCTGTTGTAACGCTACACGCACTACAGAGTGCCGACATGTTACCTTAGCCCACGAGATCATCAGATCTGTCTCCCATTGAGCGCGTATGGGATATCATTGGATGAGAATTCCAGTGTCATCCCCAGCCAGCATTGAACATCACGTATTGACACAGCTTGTACAACAAGCATGAGACTCCATACCACAAAGTCACATTCGGCACCTGTATGACACAATGCATGCACGTGTGCAGGCTTGCATTCGAAATTCTGGAGCTTATAGCGACTATTAATGTAACGGCATTTCACCTTTGAGATGCATTTTATTCACCTTAAATTAATCTGTGATCTCGAAAATCTAATCAATTAAACATGTTAACTAGACAAATGCACTGTCCAAATTTCATTACTCTACAATAAGTTTTTCTTGGTGTTGGGATTTTTTTTTCCGCCAGTGTAGATTCTTATTTTTATTGAAGAATATACCGGGTGTCCCAAAAATGACTGATGGATTTTAAAATTCAATAACTTGCAAACGGTGACAGCTATTTAAAAAAATTTTGCAGGAGGGTTATGTATAATGTCAGGAGTTTTTTTACCGTAATTTTTTATTTTAGTTCGCATCTCAAAAAATAGGTGGCGCTGACGGCGATTAAAAGCCAGGTCGATGCTTCACTCAGCACTGATCACCTGGCCTTCAATCGCCTTCAGCGCCACCTATTGTTTGAAATTCGAACTAAAATAAAAAAATACGGTAAAAAAAAACTTCTGACATTATACATAACCATCCTGCAAAAAATTTTTAAATAGCTGTCACCGCTTGCAAGTCATTGAATTTTAAAATCCACCAGTCATTTTTGGGACACCCGGTATATTATTAGTATTATGATATAGTTATTGATGGACCTAATCAATTCATACTAGTGTTATTTTTCACATTGATATCAATATTATTTATTTTTAAATTTTGTAACACCTCTCTCAAGCAATATAAATTTTTATTGAAATGTCTAAAAACTCATGCTTATTTCTGAAAATATGTTTCAATAAATGTAAACAGGACAGAGAGAATCTGCAGTTACTATGGCGATCGTCTCATCGTTGCACTAAAAATTTAGGGCCTCAAAGTGGTAACTCCCAGGGAATTTATGAGGGGATATGAAAAAGTTGCTGTAATAGAGCCATTTCTGTATATAAATAAAAAAATATATATATTTATAATGTTTTTGTATCAAAATTTATTTTGTAAATTCGTATAGAGTGAAAAAATCAGTATTTAAAAAAGTTGTTAAATTATTTTTTAAAATAATATTTATATATTCATGTTTGTAATAATATGCATGTTATAATTACACATAGGAATGCACTGACACAATGATTTTATCATAAAGCTGAAAAATGTGCTAATCACATTCTTGCCCCAAATGAGATATCTTCTTAAATAAAGGAATCGAAGATATTGTTTAATATTTGTTTTACTATAATTGCTAAAATTTCATCATAAATTAAACTTTGAAATTTTTTATATTATTTTAAAAAAGCTGTAAAAGAAAAATACAATACAGTACTTCATTTTTCAGAATGTAAAAATTATATTTTTATAAAATTATATAGTTATATATTATATATTATTATAATAATTTTATAAAAATAATTATAAAAATAATTATAAAAATAATAATTTTGTAATAATTTTATATAATTAATAATTTATTTATTTTATATAATTTTATATAATATATCATTTTTATAATAATATTACAAATTATATATTTTTATAAAATTATATAAAATGTATATTTTTGTCCTTAGAAAAACATTAAAAAATTATGCTTGCATAAATATTTGTTCATTCATTCTTTCTTCCTTTCTTTATTTTTATATCAAAAATAATAAATATTTTCCAAAAGTATAACACACAATGCACGGAAATAGAATTATTTAATTTACAGAAGAAATTCTATTAACCAAGACCAAAATAATGCTAATAATAAATAATTTATTTAACAGATTTTTTTTTTTTTTTTTATGACAGAGTCATTTTGTAAAACGAACAGTTTTTTATTGTTAGGTAGAACATTTATATTTATTTATTTATTTGCTGTAAACTCAATAGAATTTTATTTTTCTTGTGTGTTGTTTATGACAATTTTTTTCTTGCGTTTCATATAAAAAGTTCCTTTTATATTAACTTAAATTTGAAAAAAACTTAAAAATTGTTTGAGAAAGTGGCATTACAAAGGGAATCTTACTGAGAAATTTTGTAAAAAAAAAAAAAATAAATAAATAAATAAATAAATAAATAAAATAAAATAAAAAATACATATATATTATTTTTATTATTATGATATTTTGTTATTTATTTATTTTTTCAACACTTGACCTTTATGTAAATATTACATTGTAATCGTCAGTAATAAAATATAACTGTTGATCATTTCATCGATTGGTTATTGGCCTTTTCATGGTTTATAACATGAAGCCATACTTCTCTATATCTATTTCTATATGTATTTACTTTCATTAATTTTCATTTTCATCTCTTAAAATAACCTCATATATACATATAAAATGTTTATTGTTGATTGTTACATAATTATTTTATTAATAACAATTTTTTTATTTAATAAATATGATATTATTAAATGTTTTTTGGAAAAAGATATTTAATTCCTTTCATTAAACAAAAAAAACATAAAAAAATTAAGAAAATATTGTTAAAGCTGATTTTTCTACGAAATATCATCTTGGCTAAATTCTTTCACAATTTTCAATATTTTATAAAAATGTAACTTTAAAAAAACTAAAAAAAACATAAAAAATCTAACGAGAATTGATAAAAATATAAAGCACATTGTTTCCAGGGATGAGAGTGCTCCGACCAAAATGGCCGGTTACTACCACTAAATTTTAACAGTATTTTCCATATTATTTAATGACATAATTTCTGAGATTCAACAAAGCAAAGAATGCTTTTAAAATTATATGGTAGTAATCAGTCAGCACTCTCATCCCTGATTGTTTCATAACATCACGCAACTAAAAAAAAAAAAAAAAAAAAAAAAAATATCAATTTTATAAAATGTTATCAGTTTAAAAAGTAACTGTATTGTGTTATTTAGTAAGATTTTATATTCCTTAAAAAATGACAAAATAGAATTTAAATTATAACTTATTATAAATAAATAAAAGTAACTTTTCAGTTTCAAGAATGTATCACAGTATTATAAATATGTATATTTTTTTAATTAAAAATAATGTTAAAGACATCATTTTTATAACTCTTTTTGAAAATTATCATTTTTATTACTGATAAATATAAGACCCTTTTAAAATCTTTTTTTTTTTTTTTTAATAAAGTAATATTATCTTCTTTTATAGTTTTGCTTTTCGCTAACTTAACGAATATTAAACATTAAAAACATAAAACTTGGGAAAATAAGAGTTGAAAGCATAATTCTCCAAGGAATATTACTATTTCTTGTTGTAATAATTATAATAAACTTTTAAAAATCAAAATGCATGGAAAATATTGTTGAAATTACAAATTTTCAAATGAATACTATCCTTCTTTAAAATTTTTTAGCAAATTTGTTAAGTGTTAGAGATTTATTTTAAATATTTCCATAGACTTTAATGAATCTACGATTTTCTTAAAAAATTAAAAGCACACACAAACGATAATTTTCTTCCTTTTAATAATTCGGTAAATATGCTTCATTTCTAAACGTGATAAAAAAAAAAAAAGGGTTGATAATACATAATATAAAATAATTCTTTCCTCCTTGAAAATTGCTGTTATCCAATCAATTTTTATTTTATTTATAAAATGATTTTTAAAAAATGTTATAGTATTCAATCTTGTATTATAATTATAAAATACAATATTACTATAGCTGTTGCTATAGTAGGATGGTGCTTAATAATTATTACAATGTATTACATTTTATTTTTATGGTGTCGTAAACAGAAGTATAAATATATATTGTATTTTATTAAGGTATAAAGAAGGACATTATAAGATACAATATATTGCTATAGCAATATTGTGTTTATAATTTCTTTGGCACAATGTATTATTTCACTTTTATTCTTCTATAGTGTTTAAATAGATGGATAGAGAGATAGAAAAAATGAAATGATTCTTGTATGTGGTTCAAAAATACGCAGCTTTTTTCATATGCTAAATTTATGTTAATTAAACAATCTTTATAAATCAAAATCAGTTTATTTAACTCTTTCGGGTCCGAAATTTTTTCCATTGTGTTAACAAAAAATTATTAGTGTAATAATGTTAATCGTAGGAATCCAAACAGATCTATTGATGTTTAAAGATTATCTCGTAATTTGAAAGGCAACGAATGTACCTATTTCGTGTACTATTCAATTCATATTTATATGATAATAGGCTAAGGAAGAGTTTTTGGAGACGTTTGGGAAATATCGTATTACAACAGGGTTTACCAGATATCACAGCTTTCTAATGTTTTGGCGTTTTATCGTGCATGATTCGTTCAAAAAAAGTAAACTTTACTGTAAATTTAAAGAGTGAAATATATCTATAAACTAAAGCAATCGCTAACGATGCAAAGAGAATTAAGTAAACTTTTATTATTATTGTTATTATTAAATGTGAAAACATAAATGAAGTTATAATAAGAAAGGCATAGATATATAGGATTATTCATACATGTAGAAAGTAACAATGTAATTGTTAGTACAAAATAATATTCGATTAAAAGACATGTACTATTAATAGTACACCAGACCCGAAAGGGTTAATAAAGCATTTTCTTTTTAACAGAACATATACCCCCAATCCATAATTAATCTTATAATTTTTACATCCTGAATCTACTGAAGATCAATATTTTATTTTTATTAAGACATAGTTTTAAAAGGATATTTCAATAATACCTTATAAATACACACACACACACAAGCACACACATATATACAATAATATACAGTAAAACCTCCATAACGGACACTTCCGAATAGCGGACACCTCTATTTAACGGACAATTTTCCAATCCCCACTCCCAAAATTGAAATTTTTGTATGTTTAACCCCTGAATAACGGAAATTCCGAATAGCGGACACTTTATTCGGCGATAAAGGATAAAAAAGTATGTTTTAAAGAGAAAAATAAAAGGAAAAAAAGCAAAAAGGCCTCTGAATTTATCTGGACAACGTGTCACAAGTTTTGTGATCACAGATAAATGTAGATCAAGAGCTGGAGAAAATTCCCCCCCCCCCCCCCCCACATTCAGTGCTAAATTCAGGGTGTTGCCCGGGAGGAATATCTCCTAGAGCATTGAAATGTCACCCAAAAATATTTTGAGATTTTATGCTTTTAAAGGTCAAAAAGTGCAATCCTTCCCTTCCCGACGGGAACTCTACAATGTCCAATAACATCACACAGAAAAACAAATTAAATGTAATCGCAAGCAAAAGTAAACTTTTGTAACAGATTATTTCACGAGAATATAATAAACAGTGGATAAAAGTGTGAACAAATTTATTTCAATTTTATTGATTAAAAATAATTTTAATTTCTGATTAATTATATAATAGAGGTTTTAGGACAAATAAAAGTAAATTAATGAAACATTACGCATTTCTTAGCAATTTTTGAATCTCTGAGGTTTTCCCAATAGCGGACACCTCCGAATAGCGGACAATTTCTGCGTTCCCGAGGTGTCCGTTATTTGGAGGTTTTACTGTATTTCGTATAAGGCTCAACTCGACGTACGTCAATGAATAGCGAACATTAAAAAGAAGTTATGGGTTACAGAAAATCGGGACATTAGTGTCTCAACCCTGAATTCCATTGAACGAATCTGGAGATTCTTTGAAGAAATCGGGATATTCCGCCTCGAGGTAACGGTTAATTGATTGGCTGAACACAAATTTTACCAGTAACATTTTTACTATTAGAAATACTGTTGATATTTTAAATTAGTTAAATATTTTAATTGTTTGTATACATTTATTTATACATCATATCGATATTTATCAATCGATTGTTTATTGCGCAGACATACATTTATATAAATGTTACACAGTAATTTCAAACAACAAAAAATATTTGATGATTTCATCAATTAATAATTGATTTTTTTACTTTTTATATCATCATGTCATATTTACTATTTATTTATGTCTGTTTATTTATGACTTTTTCTTAAATACACTTATGTATACAAAATGTTACTTGATAAAAATTAATAAACAAAAATTTTTCTTTTTAATGTTAAAAAATATCTTTCTTTCTTTACTTGTTAAATCTTGCATACAAAAATCGTCTCGAAAAAGAAATTGCATGTTAAAATAAAACAAGTTCAAAATAACAGATAAATTATTTTTTTATATTTAAAATGAAATTTCAAATTTTGAACTTTTAACTTTAAATTTTCAATATTAATTCGAAAAAAAAATTTAGATGTGATTTGATTGATTAAAATATAAATTAAATTTATACAAATTCTAAAATCTGTTTCAAAAATATTTTAATTGAAAAAATCCTTTTACAAATTATTTTTTATTAATTTCAAACAAGTTTTTTTTTTTTTTTTAATAAGCAGCACTTTTTTAAATGTCACAGTAAAATTATGCATAAAACAATAAAGAATGTTTTACAGTAAAATAAAATTGGTACTTACGCAAACCAGATGATGTTTTGCAGCAGACGAATTTTTACACCAACACAGAGAAAGCATGATGATGGCACAAATCCATAATAAAATCAAATTATTTCACACACTTAGAAGTATTTTAAGGCACGCAATTTTTCACTAGTCACATTATTTATAAACTTGAAAAATAATCACATAACGACGTAATCCATCATTTGCAAAAAAGTCCAAAAACAAAATAAAATATTTCTTCACTTTACTTAAACGTGCTGACTCAGTCTAATATTTACAACCAGCTTTCAGAATTCCTAAAGCACATCTGGCATCACAGCTTTCCAAATATCAAACGCAAACAAATTCCACGGAACACATATAAATATTCGAAAAACTGTTAATATCGATATAAAAGAAATTCTTCAGCACGCACGTGAAATATTGAAATGAAAACAGCGCACCCACCTACTTGGGGGTTTTCCATTCAATTGACGAACACCTTTTTTTATTTTCTCCGTTCAAGATGTAATTTTTTTTTCCCGCCAGTTTTTATGGATCAATCGGAGTAATAAAGTTTCGGTATCCCAACGCATTCAGGTGCCGGCATTTTAACTCTCATGTATCAGAGCAGAACTTTTTAAGGGTTGCTTTATTTAGATAGTGGAATCTATTTGGCTGTTTATCGCCAATAAAAGTTGTAAAGCGTTTATAGAATATCAGGAGAATTCGGGATTAGTTTAAATTTCAAAATTTTAAATAACGGGACAATAGCGCATTTAAGAATTAAAGCGCTCCGGAAGACAAAATTTTATTATTATTTTTATTTTTAAATGTATTTGTTGTAATTGTATGTTTACATTGATTTTCTTAAAATTTATATTTGTGTGTGTATTTCTTTTGATATATGATTTCTCTTAATAAATTTAAAATTTAACTTTTAAAAATATGAAATTTCAAATTTCAAAGCAGGTTTAAAGTTTGATATATTTTATGAAAAAAAGCTCTTTTTTGAATATGTCTTTTTAACTTTTGAGTACAGAAAAAAAAAATGATTAATATAAAATAAATATTAAAATATTTTGAAGATTTATGAAAATATTTATTGAGAATTTTTTTATTTTTAAAAGAATAAAAAAATTGTTGTTATTGTTGGTGTTATGAATATACTCATCACCGTGATAATCATTTTTCAAAACTTTCTCTCATAGCGAAACAGTCCGAAGACATTTCAAAAACAGTGTTGGCGCATTCTAAGAGTTTTGCTATCTGCGTCAAACATTATTTTGCCGCACTTGCAATTGTTTTTCATTTTTTATTTTTATTCACCGCTATTCAAACTTTTTTATGAAGAAGCAAATAGTAATTTTAAAAGAAAATCGATACTATCAAATTAAGGGGGCTCAGGGGTTGAAAACTTTTCAAAAAATCAATTTTTTTATGATATAGCTTGATTATTCAATTTATTCTTAACTCAATGCAAAAAACCGCATAAATATATTTGCATTTTTAATGGAGTTATAAGCATTTATGCATCAACACTTTCATAGAAGCACCCATATAATTTCAACTTAAAGTCGCGTTTTCTCAAAACTTGATTTTTGACGACTAACACCAAGATTTTAAAAAAACTATTTGATGGAATGGCTTAATTTTTTTTTTGAATGCATATAACATCATTATCTATAGAATAAATTAATATGGTTTAGATAGTTTAATATTTTGAGTATTTTTAATGAAAAAAATGCTGTATTGTTTAGGAGTTTTTAAAATTTTCACATTTGAGAGTTTTTTTAATAATGTTGTTTGTGAGTGATAGTTATATCCTTAATTCATTCTCTAGAGTAAAGTTTCCGGATCATTTTAAAGCAAAAATTAGGTTCTTATGTCAATTCAATGTTAAGATATTTTGCTGTTGGTGATATAACACATAATTTTTTTTTCGAAAATTGTGTTACATAAATTTTTCTATATTTCTTATTATATTACATTGAAGTACTTCATTTTATAATTTTATAGGACATTTTTTCATAAGACATTTCATAAGACAATGACATTTTTTTTATAACACATCATTTCATACCTTTAAAATATCAGAAAGTTTAAATTAATTACACTAAATACTTCTGTTTTTATATGGACTCGAAGCGAAAGCTCTGTTTACATGTTTTTCCATATCGATCAACCCCTGAGCCCCCTTAATTTACATTTATGAAAATTAAAGTAATCAATTTACTTAACCCCTTATCTACCGAATTATTTATTATGAAATTGTTTCACCTTAATTATTATCTTCCTTAATACCTGAAGATATACTGGAGTTTCTAAATAAATATAATACAAAATTTAGACATTGTTTCATTAAAGCTGATTAAATATATCGGTAGTTATGACCTTTTTTTTTTTTTTTTTTTTTTTTTTTTTTTTTGTACAATATTTACAAAAATAATCATATTAATTAAAGAAAGATACTCTTGTGAAAATATCACGATTGTTAGAAAAACTGTGTATTTGAATGTATCTTGAGGCTCTCTGTAAACGAAAAGATTTTGCAGTTAAAAATGTTTCATAGAACTTTTTTTAAAAAAAGAAAAGCTATTATTATGCAAATGAATATGAAAATCACAGCTTTTTTAAAATATTTTGCTTCGACTGTTTCTCTACCGTTTCTAAATTTGATCAAGTTACGTATTTTGTTGGAAAGAAAACTAATCTTTTCTTAATAGACCGAGAAAATAAATTTTACTTTTTTTTTTTTTCAATGGTACTTTAAAGTACCGTCGGTGCATAAAGGGTTAAGAAATTTTGCCTCTTCTAATGTGACACATATCCTTTAAAATCTTCAAATAATGGATGAAGTTTTTCAATTCATTTGACAGCTAATGTTTTACTGAACAATTTGCCACAAACCGCATCAAAATATTCCTAAAATTGTGCTTGTTATAGTAAAAAATGTAAATTAGCCTTGATCTGTTTCAAGCGAAACACTTATATTTAAATTCATTTTACTCAAAATCAATATATATATATATATTTTTTATTTGCGTGCATGACAACTTCAAATGTGTTAAAGGTAATGATTAGAAACTTTATATATACGAGGTGGAACCCGTCGAAATTCGACGAAAGAAAATGTTTAAGAAGGAACTGTTTCATTGATTTATAATAAGCCTACAAAAGTGGTTATAGTAAAAAATGCACTTTATATTGTTAAGTCTAACTCTTAAACAAATCATACTAATAAACAAAATAATATTTCTATAAAACTCAGTTGTATAAATTGTCAAAAATAAATTTTAATCGTGCATTTAAACAGTAAAAAAATAATAAAGATCTGTTATTATAATACAGTTACCAATTAAGGCTCTTACATAGAATACATAGACTCAGTCATAGAATTTTTTCCTCGTGAAAATTAAACCCGACATCATTTTCACCATCTTAAAATTTAGAAATGCACATTTCGTGTCTGTACTCTCCTTTTCAAAAAAATTGCTATTTTAATTTGATTATTTTGGTGCAAAACTTGAAGACTCGTTGTTATTAGCTGAAAAAGATATTAAACTGTTAATATTCTTTTAAGTGTAAATCAAATATTGTAATATTTTGTAATATTCTCGACACAGCACGTATTTAAATTTCATTTTTTTCCCTTTTTATGACAAAATGGCAACATAAAGGTACAGTAATCATTTTTTTTTCCTGTCTTCCTTTGCTTTTAATAGAAATGGAGCACTCTTGTTGTCATGATTAGAAAAGCGGTATTAAAAACTACAAAAAAAAAAAAAATTAATATTTCCAAAATAAATTAAGATACAGCTTTCAAACAAATTGCATTTAAAAGTACATTTTTTTTTCTCTATACGACGGTGTAAAAGTTAAAATTATGCGATGATTAGAAGTGCAAAATTTGCAGTAGCGAAAACTGCAAAACCGAAATATCATGGAAAAGTTTCACGCAAAATGACGTATTCGTTACGCACAGATACGTTTGGCCTTTATAATATAGATAGATATGAAATCATTAATTGTATTACAATATATGAACCATTGAATTTAATAGAAAATTACCATACTGAAGGGGGAAAATTAAATAAATAAGTAAAATGAATACAAATGGAATTTGCAGAACCAAAGCAGAATTGTCAAGCCCCAAATACTTTGGAGCTACAAATGGAATTTGCAGAACCAAAGCAGAATTGTCAAGCCCCAAATACTTTGGAGCTACAAATGGAATTTGCAGAACCAAAGCAGAATTGTCAAGCCCCAAATACTTTGGAGCTACAAATGGAATTTGCAGAACCAAAGCAGAATTACTAAGCCCCAAATACTTTGGAGCTATAAATGGAATTTGCAGAACCAAAGCAGAATCACCAAGCCCCAAATACTTTGGAACTACAAAAATGAAGTGTGTGGTTTCATCTTCGTATTAGCCATGAAAAAGCAAAATAATATGGATTTGGGGCTACCAACACACATAAAACCAAAATTAAATGAAGAAATATATATATATATATATATATATATATACACAGAGAGGGAGAGAGAGAGAGAGAGAAAGAGATTACAATATATGAACCATTGAATTTAATAGAAAATTACCATATTGAACGTGGGGGAAAAATTAAATATTAATCATAAATAGTATATTAAATCCAATATATATGTATGATTTGACGATATATTTCTACTCTTAATGGAATATCCTATTTACATACATACATACATATATATATATAGTTATATCTATAGTTAAATAGCTATATTTTAATTATCAAATTAATTTTAATGTTATTGATATAATTTTTGGTATTATTATTAATAATATCATTACTATTATTATTATTATTATTGTTATTGTTAGGATGAGCGAAGCGAATCCTCTACTAGGCCACTCAAATTACAATTTGTCGTACGCTTTACAAAAAAACTATTCAATATTTTAACTTCAAATTAAACACAAAAATAAATTATGATCTGTAGATTTGCACAATGTAATTTTTTTACAGTAAAACGTTAAAAAAATTATTATTTTAATTAATTTATTTTACATGCATTTCCAATACGGACGCATTTTAACAAATAAATAAAAAATGAAACGCATATATTTTCAGAAAAAAAATATAAATCATGGAGTAAATAATTATAGATAGAATCATGATTAATTTAATAAATAAAACATGTTTTCATTATTCTGCAAAATCGTTTGCACAGATGACACTTAAACATTTTAAAGAATTATATTATGGATTTTTTTTTTTTTTTTTTTTTTTTTTTTTTTTTTTGTAAAGTGGCAACAAAATAATTGTAAACAAATAAAATTAATTGTTAAATTTGTTATATAAATGAAAAATTAAAAGAACTGTGTCAAGTTGTTGCCTCGATTCAAGCTCTTTATAAATGTACTAAAGCAAAGTTGGCCGATTCAGAAACGACAAATTGACTTTAACCATTTCTTACTTTATCATTTGGATCTAAAGTAATGTTATGTTCTTATTTGTGGACCGAAAAAGGTTTAGTGAACGGGACTTTAGACTTTGTTGCACGTGTTAAAGAAAATCACAAGACACCAGACCAGATATCGTGAATAATCACGGACAAATTTGAATACTGCAGTTAAACTTATAAGAATTAATGCGTACCGATTTCCCCAATAATTAAATTCTGGAAAAATGGAAGCATAAATTGCCCAAGGAAAAAATTTCTTCTGCAGTTAGCTTTTGCTGTTACAATTCATAAATCCCAAGGTTTAACTTTAGATGAAGCAGTTGTAGATATTGAGGATATGTAGACACCAGTTGGCTTAAAAACGTACGTAACGTTGTCGAGAGTGGAAATCCTTCAAAATTAAGCATTCAATAGAAATTTTCCTCAGGAAAAATTCTACAATATCAAAACTCTCACACGCTAACATGTATAAAAACGAAGAAATTATAATAAAATGATTTACAGTTAAAAATTCATAGTATCAACGAAAGCAGATTTCAAATGTTTTTCCAGAAAATAGCATTTTGAAGAAGTAACTTTCTTCAAGCTCTCTTCAAATATATTATTCTAAAATAGCTATCAAAGATTATCTGATGTTAATTATAAAGATAGGAAACATACATATTTCAAACAACTTTAAAAAACCCCAGTGGCTACTAGAAATTGTAAAAACATCTTTAAAAGATCTTTTAGTTGAAAAATTAAAAATATTTTGTAAAAGTTTGCTTCGAAAATATCTTATTATGCCAGTCCTGCATCATAAATAAAAAAATAAAATGCGTCAATACATAAAATAACGTTTTCGTTTAATAAAGATGCAAAAATAATATTAAAAAAATATTGTTACTTTCAAATATCTGTTTTATAAAATAATGCTTTGCGAATCCAAACAAAGCATGGCTTTTGCTAGTTATTTTAATTTTTACTTATTTTTATTTTATTTTATTTTATTTTTTTATTTTTATTTTTTAATTTTTATTTTATTTTATTTTATTTTATTTTTTAATTTTTATTATCCTATATTAAGATAATGAGTTTTTACCATGTAAAGTCACAATAAATGTTACTGATTAAAGTAACAAAATGGTATTTTAAGTTATATGTTAATATGAATGTTATCTCTTAATTCTAATTTTAATTATTTTATTAATTTAATTTTATGTTAATATCGATTGTTAACTATTTTCTCCGGTTCAATTATATTTCCATTCAGCTTTATCTTTTTTGTTTGTTATGGATAACTATTATTTTTACTTACTTTCAACTCCTTTTTGTAAAATATCTTTGTTCCTTGTTTAATAATTTGGTTTTTGTGTGCTGGTAGCCTCAAATACGTATTATTTTGCTATTTCATGACTAATACGTGGATGAAACCGCACACTTCATTTCTAGTTCCAGAGCATTTGGGGCCTGATGATTCTGCTTTTGTGGCTACAAATTCCATTTGCATTCATTTTATTTATTTATTTTTTCAGATTTACTTGTTACACTATTTTTTTTTATTTTATTATAATTCAATTCAATTCTAATTCTTCGTTTTGGTTTATTGTTTTATTGATAAAATCCATTGGTGAATCTTGTCTACTTTTAATGGTATTATATATATATATATATATATATATATATATATATATATATATATATATATATATATATATATATATATACTTTTATAAATACATCCAAAGTTATTCAGACAATACCATTAAATAAACCAATGAAACCAGCATTTTTACAATCATATTATTGAAAACAGTTGAAGTTTTGAAGTGAAATTGAAGGCAGATAACCAAATTACTAAAAAATATATGGATAAATGGACATTATATAACCAGAGTAATTCATATATTACCATACAACAAACCAATGAAACCAGAATTTTTACAGTCATCTTATTGAAAACAGTTGAAGTTTGAAGTGAAATAAAAGGCAGATTACCAAAATAATGAAAGGTAAATGGATAAAAGGACAGTAGAAGGCTTTTTTATTAAACTACTCATCAGGGATGCATAGTTTAACAAAAAAGCAAAAACATCCAACCAGTTTCTGTTATGAGTCGTGCTAAAAGTTAAGAATTCGATTCACAATGCACCCGACTGGCTGGAAGCTATTTACTATTACAAATTAGTAAAAAGATACTCATTGAAGAAAATAAAAACAATATGACAAAATAACAATAATATAATATTCTTTAAAAAAAGCATATATATACTAAAATATCTACCATACCCAAATCCTAGCATGATTTGTAGTTCAAGTGAATCTATATCTTTACTAGATAATTTTCTTCAGATTGAACTAAAGTCAAAGAAATTTAACAAAAATGTGTGAATATTCGAGTGACAAAACGTATCAATATTTTCATATTTCTATTTTGAAAATCAAGAACTTTAGATTTTTTTTTATATATATACATTAGATTTTAGTTCATTTTATTTTTATAATAAAAGTTTCAAGGCTCTAGGTTGTATAGATGTTTTTGAATCACGCATGCAAACTATATACATTATCATTCATTTTAAAAAAATCTTACATTAAAAAATAATTATTATTTATTAATTTATACAGTGTTTAATGTAAATTATATTGCACTGAGAAAATATTATACTCCCCCCTTTTTTTAAAAAAATGGGGTGATTAGTGCAAAAATTATCGCATGGGGCCACTTTAAATGTTTTTCTCCGTTTTAAAATATATGTGCCTCCTTAAGGGAGTTCAGGATCTCTGAGCATGTCGAAACGATCAAAAACGCCGCCTTTTTTCAAAGTACCAAAACATAAATAATGCACTAGGGTGGCGAGTGGTCAAAAAAAAAAAAATAATAATAATAATAATAATAGAAAGGAAACGAACAGTATTTTCTTACAGAAAATACTTGAAATTAATATAAAGAAATTAAAGATGGCGAATTTCTCTTTAACAAAATATTGGTACTATAACACCTTTTATGACTGCGTTTTTTCCGACCACTCATCATCCTGTATACAGTTAGAATATTTTTCTTTCCTTTCTTACTAAAGTATGTATTCTTACCTATATTATTAAGAAAAATAAATGTTGTGCATACAAAATTAATATTTAAATTTTAAAGTTAAAAATCCATCTCAGTAATGCGTGGAGTAAAACCATTAAGTGCTGCGCGCATGATAAAACTCAAAATTATGGATATAGAAAATAATTTTGGAAAAAAAAAAACATAATCATCACTCACTTACTTCTAAATTAAAAACAAAATATACATTAAAAGGTTTGTTCAAAGTTTAATTTTAGTGAAAAAAAATCAATAATCAAAAATTTCAAGAGCTAAAAAATAAATAACCAAAATTTGTGATTTTTCTTCTTCTTGTTTAGCAGGAAGACTACAAAGAAATGCAAAGTTGGCTAACTTTTTAAAGCAATAGCTTGAAAATAACAGTGCGTGCAAACTCCAAAGTTACGAATCTTAGAAAACACCTTTTAATGTTTCAATATCTAAGGGCCTTCAAATGTTTATAAATAATTATAACTGAAAAAATAATGATCTTTGAATAGGGATTTTTGCATGCTGTTGAGAAATTTTAAAGGATTTAGAATAAAAGAATAACCGAAAACAGATTTTTGACTGTGCCCCATAAACAAAAACAAAAACAAAATAAAAAACAAAACAAAAAAAAAGTTAATTTGAAATTAAATTAATAAAAATATTATCATATTCTAGTAATATTTACAGGAAATCATCCTATCAAGAATTAAACTGACACTTAAAAATTTCCTTCGCCATGATATATAGTCCAAGAGCCGACCGCACAAAACCCTAACAAGGAAGGTCTCCATACTGGGCATACTCAGAATTTTATGAAAAAAATACTATTTGAAGTACTTGTGTATGTAATAAAGGATCAGTCAAAATTAGCGGCGGAATCACAGAAGAAAATGTGTAAAAAAGTAAAATATTTTCGAATATTTGGCGTGAAAAGACGAAAGAGCCACTAGATTTGGCGAGCAGCCCTTTTCCTCGCCAAAAGCAAACGATTATAATACAACTCCAAACTGTTGGATATTTAGAATGCGTGTAAATAGTATTTAATGAATTTAAACATAAACAATGAGGGACTTTAATACATACATACATATACATATTGTATTACATATATATATTATTTGTTTAAATAGTTATTTAGTTAATCACTGGAAAAAATGTTTTCATAGATTTAAAAAAAAATCGTATTGAGAAATTTTTTTTTCATATATTCTAGCGTATTAAAAAAATAAAAGCCAGGCGTTACCATAGCAACAAAATCTAATCGACAATTCTGAACTGGACTTTGAGCTTGAAACAAATTTAATTAATTTAAATTATGAATTTCGTTTTAAATCTCAAATTTTGATAGTTAAATTAGAATATAAATACATATAAATATCGATATAACAAAATTATACTTAAGACAAACTAAAACGTACAAAACTAAAGTTATTTGAATTAAATTTATCAAAACAAGTTCAACATGAAACTTTTTTTTTTTTCTTGGAGTGTATTTGACAAAGTATTTTTCGAAATTACATTCCATCGCCAACCGGCGATAAATCGCCAAATAACGAAATTTTCTATTTTTTTTACGGTTACTGAATGGAAGTTCCGCCGAAATTTTTTTTTATAAACGTATATATCCACACGAGAAGAACATTTTGTAATTTTTTCAGATTTTTCGGGATATGTCCGTATGGAGATCTTCCTTGTAAGTCATCGGGCACAAAGGAGAATCCTTTATTTTATGGAAGAGTAGTAATAGAGGAATCTAATGACTCATGTCTGCCGGAAGCGAAGTGGTGCATAAGCCAAAATTTAATACCACTTGTGGTTGACTCGTAGGCTTAGCATTGTGTTTTTCTGCACCCAGTTTTCCATGTTTTTCTACTTTTGATTGTACGGCAAACACAATGCTAAACCTACGAGTCAACCACTAATGGTATTAATTTTTGCCTTGTGCACCACTTCGCTTCCGGCAGACATGGCTGATTAAATTCCCCTATTACTACTCTTCCATAAAATAAAGGAATTTTTTTGTGCGGTCAGCTCTTGGACTAATACCTTTGAAAAAAGCATTTATTGAATCGATGCTAGGAATATTAGGAAAAATTCCAGTTACATCAAGTGGAAGAAGAAACATTACTGAGCTATAATATGTCAAACATTTAAAAACAATCAAACTACGTGTAAAATTTATATATGAATTTCAAATAGCAAAATAATGACATCAATAACAAGTTATGTATATTTTTGAAGCTATACGCAGAAAAAATAAAAATTCTATATTGGTAATAGTTAATAATTATTAAAAATGAGATTAAAAAAAAATCTTCAAGATCTTTTCCTTGATTAGGTTATTCATTATGATAGCAAAATCAACATTCTAATACAATAATACTGTCAAGACAAAAAGTGATAAATATGACTAAAGCTAATTATGCCAGATATATTTGATATTAAGAGCCATTTATGTTGAAAAACAGACAAAGTGTAATTGTTGTATTTTTTTTTTTTAATGTTGAAGTAGATTATATTTAAAGAATAATGTATAATTTTGAAGCCCTGAAAAAATTTCCTCTTCCCAATAGAAAATGTCAAAGTTTAAGGTTGTGAATGTCATTTTTCATGAAAAGTGAAATGCTAGTATGTTTAGAGTGCAATATCTCTGGAAAGCAACAACAACTCAAAATTCTTTTGGTATAAACTGTTAGTATAACACTACATGCTTATTAAAATTTATTTGTTTCCATGGAGCATTGTTATTTTACATTGTTATGTTGCCACGAAATGTAATCAAAGTAACGTTTTTGTCCATTTTCCGCACTTAATATCTTATTTAAGTAATAGTATCCCAAATTTTTTCTTATGGAATATGAAAGTGTACTACTAGGACAAGTTAAATAATATAGTACTTTACCGGGATATTGTTTCTGTTAGTAGATATAATCTGTTAAATATTCAAAATCTTCAACATTTTAATTACCCATATCTCAAAAAAGTGTCACAGTTGAATGAAACAAAATATACCATGTAGTAGGTGAACATATGTACAAAAACATGGAAAAGAAAAAAAAAGTGGAGTCTTTTGATATTTTTAACAAAAAAATTACAAAATTTTCAAAGAAACAATGTGGATGATCACACATCTTCCCTATCAGAAATAAAAAATCCTATTTCTCTTTCCTCTTTCTATGTTTTTCCCAATGAGAAAATGGAATAATCCTTTTTTATTGTCCCTTCCGAAAGAGAAATGGGATGTTTCATTTTCAGATAGGGGAAAAATGTGATAATTGACATTGCTTTTCTTGTAACTTTTGACATTTTTTTTTTTTTTTTTTTGCTTAAAAATATTTTAGAGACACCACTTATTTTTCTTTTTCATGTTTTTGTACATATGTTCAACTACTGCGTGAAATATTTGTTTAATTCAACTGTGGCGCTTTTTTAAATAACAGTGCTTTAAATGTTGCAGATTTTGAAAATTTTGAATATTTAACAGATTATATCTGCTAACAGCAATAATATCTCGGTGCAGTACTATATCCTTTAGCTTTTCCTAGTAGTACATTTTCATGTTTTATAAGAGAAAGTTAGGGGTCTATTGCTTAAATCAAATATTAAGAGCGGAAAATGCACAAAAATGTTATTTTGACTATATTTTGTGGCAACATAACAATGTAAAGTAACAATGCTCCATGAAAACAAATAAATTTTAATAAGCAGGTAGTATTATACTAATAGTTTATGCCAAAAAATTTTTGGAATGTTGTTGCTTGCCAGAGATATAGATCTCCAAACATACTGGCATTTCATTTTTCATGAAAAATGGCATTCACAACCTTGAACTTAGCCATTTTCTATTGGAAAGAGGAAATTTTTTCAGGGCTTCAAAATTGCAGATTATTCATTAAATATGATTTACTTCAACATAAAAAAATACCAAGCCATTTAAGAAATACAACAATCAAAATATCACTTTTTTGCCTGAATTTCAAAATAATGGCTCAAATTTCAAAATAATAAACAGAAGAATTATGGTATGAAGAGAGAATTACATGATCAGAAGATTTGATCTTATAATAGTAATCAATTACAAAAGTACAACTATGAAATACGAAATAAATAATTTTATGCAGACTATCTGTATTTATACCCATTCAAAGCATTAATTCGTATTTCAAAAACAGTTTTATTCAGTTTACATATTTTTTCAGTGTGCACAGTTTTATACAGTGCACACACAGGTATTGCAGCGAATATATATTAAAAAAAAAAAAAAAAAAGGAATGAATGTTTTGAATTGGTATAAAAACCGAAAGTTGTGAATATAGGCATTATGAAGTTAAATGTACTACATATAATGTTGACTCAGGGCCGTAGTTAGAAGTGATCTATAGGGAGGGGGGGGGGGGCTCAAAATATTGTAGGGGGGGGCTCATAATTTTTTTTCTCTTTCTCTGACACAGAAAGATAAATTAGTGCATATTTACACTGTAGGCATTATGTTTCTTATTAAACTGTTGTAATAATTTCATTTTATACTAAGAATATGATGATGAAAATTTTGAGTGCATAACTAGTGCAAAATTAAACATGATGTTTTCTTCATATGTACAAATAGGATGAGGGCGTGTTGAATTACTTATTTTAGATACAATTTAGTAGTTTTGCAAAACTGTAAAAGGATCTCAAAACTAAATTAGATTTTGGAACAGAATTTAATTTGAATTTTCGGAACAGAAATTCATTTAGTGACCTTGGAATTTTTTCCAAGGGAGGCTCAAAATATTTTAGGGGGGAGAGGGCTGAGCCGCCCATAGCGCCCCCTTAGCTACGGCCCAGTGTTGACTGCAGTTTTATATTAAATACTGGTACCGAGTTTTGAGGAGAAAGAAAACAAGTGGATAAGTGTGATTGCAGATCGCACAGAGGGTTTCGTTTAATATCTCCTTCAAATCATTTTATCATTAAATTAACAAACGAAAAGTGGTTTTTCGGCGCCATTTCGGATTTATTAACCAATCGCGCCAACCAGAACAGAATACTGAATTCTTCTCTTAAATGCTGCTTTGATCGCATAGATTTGTTGATTTCTCCATCCATATCTATAGATTTAGTGAAAGTACGTGAGTAAATAAAATTATGTTAAAAAGTAAAATGTTATAAAGTTTAGCATAAATTTAAGGGAATCCAAACCGGTAACCAGAGGCGGCTAATAATTTAAATGAATAGGAATTTAATAAATAAATAAAATGTTTCCCTTCGCATGTCAATGTAAAGGATAATTATGATGTAATATGATGAAATAAAAACAAATAAAAACGTTTTTCACGTGATTTATTTAATCCATTAACTTATGTTACATACATAATAATTTTATTTAAACTTGCGTGCAACAATTAGAAGAAATGAATGTTGAATTTATTGAATTGTTGAATTGTTGAATTTATTGAAAAAAGGGCAAATTTTACTTCGTTAAGCTAAGGTTAAAACTAGGTTCTTTTGACTAATCGAGAAATGTCAAAATTTTATGTATATTTTCTCAGAATGAATATTTCGAGAATCCCAGAAAAATAGTTCCGGATAATCGAGGTTATTGATATTTAATAGGCTTCATATTGATATTTAAAAACGTGATGAAAATCATCACATTTTCATATTAATATACATAAGGACTACATATGAAACATGAAATCCTTCATGTTTCATATGTCGTTCATGAGACGACATATGAAATACATCGTTTTTATCTCGAACATATGAACGAACAAATTAGCAAATTGTTCATATGTTCGATTTCATATATAGAGCACAAATATATGAAATATATAGATAGATATATTTCATTTTCATATTATATTAATGAAATAATGTATATAAATGAATAATATTATTTCATTTATTTCATTCATGAAATAAAATATTTCATGGATGAAATGCTTTTATAGCTGAAGAATTTCATAATTCAGTGTTAGAAATATTAGATTATCGACAAATAATTGAGGCTGTTGAATTGATATTGAATGAAGAATATGAATTTAACACGACATATGGTATGATATTTTACTTTAGCAATATGTATATAGATCAGATGTATATATACGTTATATTTCATTTAAAAAATCGAAATGAAATAATTGAAGTTTAATTATTGTTGTATAGTGTCCGGGATTTCATGAAGATAGTGAAATTTTTGTGCCTGAAGAATTTGCTCCTGAACTACGCGATTATATTCCATTGTGATACAAAAAGTTTTGAAAAAAGTATTAACTTTCTCTAAAAATTCTTAAACGTAAACTTATGCTTTTCAGGAAACAATTTATCTAAAAATTGATCATAAAGTTAATTTTTGTTTTTAAATGTTATATAAAATCCTGTTAAATTGTGAATATTTTAAAACCTAATTTTTTTCCATACGACAATTATATCACGAGACATTGTAAATTTTGTTAATACATTCAGTGCAATTCCCTACACAAATGATAACTTTAAACTTTTTTTTTTTTTTCCTGTGTTTATAATTTCTTCACTTTTATGTTTTAAAAATGTTAAAGCTTTTTTTGCATTTGATATAGACATTTAAAATTTTTTGTATTATTTCTTTAATGTACATGTGATAAATATGCGCATGGAATCAGCTTTCGGGTTATTATTGTTAATTTTCTCAAATAAAATATGCATAGAGGTATATTAGATTTAATCGCTTTACACTACATATGTTAATAAAATATAAATGCATATATATATATTAAATGTAATATTGGATTGTCTAAAAATCCATGCACAGTATTGTGTAATATGCATGTGAAAATCTAAAAAAAGTAATTGGTCAAAACTATTAATATTTAAAACAATGGGGATATTAAAATATTCAAATTTCTTGTACTTTTTAAAATTTTTAATTACATGTGCACTATTTATTTATTTTTTATTTATTTATTCATTTTTTTAAAATGTACTTTTAGTTCAACTTTGATGTACAATTAGTTCACAAGTTGAACCATATTTTTTTAAATAATTAAAAAGTATTGAAAACGTAAACTATCCCCATAAAACACTATCAAAAACTTCAAAGCTGTAGAATTCCCAATTCTGCTTAAAATATGTAACGTGTAAAAAGTGTATATATGGAGAGGGGAGAAGAAAAAAAGAAAGATCCAACGTGGAGTTGAACCCGCGAAATCAGAGTCTGGAAGCTTGCACGTTGCCAGTGCTCCATGAAAATACAAGCACTGGTAATACTAATGGGTATTTGAAATAAAGGCTGAACTTTGACCCTCAATTTATTAAAATCTAAGGGCCATTTGAAGAAACTCTTTCCTCAGAATAATTAGTGGTATGGCCCCTACAGCAAACCTTGAAATCATCAAAATCTGTGCGCACCATGTTTGGTAGTCCCCTTGTAAGACAAAGAACTAAAATAAGTTTTTTAAAAGGAAGAAGTTTTTAGTAATAAATTTGTTTTTAAATGTGAGATAAGGGACGATGCAATAACTTTGAAACGCAAAACGTATGTACTTTCGTTAGGAAAAACTATGTCTATGTATATTTTTTGCATCTAAAAAATCGAAATTGGTTACATAAATTTAACACTCCCTTAAATTCTGAAACAGGGACGACTGTTTTCTCTCGGAAATATGAATAACTTTTAAATTTACCTCACTGAAACCTATCTAATTAGCTAAAATTGCATGCAAGATAAGATCCAGGACTCAAGTTCGTTCATTGCAAATGACAGAACGTGACAAGAAAATAATTAAACAGCTGTTTGCTTCTGGTGTTAACTCTCATCAAGTATCTAAATAAATAAAAAAGGAAACAGAACTCTGCTTTTGTTTTCAAATCACATGTGTTATGTCTTTCAATTTGCACGCTTTTATTTCAAACCACGTTTTCTGTTTTATTTTATTTTATTTTCTATAACTATGAAATTGATATGTATTATATTTTAGTCGAAAGGAAAATAAGTCCTATCAGATAGAACTAAAATTTTGTACGAGTCGAATTGTATCATACTCGAACCTGATAAAAAAATTTCGCAACCTGAAAGTCGTACAATATACCGGGTGTCCCAAAAATGACTGATGGATTTTAAGATTCAATAACTTGCAAACGGTGACAGCTATTTAAAAAAATTTTGCAGGAGGGTTAAGTACAATGTCAGGAGTTTTTTTACCGTAATTTTTTATTTTAGTTCGCATCTCAAACAATAGGTGGCGCTGACGGCGATTGAAGGCCAGGTCGACGCTTCACTCAGCACTGATCACCTGGTCTTCAATCGCCGTCAGCGCCACCTATTGTTTGAGATGCGAACTAAAATAAAAAATTACAGTAAAAAACTCCTGACATTATACATAACCCTCCTGCAAAATTTTTTTAAATAGCTGTCACCGTTTGCAAGTTATTGAGTTTTGAAATCCATCAGTCATTTTTGGGACACCCGGTATCTGAACCCAAATGGAAAGAAAATTAATCCATAATTTAATAAAAAGAAAATAATGTACGATTATGTCTCTAATATCATCAATTTTGTTTATTTCATTACTATTACTTTTTTAAACGAACACATATACACGCATTATATTCAAATACATAATTTTTTTTTTTTTTTTTTCAGTCTGAAGCACAATCAGGGCTTAGTTTTGAAAAATCGAGTCAGCCTAAATCTGACCTGTCAGAGTTTAAAGCTCACCGAAACCGAATTATTTAAAATGAATCCGACAAGCAACGACAAAAATTAGCGTCAACCCGACCTGAACCGAATCGGTTTTACATTAATTTCTTTTTTTTTTCTTTCTTGATTAGAGTCGATTTAGCATTCTAATCATAATTTAAATTCTGTTTTTTTGCTGCCAGACCTTCAAACAGTAATATTTTTTATTCCATTTATCTTTTAGTTTCAATTAAAATAAAGTCTTTTGTTTCGTTTTTGGATTTCATTCGCTTATAAAGTGTTCTTTTTTCATCCCATCATTCTTGATAGCGGTATTCAATTCATTCTCGGCTTTTTGTTTAATCAGAAATAACACTTTTTTTCAGTTTTCGGTTTCTGCTTCAGTTTAAACCGCTAGTTATAATAAATTATCAAATTTATCATCAAATAAACTTTAATAATAATTTAGAAAAATGGGTCAAACAAATTGATCATCCTTTCCTTTCAACCGGAGCTTGTTAGCTCTAGAAATGAGTGTATTTCTACTTAACCCTCTCATGCATAAATTACTTTGCATTATTTTGCATTATTGACTAAAAATCATTTTTTTGAGATAAATGAAAACCCATTATAAAATAATTTATTTATTGCACTATATGCTAGCTATTATCTATCAACAAATCGGATCTCTATAAATGAATGCTCAAAAGTTTTTTGCTTAATAATGCAATAATTATCTGTCCTCATATGAGGCCCGTATGCATGAGAGGGTTAATAAAAACCGGGATCCAGCTATAATGTTCATTAGGGTGGGCCGAAAAAAACTTTTTTTCGATTTTCGATTATGACGGGTGCGGAAAAGTGGCCACTGGTGGCACTCAGTTCACACAAAAAATTTGAGATTTTTTGGACTTTTCCTTATCCTGCCGCAAATGGCTTGAAGATTTGCAAAAATGCTGATTTTTGAACTCTTTTAGCTAAAAAGTTAAAAATGTTAAATTAAATTTATTTTGGCTGTATTTACTTGAAAAGGCAGCTTTAACGTACCAAATGCTTAAATAAGGTCTGATAATGCATTATTTAATTGCAAAGTGTATTTTAAATAAGCCGATTTTCATAGCTTTTTCATGTATAACAGGCAAAATATGTATTGGTTTGAATCGTTCGTTAATTTCTCTCTTATTTATGTTCCTTGGTCTTTAAATTTTTTCTATGTGTCAAAGGTCATACATTTGGGCAGCGGACAGCAATACAACTCAAAAACAAAGCTGGAAGGTGAGAAGGGGTGAAGTAGGACTAAAAGAGTGCGCAATGTCTCATCGTAATGTTGAAGGAGTTAAGGAGGAAATAAAAGAGAAGAGAAAATTGCGATAAGGGATTGTTATTATTTTACTTTGCTCAAAACCTGCGACATATGTTCAGTGTGGACGTGAAACCTTTTCCTAGAGAGATTCGGTATTTTTTGGATCATTTGACGTGCCATTACAGTGTTTTGTGCGTTTTATTACGACGAGCTTAGAAATGGACAGTATGAAGGTCCATGGCACTGTAAAAGACACGCAACAGCATGGAAAATATCCTTTTTGGGGCACCTTGCTTATTGAAAGAATTGCAATTTCCAACTTATACTAATATCAACCGGCACTACTACTGGTTGTGAAGCGATATGGCAGCAAATCGAGAAATCCAAAATTAGTCAATAGATGATGTTATTAAAATGGTAGGTGAAAAAGTTACCATTAAAAAAAAACTTCCATACCAGTGTTTTCCCAACGATCAATTTACAAAAACGATTAAAAACTACTAAAAGGTTTCACCATATCGTTCGAATTCTTCGCGGGTTGTCTTTACTTTCAAGCCCATACGATTGCTGGATTTCCCCAATGATCTACACTTCTTTCAATAGTGATAGTTTAGAATAATAGTTTAATGGCAGGTGAAAAAATTACCGAAATCTGAAAAAAAAGTTTCCATACTAGTGTTTTCCCAACGATCAATTTACAAAAATATGAAAAACTACTAAAAGGTTTCACCATTTTGTACGAATTCTTCGCGGGTTGTCTTTACTTTCAAGCCCATACGATTTCAAGATTTCTCCAATGATCTACGCTTCTTTTAATAGTTTTTAATCTCTTTGTAAATTCATCGTTGGGAAAACACTGGCTTTTATTCAGATTTCGGTAACTTTTTCATCTATCATTTTAATAACGTCATCTATTGACCAATATTGGTTTTTTTTAATTTTCTGCCATATCGCTTCGCAACCAGTAGTAGTGGCGTATGATATCATTATAAGTTGGCAATTGCAAGTCTTTCAACAAGCATGGTGCCTAAAAAGGATACTTTTCATTCTGTCGCGTGTCTTTTACATTGCCATGGACCTTCATAATAGCCATTTCTAAGCTCGTCGTAATAAACCCACAAAACACTGTAATGGTACGTCAAACGATCCAAAAAGAACAGAATTTCTCTAGGAAAAGGTTTCACATCCACACTGAACAAATTTCACAGATTTTGAGCATGGTAAAATAATAACAATCCCTTATCGCAATTTTCTCTTCTCTTTTATATCTTCCTTCACTCCCTCAACATTACGATGAGGCATTGCGCACGCTTAGAGTCCTGTTTCACCCCCTTCTTATTTTCCAGCTTTTTTTTTGGAGTTATACTGCTGTCCGCTGCCCAAATGTATTATCTTTGAAGCATAGAAAAAATTTAAAGACCAAGGAACATAAATACGAGAGAAACTAACGAACGATTCAAACCAATACATATTTTGCCATATACGTATTTTTGTTATATTTTGCCTGTTATACGTGAAAAACTATGAAAATCGGCTTATTTAAAAAACACTTAGCAATTAAATAATGCATTATCAGAACTTATCAGAACGCATTTGGTACGTTAAAGATGCCTTTTCAAGTAAATTACAACCAAAATAAATTTAATTTAACATTTTTAACTTCTTAGATAAAAAAGTTCAAAAATCAGCATTTTTGCAAATTTTCAAACCATTTGCGGCAGGGTAAGGAAAAGTCCCAAAAGTCTCAAATTTTTTGTGTGAACTTAGTGCCACCAGTGGCCACTTTTCCGCACCCGCCATAATCGAAAATCGAAAAAAAGTTTTTTTCGGCCCACCCTAATGTTCATCTCAAAGAAACTATATGACAGTACCCCCTGTTGAATGAATGGAAGCAAAATTCAATCAACATAAGTTTTAATAAACATCTTGGATCTTACATTACATAATAATTATGTCGAAATTCCACGCCATAAGTGCAGAAAATCCTGCAGTACATAGCAAATCGTGCAAAATAAATAACAACAGTGCGATGTGTTGAGCGATGAACATTCAAACCTATTCAGCACTAGTTTGATATTATATCATATCATCAAAATTATCATATTGTTTGAGTTTCGGAATTACAATATCGCCGTTTTTATGACATATACCTACCAACTAACCGATCATTTCCCTAATTTTTTTTTTTTAATCTTCTACAGCAAGTGAACACGTTAAGGACAATGTCTGATAAAAAGCATTTGACGTTGATTTATACCATAGGTATCCAACATTTAATGGACCACCGCCCCCTTTAGAAGAAAAAAATATTCCAACCCCCCCCCCTACCCTAATAGTTAGCCTTCCGTCTACCAGACGGGTCCATTGGACCCGACAGCAATATTTCTGGTGTCAATGGTAAAATGAGAAATTGTCGATTGGCACCGGAATTTATAAAGGACTTGTCTAGATATTACGAATTCCTTAATTTAAGCTTTCATTGTAAAAGCAAAATTATATTAAAATATTACTGGTGCCGTTTGCAAGTCTGGAATTAAAATTAGGTGTTGCCTTAGATAAATGGGTGTTTTGTCTGGTAGACGGAAGGTTAATTGTACCAAATAAAATATTGTTGTATATTATCTATATCTTTTTTTTTTTTTTTTTTTTTTTTTTTTTTTGTGTGTGTGTGTATTTATTAAGAAACACAAAGTAAGAATTGTTATTAAAGCGACTATCAAACATAAGAAGTTTTTCAGTAAAAGTTTTAAAGATAAACATAAAATAAAATTAAATAAACTTGCTAAAAAGGTGCATTTAATAAGTTGAAGATGTCATGTATCTAAAAGATGTTACTATATGTAAAAACGCAATTTTAAAAGCTTAAAACTTCAAATATTATGCGCCGAGAGCTTTCTATCCTAACTTCATCATCTTCAGGGCAGCTTTGTTTATGTACTGAAATTACATTCCTTACCCTACCACAGGTCTGTCCAACCTTTTACTAAGCAGGGGCGCATCTCAGCTTTTGGCAACCAATGAAGGGCGCCATTATTAACATGGAACTCTAACATGCAAGAAAATCATCTTTTAATAATAGTAGAAATATATATATGCAAATGAGTCATAATGCCCTATAGATCTGAAGCGCCATGTAAAAGAAAAAAAAATCAAAAACAATAGTAAATCGTAATAAATTTCGGATAATTACATTTATTTTTATTTATATATTTTTGCGAAGAGTTAACTCAAACCTTTTTAATTGGAAGGAGCCAGAAAATGAAATATCATCTAATATTAAAATTAAATAGTAATCAGATATATTGTTGGGTTTTTTGGGGGATGAAAATGCTTTGCAATTGGAGAATTCAAAATTTTTTGGAGGTGTAAATTTGCCATGATAAAAGGTACAGAAACGAAATCATGAATGGTTCCAAAGAGAGTCCGAAAAAACATTCATTAATGGAAATTTTTTCGTGCGAATTTGTAGAAGTTGTGTGGTCTGGTGGAGAAACAGACAGCCTTTATCCCATCTTATAAAGCAGCCTAATGGGCAGTGAAACAACCTCAATAAGAGTAACAAAAATAATGAACTGTCCGGCATAATTTCCAGAAGAAGGATGGCCTGTTTTTCGACATATTAATTCTTAAAGTATTTTAAAAAAATATTGCCGACATTTATTTATTCCTATCGGCATAATTTTCATAAACAGTTTTATAAAGCATAACTATAAACTAGTAAAAAATTGTAACAGCGCATGGTAATTAAAAAAAAAAAAAAAAAAAAAAAAAAAAAAAAATAGAACTTATCATGGGCTGTTGTCTTTCTTTTAATGCGTTGCGTATGTTATAAATGTCGATACGTGAAATACACTTGAAGAGATTTTTAAAGTAGATCTTTTGAAAATATCAAGAATTTTAAATAAAGTATCCTTTACAAGAGAATTGTATTTAAAAATTTTAAAAAAGACTAGTAACGGGAAATTTACATAAGGGCGCCAAAAAAAACCTACAAAGAGCGCCATGGCGCCCGCGGGCGCCGCGTTGGACAGCCCTGCCCTACCATAATTCGAATGTAAACAAAGCTGCACCTAGGATGATTAAATTTTGATCGAAAGCACTCAGTGTATAATATTCAAAGCTTTAAGTTTTTAAAACTGTTCATTTTATATGTAACATCTTTTAGATTAGTGGCATCTTTAACAGATTAAATGTTTCATAAATAATAATGTGAATAAACAGAAAATCAATGAGAAGTTTAAAAAAGTAATGTCAGAAACATTTAATCAATGATAAAAAATATCAAAGAGATAGTTGAGGCTGATGGAATTTTAATAATTTGTTAATATCAGTTTCCAGTTTTGTTAATAGCAATCATAAATCGCCACGTTCAGTGATGTCTATTTCAATCTATTTCTTTTCTTGCTAATAAGATATTGCATTAAACCCATGCTCAGCTGTATATAAGATGATGGGAAAACATTCAAAATTGTTTGTACTTTTGACCACAACTTAGGATCATGTATAGACTTCTGAAGCTCTTAGAACTCTTGGTATATCCATTTCCAAATTTTACTTTTAGTTCTTCATTAGTTGTGAGTTCTATGATTTCCTCTTCTAAATTTGGTGATTCTGCTGTATTTGCATTTGCGAAAGGATCTAAAACCCAACTCGGTATGTTCATTTTAAAAATGTTCGGGAATCGCTCAATAAAATCAGTATGAAGAGAGCCCAAGTGTTGGCAGTAAGTTAGCAAATCTTCCTGCTTTGCCGCTGCTGCTAATAAAGCAAAAATAGTTGTATTCATCTCTACTTTGTTAGTTGTATCCCCACTCATTTGAACATAACAAGTTTTCTCACAAAATCAGTTATGAAATTTTCTGTTTCAATTAAATTTAGTTCATCACCTTGCAATTATTAATTGATTTCATTTAATATTCTAAACAGGTCTGTCAAATAAGCAATGTCATTTTTGGATGGTATCCGGTCATCGCGCAATTTTTCATGTCTGTTTTCAATTAAGTCCAGTACCGAGTCAAATATATTATAAAAAAGATTCTGACAAATATTCGATCTTTCGAGAACCAATGAACTTCTGTATGCAAGAGCAAGCGATTGGAATCTTTGTCATTTTCACTACAACGTTGGTTAAATAATCTGTCATGCAAAGAATTCCTTCTAATGTTATTCGCTGCTGTAAAAACTAAATAAAGATGTATGTAGATACTCATTCAAGTTTTTGGCAATCAAATGCTGACGACCAAACCTAACAAGGAATAACACAATGTGCAACGAGAATATTTGGTACTGATTCTTTCAAACGCGCTATGAAACCCTTATATGACGCCTCGTCATTGCTGGAACACCATCAGTAGCTGGTGACAATATATTATGAAGAGGAATTTCTGTTTCTTGAAGAAACATGTTCATGTTGAAATTTATCGTTTCTCCTTTTGCATCAGTTTCCAGGTAAGTCATTGCCGCCCCCCATTTTCCTCTGTACCCGTCACCGCCCCTGGAAGGCTCCAACGCCCACTGGGGGGCGGCATCGCCCCCCGTTGGGAACCTATGATTTATCTATATTAATAAAAGAACAAAACGCTCTGTCTGCGTGTGTGTGTGTGTGTGTGTGTGTCTGCGATGGCTAGCAAAATTTACAGCATGTACGAGGCTCAAAATTTTTTTTAGAGTAGCCCCAAATCTCGCCTGATGCACCTGAGCTTCAGAATTTCGAAATTCTATTTATTAACTGAGTAATTAATTAAATTCCAAAGATCACTCTCATAAAAAATCGCCTTTTTTCTTCTTTTTTTTCCCCTCCATTTAGTTATGGTTGGTTGGTTGCATAAAATTTTCGCATAAATAATTCAAACAGCTGGAACAGACCTTTAAAATTCATAGACTGGCAAACTGTCAGTTTAAATGATGATTCTTTATCACAGCGTTTGTAAACCATGGAGGAAAAAAGATAGGTGGTGGTGAAGTAAACCGAAAAAAGGGTTGCAATATTAAACCATTTATCGCTTAAATTTTGATGTCCCAAACAAAAGCATGTGGAAGGGATTTTGTATTAATAAACGAATTGAAAGAAATGAATTACAGCTGAAGCATATTTTACGAAGAAATAGTAATTTTTTTTAAATGGTCTTTTTTTCTATTATATTATTTATTTAAAAAAAATGTTTGCTTTTAAAATAATTGAAATTGATAAATTCGAAATAATTAAATGTCAAAATAAAATTAAATAAAATATTGAAAACATTTGATTTGAACTAAAAATTGTATTATTAAAAGTTTTCTTTTTTTTTTTCAGAACTTTTTGATACTTTATAACGTAGATGAAAAATGTTTATTATTTAACAACATATTAATAATTCTATGTCAATATATAAAATATATTTATGAAAATATTCTTTTAAAATCATGCGCGAAAACTTACATAACAAATATTAGTCTAAATTCTAGATTTCAGAGTGCAGACGATTTTAAGACATTAACGAAAGAATGTTAACTTTTCAAGCAAAATCTTAAATAATGCTTCTATATTGATATTTCAAAGTCATATGATAAAAATAATCACATAATTCTTGCCTATGATTGATATATTTGTATCTTTTATGCATTCCGATCGTGTATTACAGTCAATGATGGCACTAAACCTTATTTTTTAAACGAAATTTTAGTCATCTATTCAATAACAGTTTAAGGGGTCTCAGGAGTCTTACTTTTTACCTGGTAGTGCGATTTAGCAACATATACATTTAATTTTTTTTCTCAGTCCCTATTAAACTTAAATGCATAAAACTTTTTATATAGACAACATAATACCTCTTCTGTTTAAAATGATTTTTTTTTAACATTCTATATTGAATTTTTATTATATATTTTTTATATTTAATTTTGATATAAAATTTAATTTTTTTTTTGACTGCGCGCAACATTTCACAAAAAATAATAAAGCAATTTGTATGAAACTTGGTAAATATCTTCCTTTTAAGTTTAAGAACAACTTATACCTCAAATTTAGAATTTTAATTACATTGATTATTCATAAATGACAATTTTTTTAATAAAAAATGATTTTTTTTCAATTTTTTCAATTTCAATTTCAATTTTAAATAAGTAAATGCATAAATTGCTTTAAAATGAGGTATAAGTTCAAGATACATTAATTTTATACCATTATCAACTTTTCTAGCGGTTCTTGAAAGAATAGTTTTGCTAGAATCCTGCGCGCAATAGATACAAGTCTAATTTTTTTTAAAATCAAAATTAAACATTAAAAAATAAAATAAAATTTCAATGTAGAATATTAAAAAAATTATTTTTAATAGAAGAGATATTAAGTTGTCTATATTAAAAATTTTATGCATTTATGTTTTATAGGGGCTGAGAAAAAAAATCAAATGTGACATGTTGCTAAGTTGCAATACCAGGTAAAAAGTAAGACTCCTGAGACCCCTTAAAAGGTAAAAAACAAAGAAATACGGCTTTAAACCAGTTTGAATTGATCGGCGTGTCAAAGCACATAATTTTGTTGGTGCTTATTTGGACTTAATGTAGCGGATTTTAGGGTTACATTTTTGGCGTCAGCCCAAGACATTATACTTCCACTCAATTTCTTTTTACTATGTGGTTGTACGCAGATCTTTGGCATTTCGAACATTAGAATGTATGAGTCATTAGCTGTATTGCAGTAAAAAAAATCACACAACACTTTTCTAGGAGTTTATTTTTTTATCATTGATAAAATTTAAATGTATTCTATTCAATTTAAAATTAAATTATGGCTTTAATTTGATTTTAAAACAAAAAAAAATATAGCTGTTTGGAGTACAATTTTTCGAATCCGCAAACGATTCATACGCCATAATAAATTATCAAGTAGTAAAGTAAATTATTTACCAGGAATAGCCATAAAAAGAATAGTAGCAAAACTGATTATAAACTTAATGTTTAGACTAATTAACACATAACCCGATCCCAGCCAGAAAAAAACAGACCACACTCCGATCCTTGATAAACAAAATTTCCGTGGTTATAAACCCGACCCGAACCTAAAAATTCTGTTTGAAAAAAAAAAAAAAACTATGGATTTGATAACTGACCCGAACCAAATCTCAATTCCAAAAAAATGTTCAAATGAAGCATAACCCGATCCAAACAAGGCAAAATAATTTTAGTGGGCATGAAACCTGACCCGAACCTAAATATTGTCTTAAAAAAAACTCGAAATATGACCCGAACAAAATCTGAAACCGATAAAAATATTCCAGAGAACTATAACTCGATCCCAGCAAGACAAAATACTTTCCGTGGTCATAAATCCAACTCAAACCTAAAAAAATTCCATTTGAAAAATTCTGAAATTTGACCCAAACCACATCTAAATCCGACCAAAATATCCGAAAGAACCATAACCAAATTAGAGTAAGACTAATTAATTTCCGTGGACATGAACCCGATACGAACCTAAAACTTCCATTCGAAAAAATACCTGAAATTTGAATCGAACCAAATCTGAATCTGACAAAACTATTTCAAAGAACCGCAACCGGATCTGAACAAGACAAAATATTTCCATGGACATGAACCCAATCCGAAACCGAAAAATTTCTTTGAAAAAATCGCGAAATCTGAACTGAACCAAATCTGAACTTGGCAAAAATATTCCAGTGAAGCATCTCCTTATTCGAACAAGAAAGAATAATTTTCGTGAACACGCAAGAAGACCCGAACCCAAAAGTTCCATTTGAAAAAAACCCGAAATCTGAATTGAACCAAATCTGAACCCGATAAAAGTATTCCAAAGAACTATAACCCGATCCGAGCAAGACGAAATAATTTCCATGGACATAAACCCGACTCGAACCTAAAAAATCCGATTTGAAAAAAACCTGAAATTTGACTCAAACCACATCTGAATCCAATCAAAATATTAGAAAGAATCATAACCGGACTCGAGTATGATAAAATAATTTCCGTGGACATGAACGAGATTCGAACCTAAAAATTCTATTTGAAAAAATACCTGAAAATTGAATTGAACCAAATTTGAACATGACAAAAATATTCCAAAGAACCGTAACAGAATTCGAATAAGACAAAATTTCCATGCACATGAACCGAATCTGAACCTAAAAAAGTTCTTTGAAAAAATCTCGAAATCTGAAATGAACTTGATAAAAATATTCCAGTGAAGCTTGTATTTATTCGAACAAGGCAGAATAATGTCCGTGAACACGGAAGAAAACCCGAAACCAAAAATTACATTTGAAGAAAAAGCCGAAATCTAAATTAAACCAAGTCTGAACTTGATAAAAATATTCCAGTGAAGCATGTCTTTATTCGAATTAGACAGAATAATTTCCGTGGACACGCAGGAAGACCTGAAACCAAAAATTCCATTTGAAGAAAACGCCGAAATCTGAATTGAACCAAATCTGTTCTCGACAAAATTATTTCACATAAACATAACTGGATCCGAGCAAGGCAAAATAATTTCCATGGACATGAATCCGACCCGAACATTTAAATCGAATTTCAAAAAACACCTGAAACCTGAATCGAACCAAATCTGAACCCGACGAAAATATTCTAATGAATCATAACTAAATCCGAACAAGACAAAATAATTTCCATGGACATGAACTCCATGAATGGTTAGGTAACATTTGGGTTGCGATTAGGTTGCAATTACATTACGGTAAGTCTTTGATTTTATTTAATTTCACGTTAGGTTACAGTTAGATCACGGTTAATTTAAAGTTATGTTAAAGTTAAATTGCATTTATGTGATGGTTAGAATAAGAATAGGTTACAATAAAGTGACGGCTTTGTTACATTTATGTTATATTTAAGTTACGGTAGGGTACTGTTAAGTCGCAGTTAGGTTACAGACAGATTATGGTTGCGGTACAAAAGTTTACGGTTAGGACGTGATTTAACAGTGATTTTTACGGGTAAATATCAACACTTTAACACGAAACTAACGCAATCGTTGGATACATATTCCCTCCCGTATTTCTCATTGCTCATTTTAAGTACTTTTAGAGCTTAATATTAGTTGTTTTTAAAACCGATTTTTCACAAAGTCAGCTGCGACGTGTTTCAGACAATGCATTTCTGCATGCTTCCAGTTAATGATAAAATCATACAAATTTCAAGTTCTTTTAATATTGTTAATACGGACCCGGGCAACGCCGGGCGCGTCAGCTAGTATGTTTAATAATTTGACGTTTTTTGATAAAATGTATCATGTTTATTTAAAGTTCATACTTAACTTCATCTATTAAGAAAATTTTACAGTGTGAAGTATGTTTATACGACTGATTAAATTTTGCATATGTTACCTGTACGTGTTGCGACAACTATGTTATAAGCATGCATTTCAATTTTTTAACCCACACACACAAACTTCCTTTTTAATTGTAATGTTTTTAACAACAGAATAGTTAATGTAATTCAAAAAACGCAACTTGATTGTTTTCAGAATGACTGAAATAAATAGGGTGTGATGGAGTAAAAACAAACAAATAACTATAAATAAAACTTTCTGATGTATTTCTCATAAGAAATTTATTTTTTTCTTATAAATTAAAAAAAAAAAAAATCTTTCAAAAATAATAACATTTTCAACAACCTAAGTCTTCAGATTCAATAAAAGGATACGTCTGTTCTATTCATTATTCTTGTAGCCAACTAGAGCAAATTTTCATAAATACTTCCAATTATTTTATAATTAGGATAAAAATTTATGTAGCTTAGTTCAATAATATTGTGGTTCACTCACATAAAATATATCTAATTTATAACAACAAAAAGCATTTTACATGTTTATATAATAAGTCAAAATATTGTAACTCTTGTGGAAAGTGGAATACGATAGCATTTAACTGGTTATATTCATTTTATTATTTTTCTAGGTAGTAATAAAATAATTGGAAGTATTTTCGAAATTTTGCCCTAATAGAGTAACAATGGACGTTCCCACAAATGCATTATAGTAAAAAGGGAACTTTTAAGCTGCAAACAGACGGACCTACTAACTGTTATCAGTATCGGCATCCTTAATTGTGTCGACGCGGTGTTTTTTTTTTTTTTTTTTTTTTTTTTTTTTTTATCTTTAATGGCTTTTTGGGGAAGGGGATTGATGTCCAGCAAAACAGAAACCTTTCCCTCAAGTACAGTTGAGCTCCTTATCTCCTGTCCTGACCCATTGTAGCTTTCACCTCATTCTATTGTGAATAAACCGCAGAATGTCCTAAACAAAGAATTTCCTGGAGTTCGGTTGAAGGCTGACAAAACAAGCGTGTGTTTGCAGCCTTAAAGGGAAGCCCTGCTGAGATCGCTTTACAGTTAACCTTCTGCGCCTTCACTGCGGGAAGCAGAAATCTGGTAAAGTTTAACGGTACTTGGGATTCTTCGAGGGTGAGCATTAAATCGAGGGGGCTGGGTGACTTGGGTGCGGCCACTGAGCTTGGTGCAGTGGCTTCGAAATCATTGCCCAGGTGGATGAGGTTTCTTTTCGTTTGCGACAGGTGTGGTGACCTACGAGGGTGTTTCAGATGCACCCCGGAAATGAAATGGGAGAATTCGGATTTATTTTAATTTTCTACTTTCTGGTTGACGGTCATAAATGGCCAAATGCATTGTTTGAAACTTGACAGCAATAAAGTAATGGATCGACTTTAATCGCGTTTCTGAAAATGTGGCTTCAGAAATCCTGTTTCTTGTAAATGTCATGCTTGTCACAAAGAGGATAACATTGTAATATATTTTTTAAGCAACATCAGTTTTGGCTGAGTTCTTTTTCGATAAATTCTCACAAAAGAAAATGTAATAAAAAGGCATGAGATCAATTTAAAGTTTAATTTCATGCGCGTAAAAATTTAATTACTAAATCTTGTTTTTGTTTGCTGATGCATTAATTTTGTTTGCTGCTTGTTTTTGTTTGTGCATGTATGGCGTGTTCTACATTATATTGCACTTTAATTTTATTTCATAAGTAGAAAATTTGTGTCGTTTGTCCAAGTATTTAGATGAAAGGAGAATATAATGTTGTATAAATTTTCTTTTGGAAAAGCATGCCTCTTAATGAAAAAAAAACTGTACTTTAATGTACACTATATAAAAAAACTCTACAAAACTTTTCTCCATTTGGGATGGAATTTATTACCTTCACTTGTCATTTCAGTTAATCAAACTAACTCTTTATTTATTATTTTCTTCTATCTTAACAAGAAATATTGGATTCATGAAAATTTTCGAATTCTGGTTTTTGATGCTGGATTTATACATTTTAAAGATCAGAGAATATATATATAAACAAAAGAAAAACATGTTTTTACAAAATGTCTGTCTGTGAGTCTGTGACTCTGTCTGTCTGTCCTCCTATCTGTCTGTATGTAAGTGATACAAATTTTGTGTCAAGGACTCATTTTTCTCAAAAACTAATAAACAGAATTTCATAAAAAGTTATATTCAGTTTTCCATAATATAAATTTATGTGATTAGTTTATGGTGCAAATTGCTCAACAAGTGGCACTATTATGTTGCATTTTTCTCGATTTCGGCAATTCTATCTAAAGAATTGATGTATGGATTTGCATCAAACTTCTGATTCGGTTAATCCTTGATGTAAACTGATTATGTTTACGTTTTGTCTCAGTTGCCCAAGCAGGTGGTATGCCCAAGCAGGTGGTAGTGATATGCTGAATTTTTCCCGATTACTGTAATAAATCTATCTCAAGAACTAATGCACGAATTTTCATTGAACTTCAGATTCAAATATACCTTGATAAATATTATCGCTGATTACGTTTTGGTGTAAATCGCCTACAGGTGACTCTGTTATGCTGCATCTTTCAAAAATCTGCAATAACCCTGTTTCAATAATTAATTTATAGAATTTCCTACCTTTAGATGCTCGCGATAAACATAGATTATGATTCAGTTTTGGCATTCAATTTTAAAGTAACGCTTAAAGCACTCAAATGATCAGATAGGCAGCCATAAGACTTAAAATCTTCGACTAATAACTCCTGGCATGTCATCATGTGGTATCAAGTGAAAGTATCACAAAAAGATGATGTAAAAGTAAGTAAAGTTTTAAAAAATTACTTAATTGCCTAATTGATTTTTTTTTTTTTTTTTATGTAGTGGAAAACCTAAAATATTTATTAAATGTGAAAATATTAATAATAATAATAATAATAATAATAATAATAATAACAATAAAACAAATAAAAAAAAAGTAATTTCAGTAAAAAAAAAGAAAAAAGAAGTTTATTTTACACTCCTTACATCCCTTAGTTTTATAGTATAGTTACGAAGCCACTTAAAAATCCACAAGTCCGTCAGAAAGAATACCATACAAATCTAGAAGCGGAATCCAATTTTTGTCTTAAACGAAAAACGAAATTTTTTCTCTGGTTACTTGAGATTCCGCCTTAGTAAGTTTTACTCTACTAAATGAACGCAATAATCGTTTAGACAGAATAAATGACATGCAAAAGCGAAATTTCTAGAATCGAACTAAATTTCTGCATTAGAGATGTTAATTTTTTGTTGCCTTAATATTCTATTAGCCGCACCAAATGTATTGTTCACAGTATTTCTCCAAACTTTTTGATTTGAAGACGAGTATTAAACTTTTAATAATGAAACGAAATGGAACCCATCGAAATTTGACTTTAAAAAGAAGCTTTAAAATGCTCTCATCAAAGGGCCATAGCTAGAAGTGCAAAGGGGGATGTCAAGAAAATGTAGGGAGGTCATATTTTTTCTCTCTCTCTCTCTCTTCCTGATGCAGAAAGATAAATTAGTGCATATTCACAATTTAGGTACTGTGTTTCTTATTAAGATGTTATAATAACTTCATTTTATACTAAGAAAGTAATATGATGATAAAAAATTCGAGTGTATAACTAGTGCAACATTAAATATCATGCTAGTTTCATATTTGCAAATAAGATGAGCAAGTGTTGAAACACTTATTTTAGCTACAATTTAGTATTTCTGCAAAATTGTGAAAGGGTCTCAAAACTAAATTAGATTTTTGAACAGAATTTCATTTGGATTGATTTTTCGTAATCTAAATTAATTTAGTAACTTTGGAATTTTTTCCAGGGGGGGGGGGGCTCAAAATGTTTTAGGGGAGGGGGGGTTGAGCCGCACCTAGCACCCTCTTAGCTACGTTCCTGCCTCGTCAATCATTCTTCGTTTCAATTTCATTTCCTCTGAAACGCATCCATGGTTTTAAGCTACTTAATTTTTATGTAAAAATGGAGGAAATATTTTACAAGAACATTAGAATAATTTGCAGATGAAACGGAATTTTAATGCTTTCGACTGATAATTTCTTTGCATGGTTTCTTCGTTCTCTTTCCATGATCGGGATGGGTGAAACCATTTCCACAAACGGGGATACTCTCCTTGTTATAAAGTAACATATCCAACGGATCCTTAAACAATAATGAAATATAACAGATATAAGGTAATTAATATAAGAAATAGTTAATTAAATGGCTAATGATATATATGAAATATTTTCCGGTTAGAAACCTGTTCAACCTAGTTCAAATTACTATATTCTACGAAAGTTGTCTCAGAAGTTGGCAAGTGTGTACTTGTTTTCCAAGAAAATTTTAAAAAGTAAAAAAGGGATTGGAAATATTCACCAGTGTTGTCAAAATATTGAGTGAATAACCAGCAAAGCACAATCTTAGTTACACATGAGCGCGCTAGAAGATAAAAAATAAAAATGCGGTAGGAACAATACAACTCCGTGACAAAACTTTTTTATTATTATTTTCTTTTTATTTATTTATTTTTTTTTTCACTTACCAAATTAAACTAAAAGCATAAATATGTATGGATAGAAGAAAAAAAACTTTTTTTTTTTTTTTTTTTTAAATCAAAAATCTTTAAACGAATTTTTATTCTTTTATGTAACATAAATGAAACTCCATTATTTCAAATTCGATAAGAATGGAAAAGATTATTTCATTTTCATTCTAAACAGAGGCATTTGACACAACGGCGGCAGAACTAAAGATAATATTTTGGAAATTGCGTGAATTTGTGGATATTCTAAAACAATCCTAGCTGTTATGTCTCCTTATATATGACATATTTGACTGTGACAAAGAATATCTTATGTGCATGATAATCAGCTGCTGTTATTTCAGGAAAGGATAATAGAATATCAACGACCTTTTGATAGTTTTAAATCACATTTTTTTGCGTATGTCGGGGAAACAATAATGAAATCATAAATCGTTTTTATAAGGTTGGTTGATGATTGTTATGGCACATTATCTGCGCGACAGATATAGGCTGAGATGGGGAGTGCTTGCCATGAGGGTCTTTCTAAGGGAAGGTAACTACATTTAAGTAAGGCTCTGAGAAAACCACAGAAAACTCTTAAAGGTTAGGCCCACGAGCGTGATATGAGTTCGAACCTAGAACCAGGGGCGTGCCGACCCAGTGTGCAAAGTGTGCGGCACACACAGGTGCCGAAATACTAAAGGCGCCAAAAGATTTCATTTGAGGAGTAAATACTTAAAAAAAAAAAAAAAAAAAAAAAAAAAAAAAAAAAATCCTTAATTTAATTATATTAAAATGTATTATATTTTCTTGGCACCTGAATTACCACAAAAAATACATGAAAAGTAAAAAAAAGAAAAAAAAAAAGGTTCCTTCTTTTAGATGCAATCTATTGTTATTGCATTGAATTATTTTCTTCGGGATAATGATAATGAAATTTTACCGTTACGCAAAATTCTGATAGAGAGTGCTTCCATTTTCAAGGTTTTACTGCGTTACAAATTTCATTTACACAGCTACTATCCTCCTTTATTTTTTAATCATTTAAGCATGTTTAGAACGAGAAATTTTATTTCATAAATGAAATAAAGTATGAATTGTAAAGAAACAAGACACATTTTATTAAATAAATTTTCTGGTTAAAAAATCCTTATTTGACCTGGTAAAAAACTCCAAAAGAATGACAACTATGCATTTATAGGCATTCATAATTTTTTTTTTTGGGGGGGGGGATAGAAGATAAAGTTAAAAAGAGCCTAGGGGAGGTGAGGCTATAGGGCGCTAAATGAATGCACACAGGCGCCAGATACTGCTGGCGCGCCCCTGCCTAGAACCTCTCACATCTACCGGCTTTGAAACAGGGCGGAAACTAACAGGGCGTCAGGACGAAGGGGCGCCAAATGAAGATATTCTGTGTGGATTTTTCTCATGTCTATATTTACATAGTATTGTTAAACTCGTCCTGTCTGGGTTATTCCAAAGCATAGAAGAATTTAAGGATGATATGACATAAGTATTTTGTATAAAGCAGATTTTTTTATTATTATTCTTTTCGATTCCGTTTACAAGATTTTAAGGAACCAATGATTGCCAAAGCAGATTTCGTAATTCAGTGTTACATATTTTATGATTACATGTTTAAATTTGTAAGTTAGGATCAGATTGTCAGATTTGGGCTACAGTGGTACTGTGCAAGGTCGTACAAAGAGAGAGAGGTGCGACAGTAGCGTTGAATCCAGTCGTCAAAATTTAGAAGATGCTAAAAACTATAAGAAAACTAATAAAATTCTCTCTGTAAATATTCTTTGCTGAAAAGGTGGCAGAGGGGGGGGGGGGGGGACACCAAAATTCATGTTTCTCCGAATGCAAAAATACTAGTTTTGGTCCTGCTTTGAAGGCAGAACCTTTTAGCCGCTGGAAGAATATGCTTCTCAAAATAAGAAATCTAAAAGTAGTAAGGTTTTTAGAGTCTGAAATGTATAAAGAATTTTATATGCTCAGTAACTATCAAAATAATATCAGTTGCTTTTGACGCAATTATGATGTCTTATAAGATTATATTTATTTCTTTGTGGTTGGAAAATATATACTGTATAATATGTATTATACACCATTCCACAATGATTCGGATTACGTGAGTAGCGCGAAAAAATAAATTATTAAATTATTAAAAAAAGTGCCTATTTAAAACTTAAATTTTCAGATTTTACACAAAAAAAGTTTATTTGCTTTCAAAAATAGTCTATTAATTAGCAATTACTTTCTATTATTAACAACTTAGAAAAAACTCCACTTTCTTCAACTTAAGTATCTATCATTATCAACAAATTAACATTCTCCAAAACGTGAGAGTAGATATTCTCTTATTAGACCAAACAAAGGCACTAAAACAGAATATTAAACATTGAAACAACCAGGCGTTGTAGCAAGGTTTGTTCAATAACGATACTTTTTATTAAAGGCTCGAGCATTCTTTTGAGAAAGAACTTCTGGTTATAAAACGTATCATTTTAATGTTCCGATATAATCGCCCTCACGCACTGACCGCCATCGATGTGTATATAATGGGTTATGCTCTAACGCCTACTTCATTGATTTGGGAAGTCTAATGAACATTTGCGTACCAGCAAAGAGTGAAAAAAAAAATAGTTTTAGTATTTAAAAAAGAAAGAGAGAGAGAAATAATAAACTTGCCGGAAGCATGCGAGCGTTTTAATTTGTTGAAAATAGTTTGCTTTAGTAAGTACACTAGATTAGCTGATAGGATAAAGTTTAATTACTTTCTTCTTAAATACCAGAGGTCAAGAAGTAGAAAATCATGCACCGTGGTAATGGTATATTTCTACGGATTTAATTACTGAGGGTTAATTACTTTTTTCCCGACTATGATGCTATTACAACTGGGTAAATTAGGTAAAGATGCCATAGTTTTTTATTTAATTGTTTTAAAAATCGCCTGTTGATTTTAATTATTCATCGATTTCTTGTTAAAATTTGTTCTCTTATGTATGATTTAAAACATATTTCATTTTACAGTTATTATAGAAAGCATCGAAATTTTTGTTCGGTATCTTACCCCACGGTATGGGTAAGATGGCCCCAACGAGAAGACCCCGGTCCGCCCACTGACCTGAAGATTGGTTGATTTTTGACGTCCGATTATCTGCGCTAGGGATATAGGACCAGGGGGGGAGTGCCCTTCGTGGGGGTCTTTCTAAGGGAACCTAACCCGTATTTACGCAAGGTTCGAAGAAAACCACGAAAACTCCGAACGGTTAGGCCGACAGCCGCGATTGGGTTCACTGACCTGAAGAAGTGGGATTGGAGGCCATTTATGCTTTGCAGAAAGAGCAGATACCAGTACTCTCTAAAAACATTAGATTTATTTCTCTGGTATTTAAACCAGTATAGGTAAGTAGAAAAGTCACGTAAAAGATTTTGCACACTTATCAGAAGTGTTCAGATTAAATAACAACAAAAAAAGGGCACAGATGCGGCCCGCGGGCCGCATCTGGCTCGGCGGCTTTTTCTGTGCGGTCCGGTACACATAATCATTAATCCTTATTTACATACCATTAATTGAGCTGTGCATAAAAAAGCATTTAATATCTTCAGCATTGTACAGTATCAAAAACACCTATAAAAAATATAAAAAAGTTTTATTTGCCTGAAATTGGAAAAGGTACTGAAAATTTTGCTTTGCCATACACCTTATGTAAAAAACATAAAACCCCAGTGAATTGCACCACTTTTTCTTGCAAGGAATATTATGTCATTCATACTCATATTCATACTCTTTTCTTAGTCCATTTTCAAATGGTTCTTTACATTTCTAGACAACTTCTTAAAACAAATTGAATTTTTCCCAATTAAATCTCCCATGTCTCAAATACGGTTAAAGCTATTATTATTTATATAAATAATTTTAATCGTTAGTTATAACGTCCTATTTAGAGATTTACAGCTCAAGTACTTAATAATTTATTTAGGATCTAAACAATCAATATCATCCACTCTTCGTCTGGATATCCTCATTCAAGGATCCTTCAAGAAGAAGAAACCCACTTTATTAGCAGATTTGATTAATGCTCATGGTTGATAATTAAGGTTAGTAAACACTTTAATTTTATTTCATAGGTAAAATGTTCTGCTTCTCTTCGTAAATGCGCACAAAAAATTTGCAGTCACGATAACAATGACTTTCTTTCTTTCTAACCGATGACCAGGCAGCTACCTGCCCAGTTATCTCAGCTTAACGGGTTAGATACCTGGTATAGAGGTCTGCACGGGCCCGGGCTTGGCCCGTGGCCCATACCCGGTCCGGCCAAACCCCAACAAACAACATAAACGGGCCGGGCCGATAAAAAAAAATTTCGGGCCTGTCGGCCCGTTCTGAAGATTTAGGCAGAAACGCTAAAATATGAGCTATTTTCAACGAAAATGATTTTAACGAGAATATGTATAAATGTGCGTCACGAGCCATACTACTTTGACAGCATCAATATAAAAATGCACAGTGTAGAAATCGGCATCGTAGAGTTACATTGTGTGTAACCCGTTTTAATATATATATATATATATATATATATATATATATATATATATATATATGTATTTTTTTTTACTGACTCATTCCGGGCCGAGATCAAGCTTGCATTATTTTTCTACATATAGACTGGCCGGACCGGAACTAGACTTAATTGTTCCCAAGATCTGTAGGGCAGAAAACATGATTTGTGAAATTATTAACAGCGATAAAGAACTTATGTTAGCTTAATCTTTGGATATATACTTCTTGATGGTTTTTAAATTAATTTCTCAATAATGCGAAAGTTTGACACATTTTCTGATTAATTTTAAATTGTAAAAGTATAAAAGTGATAAGCCTATAACTATTGAAGGGATTTGGAATCCAATAGCGTTTTTCATTTTTGGTAAATAAAATACTTGCATAACCTTGCTGAGATATAATAGATTCTCAAATGATTGCAGGTTTTTCTCCCTTCACATGCTATCGCTTCCGGAAATTCTATTAAAAACGCTAACTATGACAGTAATTTATTTGCTTGCAGTATTCTTAAATTGCTTGTACCAAAAAGTGGATAACGCCATTCGATTATATAGTTTCTAAATAAAGATACCTGCTAATCTTATGCGCTTCTGAGAAAAAAAAATGAATTTAGAAATGTATCAGAAAGGAGCTTCTTTGAATTTAAGAATGAAATTGGATTTAAAATCTTTAATAAAATGATATAGAAACATTTTATAAATCTTCTTTTATTAAACAGCTTCAAAAGTAACGATGTTTTTAGCTTTTTTTCTTTTTTCTTTCATTCTAAGCCATATTAATTTCTTAATGAATCTTTATTCGAATACTGAAAGCCTAAGAATCTAAGTAATCATTAATGTTGTTAATGTGTCTTTTCTGTAAAATCATATTCCATAGATATGTATGCAGTATTCTTTAAAGAAATCTTAATTATTCGATAAAAATCTGATTTTTTTTAGAAATCGTAGAAATTGTAACGGGCCAAAACGGACCGGGCCGGGTATAAAATATAAAAATTTAAACGGGCCTAGCCGAACTTTTGACTTTTACAACGGGCCGGGCCTGGAAATTCCGGCCCGTGCAGACCTCTAACCTGGTTTCGGTGCGAGTGACCGCCTAATCGCTGTGTAGCGGCAATAAACAACACGTCCTATAAAGACGTGAGACTTTATAGGACGTGTTGCAATAAACCTACCTTCGCTTCGCATAATCATCATTTCTGCAGTGCTTGTTTCTCGTTAGAGCATACTTTGTTTTGCCGGTTACTCAACTTATATTTCTCAATTTTGGACATTGGCCCTTTTTGTTCCAAGGTACAGGTATATGTACTAAATTTTCTATCATAATTATAAGAGGAAATATTATTTTTTTCGTTTTGGTTTGTTTTCAAAATCTAGTTTTCAAGCAATGATTGTCACGGAAATGACTTCTTGTGAAAATGTGTTCTCCTTCATGACGGGTTTTTTCACTATTTCTCATACTTAAATTGTTATACATCATTAACCGTTAAAGATAATGTTTCTAACTTGGATCATGTCTCTTTTGATTGTTTTACTTTAATTTTGATTCGGCAAATTTGAAAAAAAAAAATCTACTTTTGAAAAGATGATTCTTTAAATAAAAGTTTCGTCATTTTTTTTCATATTTTTACTTTAAATATTTTTTAATTTTTTTAATTAATATTTTTAAAAATGAGGAATCAAAATTAAAATTTAGATACAATCGAGTCTCTCTATAACGAAACTCCATACATCGAATTTATCTATATAACGAATTTTTAACAGGAACGGTCCCCTTTTTTCATGATTACATTAAAAACAGTCTCTATATAGCGAAATATCTATCTCCATATAACGAATTTTTCCATAAAATGTTCTTTATTTATTCAGTTTTAAAAAAGCTTCAAAATCACATGGAATCAAATTTCCATCACATATTTTTGATTTTTCGTTCAAGGCTGAGTTTTTTATATTGCTCCTCTACCTTGAATCTCCTTGATCTTTAAGTCCAACGAATTCATTCCACCAGCCCCCCCCTCCCACTTATCTTTTAACATCCTTCGAAAAACAGTGTCAATTTAATTGTTACACATATAAAACCTGGATCAATGTGGTAATTGAAGTCAGTGTTGATTTCAGAGGGAGGCTTGGGGAGGGGGGGGGGGACATTCACTCCCGGAGCAATAAGATCGCCCCCGAAAATATGAGGAAATTGTGTTTTCAATGGCAAAAAAATTAACGTACTTTTTTTTTGTGTGATTTTTATTAAGCTTTTAAATAAATGTCTATTCTCTTTTTTGAAACTGTTCAAATAATAAAGAAATAGGATATTACGTTAATACTTATAGTTAAACACTTCAAATATTTAATTAAACTTATAAAAAATAATATTTGTTCAAAATTTGCACATTAAACAGAAATTTTAACGGCTTTCTCTATTCAACGAATTTCTCTATATAACGAATTTTTTACTGGAACAATGGATTTCGTTATATAGAGACTCGACTGTATTTCTGTTTATTTAGATGTAAAAAGTAAATAAATAAATAAATAAATTCTACAAATAATATTACGAATTATAACGATTTTAAACTACTCCACTTTTTTAATAAATTTTTAATTATCATTATTATTATTTTAACTATGAAAAGTTTTATCATGTGATTTCGTTTACAAATAATATGATACACGAAAAATTCAAAATTTTTACTCATTAAATAAAAATTATTTTAAAATGTGTCCCGGACCCCTTTAAATGAAATTCGTATAATTAGGAAATCTTTCTGTGCCGTTGATGAATGAATTACGTCATATCTAAAGGCCAAACGTATCGGTGCGTAACGCGTACGTCATTTTGCGAATGGCAACACTTTCAGATGCAATTCGGTTTGCAATTATCGGTAGTGCAAATTGTATACTTCTAAACATCGCATATTTTTAATTTTTACACCATCGTATAGAGAAAAATATGTATTTTTAAATGCAATTTGTTTGAAAGCTGTATCTCAATTTATTCTTCATATATTATTATTTTTATTATTTTTAGTACGAATTTTGTAGTTGTGGCAACAGAAATACGGCATTTTCTCTTAAAATTGTTAAAAATTGAAATGTGCGCATGTAAATTTTGAGAAGATGAAAATTATGACGGGTTTAGATTTCACGTAAAATTCTAAGATCATGTCAATTTGAATTTTTTTTTTTTTTTTTTTTTTTTTTCATGCGCTTTTATAAAAAACATAAAAGCCTCAATTGATAACTTCATCTTAATAAATGATCTTTATTATGCTGAACTGACCATGATATATACTGCTGATGTCATGATTTATACTGCTGAGCTGACTTAAATAACTGATCTTATTTTGCTTTATTATTATATTTTTACATATGCGATTAAAGTTTAATTTTAATAATTTGGACAAATGAGTTTTATAGTAATTTTTTTTCTTAATTCTAGATTTAAATAATATTTGTTTGAGAGTTAGACTGACTATTGTAAGATGCATATTTTACTGTAGCTAATTTTGTATTATAAATCAATGAAACAGTTCCATCTTCAACATTTTATTTCTTCGATTCATTTTAATTCGACGGGTTCCACTTTGTTTTTTATAAAAATAAAAAGTTTTTGGGTCTAAAGCACAGAGAGAAACTTGGACCACATGCACAATTAATCCATAATTTTGTATATTTAAGAAATACGTATGTTTAATTAATAATTATGCATAATTAATAAATTACAATTAATAATTACGTATTTTATGCATGCATTAATTACTTCACATATCATTTTAATTACTTTTAAAAAATTGGATATTTTTTATTTCATTTTCGGCCGAAAATAGAAAGATCACCGAAATTCGGTTTCGATTTCGTTTTCGGCCTTAAAAACCAATTTTAGTCGTTCCTTACAGATTATTATTCAAATTATTAAAATTTCCGCGCACTATCTTAAAACTAAAAACATCGAAAACTGGCATAATAATATCAGGAAGTATTTTGGAACATTTTGAATAGAAGTTATCTTTTACAAATAAACCATGAATGATGAATTAAGTCAGAAAATTCTCCGTGCTGAAATTTTAATCTCGAAAACACATCTATTTGAGAGGGTGTGTCTCACTATAAAGCCGACTTCACCCAAACGAACAAAGGGAGACCAACCCCAACCCACCTAATCTAGTGGAATAACTCTATTCGGAATAACTTGAAAAGCATAGAATTTAATAATGACAAATCGTGAGACTTTAGGGAGATAGACGATTTATTTAGAAAAATGTAGTTCAACAGATGCGACTGCTGGAGGGAAAATAAGTAATGATTGCGATTTTACTCTGCAGTCGTATCTAGTTCTCTAGAATCAAGGGTGTAGGAAAGAGAGATGTCATGGAACACAGGCAATGACGTATCTAGACTTATCATTTTGGAGGGGTATAACATACAGTAAAAATTTCTAAGAAGGAATAGCAAGAAATGAGGAAAACTGCGCTTTAAACAGGTTTTTATCTTATTAGCAGGTAATGCATCAATTATACCAGCGGTTCCCAAACTTTTGAACTCGCGGAGCCCCTCTTGGCAAGAATTTCTGAGGCGGAGCCCCTGAACCCAACGATACTCTGCTGTTTACAAATTAATGTTTTTTATGTCTATGAAGCAGAGAAAAATCTGCTGGATAAAAATCCAAGCCAGTAATTTCCAATATTGGACTAAGGATATCAGTTTGGCTCTTTCCTGATACAGAAATAATGAATTCCTAATAAAAATTAAAAAAAAAAAAAAATCTATTATATAACCATTTTACAGTTTTATTTAATATTACTATTATTGGACACAATAAAATAAAAATGAGAGTTAAAACCCTTTTTTTAATTAAAATATCTATCTTGTATAATCGAGATATTTCCTTCAAATACAACAAAAATTATAGTTTAAAAATTTTTGTTGTATTTTTTTTATTTCTGAAAGTTTTTAGTGACGAGGAAAACAAGCTCTTTTTTAACCGAGCGATGTTCAAGTGGTACTGTTTTGGGGTTAATAACATCCATTTTTAAAATAAGAAATATTTTTTGGGAATTTCCAGTAAGAATTCGGAATTAAAGATCAAAATGATAATCATGTTTGGATTATCCATTGAATTGGGGCTTACATAAAACTATTATTATTTATGGCGAAAACCACACACGCACAGAAAATAGTAAGTTGTATAGTTTTCGTTTGCAGTCTTCTGTATAATTCCAATAGGTTACTCGCGAAAAAAATAAAAAATGTGTAGTTCCAGTCACCCAAGAGTAATTATGTAACACGTTTTCACTAGTTCAGCCTACCCTTAATAGAATCATGCGATTACAAAATATTTTTTCATTCTTCTTTGAGTTTCTAATACTTCTAAACATTCAATGAAAATTAATCGCCTCTCCAGCTTCTGTTTTTTTTTTAAATACATTTAGAATAGGTCATCGTTTAAGTGTTTAAGTGGGAGGGGCAAAATCTATAAGCTATATTGCTAGATACAGCATTGCTCCCCTTTTTGGATATTTTATTTAAAGTATTTTACTATTATAATTTTGAAAGAAACTTTTGATCTTTTGAAAGAAACTTTTGAGAAAACAAAGATCTTTTGTCAGTATTTTTGCCTCCAAACAGATAAACAGTTAAAAACTACGTAAGGGAGAGGGGGCACCTTGAACATTTTTTCAGAAAATCAATATATTTCTTACTTGAATTACATTTATTGCGTTTTAAATATTACATAATAAAAACAACGCATTTCTTCGTCATATGAACCATAAATTAAACATTTTCCAAAGAAATTAAATAAGTTGAGAGGATTTAAAAAGTTGAAAGATTTTTGTTAAAACCTGCCCCATGTAGGGGTACCTTTGAACAAGCAAGGGGCACCTTTGAACAAATGAATAAAATATGAAAATATTGAGAATTTTTATAAAAAACTGCGTATGTTATAGAAATAAAAAGTAATATAAATAAAATTAAATAACAACATTTTGCTGAAATTACTATTTTTTTTGTTATTTAACCAAACTTAAATCCATTAAAGTTGATGCCAAAACTCATTGTTGATAAAGCACAAAGTGTCTCTCCAGTTGTGTTTTGTTGTGAAAACTTTTTTACAATATCCTTGAAATACACCAATGTGATATGAGATGCTTCTGGAAAATTAAAATTTAAGAGACCTTATATAAAAATTCCGTTTCACCGTTATGGAAACCAGAAATAATGTTTGGAAACCTGTTAAATCGTGAATCATTATTTTGTATTTAGTATTTGCAATTATCCAATAAATGAATTTAAATTTGATTTAATTTAGATTTGCAACTTCCCATCGTTGATACATACAGAGGTTGGAATCTATGTCAGCAGTAAGGGGAATTGTTAGCAGTATAAGTCCATGTTCTTTGACATTCTTAATTAATCTCTCTTCACATAAAATAAAAAGAATGATACCCAGTTAAACTGATGGCATAGAGCTCACAGGCTATGCAGACTAATTGTATACTACAGCCTTATATAATAATGCCCTTCGAAAAAAATAAGGAAGGAAGTACCCCCCCCCCCCTCCAATTTTCTTTCTTTATACTTATCATTGAAACCCCAAAACTAATCAGGGATACGCTTTATCATATAATAAACCTGTATCCTAAATTCGAAGCAAGTCGATTAATTCTGCATAAAAACCCATTTATGTAATTTAAGAAAAGTTTTCCCCCGTTCCTTCCTTTATAATTAATCATTAAACCTCCAAAACTATTCAGAAATTCAACTTATCAGAAAAAACCTACATCCAAATTTAAAGTAAATCGGACAGCTCTGCATAAAACTCTATTTAGCTAACTTAAGAGGGAGATAATCGCCCGTACCCTCCTTTATAATAAACAAAAGAAATACCACAACAAATGAGCGAATCTTCTTACTACTATGAACCTGTATACAAAAATTGAAACAAATCGGTTAATTCTGTATGAAAAACCATTTACATAAATTATGAGAGGTAGTTCCCCATATCCTCCCTTCATACTTATCCAGTGAATTCCAAAAACAAATCAGGAAAATGCCATTTCAGAATAAACTTTTATAAAAAAAAATTGAAGCAAATAGATAAATTTTGCGTGAAAAACCTAAACTAAGACGGGGATATTACCTCCACCCATTCCCCTTCTTTAAACTTATCCAATGAACACCCAATACTAATCATGAAGGCACCTCATTAGAATGATCCTACATCTAAGATTTGAACGAAATCTACTAATTCTGCAGGAAAAACCCATTTATATAAATTAAGGGGACAGGCAATAGCCCCCGTTCCCTTTCTTAAACTTATCGAATGAACTCTCAAAACTAATCAGGGAAGCGTCTTATCATAATAAGCCTAAATCCAAAATTTCATGTAAACCGGATATTTTTATCATGAGTTATCGCGTTGCGCACGTACGCACGTACATACATACAGAACGGGTGGGCACATAAGCTCTCAGGCTATGATAGCCTGTGAGCTAAAAAACAGAAACAACTAGTTGGATGTGCCAATCCCAAAACTTTCTTCTATCTTATACGTACATTTTAATATTTTAAAAAATAGTTACTCATGTTAATTATATAATGATTTTAATTCAATACTATACCAACTTTGATTTCATGTTAAATTTCTGCTTCAGTCAATTAATCAGAGTAAAAACGATTTCGTCTCTGCACGAGCCGATGGACAATAGATTGATAGGCATTTTTTTTTTCAAATTCAGGGAGGACCTACTTGCTATACCAAAAAATCGTGCAAAATGTAGCATAGCAGCGCCACCTATTGGGCAGTTCACACCAAAACTTAATCAGCGTCTATGTATATCAAGGTCTCACAGAATCTGAAGTTTGGTGAAATTCTGTGCATTAGTTCTTGAGATATAGCAATCATTAAAATCATGAAAAACGTAGTATAACAGCGCCACCTGCTGGCCAATTTACACCAAAAACCAATAGGCACTAATTCATATCAAGGTCTAACTGAATATAAAATTTTATGAAATTTCGAGCATTAGTTCTTGAGATAGAAATTTTTTGTCACATACATACAGACAGACAGACATTTTCTAAAAATAGTCAAAACGTGTTCAGGACCTTCTAAAACGTATAAATCCGTCGAAAACCGGAAGTCGAAAATTTTCATGAATTCAATACTTCAATATTCTTGTAAAGATAGAAGAAAGTAATAATATTTTAGATGCATTAACAACTCTTTACTTCATAGTTTTAAGTCTTCTCTATAAATTATTTCAATTATTATTTATCACAAGTTTATTCAGTGTTTTTTCGCTGTTCAATGGTGCCCCATCACATGCAGTTCAACATTACAACGGTTTACCCAATTCGACTGAAGAATTTGAATAAAACAAAGCTTATAAACTAAAGCTAACATCTTTGTTTAAGCATTGAACAATAAATTAAATTTTTAGGGATAGAAGTTTGTAAACAAAAATCTTACAACTTCATTTTCTTAAGTTTAGATTCAAGAGGAAGAAAAACACATATCTTGTTTAGACAGTAACTGTTCATACAAAATGGTACACCTTTTTATAATTATTCCCTTGAAGCAGCTCTAATGTATTGCCATATACGTTTTTTTTAAATAATTTATTTGAAGGAAAATATTTAGAGTGTTCAAAGGTGCCCCCAGTTCAAATGTGCCCCCCTCTCCCCTATATTAAACGAACTGAACTAGTAGAAAACTTTACTAAATAAATAGGATATACGGGTGGGATTAAATTTATATCAGCGCGGATACTCACTGACAAAAAGTCTGAGCAAGGGGTGGAGCTGAGCAAAATTTTAAATTCTTAGTGCGATGACAAATCTAAAGAACCAATATATATATTTTTTAAATTGCTACAGACTTATTTCTGATTGGAAAATTTGCAATGACCAATTAAAAGAAAATTTAATGAGGGGTTGTAAAGTAATACAAGATGTTAAAAAATGCACAAACAATTCAAACCAAATATATTATACAGAAAATACATACATGTATAATGCAAATATATAAATTGTTCTGAAGTATACTATTGTATCTACTAAAAAACACTTTTCAAAAGTAGAAAAAAAAAGCCAAGCAAGAAAAAAAAGGATAAAAGTTGTGTCTAAAAAATGGTCTGATATCGAATTTCCAAGCTTATATTATGGTAATTATTTAACATTTTCCATTAAAAAAAATACTATTTCTAAGTCTTTGCATATATTGATAGAAATCCTTTTCTCTTGGACAAAATACATCGTAAACGTGTTTTGAAAATTCAAATGTTTTAAAAATATGCATGATGGACTTGGCTGTCATTTTTCCATATTGTATACTAATTTCCATGTATCCAAATTAGAGGTCTGCACGGGCCGGAATTTTCAGGCCCGGGCCTGACCCGGCCCGTAGGAAATTTATTTCGGCCCGGCCCGTTTAAATTTTTATATTTTAGGCCCGGCCCGTACAGAAATCAGTGAAAACAGGCCCGGCCCGTTTTGGCCCGTTACAATTTCTACGATTTCTAAAAAAAATCAGATTTTCATCATATAAATAAGATTCTTTTAAAGAATACTGCATACATATCTATGGAATGATTTTACAGTATATTTTACAGGAAATACACATTAACAACATTAATGATTACTTAGATTCTTAGGCTTTCAACATTCAAATAAAAATTCATTAAAAATTTAATATGGCTTAGAATAAGAGAAAAAAGAAAGAAAGCTTACTTTCATTGTTACTTTTGAAGATGTTTGATAATAGAAGATTTATAAAAATATTTCTATATCATTTTATTAAAGGTTTTAAATCCAAATTCATTCTTAAATTTAAAGAAGCTCCTTTCTGATACATTTCTAAATTCACCTTTTTCTCAGAAATGCATAAGATTAGTAGGTATCTTTATTCAAAAACTATATAATCGAGTGGCGTTATCCATTTTTTGATACAAGCAATTTAAGACTACTACAAGCAAATAAAATAGTGTCATAATTAGCGATTTGAATAGAATTTCCGGAAGCGATAGCACGGGAAGGGAGAAAAACCTGTAATCATTTGAGAAACTATTACATCTCAACAAGGTCATACAAGTATTTTATTTACCAAATCGCTATTCGATTCCAAATCCTTTCAATAGTTAAGCTTATCATTTTTATACTTTTTCAATTTAAAATTAATCAGAAAATGTGTCAAACTTTCGCATTATTGAGAAATTAATTTAAAAACTATCAATAAGTATATATCCGAAGATAAAGCTAACATAAGTTCTTTATCGCTGTTAATAATTTTACAAATCATGTTTTCTGCCCTACAGATCTTGAGAACAATTAAGTCTAGTTCTGGTCCGGTCTGTCTATATGTAAAAAAATAATGCAAGCTTGATCTCGGACCGGCATGAGTCAGCTAAAAAAATATTAAAACGAGTTGCACACAATGTAATTCTCCGATGCTGATCTCTACACTGTACATTTTTATATTGATGCTGTCAAACTAGTATGGCTCGTGACGCACATGCAGATTTATACTTATTCTCGTTAAAACCATTGAAAATAGCTCATATTTTATCGTTCCAGCTCAAATCTTCAGAACGGGCCGAAAGGCCCGGCCCGTTTATGTTGTTTGTCGTCCAGGCCCGGCCCGTACAAAAAACTATTCTAAATCTGCCGGCCCTGCCCGGCCCGTTAGAAAATTTGAAACGATTCCGCCGGGCCGGGTACGAGCCACGGGCCAAGCCCGGGCCCGTGCAGATCTCTAATCCAAATCCATAGTTAAAATTTAAAACTCAAAATTGTTACTTAAGCAGACATTTCCGTACTAAAAGTCTGGTGTTGAAATTTAAAAATTTTCTTTAGTTGTAGACAATCTATAAATACATCGCTGGGTGGTAACGTGTTAAATATATTTGTCCATAGTTAAAATCAGAAGTTCTAAATTGTATTTAATTTAAACTTACTACGTTTTCCTTTACAAACTTGGTGCTTGGAAATTAGTGTAAAATATGAAGAGATGGCCGCCAAGCCCATCATGCATAATTTTAAAACTTTTGAACTTTCAAAACACGTTTACGATGTAGTCCAAGAGAAAAGGATTTCTATCAACATATGCAAAGACATTGACTTAGAAATAGTAATTTTTTTAATGGAAAATGTTAAATAATTACCATAATATAAGCTTGGAAATTTGATATCAGACCATTTTTTAGACACAACTTTTATACTTTTTTTTCTTGCTTGGCTTTTTTTTTTACTTTTGAAAAGTGTTTTTTAGTAGATATCATTTCTTTTTTTTAAGAGATTATATAAAATTTAAATAATCTGCTCACTTAAATTGGAATGAATTCTCGTAGAACCTCTGTAAGTAGGAAGTAAGAAATGTATGTGTATATTGTATTTATATATCATTTATTTCTTAGAGTAATTTATCATTTATAAGTATGAAAATTTTGTAAAAAACTGATAGAATCGAAATAAAATATAGATCTATAGTTGCTATTTTAGTTAGATATGATACGAAAATCTAGTGTAGGAAGCAAACGCGTAATAAATTGAAATTTCTCTTTCAGCAATTTGTCCTGTACACGGACACTTGCTTGAATACATTTCTACAGCCCTGTATTTCATCTGCTATCTTTACATTCACACTACTATTTAGCTTAAATTTAATTCAGACTAAAATACTCTCATAACTAGTAAAATTACACTTCCAAAAATTACCATCCTTTGACGTTTATATATCTAATTTTTTGCGTGGTCCTGTAAATCGTTTTATCTGTATTCAGTAAACATCTTTTAGTATGCTAAATATAATTCAGCATAAAAATGCATTGCTAATTTAACAAGTAAGGAAAATCATGCGTTAAGCATAGATTATGAGGCACTTTCCAACACTTCATGATGTCTTTTAAAAAACTTCGTTAATTAGGGAAATAAGGGTATATAGCCAAATATGTATTCCAATACTTTTGAACAGCCCTGTATTTTATCTGTCTGTTGATATACATATTATAAAATGGGAAAATTTAGTTTAGCAAGAAAAAAGCTAAAAATTTCTTTTTGAGCAATTTGTGTGATTTTGAGCAATAAATGGGAAACATACTTGAAAACTTTTGTTCAGCCTTGTAGTTTATTTTGTACCTTTATTACACTTCAGCAAGAAGCTAAAATTCATTTTAAACTAAAACTCTTAAAACAACTGAAATCACATTGTTATAAATTATCATTCATAGGTATCCATGTACACAATTCTATGCGTGGCTTTGTATATCATTTTATCTATATTCTGCAAACATTTCTTTGTAAATTGAATGGAGTTCAGCGTAAAAATGTATACCTTATTTAAGAACCAACCTTTAAGTAATTTATGCTCAGGCTCAGTAACGTTGGCGAGCTCTTTTGGATAGCCCTGTATATCAACTATAACATTTATATACACCCTTATAATGTACAAAGATTTAGTGAAACTTAAATGCGTATATCATAATTAAAATGTATTACATTCATCCATCAGCCATCATTGGAAACATATACAGTCCGTCGGAAGGAATATATTTGAAATCTTTTGTGTGTCTCTGTAAATTCAATGTACTACATATTATGCAAGACAGTATCGTATAATTTATATTAAGCCTCAGTGACATATATCAATTTTGTTATACATATTTTTAAAATGTCGCACACTATTCCTCCCTTTACCATTATCCAATGGAATTCTTTTGTATATCCCTGTAAAGGAATAATACTGTATTTTCACCACATACTTTATAGAATGCATATTTTAGTGCACCTCTTAAATGCATGTAAATTTTAATATGTTTGACAGGGAGTAACATCTTTAAAACGCCTTTGAAATGATTTTTCCCCGTAGGCCATAATGTAATGGGAAATTTGTGACTCTCCCTGTAAATAAACCAATCATGGTAGAAACTTCATTTTCAATAGGGTTCGTGCTAGGGTAAACGTCAATAACATACAAAAATTTCAAGGCAATTCGAGTGTATTTACAGGTGTTAGAGCGCGGACAGACGGATAGACTGACAGACACGGGCAGCGAAATTTTAAAATGGAGGGCCAAAATCACAGTCCGGCGAAATCCAAACATCTCATTGGTCATTGAGTCGCGTCCTTTTCAGAGAACAATCTCTTAACGGTAGGCAAAATGTCGCTTTACTCCTTTTTTCGAAAAAAAAAAAAAATCGTAGCGTCAATTTTGATGTAAATCTTATCTAAACAATTGCTTCAAAATTACTTTACCCCTTACTCTTTTTCAAATGGAGAAACACATTCGTGATTTTTACCTATACCACACTACCAATGAGGTCGCTGGATTACACTTGACTGTGATTTTGGCCCTCCATTTTAGAATTTCGCCCACGGGCAGACAAACCGAATGCATAAGCACTCATTTGAAACGATTTTTCCCGATAGGCCGTAATGTAATGGAAAACTTTTGACTGTCCCTGTAAATAAATTAATCACGGTAGAAACTTCATTTTCAATAGGGTTTGTGCTAGGGTAAACCTAAATGACGTCCAAAAATTTCATGGCAATCCCAGTATATTTACGAGAGTTAGAGCGCGGTCAGGCGGCCATTTGGCCAGACAAACCGAATGCATACTGATAAACCACGTTTGAGAGAAACCTGGACAGAACTGCGCATGGGCGAAAAGAGCGAGTCCAATGCGAAAATGGAAGAGTTCGTACCATCTCGAGGATGAGTTTATTTATTAAACATCCTAGATATGTCGAATTTTTTTGGCGAATACCTTTTTGTTTCTCTAAATCAATTATCTGTTTCTCAACATTACATTGTAATTCAGTTACACTAAAATAAGTTAAAAAAAAAGACAAATGTAATAAAAAAGATGATTTAAAGGTATGGTTATAACTTTTTCCCTCGCAGTATAGCGCAACTTAATCTTTTTAGAATTAACGCCTGAATGGCGTAATTTTAAAACTTGCCAGATTAGCATTTTTTTTTTAATTATTTCGCTACATTATTGTGTACATTATTTATTTATATTATTTGCATACATTGGATATGAAAATGAGAAATGACGCAGATATCATATACGCGCAAGGTTTGGTAAAAAAAAAAAAAAAAAAAAAAAAAAAAAATTAACGTCAATTTGGCGAAAACCTCATTTTCGAATACTGGTTAAATATACATTTTTAAATTATTTTTTATTATTAAAAAATTAAGAATAAATAAAAAAAAAATTAAATATAATAAATTTTAAAAACAAATAACAATAGAGCAAAAAACATTTTATATAATTAAAAAAAATTAAAGTAAATAAACAATTTATCAAAAAATAAACACTATCAGGATTGCCACATTAGGCAAAATAGCGCCATTCTGGCGCCAAGTAAATCCCAATGAGTATATGACACACAAGTGCCCTGAATATTTAGGTTGTTAGAATTGGCGAATTTCTTGCATAGCCGCCAAGTCAGATGCCAAGCAGTCGTTAAAACTGCATTTTAGCCATAAATATAAATATAAAAAAAAGACATGTTTTTATTAAAATTCACAAAAATGTAGGAGAAAATATATATTTTGGAAAGATTATTCCGAGAACTAATAATAGGTCCACAATCTATTTATTTTAAAATAAAATTTCACTCGGAACAAAAAATAGAAAACAATATTTAACTTCATTTCTCGGCCTCATAGGCTATTACCCCCAAAGTCCGAATGGATTCGGCTTGGCATTCTACCAAGTGAAGACCTTACAAAGCTGGTATATCAGTAAGCACTTTTCAACTTTGCTGGAAAGTGCTAATAAAAACTTGAATTCATTTATTTCTAGGAAAATGAAGCCAAAGATATTTTCGGATTGGTTTGTCTTCCCGCAAATGAAATGCCTGTAGTTTATTATAACTGGTTAATATTGGTCTGGAGGCAATCTTTTCGCATTTGACATTAAATTCTAATGTACTCAAATTCGTTGTTAGAATCCAAAATTGTTACTTTTTCAGACATTTAGGTAGCAGACACTTCCGTACTTAAATACTGGTGTTGAAATTTAAAAGTTTTGTCCAGTTGTAGGTAAACTATATGGTATCGTTGGATGGTAACGAGTTAAATATTGGTTAGAAATTTGCGTAAAATATGGAAAGATGGCTGTAAATCGATATGATATAAAATACTATTGGTTAATATATTTGTACAAAGTTGATTCGGTTTGTACAATTTGTTCGGTAGTTCCAGAGATTATCCTCTTTAAATAAACATTTTATGGTAAAATCGTAATTCATCATACAATGAAGTCAAAATTGTTATCTATGTTGATTCTTTGCTCACACACAAAGCGAACATCGTTTACCATGGTTCTCTTTTTATATAAAAATCACACTCAACTCATTTTTTTTTCAAAAGTTTTGTTTACATTAGGAATGAAACTTTAAATGCTAATAATTTTAAATGACTACACTTTAGAAGATATCTCTTCCTTTAAAAATTTATTTTATTTTAAAGATTTATCTAAAAATGATTTTTTACAATGTGTCCTTCTATAGTAAAAAAAAACTAGCCTTAAAAGGAATGACTCCTGGAATGATGCTGATGTGGAAGATTTCCGGAACTAACGAATCCGGGTTGTCCACTCCTTCCATGAGTCGAATAGACCAATCAGGAAAGGGCTCCGTCTATGCATCGCCATATGGGTTACCATAAAGAGAGAAAAGGTTACCATCGCCAACAATCGCCAAGTTTGTCGCCAACTTGGCGATATATCGCCAAATTTGGCGACCAAAATTAGTTGTCAAAAGCGGCGCCAACTTGGCGATAACTGTAATATTTCGCCAAATTTTTAATTTCTTTACAACGCCAGTCGTTTGATACATCATTTGAGAGGTTTGCAACTGCTTATTCATATAATGGATGTCTTGTGTGTTATCCCCCCATTCTGCTCCCCAGGGGGGACACATTTTTATTTTCTTTACAACACCAGTCGTGTTACACAAGATTTGAAAGGTCTGCAACTGCTTATTCATATTATGGATGTCTTGTGTGTCACCCCCACACTCTGCTCTCCCCAGGGGGGGTCACATTTTTAATTTCTTTACAACACCAATTGAGTGACACATCATTTGAAAGGTCTGCAACTACTTATTCATATTATGGATGTGTTGTGTGTCATCCCCCACTCTGCCCCCCAGGGGGGCACATTTTTAATTTCTTTACAACATCAATTGTGTGACACATCATTTGAGAGGTCTGCAACTGATTATTCATATTAGGGATACCTTGTGTGTAACCCTCCCCCCCTCTGTCCTCAGAGGGGGCACATTTTGTAATTTCTTTACAACACCAATTGTGTGACACATCATTTGGAAGGTCTGCAACTGCTTATTCATACCATGGGTTATTGGCGAGCGCAGCAAGCAGGGGTAGACAATAATCTGGAATCGCGAAGTGATTACGCGGGGGGTTGGCGAGCATAGCGAGCAGGGGGGCAGGGCCCCCCTAGTTATTCGAAAAAATAATTAAAACTTGAAGTGGCAGCACTTAAAATGATTTGCTCTACTATAATGTAGCTAGTACAAGATTGGCAGGTTTATCGCACTTGGCATAATTTGTTAATTAATTAGCAGTTTTTTGCTTATTAAGGATAGAAATTTTGTTTTTTTTTAACTGAATTTTACAAAAGCACGTAGCTTGAATAATTACCTATCCGAAAATGCATTCTATACTTCTTTCTTTCCGTTATTTAAGTCTGTACCTTTATTGAAATAAAATTGTTTGACGAAGAAAAAAGTGATTCTTTTCAGTATCTCGACGGTTTTTAAAAAATCCTGTATCTCTTTTAATAATTATTTTATAAAGATGTGTTTGATCTCAAATTGTAGCTTTTCATCATTAAATTCCTCTGGTTTTTGTTTTATTTCTCTGCGATACTTCATTTCTTAAATATCCAAAATTATAAAATGCCATGTTTGGTCGATTTAACATGGAAAAGTTGTCTCGAGTATATTAAGCAGTTAAGCGGTCGTTATGTTCTTGGCGTTTTTTCGTTTGGCGGGCATATTATTTTTTTCTAGCTTGGCTTCGCAGAACGACCATATTCTGCTTGATTTTCAACCCAGTTATAGATAAATTTTTTTTGACACACACACAAATTCCTACAAACTTTTGAAGATCTTTCACTTTCAATATGCTAATTTCAGTTATGGTTTGTTTATTTTCTTGGAACGCCGCGGAGCCCCTGGAAAGTTCAGGCGGAGCCCCAAGGGCTCCGCGGAGCACACTTTGGGAACCTCTGAATTATACAATCAAATCTGCGAAGATGAAATCGCATGGAACCGGGGAAAATGCTGTTTTAAGCAGGCTTTTGTCTTCACAAGTATAATTACATTGTTATAAAGTTATTTTTAAAACGAAATAGTGAAAATTATCTACTGAAAGGTAATAAATAATAAATAAAACTGAAATAAACGGCAAATTTAAAATTATATAAGAGCTTTTGCCAAAGTATTCCAACTCCTTCAACAAAATTTAGGGCGGATTTTGGAGCACGTACACGCACGGCATTTATCGCATAACACACTTTCAAAGAAGAAAACCTGGCTAAAACGGAATATTTTTTCTAGCTCATTTTGATTTTTATCTTAGCAAGTATTTTTACATTTTGCTAAATTTTCGTAATTAAACTTGATATTTTCTACAAATTTCGGAGGGGACTGATGCCTCATCAGCCCACTCCTTAGATATGCCACTGGACACAGGCTCTCATCATTTAAATAAAAACAACATTTTTTAAAATCACGTAAGGTGTACCGAGTGCTATTACGAGATATGTCTATTAAAAAATCTGATTAAATAACTCACCTTTATTATAAATCAATGCTTGGTCCCTCCAAGGTATTATCCATTTATTCGCCCTAATACACGGCTGTAATCTTGTTTTTCACTGGTCCACAAATCAATTTCTGTCAGTTGTTTTGACATATCTGCCATTTTTTTTTCTTTACAGCAACAACTGGCTCAAAATGTGTCACTTTAAGCACTCATTTAACTTTTGGGTAAATATAAAAATCACAAGGTTCTAAATTGGGCGAATAGGTGTGTAATGTCAAGTGTAGTAATGTAATTAATTCTTTGTCAATAACTGCTTCACAGAAAATGTTTTGCAATCAGGTGCATATTTCTGGTGAAGAATGAAATCATTTTTCCACATTTGCGATCGTTTCTTTCTCCCTTTTTCTCTCAACTTTTTTCAAAGCTTTTATTATAATACTTGATAACTGTTGTGTCTTCTGGAACCCATTCTATCAAAATTATATGTTCATCTTAGTTTTTCTTTGATTATTTTACTGCAAGATAATCCAGAATGTTTATCATCTTCAACATTCTCACGGCCCTTGCTGAATCTTTTATGCCTAGCCTCTCAGTGCACCAAATAAATAGTCGTTACCGTAGACAGACATGAAAATATTCTATTGTTTTTTGTGCAGTTTTACGAAAAATTGCAAACTGACACATTGTTAAGTTTTTAATTTAACATATTTTCTGAATCCTACAGAAAACTTTGCCAAACTAAATGGTAATTTACAATCAACCGATGTGTTTCTGACGTTCTGTTTATCAGACTTTGACTATGACATGAATTGTTCTACGTATCATTTCTCTACTAGAGGTAATAGTTGATCTCTCCGGGCACTCTGACAACTATCTCGTCCAAGTCCAATTCACAGAATATTGCGGTTTCTCATGCAGGTGCAGGTTCAAGCTGACTAAGCATTGCAGTTATAAACAGTTCTGATTGCTTTGTTTACTATGTAGAATCGCAGTTTCGTTATTTAATAGACATACCTCGTATTTTCTTTCCTACTTCGGTGTTCGATAATTCATCTCTGAATAAACAAGAACTCTGAATACAAAGAAAGATTGTAAATATTGATTACATTTCTAATAGTAAAATAGCAGATGGCTCAAAGTCACTACATATATTTATGTGTGTGTGTGTGTGTGTAAAATCTCCCGAGGACATTGGTATAAATAAACCTTACATCAATGTTACTAAAAAGATTTGAAAAAAAATAACAGCAACCATCCATTTGGACAGAGGGAAAATGAAGATCAAGCTTGGAAATGGAATTGGACAAGGTTGCACCATATTTCGCCAAAATTTTTATTGTTGTCTTAAAAAATATTTTAAAAGAACAAATTGTGGAAACAAAGGGATTAGAATAAATGGGGAACATCTAAGTCATCTTCAGTTTGCTGGCGATATTTTAATTTGAAGTGGATGCCCTGAAGAATTGAAAGATATACTAAAACATTTGGCAGAAGTTATCATTAATGTGGAATTAAAATAAATCTTAAAAACACTAAGGTGTTGTTCAATTCCTTTGAACCAAAAATGGAGATCGTCTATAACAACACTGAGGTTGCGCTACCATAATCTCAGTGTTGTTGTGGACGATCTCCATTTTTGGTTCAAAGGTACTGAACATCACCTTAGTACTTTTAAGATTTATTTTTAATCCATGTATTTTTCCTGCATTAAACATGGAAGCTCACAAAACGGATGGTGCAAAGATTATAAACAACACGTCAAAGTATAGGACTAACAAGAAGATACACAGAAAAAGAATTACCTTTATAAGAGGGCAGGCGAAGATTTTTGACATCATCGAGAGAATTAGACAGTTAATTTGGAAATAAGCTGGACACAAGACAATAAATGGAATACAAATAAACTACTGTTCTATCTCAGAGATTTAAAGTTACGAAGAAGATGATTTCAAGTATGGTGCAACGAATAATAAAAAAAGTAGCTTGAGTTAATAGGATGCCAAAGCACATGACAGCAAAGAATGGAAAAATCTGTCGGAAAGCTACATTCAGTAATGGATTAAAAACGATTGATGACGATGTAGATGATATACGTATATATATATAAATGCGTGTGGTAAATAATGTTGACGTCGTTTATCTTACTAAAAAATTATATTAAAAGAAGTAAAATATGTGCACTATGTAACAAGTCCAATGCTTCACATATAAAAAATAATATCATAAATAACAGCAATCTTCCCAAGAAATGAACACGCCAAACTTTTTGTTTATTATTGAATCTTTCCCAATACCGTCGCTCTCTACTCCAGGTCTCCAGTTATTTTACAGTAAAGTACCGGCATCGCACGAAAAGAAAAAATCCATCTGACGTATAGTCATGGAACCTCGCTTTAAAGCTGCCATTTGCAGACTTTTCTTTTGTTAGTTCTACCAAAACTACCTGGTGGGTAAGTTCGTACCTCTTTTGTTTGCACACTTCAATAAAAAGTAAAATTAGAAATTTTTGGCACAAAAAAAAAAAAATAAATAAAAAATAAAAATAAAAAAAATGGTTGGATTAAGGAGTGTATGGTAAAAAAAAATAATGAAAAGTAATGAAAAAAATGTACTAGAAAAGGATTTAGGTTGTCTTTAGCTATCATGGGGCGGAATGATACGTATCATTGTGCCCCTACATAGACTGTATCTATGTGCCTCCTACAGCCATTTTGAATAAAATGAATCTGAATTCCAACACTTCATAATTTACCTAGCAATAAAGAATGAGGAACTGATAAATAGTAGGTTTATTTGCCAGGGAGAGCATTCTTTTCGGTTGAAAATACTGGAACAGTTGTATACCATTGCAATTGTGCAACTCAAATTTACTTTTGATCTGCAAAAACAATAGATCCCTCGTCCCATCTCATCAAACTGCTGAATCGTGCCAAAACGGTCTGTATGTAGTTGTGTACACTAGCATGACCTTTTGGAGCTGTTGTGAAACTTCCTGTAATGACCATGTGAGCAGTAGAGGGGGTGTATCAAAATGCCCCAGTTCCCCCTAATTTATGTTTGAATAATGTGTTCTCCTAAACCCTTCATTTTTTCATTAATTTGATGGTTTTAACTCCCTGGAATTTAGTATTGTAGATCTTCTAGCTTAAAATAATTTAAAAATTGTCTTCATGATAACTTTATTAATAAATAGTTTTAAATGAACAATAAATCCCATAAATATTTTTTATTTATTATTCATAATTCTAATTGTTTAGTTTATTTGAAAATGCCTATACAGCACTGCTCCAGATGGATATTTAATAAGTTTAGTTGGGAATAAGAACAAAATCTGGTGGACCATTGGCCCTGCATGATTTGAATTTGAGGGTCAAACCAGCAGAACTGAGAAAAAGGCCACGATACTTTCACCCCCTCCTGATTGTCACGTGATCGAGATAGGCTGGTTTCCACCAATTCGACAAAGATTCAAGATGGTCTAAAAAAGCAGTTGGATCATTTTAGAGTTCTGAATTCTATATCTTTCACTAACATGACAATTATTGAATGCAATAATTGAAGATGAAAATTTTAATTTATTAAATGTAAGTTTGTTAGATTAATTTTATATGTTTTCCTCCAAACAAAAATCCTTAATACTAAATTTTAAAAATGGATTTTATTTGTCTTAGGGCCAATTTCATAGAGATTGTATGTTTATTTAAAAAACACTCCTGTTATTCAGTAAAATGTGTATCTTAAAAAGAAGACGAAAAATGCTGTCTCGAAAAAACAAAGAAAAATTGGTTACACTCTATGTCTTTACGTATATATTCTTACTAAACTAAAAGGACTCGATACCTATAAAAGAATTTCCATATTTAATTTTGATTGTGCGGATAATATATTTAAAATAAAAGAACTCTTCTTTCCCCATCCTAAAACGACTTAATAGCAGAAAGTATTTTCTCTTTTTACTTTTGAATTAAAAAGCAGAAAAAAAAATATGAGGGCAGGGGTGCCCAGAGAGGGGTTTGGTGATGCAAGATGCGTCATACAATTTAGTTTTTTTTTTTGGGGGGGGGGGGAATTTTAGAAAAAATACATTTTTTTTGGGGGGGGGGAGGGATTTTTAAATTCTTAATATATCCTTTTTTTACTGTTAAAAAAAACTTGATTTTTTTAATATCACTTTTAAATTTTTTCAACATTTAATTTCCAGAAAAGTTTCTCTATTTTATTTCATTAAATTCTAGATAAGGGCAATAAGAACTCATTCTGCCATACTCAACTCGCTATCTTTTGTATATCTTGATTCTTTTAATATCACTTTTAAATTTTTTCAACATTGAATTTTCAGAAATGTTCCTGTGTTTACTTTCTTTAAATTCTAGATAATGGCAATAAGAACTCATTCCGCTATGCTCAACTCGCTATCTTTTAAATGTGCAGTAGATTATAAGTAGAATATCTTTTACAATTGGTATTCTGTTTAGGGGGGGGGGGGGGGTCAATGTTAAAGTATGATTTTTTTTTGGGGGGGGGAATTTGCGTCTTTGGGTTTGGGGAGGATAGTCACCACTGTATGAGGGTAAAATTCAAGTACGGTATACACGGAATGAGCTTTCCTGTAAAACGTATTTTCCTGCATCAGTTACATTCGTCGTTAAGAAATCTACGATGCAAGATGTCTAACTGGCAAAAACCTCACCTTTCAAGATATCAAGATAAATCAAACTGGTTACAGTTTTGAAGCTTACATATGAGGACATGAGTTTAAAAACTCGCCTTATACAATAAAAAATATATATATATATATATATATATATATATATGTTGGGAAATTACTACAAACCTCTGACTGCGTTCATTGGTTTTCATTGTAAACCAAGGTTTTACAATGCTAGAGATACTCGATAAAACTGATGTTCTTGCAAATTATAGTGTTTTCTTTCGATGGAGTTTCACCAATAGAATAGATTTATAAAAAAACTCGACTTTTAACGTTTGACTAACGCGAGTTTTGAAACTCACATCCTCATATCTAAACTAAAACATTTCGTCAGTTTATACATAGAAAAACTGATTTCGCATTCTTCTACATGTTTGGAAAGTTAATCATGATTCATGAAATACTGCTTGGTTTTCAGCATAAAACTAAAGGCTTACAAAGAGGAACAGTATCCATCTTCTATCAATATTAATAAAAAGACAAGTTTATAAGTGAGAAGTGTATGGACGATGTTCTGAAACGATCGCTGCATGCAAAATTTGGGGTGGAGGTATCTCTATGTAAGAAATTTTGCACCTCGAAGCCTAATTTTAGACTTTTTGATCAGATTTTTTTATTTAATTTTTATGCGATTTTTAGTGGGTTTTTTTATGTTTTGAGTTGATTTTTCCACGTTAGTGAAAGGAATATGATATCATTCTTTTAACCCAATATAATAAATTTTGCCCTATTTTCAATAAAGATTATTTGGAATTCGTACAGTGATTTTTGAATTTTTAACGAATTTTTTATAGCGATATTTAGTGTTTTTTAATATTTTGCGGATATTTTTTGATATTGGTAAAAGGAATTTTGTTTTACATTTTTAGCCTAATTTACTACATTTTGTCTGCTACGATTTTTGAGTTTCAGCAATTTTTAGCGTTAGCGTCAATTTTTTTTAAATATTATTTATGAACTATTTCCGATTACAATGCTTTACCCTATTAGAAAATTTTTTCACTCCTGTGATTTTTTAATATTTAGTTATTTTAAATGCATTTTTGAATGCGATTTTTAGCGTTTTTACGAGTTCTACGGCTTTAATCTAAGCACATGTCCCATTTTTGTTTAAACACGTTGAGTGCCACGTCAGCACCGTTGTCTGACAACGAACTCCCCATTCAAGTCATGTCAGTCAATGGTGACTAACAGTCTAATGTGTGATATAAAACTAAAAAAATATATTGTTTTAAGTAATTACTGAAAATTTATTTAAAATTTACTTCATTTTTAATTACTACAGGATTATAATTTCTTAATAATTACTTAAAACTACATATTTTTAATTTTTTTTAGTTTTATATCATATTTTACACTGTCAGTCACCGACGTAGCCTAAACGGAAAGTTCCGTGTCAGTCATAGTGTTAACAACACTTTTCTACGCAGTGGTGACAATCCCCCCCCCCCCCCCAAAAAAAAAACCTTCATACTTTAACATCCCCCCCCCCCCCAAACATAATACAAATTGTAAATTATATTCTACTTATAATCTACTGCACCTTCAAGAGATAGCGAAATGAGAATAGCAGAATGAGCTATTATTGCCCTTAAAGAAAACATAGGAACATTTCTGGAATTAAATTTTGAAATATTAAAAAATTAAAAATCTCCCCCCCCCCCAAAAAAAAAATTGTACTTTTTCTCAAATTCCCCCCCCCTCCAAAAAAAAAAAAAAAAAAAAAAAAAAGAAAAAAAAAAAAAAAAAAAAAAACTAGATTGTATAACGCATCTTGCGTCACCAAACCCCTTTCTGGGAGCACCCCTGTTCCTACGTCTCTTTTCACCACTTATCTCTACGATTACGCCTTTTGATTTCTTGTCATTTCAATTTACATATTCCTCGAGCTTAATTCTAAGTCATACCACGCGGAATAATCTCTTAATTTCACTTAACCGTTTATGGGAAGACAATGACTCTTGATTGTCCCCCCCCCCCCCCCCCCCTGAGACCAGGAAGGCAAAGTTTCACTCTGAAAAGGCTATCACGTCTTTTTATTATACATAACTTATGTTACCGCATGATCAGTTTTACGAGTCGGACGAACCTGTGTGGGTGTCCGAGAAGATGAGAGAATGACACTGTTAACATGTCTCCGAACCCGGATTTGCAATTAGTTCACTTTTTTTTTTCGAGCACCGGTTTCGAATAATAAGAGAGACTTTATATATATATATATATATATATATATAGACAAAAGGGATATATATTAGTATGTCTGAATATTATTACAGCAAATATTCAAAGTTTTGAAGAGGATCATCTTAAAGCATTAGGAGGTCATGTCTCGATGAAAACTTTTGGTATCTATAATGTCACCCTTTATCAACTTTTATTTTGTTTTAACTCTTTATGACCCAAATTATGAATTCAAATAAATACAATGGCTATAATTTTTACTTCAGGACCGGCGCAAACGAGGAGTCTGTCCAAGGCCTCGCACCAGTTATGGTCCTGTGAGAAATCATTCACCTCTTTGCAAATTAATAATAATTTTGCTCTCATTTTGATGCTTTATAGTCTCAGTTTAAATTTTTTTATTTATTTTATTTATTACTATTATTATTATTATTATTGCTTAAAGAATTGTATAAACTAGAGTTTATAAGTGTTGGAAACATACAGATACAATTATTTCAGATTTTAAAAGAAAAAAATGTTTATAATTTGTTAATGCTTATGATTTTTATTAATAATTAAGAGAAGCTCGTAAAATTGTATATAATTTGATAATGTTTCTGATTTTTCTTAATATTTAACAAAAGCTCGTAAAATTGTATATAATTTGATAATGTTTATGATTTTTCTTAATATTTAAGAGAAGTTCGAAAAATTATATTCAATTTTTTAATGCTCATGGTTCTTCTTAATATTTAAGAGAAGCTCGTAAATTTGTTAATTTTCATGATTCTTCTTAATATTTAAAATAAGCTCGTAAAATTTTTATAAGACCAGTTTCCTAACATCTAAAATAAGTTTTACTATCACTAACTTAAATGGGTTTATGTGTCATACAAATATACAATATTAACCCTTTTTTATATCATTGTGACATAATTTTTTTTCCAAGATAATTTTTTTTATAATTTTATATGCATGTTATAAGTTGTTTATTATAAATTTAAATGTGTAGAAATAAGATAATGAAGGATTCTTGATTATTCCCCATTTTATTATGCAACAAATTCGGTTATTCGATTCTATTCAAACTCTAAATTTTAGTAAAATTGTTTATGTATCCTTATGGATTTTATTAGATAGGAACCACTGGGGATAATAAGCAATATTATACACATTAAATGAAAGAATTGACATGATATTTTTAATGCTTTTCAATAGAAAGAAAAAAAATCGAATGTATCAGAACGATATTCTTTTGAAATATCACAGCAAATGTTAACGAGAATTGTTTAATATCAATTGTCGAGATCTTGGATATTGCAGAGGCAAACGAAGGGCCCCGTAAATTGCTTTGTCCAGGGCTTTGCGCCAGGCCTGTTTACCCTTAATATCTAACGATAGATTGGGAAGTCTATTTAATAATATGAAGAAATTTAGAAATGATTCGTTCATACTATAGGTAAGATGGGCACAATCCGAAACAGGGAAAATTTTACGCATCCTCGGGCTCGGAATCAAAGGAAAAACTTTATGAGTTCACCAAAAGAAGAAAAAAAACTATTATTTGAGAAACAAACAAAACAAACACTTACTAATTGAGAAGTAAAAAATACTTGTTATTTGAGAAACAAGGAAAAAAAATTGCTATTTGAGGAAAAAATTGTTATTTGAGAAACACAAAAAAATTTGCTATTTGGGGGGGGGGGGGCACTTGCTATCAGAGAAGGAGAAAAAGGCTATTTAAAAAACTTTTTTTTTTCTATTTGAGAAACAAAAAATAAAAAAAAGCTAATTAAGAAACAAACAACAAATAACAAACAAAAAACTTGCTATCTGAGAAATAAAAATGTAGCCTCAGTGTCTTAAAGTACTTTACAATAAAATTAATTTGAAAGGAATCGAATTGTATCGACGGGATACAACGAGAAGTATTCTATCTGATTTTGACGCCTTGGCAGGGCCAGTAATCACTAACATAAATAAGCTGTGAGATATACCTTGTCAATTCCCACTTTCTATTTGAAATCCTTTTCAAATCCTTTTTCAAAATTACTGGAAAACAGACTTCCCATCTGTCTGCTATAATTGCACAATTTCATTTTAAGAGACTAAAATTTGTGACTTTTGTGGATTTCTGCTAGTAGTTGGGTATAAAAAACCAATTTGTTATCTTAAACAGATTTTCAGGAATGAAATAAAAATAACTAAATGTTTCCATAGGGGGGGGGGGGGGGATTTCGGATTTATTCTTGTTTCTACCTAACATAGAATTTTTATTTCAGAAAATGAATCTTCAAACAACTTTAAAATTCTGTTAATATTTTTCTACTGTGTAACTCTGTATCGGGCTCGAATTCTAATAATAAAGAAAAAAAAAGAAAAGAAAGAAAAAGAAAAAAGAAGGTGAAGCCTCTGATTTATTGCCGGGTTTGCTTTCCGAAAACAGAACCCGAAATAATCTCAAGTTTATAAAACCTGACGTATAATTTTTATAATTATTGACATTTTTGTAAAATATTTATAGATTTAATAACAAATTTTGATTTTGGAAATCTCTCTATACTTAAGAAATAATATAAAGTAAACACGTTGTGAGTTTATACACAAATGAGCTATTTTGTTGGGAATAAAATTTTCCACGACACATCATTCAGTAAAAGAATCATTAAGTTATCGATATGCAATTTTTTTGTGAAAACATTAGTTTTTAAACATTTTTGGCTTCGCAATCTAAATTTACATTTGCACACTTCAATTACTAAATTTCCCTTTAATGTTTCCTTTAAAAAATCATCAGGGCATAATGGATAAGTACTCAGTAATGAAAAAATTTAGCCCCATCTTGCTTTTAAAGTGCAAATGAATCGTGACAATTTTCTAAATGAATATTACTGATGTATGACATCCTTTTAGAATATGTATTTATTAAGTTTATATAATAAAATGTATAATTTTTTAAATAACATTATCATTAAATGGTAACTATTTTATGGGTGTTAGAAACTTATTTTTATATTACTTCTTTTTATTTAAAAGCCCCTTCAGAGATTTTACTGTTTTTAATGTGAAAAGAATTTTTTAGGAAAATATTTAATATATATATACATTAGCTGAATCACCACAAAAAAGAATAAACGTTCTATTATTTGTCATTTTATTTTTGATTTTTTAAATTAAAAGTTCTTAAATTCCCCGTCAATCTTGACAAACAGTCATTAAAAATAACATAAACGGATAAAATGAATATGCAATCATTAAAAAATATATATTAAAACAAGTTTGCTAGAAAGACGCTTTCTATTTTTTAAGAGTTGCGCATATTTTTCGACTGATGAAGAAATCAATGAAGTAACTGCTTTCGAAACTTTTCATCTTTTTAAAAAGCAGTTCTAATTGGCGGTACCTTTATTAATCTGTATCCACTTAAACATGACAATAAAGTACTATGTTATGTTGCTCTAGTTTAAGAATGAAATAATAAATATAACTTACATTAGCTGAAGTCAGAAAGACAGCAATTCTCTAACTAATCAGAATTCGCACGTAAAACTTTTATTCGCCGTTATTATTTCGATTTAAATTAGAAATACCATATGGGCCGATTAAAGATGAGGAAAATACATTCTTTAGCATCCTTATCCGAAACAAACAACATTTGATGCCGAAGAGCAAATCTGTCGCCGTCTGACCTGAACCATCCCTCGGCTGTTGCTATGATACGAATCAGACTGTTGCAAGTTAATCCAAAATAGACCTACAAATGGCCTCACTTATTAAATTTATCGTGGTGGTTCTAAAACGTTGTCACTTGTACTTACTTTTCTGTGTCTTGGGGAAGAAAAAAACAAGAACGAAAAATTAAACGCCAGTATAGATTATGTAACACTTTCAGAAAACTAGATCAAAAATTTTCAGTTTATTAAGTTGAAAATTGAAGCCTAAATAAACAATCAGAAAACCCATTAGAAAAGTTTGTTTTTGTAGGGAAATACCAGTTTTTCCTTTATTTATTTATTTATTTTGTGTGTGTGTGTGTGTGTAGCCCTGTGTATGATCTATAGACTAATATGTAAGCTGCCTAGTATGTTAAAAATTAGTTCAGTTAAACGTATAACATAGTTGAAATTTCCAATTGAGCAATGTGCATCAATAAACGAATATGTATTTGTTCTTTTGTGCAGCCCTGTATATGCTCTATATAATTTATACACATCAGCCAAATTCTTTGTCCGTCCCTGTAAATGAAAGGTAAAATTTATACACACCAGATTCTACAATAAGCGCCTTGTAGTACACCTACTGATATATACTATACATAAATTTCAATACTATTGAAATAGTGTAACATCATGAAAATACACCGTAAACGAGTTTTCTCATTGACCGCAATGTTACGTAATTCTTTTGAGTGTTCCTGTAAATAAAGTGTAAATTCTATACAATTCATTATCAATACCGAACATGCTATAGTTAACCCCAATAACATATTAATTTCAAAATAATCTGATATTTACGCGAATTAGAGCACGGGCTGACAGCAGACAAGCCGAATTCATAAATGCCTTTCAACTATATAATGAAAAATGTTAAAACCGAACAAGAAAATATAACAATAAAGCAAATATAGTTTTTTAAACATTTATTTATAAGCATTTAATATTTATATTGACGTGTGATTCCCAAAAGTTTTCATAACACTAACAAGGAAGGTCTCCATACGGGCACACTCAGAAAAATCTGAAAAAATTACAGAATGTTCTTCTCATATAGTTATATATGTTTATAAAAAAATTTCGGCGGAACCTCCTTATAACGTCCGTAAAAAAATAATAAAAATTTCGTTTATTTGGCGATTTATCTCCGGTTGGCGAAAAAACGAAATTTTGAAAAATACGCTTTTACACTTCGAATACTTTTTAAAGAAAAAACTTTCTATGTTCAATTTATTTAAATAAGTTTAGTTTAAGTAATTTTAGTTTTGCATTTTTACTTTACTTTAAGTGTAATTTTGTCATATACGTTTGTATGTACTTATAACAAAATGAAATTAATATATTTTATCATTTAAAACACAATTTAAATTGATTAAAATTGTTCCAAATTGAAAAATACACTGTTAAAAATCTGCTGCATTTGTTGCAACGTACTCCCTTGCTTGTATAGAAAACGGTTACTTGGCCGTGAAATGGAGCTTTCTCATTGGTTGGAATAGAGATATTATATACATGCGGTGGAGTGCGTTGCAGCAAAATGCAGCAGATTTTTAACAGTGTTGCACAAGCTACAACACCGCTAAAAATCTGTACCATTTTCTGCAGCGTCACTCCACCGCTTTTATCGAAAACGGTCAATTCACCGTGCTATGGAGCGTTCTCATTGGTCAGAAGAGAGATATTCTATAAAAGTAGTGGAGTGACGTTGCAGTAAATGCTGCAGGTTTTTAACAGTGAAGTCAATTAAAATCAATTTTCAGATTCGTTAAAATCGTCTGCTTTTGGCGAGGAAATGCACTGCTCGCCAAATCCCGAGTCGCTTTCGGCTTTTCACGCCAATTATTCCAAACTATTTAATTTTTTTACATATCTAATAATGTAATTCCGCCGCTAATTTTCACGGATCCTTCATTACCTACATGAGTATAGTTTAATTCGTATTTTTTTCAAAAAATTCTGAGTATGCCCCCAATGGAGACCTTCCTTGTAAGGTAATTTGGCGTAAACCTTGATTAATGAAAATTCACTGCTCCAATAGAATGCATAAACTAAAATTTATAATAAAAAGTTAAATGTTTGTCTAAAATAGGGCAACAGGAGAAAAAAAGCATTATTAAAACTACTTATTTAGAAATTTGAAATTTTAGTTTCTGAATTTATTCACTTTGGCTTAGATGCATTAAAGCCAAAAGAGTAAAAATAGGGCCAAACCGGACGCATTTTAACTCTGTTTACTCGATTAAAGAAGTCTCCAGCCTCTTGATTGGTTGGTTTCATTTATGCGATTTGTTTTAGCGGCATTTTAAAAGTTCAAAACACTGACTTTGAAAAATAGAACTGAAAATTTTATCTTGAAAATACAATAAATCTCAAAGTTACTGAATGATGTATACAGAATGCTGTTAAGTTAAGAACTAAAGAAACGTCAACATCGTAACTGTTGACCAAAATGTCGATTATTAACATTTAAATTTAATATTTGTTTAGTTTATAACTTTGAAACATTCTGTATTCACCATTTACTAAACTTGTTATTCCTTTTATTTTCACAATAAGATTTTCAATATTTTTCTTGATGTAATTACCTAACTTATTTATTATAAGTATACAGTAATAAAAATATTTTGCCTTAATTCTAAATTAATTATTTCCAAATTCTTATAATAACTTACCTTTCCCCTATCTTTTTATAATATCTTAAGATATTTATTAGATTCCATACCTTTAATCTATGTTTTCTTTATTTTGTTTTATTCTAAAAAACATTAATCTGTTAAAAGCAACACTTTCCTTAAAATCTCATTTATTATTTTTATTCTTTCATTTGTTTCATGCTTTTACTTACCCATCATACGTAGTATAGGGTAAGTCTTGCAATCGGTTTGAAAATCGAAAAAAATTTTTTGACGGATTTACACGTTTTCGACACTGGAGATTTCGAAAAACATATTTTTAGAAAAAAAAATTTGCCGTCCGTCTGTCTGTCTGTCTGTAAACGCTCTATCTCACGAACAAATTGAGATAGAGACTTGAAATTTTGTATATACTTAGTATGTAAGAATGGGACGAAGCCTATTGAAAATCAGCAACCTCGATTATCCGGAACTATTTTTTCCGGATTCTCGAAAAATTCGTTTTGATGAAAGGTATATAAAAATTTTAGATTTTTTTTTTATTTTAAGGAATGCTTATAAAAGGCAATAAAAAAAACACAAATTTTGCATAAAAAACGAAGTCGATCGGATTATTAGTCGTCGAGATATTTGTAATCCTGTTTTCCACATTCTTCGATTTTTCATGACCCTGTATTTCATTCAAATTTCAATTCAGAGGTATATTTTAATTGAAAATGAGACGCTTAATCCGACGCAATAAACTGTTAGTTAATATGATTATTATTTTTGGAGTTATAAGGATGTTTCTTTTACGCAGTTTGATACTTCTTGAGTAGTTTGGCGTTTTATATAATTTGTTGAAATTGGTGCATCAGCAATTCATTAATAGAGTGTTACTATGTGTATTAACAATATTTAAATTTAGTTTTGGAATTGAAATACATTGTATAAATATTTTTCACATGTTTTATTTTCATATGCATATAAATGATGGGTAAGTATTACAGTGGCCTCCAACGACTAGTTTTATTTACGTTCTAAAAAACCCTTCGAATACCCACAATTCCAAGTGAAGCAGACGGATTGCGCAATTTATTCTTCCAATTCAGCTGAGAGAATTGTTTCTTTTTCGCTGTTTTTAAACTTTCGTATTGGATAAAGACGTTATTTTTAGTAAGATTATTGCAATATAGAAATCCTGTATCTGTGCGCATGTTAGTATATAACGAGATTACATTGACTTCGATGAGATAATTTTACATTCTTTCGTGCGCTGAAGAGAATCCTGTCAGTTGTCGGAATTCAAGTCTTTAAGGGTGTATTCAAAAAAACGCTTTTCCCCTTGAACAGCTCGAAAATTTCCGATACAATTTCAGACTCATTTTTAAAAGTAAAGACACGAAACTTGCTGAGATGATTTTTGAAGAGACGTATAAGATGCCGTGTGATGTCATTTTACGCTCAATTCATAAGAATCTTATACTACAATGCGAGCAAAAATTGTGTGTGTACACACACACACACATTTTATCTCAAAAACATCTCTAACGATTTTCGCAAAAATTTAAATTTTACCGTTTTCAGGCACGATAAGACCATTGAGGTAGGTCACATGTTTGAGAAAATTCGATTATTGGGTCATTTTTGGTCATAGTGGATCAGGATCAAGCTATTTATATCTAGAGAATGGCTGGATCGATTTTAAGAAAATTTTGTATCCAACCTTTTTTTGGCACGAGAAAACTATTTTGCTGGGTCACATGTTCGAAAAATTTCGATTAGTGGGTTATTTTTGGGTCATTATGGGTCAAGCCATTTTTATCTAAAAAACGGCTCTAACGATTTTGACCAAACTTTATATTGTATCGTTTTGGATTAGAAGAAGACCATTGGGTTAGGTAACATGTTCGAGAAAATTCGGTTAGTGGGTCATTTTTGGGGTCATTGTGGATCATGCTATTTTTATCTAGAGATTTTCTCACGCAATTTTGACTAAAAATTGCATTCTATGGTTTTCGGGCACGAGAAAAACATTGGGCTCGGTTACATATTCGAGAAAAAATTTTAATGGGTCATATTGGGTCATTGAGGGTCTGGGTCAAGCTATTTATATTTAAAGAACGGCGTGATCGATTATAATGAAATTTTGTATGCAACAGTTTTTTGACATGAGAAAACTAATGAGCTAAATCACATGTTTGAGAGATTTCGACTATAAGGGTCATTTGTCGGTCATGATGGGTCATAATGGATTATGTCAAGCTATATCTAAAGATAAGGTGGATCGATTTTAATGAAATTTTGTATATAACATCTTTTTTGGCACGAGAAAATCATTGGGCTAGGTCACACGTTCGAGAAATTTTGATTAATGGGTCATAAAGGGTCATAAAGGGTCTGGGTCAAGCTATTTATATCTAAAGAATGGCGTGATCGATTTTAACGAAATTTTGTATGTAACAGTTTTCTGACACGAGAAAACTAATGGGCAGTGCCTGATTTAGGGCAGGGCCCTCGGGGCACAGGCCCAGGGCCCCCAATTTTCAGGGGTCCCCAAATGCTGCTGAAGGGTTTTCAACTATTGCCCAAAATCAATACAACTGCTTACAAAATCAAGTGGAATTTTACATTTCATTCTATATTCTACTATGTTCATATTTTATTTTTACAATATTGTACATTTTGATTGAAACATCCGCATTTAATCACTTATCAAAGTGAAAATTTTCTTTTATCTTTATCACTTTAAAAATATATTATACTTTTAATTCTTATTTAATCATGTTCCTGTTCTTGTCAGATTATTTGGAGTTAGTGAGTGCAGTTCATAGGCGGAAGAGTCCCATACTATTTTAAATAATTATAGTTTGGTATTGTGGAAATTTTATGGTTAGTTGCTGCATACTTTATCATTCCAGATATATAAACTTGCATAGGAAAAGATAATTATCACTACATAAATTACTGTACGACGTCTACTCATTTAAATTCATGATTGTAAAATAGTTATTTAAAAGGTAAATAAATGATTATCATATTTAATTTTTTAATTGGCATTTAAAAGTGATTCAATCATAAAGTCAGTCCTGGCTATCTTAATAAGTAACTTTTTTGGGGGTGAGGGGTGGGAGCTCAATCTTTTTGTAACCAACTATCCAAGGGGGCTCCCTGTAAGTATCTGTGCCCAGGTCCCCAAATTTGTAAATCGGTCCCTGCTAATGGGCTCACATGTTTCAGAGATTTCGATTATAAGGGTCATTTGTCAGTCATGACGGGTTATAATGGATCATGCCAAGCTATATCTAAAGAACAGGTGGATCGATTTTAACGAAATTTTGTATATAACATTTTTTTGGCACGAGAAAACCATTGGGCTAGGTCGCACGTTCGAAAAATTTCGATTAATGGGTCATAAAGGGTCTGGGTCAAGCTATTTATATTTAAAGAACGGCTGGATCGATTTTAACGAAATTTTGTATGTAACAATTTTTAGACACGAGAAAACTAATGGGCTAAGGTCACATATTCGAGAGATTTCGATTATAAGGGTAATTTGTGGTCATGATGGGTCATGCTAATTTTATGTAGAAAATGGCTCGTACCATTTTGACTATACTTTGTATTATATCATTTTCGGGAAAGAGAAAACCATTGGGCTATGACACATGCTCGCGAAAATTCAATTAGTGGGTCATTTTAAGTCATAATGGGTTAAGGTCATTCTAATTATATATAATAACGACTCAATCAATTTCACCTAAATTTTGTAACGAAACGTTTTTTGTCACGAGAAGACTATTGGGCTGAGTCGCAACTTAAACAAAATTATATTAGTGGGTCATTTCGCTTTATTAATCAGTATTTTTCTATTGTTATTACATTTGTATTATTTTATCCAAAATAGTGAAATTTCCCGTTTAGTGCAGCATGCTCATACAGACAGATTTTATTTTCGAAGGCTTTGCGATGTTTCGTAGCCTTCCTTAATTTTCAAGTCAATTAAAGATGTTTGAAACCAGAAATTTTATTTAATAAAGGAAAAAATACAAAAACCCTCTACAAAAAAGACATTTTATTAAGGCTCTGCTGAACAAGCGCAAAGCGTTTTGACACAATTATAAATGCATTTTTAACGGAAAGATACACAATTGGAAGATTTGACTATGCAAGAATTTTGGAATGGAACTGTGTTTTCCATTTTTTGATAAATAAATTATCTATTGAGTTATAAGCGATTTTGATCAATTGACAAACATTTTTTCATCTCTGTTTGAGTAACTATTGTTTTTTCGCGCGGAAATTCGGTTCAGAACGCTCACTTTGACAATGCAAAAAAAAAAAAAAAAAAAAAAAAGTGTTTTGTTTGATTACATAGTTTTTAACCACATCTGCTAATTTCACGTATTTTAAACAAAAATAAATTAAAACTTAATGTTATAAATTTGTCCTTTTTTTATTTAATAACACCCTTAAATAAATCTTCTGGTTAAACAATTTTTTTTAATCTTTGAAAAATTTTGAAAGGTATGCAACTATACATTTATGGAAACTCCGGGTTTTTTTTTTTTTTTTTTTTTTTTTTTTTTTTTTTTTTTTAATTTTGGGAATTGAGGGCGAGGTAAGAATGTAGGGCGCTAACTGAAATTCTGCACATAAGCACCGGATATTGCTGGCGCGCCTCTGGGCACGGTGCGATTAAACATATAAAGTAACATGAAATCGCTCATCAACGCGGTTAAAACTTTCCTGCGATTTGACACACGCACACACACAAAAAAAGAGTAGAAATTGAGCACTCGCAGTTTGACGAGACTGATTATCTTTTTACTCGCCAAATGGAGCATTCTGTCACAATTTGGCGCAATGGCGAGCGGTAGCGAAAACCCAAGATAACAAACAGTTAACAAACAGTAACAGACAGTTACTGTTTGTTACTAGAAAAAGTATGATTAGGTATACCATAAAAGTTCAAAAAGATGTGAAGCCTAAATAATATCAAATATTGCTTTCTGTAAGACTTTTTTTTTTTTTTAATTTTATCCTAATCAATTTATGATGAACTTAATTTGGTAATGGTAGTAAAAGTTATACATAGTCAAGGGCGGCACAAGAATTTGGCCGACAGGGTGGCACTGTATCCCCGACAGGGGGGCCAAGTTCATAATATATATTAGAGGTCCCGCGTACTGGTCCGGGGGCCTAAAAAACTGTGTGGACAAAAATTTTAGGCTCAGGCCCGATCCGGTTTGTACTAAATAGATTGAGGTCCCTGTCCTCGCTCGAGGAAACGCTCGCGAGCTAATGCTATTCCTATGGGGAAGCATTTTTCTAATAACTCTTTCGCATTTTGACATTTTTGAACAATTTTTTTTTGCATTGGATATCTGAGGTGCATGCCGACAGCGCACCTTTTTTACTTTTTCGATTTTGGTTGCAGATTTTTTTTACAAAGTTAGTTTCACTTTCAAAACCGGTTTCGAAACTGAAAGTGCTTTTTAAAAAATATATTTGCAACCAAAATCGAAAAAGTGAAAAAGGTGCGCTGTCGGCATGCACCTCAGCTATTCAATGCAAAAAAAAAATTATTCAAAAACGTCAAAGTGCGAAAGAGTTATTAGAAAAATGCTTCCCCATAGGAATAGCATTAGCTCGCGAGCGTTTCCTCGAGCGAGGACAGGGGCCTTAATGGTCTGGTTGACATAAAATTTAAACAGTCGGCGTGATTATACGGTCTAAGAAATACAAATGCATACATATATAATGTAGCCTGACAAAATAATAACAATAATAATAATAATAATAATAATAATATATATTCATTTGCACGCAAATGTTTCAATTATCATTCAGTTATTGTTAATTCTTATATCCTGTATTGGAGACTTAAAAATTAGAAAAAATGCCACACAGTAAAACCTTCTAAGGCAAAATCGCATAGGATCAAAAAAAGAGAGAGAGAGAGAGAGAGAGAGAGAGAAAGTTATAGTCAAGTTGGCCTCGGAGCAGGTGTTGATGTATTTATTCTTTTCTTATGTATTATCGTATTCATTTTGAATCAACATATTTTGCGTTTAATAACATATTGTGCATTTTTACGCTCTTCACTCACTTGAAAACACCCGCTCTGTCATGTTAAACACAGATTATTTTAAAATTTCTCATTTTAATTAGAATGTTTTTAAACTATGTTTTTAAAAAAAAGATACCTTCACTTTCGGAAACGGTTTTGAAACTGAAAGTACTTTTTTATGTCATAGGCAGGTTTTATTTCACAAGTTTTACTGTATTTAAATTTTATTGCCTAAAAATCTACTATTCTTTATAAATTTTAAAGTTTAATTATAAAATAATGGCGTGTTAAACTTATCAAAATACGTACATTTATTGTAAAAATGTCTGGAACGTTTCCAAATTTTACTGATTTTTCTGCAAGGTCCATGTCGTTCCGAGAGGATGATTTTCTTACGGCTGGATCGAAACCGGGACTGAAAATTTCGACCCGCGCAGTGCTAGGAAAAATGAAGTCAGTCCCAGCTAGGTATCAAAAAAGTTAGTTAAGCCATGAAAAGAGTGAAAACCAGGCATGGATCGGCCCCTGTATCATAAAAGAAAACAGGCCCGGATCCGGCCAATGCAGACCTCTGTCGGGGTTTATCCAGAAGCTGGATTCACTAAGAATAAATAATATGACAAACCACGCTCGCTAAGCCACGTCAATTGAATCTGGATCTGATAAGGAATTATCTTTTAGGTGGCATAAGATAACAGCGCAGCCTATTGAGTGTTCGAAGCAAAAATTGTGACAATATTGCTGTTTTTTTTTTTTTTTTTTTTTTTTTTTTCTTTAAAGCATAAAATATTTTGGACAATTCTATATTCAATAGGTGCAGAGATAAAAAAAAAACTTCGGGAAAAAACACAGCATAAAAAACCATCTGTAGGGCGATATGCACCAAAACGTCATCCATACAAACTGAATATGATGAAATTTGATAAAACGGTCTATCGGCACACCTGCAGACTTTAGATTTTTAACAATCAAATAAATATATCATAAAACAGAATTTTTTGTAGAAAGGTAATCTTTTACGTTGTACTTATTTTATTTCAATTTGATTTGTAAATATGATCATTTTGACTTAAAAAAAAGTTTTGCATGCATGTCACGCTAATTATGAAAAACAAAGCATAATAAAACCTCTGTTGAGTGATGTATAACAAATTTTATCAGCATTAATTTATTTGAGTCTAAAAAAAAATTGAAATTGGATTAAATTTTGTGCATTAATTTTTTAAACATAGTTACATCGGAAATTATGAATATATAACTTTGTACCAATGCTGCAGAAAATAAAATTTTAAATTTTATTTAAAAAGTAAATAAATAAAATAAAAAACCTTCTAAATACGCTATTTTCAATGTACTAAAATATGCATTACCACAATTGCCAGTCTTAAACCTGGAAGAAATGTGAAGGGAAGTTATCTAAAAACATTGCCATATGCGTTTTTTAAAGTTGTCCTATTTTCCGTATTTTTCATTAACCGGATCGACCTCGGTCCAGACAGGTCCGGATAATCGAAGCTCTACTATATGTATTGCTGAATGCAAAAATATAAGTGAAAAACTTCTGTAAACATTAGTTAAATTATTATTATCAACAAAAGTACAGATTCTGTGTATAAAGCAGTTTTAAAATTAAAACACTCGGGTAAAAATATAAAATCACATATAAATGCAAATAAATAAGAAATCATTTGGACTTACCCTTATAAAAGCTTTTTATATACAGCAGAGACAAATTAAAGTTGACAGCTTCGTAAAAAGAAGGAACTCATGAAATATTTATAGCTAAGCAGAAATCATAATTATAAAGGCAAAATTTGCAAACTCATAAATTCTATTTTTTTTTATAGCAAAATTTTTTCTCTAAAACTTCATTGTAGCAATAGCATTGTTTTTATGTTTTCTGTCTGATTAATTATATGATTTTTTTTAAATGCCTTAAACTGATGAATAATAATTTAAAAAATCGTATTTCTACTTATTAAAATAAAAATACTAGATCAGGAAAAAAAGTTAACTCCTTATATCTGTGGTCAATGGACAATTGATGAAAATAGAGTACTGTATCTATGTAACTGTGAAATATCCTTTAGGTCTATCGCAATGCAGGTTTTTTTTTTCCTTGGGTAATTAATGTAGCAGCATTGAGATGTATAAATGTTATTCTTACAACCAATCAGCAAGAATACTTCTGCTGAAGCTAAACAACATTATTCATCAATCTCTTTATTCCAACTGTCGAAAAGTTTGTTTTATATTAACTTGCACATCAGAATTTGAAAACTAGTCAAAACAGACAGGCATGTATTTCCTTTTAGTGAATCGCAGCTGTTCTCTGCGGTTTAAACATTGCAGATTGAAATCTAAGTAAGAATACAAGTATAAAGAAACAGCATACTTACAAAGAACAAAACTTGTATAAAATTGAAATTTCTTCATATCCTTTTTCGTTCCATCTGAACACGTTTCTATGCTAAATATTAGTTTTCTTTATTTGAATTGAATGTATTTGCCGGAGTGAAATTAATTAGTCGAACTATAATTTTTGAAATATGTACCTTATATTACTTTATAAATACCGCGTTTTACTTTTTTCATTATTTTTTATTTTTGTCACTGTTGAGAAAATGTAATTATTTTTCCATACACTCTCAAAAAGCATTTCGCCAAAAATAAAATATACATACAATAAGTTTCCGGAACGCACATGTCATTGGAACGGATTTTTCTATCACTTGAAGAAATTTTGGTGTTTTGATTGTAGAATTTCAAAAAATTTTGAGATTCGGTTAACGAATTTTGCATTATTTTGAGAGAAAAGGGAGATACGTAAAAAACCAGTTTCGAATAGAAAAATCTAGTGCATAGTGTTGCTGCTCAGTAAATTGAACAGTCTTTTGATTCAACAAAAATGCAACTTTAGATATTGGAGAATTTCAGGTTAGTTTTAGCATTAGATTGATGAATTTTCTGTATTTTCGAGAAAATGTGTAAATTAAAGAATATTTTTTTTTTTTTTAGCTACAATAGTAATAATAAAAACAAAGGAAAAACATCTTCAATTGCCATTGTTTTAGAGTGTATATTGATCGAATGCAGAAAGTGCAATGTTTCAAATTTTAATAAGATATAAAATTCAAATCTGAAACAAAAACTTAAATACAAAATTACCACATTAAAAACAAAAGATAAATGTAAATGTGAAAACTTGTAAAATAGCTGGAAATCTAAAAGTGCGTTATTTTAATATCAGCGAAAAGCGACCCGTAATTAAAAATATATTACCGATCCCAACCACGGGTTATACAGGAGGTCTAACCGCGGATTAGAAGGTTTGCGTGAGCCAAAATTTCTCGCTCAGAGTCCGTCGCGAGAATGCCGAAATATCCCTGTGATTTGAAGAGGCTTCAATTTCTGCCTTCTTTTTGGACATTACTCGAAAATTTTTATCTTATAGATTTCTGTTTTTTACGTACATTTAGATAAAACGGATTTATAAATTCCATTTCTAATACGAAAAAATACTAAGTAGCATAACTGCCAGAACGCCCATGTAATTTGACGAAAATGTTGCTTTAAGTGTGCGTATTTCAGGTAATTGGTGTTTTTTCTGTATTTTTGCGGGGGGGGGGGGGAGGGGGGGAGTAGAAATAGCAAAATTAAAGCGCATGAAAGCAAACGTTTAAAGCAAATTTTTCTGTTTTAACGAAATATAATCAAGGGAAAAAATAGTTCAATTCATGGATTATTTTGAGCATAGAGTCCTCCGCGGATTGAGTTATACCCGACCTGAACTAGTTAATTCTATATCCATTCAACCTGAACCAGCTAAAAAAAAAAAAAATAGATGGTCCAAACTCGACAAACTTTGACTTAAAAGTATTCAATTCGAACCCAATCCCAATTCGAAAAGCAAGAGAAAATTAAAAAAGAAAATTCCATCTTGTAAAGCAATAATGGAAAAATTGTCTACAATAATACCTTCAATATCAATTGTATATTTCATTTATAAAATTTAATGTATCTATATATGCACTCATTGACATTCAAATAATACAATTTTACATTTAAAAATATATTTCGGTGATACTTTTGAGAAATGAGGTAGAATCGAACCCATACGCTAAAACAATTAAAATTAACCCGACTCAAAAAATAGAAGTCCAATCCGAACCTCCAGAAAAAATATTAACTTTAGCCAGATCCGATTCAAATAGCCAGTCGAGTTGGGTTTAATTTTCCAAGGGTGATGCAGGACTCTACCCGAAACGCGATCTGAGTCCGAAATATTTCAATCTCAACTACACCGCAACCGTAACTGATTAAAAACTATATCCATACTGTATCTACAACTATATCTCCAGTATCAGTTTTAACTTTTATGTAAAAAATCAGTATATATAAACTCATTAACATTCAATATATAATTTTTCAACTTAAAATAAATTTTGTAAACTCTTTTGAGAGATCGATCTTGAATCAAGAACCGTAAGTGTCAACATCCAACCCGAACCTGAAACAATTAAAGTTAACCCAACTGGAATCCGACCCACAACGATAAAAGATTAGGTTCAACCCGATCCAATCCAGATTGCGAGTCGTGTCAGGTTCAGTTTGCCCGACCCGATGCAGCATTCTACTTGTCATTCAAGACAACCCCGACAAAACTTTGGTATAAATTTTATCTTTTTTGTTAAAAAATATACATGTGTACAAAGTCATTCATATATCATCCTGTGTAGCCATCTATATAGTTTTTTATTTTAATGAATTTTTTTTTTTTTTTTTTTTTTTTTTTTTTTTTTTGAAAGATTGGGTTTATTTGAACTCAGTCTGCAAGAATCAAAATTTAGTCAGAAACCGACTCGTACCCAAAAGAATTAGTTTAGTCAATCTAATTAAAAAAAAAAAAAAAAGCTGGAGTTTTATATGTTGACTCAACTTTACGGGGACGAAATTCAAAAGTCAAAATATTATCCCCGACGACATCGAATTTTGACCCCGATGAGGGGGCCAGGTATGCCCGACGCACAGTGTGGTATTTCGCCTAAGAAGCTGGCCAAAAGTCAAAATTTTAAATTTCGCATTTAGTTGATTGTTTTCTGGTTGGTATAAGAGGACTATCTTGTGCATATCATAACGAGTTCATTTCTTTCTGTAGATTCTCCAATTGTCTGGTATTTTAATTGAAAGTCATGGATTTTGCATTTCTCATTTTATGCTTCTTATCTTTGCATCATTTTATCGAACGTCTAAAAAATTATTTTAAGTCGAACTTCAGAAACATTTTACAGTTTTTAAAGACGAAGGTATATACTCTCTTTTACATAAATATTTTTGTATATACAGTACATGTTCATCATGATTTTCATGTTTGAAACCATAGATTTTTTTGGGTTAAATATTTTAGATAAATTCATAATTTTAATAGGGAGTTAAACTGAGTTCAGCAAGAACTCTTATGTTTTCATAATGTATAGACCTTCTAATTAAAAGATATGAAATAAAATTTGCCCCGATTTCCCCCCCCCCCCCACACTTTTTTAATATGTAAAACAAAATTTCATGAAAAAGTTTCTGAAAAGCAGTTTTTTACTTTATTAAACTTTTAAAATGTATTAACTGTTTTAATTTAATATATACTGCAGTTTTTTATTCCTACTAAATACCCATTGCTGTGCAGATGATAAATCTGCAAATTGAAGGGGGAAAATTCCTTTTTTAAGTAGTTGCATATTTCTTTTTTTTTCCTTTAAGTAAAATGTTTTTTGATCGTACATCCATAACGCGGACTAAATGATTTTTTGTAAATAATGTAACATTTTAGTTTTCTACCAAGAGTTTGTAATATGTGAATTATCTGTTATCTTTTTGAATAATATATTTTAAATCAACCATAAGGAATTGCGTTCTTTACTCACTAACGAGGTAATAAAGTTTTATATTATTAAGAAGAAATTTACTAGACATACATATGTTTTTATTTTTTTTATTCTATTAAATAAAAAAAATCAGTAGAAATATCAAAAAAATATATGAGTGATGTAATAAAAGTATTGTGACACATAAAATTTAATGATTTAATGTTTTTATAAGAAAAACTTATCGAAATTGCGAAATGTTTATCAAATTAAATACATTTGATTAAGACGGAAAATTAAATCTTTCAAACATATTTATAAATAAAAATGAACTTCTTTGGGATTCACTGAACAATGTTTATGCGAAAACACTGAGGAATGACTGAAAGGAATACTTTATTTTTCTAAAAGAATAGTAGAGAAACTCGGTCACCCAGCAAAATAGTTTAAAAATTGTATTGGAAGAAGTAAGAGATATAAAATGGAACAATTAAAATCTGAAATTAGCCAAGAACAATTGCAGTTCAACTAAGCAAACAATCTGCAGGGCATGCAGATGTTTCATAAATTATTAAAGTCATAGCATTCAGGCCAACAAGGGCAGCAAAATATCGAAAAAAGTTTAATTCTTTGCCGTAGACGTCAAACCTATAAGTACATTGAAATTATTACGAAATGAGGCTTTGGCCATGTTTGTTGCAGCAGATTTTACATACAATCTTTTTAATATCAGCTGAACATTTAATAAATATATATGCCCTCGATATAATTCCTTCAGAGAGCTAAAGAACAATTTTATCAAAATAGATAACTTTATTACTGAAAACATGGCGGAAGTAAAAGTTTAAAATCTTAAATCAACTCGTTAGATCACTTTACTCAAACACTGTGTTAATACATAGAAAATGTTTTCACAACAGCAAGTGAAGCAGAATTGATAAGTTTAGAACTCCTCTGCAAATGGGGTTATTACAGGTCTCCACAACAAATATTTAAACAAAAGTCAGATAATCCCTTTGACTCAAACATCACATAAACATTTCAATGATTCAAACACTTTCAAAAACTCTTTAGCCTCTTTGAGATTAATAAGCAAATAAATGGGTTTCAAAAGTATGGTGGTAGAACCCTGCATCTTCATATCCACGCTTTTGCTTTCTCATACTAATAAGATTTATTCATGAAAATAATGACATGATCCAAAAGGAAGTAAAATACATTGAATAGCAAGCAAAACATTTAATAAATACAGAAATCCTCACAGCTTATGGTTTATTACAAGTCCAATTCAGATTAGTGCCGACTAGTGTCGATGTTAAAGTTTGCAATGCTATTACTGCTTAGCCAGAGATTAAAGACCTGTCACGTGAGTTAAAGGTCCGAGTAAGACGAGTCTATTCTTGATAATAGGATGAAGGCAGAGAAATGGGGTTTCCCCTAATACTGGTTTTCTAGGAATGGAGAGGTTGGGAGAAACCTGAATTTCGTCCCTTCCTAATGCTTCCCTACCTTCGGAACATTCCATTATTTTGGCAGTATGCCAATCCAGTTCTTTAAACGCTGGTCCAGCAGTACTAGTAATCAATTCATCGATGCGATGCTATATTTGCAAACAATCATAAAGAAGATTTTAATAAACTAAAAATAATTAAATACATTGATCCTGATTCTTTGAAATTCGATCTTTCAATATTCCATGTTAGATTTTTGGAGTCAGTTTTACATCTTGATTGTAATTAACAAGCTCCCAATATAAAATGGTTAGAAAGAAGCAAAAATGAAAAAGACTATCAATAAAAGAAAAAAAACCAATGGAAGGTATGTTTTAAACTGTGATGCGATACTGGTACAAGCTGAAAGAGCTGGTTTCAGAAATACCTCAAAAAAATGTTTTCTCGGATGGAGAAACATCAGCTTAAATTACAGGAATTGAGATAAAATTAATGCACTATTTAAAAGCCATTCCAGACGTGCTATCTAGCGTTTATAAAATAGGTACTAAAATTTTCAAGACATTGCGAATAACATTTCTAACCTTTGTGTAAATCTTTACGGTTGGGACCCAGTGTCACACGCATTACAGAAAATTTTGAATCACGGAACTATTATTAAAGAACATGCATACCACCCAATTCGGCAGCTATCAGAGATGGCGGCTGAAGCCCGCAACATGCATTTTCGTTCATATAGTCAAAACTTTTCAAGAAAAATATTGCTCATAGACTGCAATGAAAATGTACTTATTGGCTTACAATTTTGTTTCGATCTTTATTGAAGAGTTGTCATTGTCAGAATCTAGTTTTCGAGTGATTCTGAAGAGGATGACGTGGAAGATTATGCTCCAAAGAATGGTGGGTAGTAGGACACTAATTTGCGTAAATTGTTCGAAAAATGATTTGTTTCTTGCATAATAATATATTTAACGTTTTTTTTAAAAGCGTTTTATCTGTTATAGAACGCACAAAATAGTTTAAATAATTTTGGCCAGGTTTTTCAGCAAAATACCACACTGTGCGACGGGGGGGGGGGGGGGCATATGCCCCCCGGTCCCCCTCCCCTCTGGCGCCGCCCTTGTACATAGTTAAACTTCATTTGGTATTTCATAAAATTAAATTCAGCATAGTACTAAACTTTATTTTTACAGTATAATAATAATTAAAAAAAAACCTTGTTTAAAGTTTAAACTTGACATTGCCCTAAGTTTTGAAAGGAGATCGCAAAGTTACAATGCCGCCTTGGTCCGTGCCATATTTATCCAGATTAATTAACTTTTAAAGAAATGAGAGGCATATTGAAAGATCCATTAAAGGCAAACTAGTTGCGAATCCCATAGTATTTATGTGATTAATTCTAATGAAATTAGTCTGTTTTTAATAATTTGTCATTTATTACTTTTATACTGCTACTGCACATTGCATTATACACAAATATATCATTAAAAGTTATCTACGCTTTAAAAGGCGATAATACACTGCTCAAAACAATTAAAGGATATTGCAGTTTTAGGTGGATTTTGTATCTGGGAAACTTTTTAGCTGATTGATACATGGTCGACAGACATAGTAGGTTATATGAGAATAAATTACACATGTTTGGCAGAAAAAAATGCATCTTATGCGCATTTGTGTACAAAAGGAAAACAAGTTGGAAATTGCACGTGAAGCGTAGCAAATTAGGTGCGTTCGTACGATAACGAAGTTTTAAAAATATTACTTTCATATATCGATCTCATGAAATTGTAAATAGTGAATTACAATTAAAACGCTCATCAAACAATGTTCTCCCTATACCATTACGTAATGGAATACTTTTGTGTGGCCTTGTAAATCAATAACAAATATTCTTTGCACGACAAATTATGTAAGATGTATATTATAATATGTACTTTATAGTTACATGTAAATTTTATTAAGTTCGCATGAGTGTAACACGATTAAAATGCATTTGAAACATTTTTACCCATTGACCGTAATGTAACGGAATTAGAGGTCTGCACGGGCCGGAATTTCGAGGCCCGGCCCGGCCCGTAGGAAAAATTTTTCGGCCCGACCCGGCCCGTTGTAAAACTTAAAAGTTTGGCCCGGGCCCGGCCCGTACAGAAATCAGTGAAAACAGGCCCGGCCCGGCCCGGCCCGTTTTAGCCCGTTACAATTTTTACGATTTCCAAAAAATTCAGATTTTTTTCATATAATTAAGATTTCTTTAAAGAATACTGCATACATATCTATGGAATGATTTTACAGTATATTTTACAGGAAATACACATTAGCAACATTAGTGATTACTAAGATTCTTAGGCTTTCAACAATCAGATAAAGATTCATCAAAAAATTGATATGGCTTAGAATAAAAGAAAAAAGAAAGAAAGTTAAAATCATCGTAACTTTTGAAGCTATTTAATAGAAGAAGATTTATAAAAATATTTCTATATCATTTTATTAAAGATTTTAAATCCAAATTCATTCGTTAACTCAAATATACGCCTTTCTGATACATTTCTAAATTCATTTTTTTAGGTATCTTTATTCAGAAACTATATAATCAAGTGGCATTAACCGTTTTTTGATACAAGCAATTTAAGAATACTGAAAGGAAATAAATTATTGTTATAGTCATCATTTTCAATAGAATTTCCGGAAGCGATAGCATGGGAAGGGAGAAAAACCTGTAACCATTTGAGAAATTATTGTATCTGAACAAATTTATGCAAGTATTTTATTCATCAAAAATGAAAAATGCTATTCGATTCCAAATGCCTTCAATAGTCAGGCTTATCACTTTTATGTATTTACAATTAAAAATTAATCTGAAAATGTGTCAAACTTTCGCGTTATTGAGAAATTAATTTAAAAACCATCAAGAAGTATATATCCAAAGATTAATCTAACATAAGTTCTTTATCGCTGTTAATAATTTTACAAATCATGTTGTCTGCCCTACAGATCTTGAGAACAATTAAGTCTTGTTCCTGTCCGGCAAGTCTATATGTAGAAAAATGATGCAAGCTTGATCTCGGCCCGGTATGAGTCAGCTAAAAAAATATTAAAACGGGTTACACACAATTTAACTGTCCGATGCCGATCTCACACTGTACAAGTTACATTTTTATATTGATGCTGTCAAACTAGTATGGCTCGTGACGCACATTTCTATTTATTCTCGTTAAAACCATTTGCGTTGAAAATAGATCATATTTTATCGTTTCTGCTTAAATCTTCAGAATGGGCCGGCAGGCCCGAAAATTTTTTATCGGCCCGGCCCGGCCCGTATGGCCCGTTCAATTTTTTTGCCGGCCCGGCCCGGCCCGTTTACTTTGTTTGTCGGCCCGGCCCGGCCCGTTAAGAAAACTATTCTAATTCTGCCGGACCGGCCCGTTAGAAAATTTGAAACGATTCCGCCGGCCCGGCCCGCGGACCGGGCCGGGTACGGGCCACGGGCCAGGCCCGGGCCCGTGCAGACCTCTAAACGGAATACTTTTGATTATCTCTGTAATTGATCTATGCATCCGATTTTCATAAAATTTGAAATGACTTGACAAAATTATGTAATAATTATGTATTTTAAATTTCAAACGATTCGGTTGGGTAGTTTTTGCGTTGTTATATGCGGACGGACAGACGGACGGACTGAACGACCACTATAGGTGCTACGTATTATATAATTACGAACGCACCTAAAAACACAATTTGTGCATATGAGAAAAAAAGAATAAGAAAAGGTGTTTTCTTCAAAGAAAATCATTTTCAATAGGGGGTGTGGTTTCCACGGGCGGCCAGCAACGTTGAACACCTTTGAGGCATGGACTCAATGAGGCTATTAATGACGAGTTGGGGTATTCTGCCCCACTCTTCCAGAAGAGCTCTTTCCAGTTCTTGGAGAGTTTGTGGGGGTTGTTGGCGGCCAGAAACTCGTCTTCCAAGAGCGTCCCAAACGTGCTCGATTGGATTTATGTCTGGAGAACACGCTGGCCGTTCCATTCAAACGATTCCTTCCTCGAAAAGGAAATCCTCCACCAGGTTTGCACGATGTGGCCCGCAGTTATCGTCCATTAAAATGAAGTTATCTCTGATTGCTGCAGCGTAAGGGACAACAATAGGTCTGACGATCTCATCCCTATATCGGCGACCAGTCAGAGCTCCATCTCGAATGATGTAGAGGTCAGTGCGCCCGTCAATGGAGATGCCACCATACACCAACACTCCTCCACCGCCAAATCTGACACTTTCGTGCACGAACGCAGGATTAGTCCTACTGCCACGGTCCCTCGAGATGAAAATACGCCTATTATCCGGATGCACAGAAAAACGGGACTCGTCAGAAAACAAAATATTGCTCCATTCATTTCTCCTCCAGTTGTCATGCTCGGTTGCCCACTCCCTGCGGTCGCAACGATGCCTTGATGTTAATCTAACACATACCATCGGTCGGCGAGCATACAGACCTACAGCATGGAGCCGGTTTCGGACAGTCTGAGTTGAAATCGTGGTGCCTGTAGCCGAGCGAAGTGTTGTTGGAGAAGAGTAGCGTTCATGTTTCGGTGTCTCCGAGCTGTTAACGCTAAATACCGATCTTCATTGGGCGTTGTTGCCCGTCTACGACCTTGCCCTGGTCTTCGGCCTGCACATCCACTCTCCAAAAATCGGTTCCAGATCCTAAAAATGACACTTTGTGACACTCCAATAGCTTGCGCTACTTCGGCTTGAGTTTGACCCCCTTCTAACCTACCAACAATTCTCCAAGCTTCTGAATCTGTCAAATGACTTCGCTGAGACATCGTACTCATCGAAACAAAGCAATCACTGAATGCCGATCATCCTTGTCTTCATTCTCTTTTATCCAGTTGAAAGTCAAATTTCATTCGCTGCCGCTGAAGCGACGTTTTTGACGTCGAACTCAAAATTTGCATACTCCACAGTTTGAAAACCAAAAAAATTTGCATTTGTGATTCTCTTCTTCTATTTTCGGCAAAAAAAATTTCGTTTATATCTTTATTTTATATAAAACTTCAAATATCCTTTAATTGTTTTGAGCAGTGCACATAAGAGTACGCGGCCCTTGGCATTATGTATGTCCAAATCGTTGATATCTTTAGGGATTGACATCTCGGCTAATTACGGAAGATTTTTTACAAAAATCATTATCAATAATGCTTCTGTACTTCTGCTATGATGAGTGTCTCCAGTGTTATTCAACATCTTTGTTAAATGCCCGCAAATCGAAATTTCTGTGTAATAGAAAAATGTGCTTTTCTCAAAAACTATGTGACCTAGCTATATTTTTCCAGCAAGGTTAAATGAATGTCTGCTACCTCAAATTTTTTTGTAATTTTAGTATCAGTAGATTAAAAAATAGATGGGGGGGGACATATTTTTACACTACATTTTCGACGACGATACCTCTCAAAATACAATACCTAAAACTAAAAGCAATGTATTTTTGTGTTCAGTGTAACAAAAACTTTCTCATAATATAATTTTTTTTTTTTTTTTTTTTTTTTTTTTTTTTTTTTTTAAGTAACTTAATTATTTTTTGTTGTTCAAAAAAAAGGGGGGGGATATCATTCAGATTCATGCTAGAGCAGGCGGCGGCAACACGAATGACTATGTCATCGAGTTACGGGATGAAATCATATTGTAGAACAAGATTATTAGGTGTAGATTAAGGAATCATTGGTCTGCCTCAGTATTTCTTGATACGATATAAGTAGTAGTGGGCGCCAACTCGTCATTTTGGCGTCGCTATCACGTGATCGTGTTACGATATGAAACTGGTGCCAAATCTAAGGTAAGATAAAGTATTTTAAGAATATTTTGGTCTGCCTGGGCATATCCCGGTACAAACCCTCGGCAGACTGAAATTTATAAGAAAAATGCGTCATAATTTCAATACAAATCTTATAAACATAGTATTTTACATTACATTACTTCGCCGTGAAATTTCACGATGAATTAATGGTTTAGGAAAAGGTTCTTATCAGTAAGCGAGAAAACGACCGCTTCGTCATATTATGGCACAAAGCGGAATGAAAGAGGCGCCAAACCCTTATTTTGACATTACTACCATGCCACCGAGTTACGGCTTGAAATTTTGGCTCAATAGAGAGACCGACTAGTACAATACGAATATTTCGGTCTGCTTCGTCATATGTTGGTACGAGAAGAGCAGAGCGGGGCGCCATTTCTCCATCTTGGCGGTATCATCACGTCACCAAGTTACAGCTTGAAAAGCTGATGTAAGACAAGATTATTAGGTGTAGATTAAGGAATGACTGGTTTGCCTCGACATTTTTTTGATACGATATGAGAAGCAGCGGGCGCCAACTCGCCATTTTGGCGTCACTATCACGTCATCGAGTTACAAGATGAAGCTGGTGTCAAATTAAATGTAAGATAAAGTATTTTAAGAATATTTTGGTCTGCCTGTAATATTCTGGTACAAACCCTCGACCGACTGAAATTTAAAACAAAAATGCGTCATAATGTATAATTAGGGATTACAATCCCGAGACCAATTTCAGATCCCGGGGTTTCGGGATTGTTTAGATTCAATCCCGTGATCCCGGGATAATCCCGGGATTTGAAAAATTAGGATTTCTCCAATGTCACCAATTTTCACAATAGCTAAATTTTACAATATTGTAAAAAAATAACTAAAGCAAAAATACAACCTAACGCTTGAAAATATACCAAGTTCAAAATTTATTACTTCAATAATAAAAAAAGTATAGGATAAATTACAACAACTGGAAATTAAAAAAATATGCTGTTGATGTTTGACAATGTAAAAAAAAAAAAAAAAATGTTTATGTTTTTAAAATGTCTATGTCGTTAAAAGAAATGTCTTTATCGTCTTCTTCTAAGGATAAATTTTCACTTCCGCAGCATGATTCAGCTACTGTTTTAATGGAGGAAGTTTGTGGTTCTGTATTTCGTTGATTACAGCCTTTTGCTATCAGTAAATTTCTTAAATCAACTGAAGGGATGAAAACATTAAATGAAAAAGCATCTTTAGCAATTATTCTTGATAAAATCAAATCCAGTGATTCCTTATCACTACTAAAATAGTCCTCTATTTTCCGTTTATAGAAGGCAATTTATCTTCTGTGCAATCTTGACTTGTGGAAGGCAGAGAGGATGTAATAAATAATAAATTCTTTCTGAATTTTAATACCGTGTTTCGTAAATAAATGTGTATGCAATCCCTTAGTCGATCCACCAAATGTTTTAAGCACAGCGCTACACTTTTTACATTTAGCGCTTTTTCCATCTTTTGATGTTGAATAGTAGTACCATACTGAAGATCAGGGATGTAGTGGAGGGTATACGGGGGAATACTCTCTGGATTTTTTAAAGGAACACCGTATACCCTCTGTTTCTAAAGAAAACTGTGGTATACATACTCTAGGGACAGGGACACTGTCTGCCTTGAGCGTATACCCTCTGCATAGAGCGTATGTCCTCTGTTATTATTACGACTACACCCCTGCTGAAGATGTATCATTATCTTTCCGATGAGCTACGAAACATTTTCATTTCACATCTTTAAAAAAAAGTATGAACGGACGAAAAGCAAAGAAGTTAGCACATAATGACTAGCATACACAAATGCGACGTTTATCAGTAAAAGATCTAATTCAAAAAGCACCTACGAAGCGAAGATAATTTCTATACATGCAGCGAAATTGAAATAAACAAACGATTTTATTTTTCGTGACTAATAGCTATGTGCTTTACATCTGTTTGCAAGTCAAAAGATTTTCACTGTAAAAGATTTAGTCGCTTAGAAATATATGTAAAAAATATTTGAGGTATATATTCTTTTTCAATCATACATAAATTTCATGAAAATTGATTTTTTCTCCCCCAAAAGCAAAAGTTTATAAATATCTTTTTTTTTAATTTCAGTTGAGTATTATTCCACTAAAAAAACTAGATAATCCCGAAAATCCCGGGATTGTTTCTGACTAATCCCTAGCATTTTCGAGATTAAAAATACACCGGGATCCCAGTATCCCGGAATGCGGGATCCCGGGATTGTAATCCCTATATACAATACAAATCCTATAAATATAGTATTTTAGATTACATTACTTCTCGCTTACTAATAAGAAACTTTTCCTAAACCATTAATTCATCTTGAAAGTTCACGGAGAAGTAATGTAATGTAAAATACTTAATATATTTCCGCAATCTTTTGACAAATTTGCTATATTCTTCCTCGATTGTTTATCGAAATTGCCTTTTTTCCGCATTAATTTCTCGAAGTTCGCGACACTTTTCAATAAGAGATTAGCAAAATTCGTAATATTTTTCTGACAAAATTCGCTATGTGTTTTCGCAATCTTTCTGACGATATTCAAGATTTTTTTTTTTTTCCCCTGGTAGTTTCATGAAATTAGTGGTTTTCTTCTACAAACATTTATCGAAATCAGTGATTTATTTATTTTTTTCACATTGTTTGTCGAAATTCTCGTTTTTTCTGCGATCGATTGAAGAAATTTGCGATTTTTTACAGCAAACATTTGTGGAGGTTTGCAATTTTTTCAGCAACAGATTAGCAAAATTCGTGATATTTACCTTATTATTATTATACCGCAGACCAGGCAGACCTGCCGGGCAATATGCCTAGCTTAACGAGTTTTTCACCTGGCTGCGGGACAGAAGCCGCTTGATTGTCACAAGCTGAGATCTACCTGATTGTGGCTGTATCGCTATTATTTTTATAATATTAGTTACTATCCTGGCCTGTTCTAGTTTACTTTTAATTATCTGTTTGGGTTCGTCGTACGATGTTGGAACTGGAAGGGATTAAAAAGAAAGGCAGGCAAGGGCGGATCTGGAGAGTCCTCAAAGGGGGAGGGGGCGATTTTTGAAATTTGGAACCTCCAATCTGATGCACGGGTTGGGACTCATCTTTTTCAATGCGGGTCATGTTACGTCTACTTTTTTGCTGTGGGTCGGGTTTGGTTCCGGTTGGCTTCTACCTTGTGCTGCTGGTCGGGTTAATTTCTAGTTTTTGCTGTGGGTCGTGTTTGGGTCCGGTTGACTTCTACTCTTTGATGCGGTTCGAGTTAATTTCTGCTTTTTTTCTTGGGTCCGGTCGATCACTACATTTAGTTTTGTCGGGTTGGGTTTTACTTTTTAGCTGCACTTAGCGCATTTGGGGCAGTTTACCGACATACATTTCTGGTTTGGGACAGTTTAGGATCGGGTTTCTACTCTTGCGAGAAGGGTTCGGTTTGACCCGATTTTGATTAGGTTAAATCCTTTGATAAAATTTTCGTTCTTTTTCACAATCTTTTGGCAAAATTTGCGTCTGTTCCACAATCCTTTGAAGAAATTCGCGTTTTCTACGCGATCATTTCACAAAATTTGATGACCGTGCCAGGCCATGACGGGCTCGAGCTTCGCCCCAAGTTATTTCGCGTGAGGATGCATAATGTCGCTTTTAGCCCAAGGGGGAGAATTGCTTATTTGTCCCCTCCCCCCGCCTCTTAGATCCGCCACGGCATGTGGACTGTGTCGATCCCAGACCGAGCGTTTAGTTTCAAGCCCGGACGGAGCCCGGGCTTGAAAATCTTGGTCCATGTATACTAGAGATGAGTTCGGCCTCGTTTTCCGGAATCCGGCAACCCCCGAGCCCGAAAGATTTTTTGTCACCAGAGCCCGATACTAAAAATATATAAAATAAAAATTATAGTAAAAAATTGTTTTAAAAGTAATATCTCATTTTTAACGTAAATCATAATCAACGCAAATTAAAAAATAATTGACACTGTTATCTTAAAAGTCCGACGCTTTTATAGAAAAAGAGGAAATATTGATCGATTGCTTTCTACCGGAATAACATGGTAATTATATTTATTTACGAAGATAAGTGACTTCGAAAATGTACAGAGTCCTCGGCATGATCAGAGTTCATGATGAGAAATAGATATAATAAACACTAACTAGCTGCATATGAAAAACGACTGACTTGTGCACAATCGAACATTAAATAATTTGCAAACCTCCAGCAAATTCTCGTCTTTTAAAACAAGTAGAAAATATTCTTTTCGCCTTATATAAATAAATAATAAATTAATAAATAAACTATATGATTAAAAAATATCTTCTGCTAACGGAAAGCCAACAAAAAGCAAATTCATTCTTGTACTTGTTTTGATTGGCGCCATTAGATTGTCGCCAGAAATTCCGTAGACGTAAATCTGTAATTATCAAAATTTTTTCATTTGAAACAGCAATGAAATACACTAAAAGAGGCATATCAAACACTTGGCCCGCCCAGCATTTGTGAGTGGCCCTCCAACCCTTTTTCATTATTTGTGAATTTTACTCAGTTTCAAGAATATGAATTTCACATGCAAAATGAAAAAAAAAAAGAGGATGGGTGTTTCTGAAATAAGTATTTTTCTGTTTACATTTTACTAATCATTTAATACTTGATTCATCATAAATTATTTATTGTACGTAGCATTAAAATTATCGCTTATTTAGCGATAATGTTTTTAATAAAAACGTGGTCTCGTATGAAATATGTATAAATGAGCTTCGAATGTTTTTCTTTTTTGTCTTTTGGCAGAAAGACTGTTTTGTTCATCAAACGTTGTGTTCGAAAGTTTTCTAACATTAAAAAAAAAAAAACCTATCTCAACTAATACTTAATAATAAATATGCTATCATATTGATTCATTTTCCATAACTAGAATATTCCATAAATTGTAAAAAGATATATTTTCTTTAACTGAATAAAAAACTGTTGAAACCTTTTCCTGTTATCGGCGTAATTTTATCATCAATCTAACATAATTTTTACCTTAATGTTTTATTTAAAAAACACTTGGTTGTACATTGAATTGTTTTGTACAATGTGGCAAAAACCTTTTTGCTTTTTCATTCTTGTTTTTTTTTTTTTTTTTTTTTTTTTTTTTTTTTAATGAATTTGGGGGCCGCCTTATGCATAGCATCGTATTTGGTCCGCGTTGATAATCGAGTTTGACATGCATGCACTAAAATAAACACGATTTCAATTCCCCGTCATATTGATCAAAATAGCATAATGATTTAAAAGGGAATAAATACGCAATTTTAAGTGGAAAAAAGTTCTTTCAATCATTCCTACACATGGATAAATAAAGTTTTCCCGTTTCAGAAAAAAATGAGCACGAGCCCGAAGATTAGAATAAAACTAGAGCCCGAGCCCGTCTCATTTCTAGTGTATCCTCTCGGAAGAAGGAAGTCCACCAGGACCGACCTGATTTTAAAAAAAAACAAACAAAAAAAACAGTGTGGCTTGATTCAGCTTTGCAGAAAAAAAAAGACCCGACCCGTTACTGAAAGTTTGAAGACCTGACCTGACTAGAATTAAAAATATTGCGTATTATCGATATTTAACGCATAGTAATATATATATATATATATCTTTTTTTTTTTTTTTTTCAATCATTGACATTTTAAAAATTTCAACATATACATACTTGCCAACCTTTCACGTTTTTGAATCAATAAAACTTATCTTAAACCAGAAATTTTATTTAATAACTGAAGCAATACAGATTTTAAATGAGAGCAATTAGAATCAAGAACCATTTAATTAAAAAAAATTTTCTTTTAAAATTTGTTTTTTCATTAAAAAAGGTAGGCAAGTATGTAAACATCAGAGATGAAAGTGCACCAAGGCCATTTTGGAGCAGGAAAATCTACTTTTGGAACAACAAAAATACGTAGCGTTCAAAATATTGTTTTGTAGCAGTAAAATCCTTATTTTTCGCGATCTTTGAACGGGATTCGAGGGTTTTGCGCGATCTTTGGGCGAGATTCGCATGATTTTCGCGATCTCCTCACAAGATTTCCATTTCTTTATACCATCTTTTGCCGAAATTTACGCGTTTTATTTTTATTTATTTATTTATTTTTTTTTTACGAAATTCACGTTCTTTTTCTCGCAATCTTTTGACGGAATTCGGATGTTTTTCGCGAAATTTTTTGAGGAAATTTGCGATTTTTTTCGCAATTTTTTACAAAATTTGTAATTTTTTTTAATCTTTTGACTACGCTTTTAGTTTTTGAGAAAATTAGCGATTTTTTGACAAAATTCACTTTTTGACCTTTGATGAACATGGCATGTTTTTCGCGATCGTTTGAGGAAATCCGTATGTTTTCTCCGATCATTTGACAAAATTAGCGTGTTTTCCGCAATCTTTTAATCGCTTTTTTTTTTTTGACGAAATTAGCGATTTGGAAAAAGTTAAAAATGGATTTTTTCTTTGTTTCTCGAATTCATGAAATCACGCTAAATTTCATTTTGGTACTAAGTACATTTTGGCGCAAATTAAAAAAAAAAAAAAAAAAAAAAAATGATATTTCGGCGCAGATATGCACAAAATGCGTAGCACTTGAAAGCCTGAAACATCCTGTAGTTTACATAGCAAATTATTTTAATCACATGTACTACAACTATACGGCTAATATCAGGAATTTAAAAATCCCCTTGTTTCTCATAGTAACTGAATTCAGCTGTACCTTCAAAATTTGCAAGTATTTTGTCAAAAATATAACTTGTCATCAAAGAGAACAACAACAAAATAAATCATCGACCAAAATATGTTAATATAAATAAATATTTAATAAATAATTTTAAATTTACAAAACAAATATTATATCCTTTTTCCAAACAAATGGACACAGTGGATTACAAAAATTGCCACAATGTCCCATTGACATAACAAGCCTAATAACGTAAAACAGTTTAACCAAACAATGTATAAGAAATTACTTTTTTAACAGTGTGAACATACCAGAAAGACTTTAATGCTACTTAGCTATTTACAGAGTGTGGAATAAGATATATAGCAAATGGTGACTTTCCAAAACCAATAATCAATCCAAATTTGTCACAGATGCTGATTTTTTTCAAGCTAGACAAGAACATATAGCAGATTCATCTCAAAAATTATGAAGCAACTGGAATGTGAGCATCAGTTCTTTTCACAATTATTTTAAGTGTTATCAATACAAATATATAAATAATTATTAAAACAAAGAATTTCTGAAGACAGTTGTGCCAATTATGAATGAGTGGATGTCTTTATTAAAATTTTAGTACTATAAGTGTAAAACTTGCAAATATTTATTCAATGCACTTTATATCCTTACGTTAATTTAGAAAATCTTGATAGAATCTAACTGAAAGTTTTTGCAGCACACCAGAAGTCTTTTCATTGCACATGAGTGTGATGGGGTACATCAGCTGAAAATCACTGTTTTACTAAACATTAAATGAAAAAAGTCAGCTATGACATCCTGGCAAGATTTATCGCCAATGAATGTAACTTTCAAAGATATTATTCAAGTATTAATCAAGAATTTTGTACATTTCTACCCCTTAGGTTTAGAGATCTGCATGGACATCCATTTTGGCCCACGACATGATTTTGCATGAGCAACAAGAGTATGGTTTCGAGAGAAACTTTTAGAGCATAAGTCACAAACAAAAGGTTTCAATCCAGTGTGTGTAAGAAGGTGTCTTTTGAAAGTTCCAGAATGTGTAGAAACATAAGGACACCAATTACAAGACATAAACTTCTTAGAGCCTCTGGTAACAGACTGAATGTCATCCCCAAATGTAGGATCACCTACAATAATAAAATATTGGTTATTATAAAATAAAGCAAATAGATAAAGATAGAGTGCAGTGGTAAAGTTAAATATAATGATTATATTCTTTTATTTACAATATAGTACAGTATAGTCTCAAAAACCTGCACAGCTTGCGACAAGAATGCAGATTTTGGAATTTTGCAGATTTTAGAGTTTTGTAGATTCTGGGTTAGATTATTTATTTTTTTAACTTACTTTTTGTTATTTCCAAGAGGAGTATGTAATAACTCAATTTAAGCAAATTAAAACTTGAACTTCTTTTATTTATCTGTATATAATATTAATCCCCAAAATTATTTTTTGTAACAATTTTTTAACACTTCTTACATAGTAATCTTTTGGTTGAGAACTTCCGCTTTCTCTTGTTGAAGTTTCTTTTGAATTCTGTAAATAGTCATTATTTTATGTTGTTCTATACAACTCTGCTATTCCAAGAACTTCAAAATTTTCACCTAAAAACAAACTTTCTTTAAATTTTTTTCTCACAGTCACTGACTAACTCAGTTTCGCAATCTTCAGGTGTATTCATTACTGAAGAAATAATTTCTTCATCTGCAAAATGATTTTAAGACTTCATCTTTATTATTCACTCATTCAACAAGTTTAACTGGGTTGAAATTTTTTTGCCTAATTTAACGGAGTTCAGATGCTTTAGCTTCTGGTAAAGTTAACTGAAAAATCTTTATTTTCATTCTCATTTTCGATAAATAAAGAGCCTGGGTATATTTTATGCCATGCATTAATTAAAGCCTTGCATGAAATATAAAATAAATTGATTCACTATTTTCGTTAGCAGTCGATAGATGATGCCACTACTAAAACTTTTCTGTGTTTGTTTACATCGCTGGTCGATTTCTATTATTTTACTTTTTATTTAGTTAAGTTTCTGTGAAATAAAAGCATTTTATTAGTGTAATATCCTGTGTCATTGCTATTTTCCCATAAATTTACACTAAAAATTCCTTTGTTTCCATTCACTGTTAATTAGAATAAATATTTTAAAGAATACTTTTTAATTGCAAATTTCACTATTTACATTTGTAATGCAAGCGGATTTCAGAAGATTGTGAATTTTAGAAGTGTAGATTTTCAAGACAAGATTTTCAATATCAATTATAAGAATAACAAACACAAAGGTGCCAAGTTTCAATAAAGACTCATAATGGTATAGCTACATTTAATACAACTTGTGGCAAAACTTAATTGTGTCCCCACCCTCTCATGTTTAATATGTTTTCGACTCTATAAGTGATAAATGACATTATGTTACATTAATAAACTGAATAAATATTGTTAAGATAACTTCTCACTTTCAGGAGCAATTTGTAAAATATATGCCAATGAGGATCACATAAATTTTATGTCATCCACATTCCTATAAATTTTTCTACATAAAAATAGAACAGATAATATAAGTTCAAGTTTAATAAGACATAAGAGAAACAGAGCTAAAATGTAAGCAACAAACATTTAGATTTTTGACAACTATTTCCTTAACCCGGGAGAACTTACTAGTGAGAATTTCTCTCACGGTGCCCAATTGCTTTTCTTTCATTTTACATTCAGTTAATATCAACTTTTTGTTTGGCTTAGTACTTTTATTTCCAAAAGAGTTGAAGTAATCAAAATCACTCTCAAGTCATTCTTAATATGTTTCATAAAGTATTTGAAAATTTATTGCATTCCCTATTAAACTAATATAAAAAATTAATTTTAAAACATTATGAATTTCACAAAAGACAAATTGTTCATTTAAAGCTTATAATGTATAATTTTCATTTATTGACTACAAGATAATTTCTACTGTATACCTGCAAAAATTATGGACAAATCACAATACTTAGTACAGCTGTATACATTTAATTGCTTGGTAAGTCTTTTCACTGCTTTTTAAAATAACTGAATATTAAATAAATAAAGAGTTCTATTTAAATAACAGTTTTTAATTATTAAAAAATATGGATGTTAAAAAACCAGTAAATGAAAATTGTCATTAAAAGAAATGTTAACACTGAGTTTAAGATACAATTTTTCTCAATCTTCAAATTTGCCAGAAGTACTCACTGTTTCAAAAATAAATTATGCATATGATTAATTCAGAGTTTCCATTTAGTCACATTTGAAATACTACATTTTTATTAATTAAATTTTGGAAGATCTAAAAAACGACTGTTATTTTTTAACTGATAAGATACAAATAACTTTATTAAAAAAAAAAAAAAAAATGAGTGTAAAGAAAAAAAAAGGTAAAAAGTATTCATAAATGCAAATTATGAAATGATCTTAGAACTATTTCTAAATATACTGGCTTTTTTTTTTTTTTTTCCTTCTTTTCGAGTTAAAACATAACCTATAGTTAGAAGAAATCATTAAGGATGCAGAGAAAAGAATAATTGTCATGTCTAACACATAACTGACAGTAAATTTTACAAATCCAATAAAATTATTTTGAAATTTTACATACATTTATTTAAATACAAAAAGATTAAAGAACAATTTCTGTTTTTTGTAGACAGTAATTCATGTTGAAAAAACTGACTAATTACCCTGAAGTAAAGATTAGTAAATCACTGATAATTTTATCAAATTTAAAAGGTTATTTCCAAAATATTTTAATTAGTAATTTTAAAACATTTTCTTTTTAATATGAGATTTAAAAGTCATGTTTACAAAAACAGAATAAGGGATGAAGAGGGGAGAAAATAAACATATCATAACATTTGACAACCACTGTGAGATTGTTTTTTATATGCAATATCAAAATGGCAAAAGAAGTTTTAATGTAATAGAATAGCCAATTTTTTCAAAATAGTAGACTATTATAATATTTACATTCTGAAAGGTTTTTTTTTTTTTTTTTTTTTTGACAGATATGGTGGATTTGCTTTGGTTTTAAAAAAGACGATTTCATTATATAGACTTTAAAATTTCAGATAAGTCCACTTTTGAAAAAAAAAAAAAAATAATAATATCATAACAAATTTCATTTAAATTTTTTGTTAATAAATTATAAGCTTATATTTTAAATTATACATATGTTTAGATCTGATGGAAACATGAAAAGGCATGGCATTGTTCTTGCAAGTACTAAAATGTCCATCAAAATAAAAAAAAAAAAAAAAAAATTAACTTACTATACATTGAATTAAATAGACTTAGTCTCAAAAACACATCAAATTTTATAATGGCAAAAAAAAGCAAATTTATTGCATTAAAAACATTCAAAGACAATAATACATAATGATTAAAACCACAGAATCCATTAAATCACAGAACCTATTTCTATATTTATTTAAAGCATTTGAAAATAACACAGGTCTGCAATGGTTTTCCTCTTTGAAATCTAAGTAACATTTTCTATAGTTTCTGATGTGCTGATTACGAGAAAAATAATAAAAAAATTCTATCACGTCAGGATTTTTTGATATTGAATATTTAAGATTTTGCTGAAAAATGTCTGAGCGTCTACATTTTAAAATTTATAAAACGTCATTAAATTACGTCAGCTAATTTTTATTGCATTTAATTAGTGTAAGGTGACATAGAAATTACTTCAAAACAGTAATTTGTTAACTACTACATAATAAGTATAAGTAATTCACATTAACCATGTTGAAAACGGGTCATTTTGGCTTAATTTTGTAATGAGCTCATTAATACATAAAGATTAGGTAATATAACCTAATTGTTGTAAATATTAGTCGAAAAGGGTGTAATAAAGATAAACCAAAGGGTTTTTGTATAAGTACTCGCACTGATTTAGAAAATTAACAGTTGAAGTGCGCATCTTGCAACATAACCTTTAAAATGTCATCGCGAAGCTGTTTAAATTCTCCGAATTGTTTTTGTTATACTTGCGGGAAATTTATGGTGAAAAAACAACGAAACAGCATTACAGGCTTTGTAAAAAATATTTACAAAAGTTATTTTGGATACGTTTTAAGTAACCAAGACAAAACTTGGACACCTCATAAAATTTGTACGACTTGTTCATTAGAACTTCGCAAGCGGTCAAAAGGACAGAAAAATAGCTTCAAAATCGTTTCGCCTATGCTATGGAGAGAGCCTAAAGACCATGTTAAAGATTGCTACTTTTGTTTTTGTGACATAACTGGATACAATTCTAAAAATAAAAGGGACATAAACTATCCATACGTCTCATCAGTTACGCCTGCAATTTTCGGCGATTCAAAAATGGTGCAGCCCCCGTTTCCGACTATACAAATTGAAGATTCTGACTATGATACAGATGAACAGGATGTATACCAATCTGATCCTGAATTTCAAGTAGATTCTAACGAGTGTCAGCTCTTTTCCCAGTCACATTTAAACGACTTGACAAGAGATTTGAATCTCCCCAAAGATGCAGCGGAACTTCTCGGATCACGATTAAAAGAAAGAAATATGCTTGCACCTGGTACTTCATTTTCATGGTACCGTCACAGAGAAGAAGAGTTTTTCCATTCTTCGCCAAAGATCAAGATTTAGTGTACTGTAAAGATATTCCAGGCTTGACGAAAATGTACGACATTGAATACGATCCTAATGAGTGGAGATTGTTACTTCCCAGAAAATCTAGGAGCCGTTAGCGAAGAACAAGGCGAAAGATTTCACCAAGATTTGAAAGAGCTAGAAGTCCGGTATCAAGGAAGATGGCATACTAGCATGATGGCGGACTACTGCTGGTTGTTGAAGCGCGACGATCCAAATCGGAAATTTAAGCAAAAATCGTACAACCGAAGCTTCCAGGAAAAAAGGATTAGGTTCCACAAATAAAATTTACATGTAATTTAGATCAGTAATAAGTTATTATTGTATTTTAGTTGTTTTTTATGTTAAAAGTAATGTACTTTTTTAAATATATATATTTTTATGTGAAAACTTGTGTTTTTTTTCTATTTTCTATCTGCATCTTTTTTGAAAAATCTGAAGGTGATGGAAAAAAACTAAGTACATATTCGTAATCAGCACACCAAAATACCCTAGAATCAGCTCTCAAATTCTAAAGAGGAAGTTTTGACTCTCAATTTGCAGGCCTGTGTAATTAAACTTCTCTAGCAAATTATATTTTATGATTTTATGAAATACATAAACTTCTCTAGCATATTATATTTTATGAAATACTTTTAGATTTTAGAGATTATTTAAAAATACTGCCATTTAAACAAAAGATTTTAGTATTAGAGTATTTCATTGCATTTTGCTGATTTAATAGCTTGTGATTCCTTGTTATATTCCAAAGGAAAAAATAAATAAACAAAAATAACATAAAATGCAGAAAGATATTTTATTCATCAAAGATATTATGTATCTACATATTCAGAAGCACCAAATAAAATTTCAAAGTAAAACATGAATCAAGGGATTTTCAAATTGATCAGATGTTTTGTCAAAGCAAAAACATGCTTAAGAGAAATTTGGAAAAGTAAATAAATAAAACTTATATAAATAAATAAACTTATATTAATAAATTCATAAAAATGTGTCCATTTTTTAAAAAATATTTAACAATATAATATTTAAACTGTGATTCCTTTCATAATCTACAGTTTCTGTAGGTAAAAATAATTATTTATACACATATTTGAACTTTTGAAAACTATTGTGGAAATGGAAATCATTCCAATGTCAAACAAACATAGAACTCTCGTATCTACAGAAGATGAAGAATATTTGTCACTTGCATGCTTAGAAAACTACACAGGTGTAAATGCATTCCAGTCTGTAGCTTGCTTTGCAAATTTGCCATGCACAGAATTAATATGACATTGCAGTGTATGTTTCCTAGAGAATTGTTTACCACAAAATGAACAAGCAAAAGGGCGTTCACCAGTATGTTTACACAAATGCCTATTTAAGAAGCTTTTAAATCCAGTAATATATGAGCAATACGGGCAATGATGTTTCTTCTGATATATTCTCTTCTGTTCTAAGAAAGCTTCCCCAGATGACATATTATAACTTCTCCATTTCTGAGAACCTACATGAAAAAAAGAGAAATATGAAGAAAAGAATAAACAAATGTGCATTGCACCAATGTTATGCCTATTTTATTTAGTCAAATTACTTATTATACAAAATCATGCATATAACAAAAAAGAAACAATCATACATCAAGCATAGATTATGAAACACTTTCCGACACATTCAAAATAATGTAACAAAACTTCAGAATTCAATAAGATGGAAGATGCGACTTTGATCCGTTTGATAGAATTTGATCCGTTAGGAAATTCATAATACAGTCGTAAATTCCCCTTCAACAATTTCTGTCAATAAGCAGAAATGTACTCTAATTATTTTGTGCAGCCTCATATATAATCTTACAGAATTCATACACACCATGTAATATACAAAGAAAAAAAAATACTTTTAAAAATACTTATCTCAATTGAAAACACACTTCAAACAATTATTGCTCATAAAAAGTATTGAAACCAAATTTCTTTTTGTACCCCCCACCCCCATGTAAAAAAAAAGATGCATGCTATGTACACCATATTCTGTAGTCATCTTGTAGTACACTCCAGTGATGTATGGTAATACCTCAACTTATATCAGCAATTCCAAGACTAACAATGTGAGTTGAGGTACATTTAGATGAGAAATGTTGCAAGCAATAAAAATTCTAATTAACATATTCTATTGAATTTAGGGATATTATATTACGTACATTTTACATCAGCAAAAAAATGCTTCTGCAATACAAGAATTTGGAATAAATTGAAAAAGTTGTTGAATTACAGTTTATTCTTCTTCTAGCTGCCTGTTCAAGCTTTTGAGCATGTGTAAAAACCTTGCAATGAAGTTTGAACGGAAAATTTTTTCTTTGTTTCTCTTAGAAGTTGTTTGTAACAACTGGGTGAGCTTTTTCTTGTCATTGCTACATTTTTCTTATCTGAATCAAAAGTTTTAAGAACTGTTATTACAGTCAGGGGTGCGCGAAAAGAAAACTGCACCCGGGGCAAAGTTTCAATTTAGTGTCCCCCTCCCCCAACTGTTTTTTGTGACAGGCCAAAAATGATGTAGGTAGTATAAATTTGGTGCACCCTAAATTTCTGCGCCCAGGGTGACTGCACCATTTCACACGGCGATGATTACAGTTTCAATAAAGCTTAGTCCTTCGATTAATTTTGTAATTTTCATAATCTTTTCCTTCTTTTCTAGGCTTAAAATTTTCATCTATATCTGTTATAATACTTTGTTTCTTTAATGTCGATGTTTAATTCCAGATCAGGGGAATTTATGAATTCAACAATAACTTCAGCATCCATCTCTAAGTTGAGTTATTTTTCATTTTCAATGATTTCATCAATTAAGAGAAATACAAAATCACAATTATTGCATGTTTTCTTAGTCTCTGTGAAGGAAAAAGGCTACTCATTTCCCTGCAACTCATAGTTTTTTGCTGAAATTCACCTTATGACTGTGACTGCATCTGTGATGTTAAATTTCTTTCAAAAGTGTTCAAACATTTTAAAGTGTGTCTGATTTAATAAAATTATTATTCAGGCCAGATGACATAAGAGCAGGATGATGTAAGTCAGGTTATTACTGTGTACCAATTTCAATATGTTTGAAATATATTGCAGCTTCATTAATATACATTGTAAACAATTTTCCCCCCATGGACTGCAATGTAACTGAATTCTTTTTGATGTACCTATTAACAAACTATAATAACTACATATTTTTTCAATACCGAGCATGCCATGGTAAACTTCCCTAATTCTACATAAATTATATGAAAATTAGGGTATATTTATGTGAATTGGAGTATGGACAGATAATGGAATAACAATTTATAAACATCTTTTAATTAGGTTGGGGAAAAAAAAAAAAAAAAGGATAAGCTATTAAAGAAAATTAAATTTTTATTTTGTAAATAATAACAGCTCTAAACTAAAAAATATATACGGCTATCATAATTATTAAAAATTTATATTTTTACTTTTAATCTTTTACAATGTTGATACAGTGCAGAAATTAAACAGATTTTCGACACATATTATGAAAATACAAATAAAAGAAAAGGGAAAAACTCAGATATTTACCAAATTATTTCCACTTTTAAAACCTTATTTTTCATGGGACTTAAATTATAACCTCTCCATACAGCAAGGAATGTATATATACACACATATATATAATAATTCAGTTTAACACAATTAAAATATTTTTAAAATGTTTTCTTACTTCTGTTTATTTTTTACTTTCTTCTTTCTTCCCAGCTTCAATAATTTTCTCCTTTTCTTTTAAAATTTTTTTGCCTTTTTTTTTTTTTTTTTTTTTTTTTTTAAATTAATGTTTTTTTTTATCTACATATAAGTAAGAGATTATTTGTTTGTTTCTACATACTTTTCACGTCTTTGAAATAATCAACAATTTTGGATGTTTTTACATGCATAAATTTCCTGTATATATAAAGCTTTATCATTTACTAAAGTACAATCATGCTAAAATTACAAAACAACAGAAATGGAAAAAGTCACACTTGATATTCAAAATAATCCAATTTTAAAAATATAACAATAAATTTAGTCTATTAGCTTCAAAATTCTAATTTATAGTCATAAAATATGCATTTAGAGCTTAACTGAACAATAAAAAATGTGTTCTTAAGAAAGAAAAAGAAAGAAAGAAAAATAAACAATTTCAATCTCACAATAAAATTTTACTGAAAATGTATTTCATTTGTAACTGGAGAAAGTAATGTAAGATCTACAGCATCCCAGTTTTTAAAAGGGTACATTAAGAAGAAATTGCCAAAAATTGAGAATTAGCTTAATGATTACTTCATTTGCTTAAAATGGCAACCTAATATCTACATTTTATGATGAAAACATTAGACGGCGATTGTGAGCTAGTACAAACCATCATTTCTGCCAAAATAAAAAATGGCATCTCTTCAAGGAAAAAAGCATGCACTGATCTGTGGTTTGCTGAATATTGATTTGGTGGTTTTATTGCAACAGAAGTACAGAAGGAAGTTTATAAGGCATCAACTGTAAGTAAAATGTTACATCCATGACTTTATAAATTTCTGACCACAGGAAAAGTGTCAAAATTGTCCGGTTGTGCTCATAAATATGTTTCAGATCAACAAGTAGGAACAATATGTATAACAATCACTAAGTGCAAATTCAGGTAAGCATTAACTGGAAGTAGGAATTGCTAAATATACAATACATTGTGTACTGCACAATAAACTCCATTTGCATGCTTACAAAGTACAAATTATTCAAGGCTTGCAATTGAATGACAAATTAATGTGGATGGAATTTGCAATGCATATGTTGCAATTACCTGAGGATGAGTGACAATTTTTAAATTAATTTTTTTTTCTCCTAGGAAGCTATATTCCACTCTTTTGGAAAAGTCATCAACATAATTACAAATATGGGAATCAGAAAATCATTATCATGTGATATGGTTTGTTAATGACAGCCGAAGAATGAATATTTGATTTGGTATGTTTGCATGATCAGATTATCATTTTTTTTTTTTTTTTTTTTGAAAAACCATAACAGGAGAAGGTTATCTCGATATGTTGGAATATTTTGAATAGCCCCAACTTCATCACTTGTGTCGAATTATTATTTTCCAACAAGACAGCAATTCACCTCACTACATTTTATGCATTAAAAAAAAAAAAAAAAAAAAAAAAAAAAAATTAAATGTCATTTTTCCTGACAAATAGATTGGACACAATAGCCCTATACTATGGGCTCCATGTTCACAAACATTACTCCAATTGACTTTTTTTTTTTAAGTGTTTTGTCAAAAGTAAAGTTTTTGCCACAAAAGTTAATTCAATTGAGGACTTGAAAGTCTGAATAAAGCTGCAATTTTATCAATAGCCCCTGAAATGCTACATAACAATTGGTGCAAATTGATTACCGCTTGAATATTATCAGTGTCACTAAAAGATCATTTGTAGAAGTACATTTATTTTTTGTATTAAATTTATCAAATTACTTTTTCTTATTATGTTTATTTTTCTTTACTTATTTAATTACAAGCACATTATTTAATGCAGCGACACTTCCAAATGCAATACTTTCAATACACCCTGTATATCGTATTACTTCACACTTTGATTGTGAATAAACATTAGAGTTTAGTGTGAAAAATAATCAATTTTAGACATTATTTATATTTGCATTTAATGTAAGCTTTATAAGTTACAAGTTTTTTTATGTAAACATTGCAAATGTTTGTCATTGAATATTTGTTGAATGTTCAACGTTAATTTGCTGAGGTATGACCATAAATCATTTTTAACATCTATTCCTTATACATTGTTAACTTTTCACTAATTAATTTAGCTGCAATTGTATCATATGTTAATTATTGAAAGATTCATCCTGTAGCTTAAACAAGAAATTATTTTGACATCTGCACACATTTTTTTAAATACAAATTTCCATGTGACCATGGCATGCCAACAACCAATAGAAAAAAAAATCATTGAGAAAATAATAAATCAAAATTACTTCTTTATATATATATATATATATTTATATATATATGTGTACACAGTAGACTCCCTCAAATCCGCATAGCTTGGGACCAGAGGTTGTGCGGTTTTTAGAATTTTGTGGATTTCTGGTCGTTGCTTTGTTTACATTTTTTGAACAGTAATTTGAGTGCAATTATTAGTGCAATCGGAACTATAATGAATGCTTACAATATCATAAAATATTAAAATAACTAATAAACTAAAATAATAAAAATTTAGGTAATTTTCAAAATGATTAAAATACTAACAGCAAAGGTCAAGTTAATAATCAACAGTGTATGATTAAATATTCATTATAAAGATTAAATGTATTTTTCCAAAATTATTCAACAAAACTTGCCTCATAAAAGTGCATTACTAATTCACATCAAAATCATAAAATAAGGATTTTTTTTTCAAGTTTAGCCTGGTTTAAAAACCAAAATATCTTGATTAATGCATAACTATATTTGGTAAGAAGATTCTGATTACCAGTGATATCAGCAATACAGTAGAACCCTGATAATCCAGATCGGTTTTTTAAGTTTGAGAAGCGATTCGCAAAAAAGTTTTTATTAAATTCAGAATTCGACAATGCAACAAATTAATGTTATGGAAATTAGCCAATCATTTCTCAAACTTAAAAAAAAAAAAAATAAAAAAAATAAAAACCGATCTGGATTATCGGGGTTCTACTGTATCTTGAATTTTTTCCAAAAAACATTATTCTTCCTTCATGAAAAAAAACACGAATAGAGTATTATTAAGAAAATTACAAATTAAAAAATATATGAAATTGATACAAAACTAAAAAAATCAAATTTTGCCGCAATATCAGAATTGAAAGTTTCATTGTTTACATCCATAAAATATGTGTGAATTTTAGAGAGTTGCCGATTTGAGGGAGTCTACTGTATATATATATATATATAAGATTTAAATAATTACGGATAATGTATATGGAGGTGCTATATTTATTTTTAACACAATTATTCAAATTGGTAAATAAATCATATGAGATGTTAATTTCCAACTGGGTGTTAAAAAAAAAAAAAAAAAAAAAAAAAAAGCCCCAACCGGGATTTAAACTAGTGATCTCTTAGTTGAAGCTGTCAGTGTTATGCCATCTGACTATTTCAGCTAACCTTATTAATTATAGCATCTGATCTGATATAAGTCCGTTCAATTTATTCTGTTAAACTGATTCGATATCAGATTAGACCAGATGCTATTAATCAACAAGGTTAGCTAGGTGAAACAGATCCACCAGATTCTTGCAGGATAGCTCAGATGGCAGAGCACTGGAAGCTTAAACCAAAAGATTCCTGGTTCAAATGCTCTTCCGGACATTTTTTGGCTAGTTGGAAATTTCCATCTCATATATGTACATAATATCAATATAAACATCAAATTATATAACATATAATATTAAAAACTCAAACTGAAGCAGCTTATCACATGATTATAATTACAGTAATTGTAAAAAATGATTAAAAAATCAAATTGAAACAACTTGATAAGTGACGATAAAAATTATGGTATTTCAGTGAAACTTTTTTTAAATTGCTATAACTAGGGATCTGATTACTGTAGTATTTTAAACAGAGTGATGATATAAATGAATTACAATATTTATTATTTTAAGTAGGCTCCATTCTTTTTTATTTATTTATTTATTTTTCTTTTTTAAAACAAAAATGACCACAGTAAACTGTGTATGGTATTTAACATTACTTAATTTTATAATAGATATAATTTTGTTTTAAACAAGGCAATCAGAAAAGATATATTAAAAAGGAATTCATTTAAGAATCCTATTTGCAAAATATTTATTTTAAAGAAAATACGTAAATAAACAATTTAGAAAATGCACAACACATATAAAAATCCAGTTTCAGCAATTACCTACCATATTCAAAAATGTAATCTAATTATCTTGTGCAGACTTGTATATGATCCATAGATCGGCATGTATACTACATTTGCATGTTAAATGGCCACAGTAAACTGTGTATGATATTTAACATTACTTAATTTTATAATAGATATAATTTTGTTTTAAACAAGGCAATCAGAAAAGATATATTTAAAAGGAATTCATTTAAGAATACATTTGCAAAATATTTATTTTAAAGAAAATATATAAGTAAACAATTTAGTTTGGTTTGGTTTTATTTTTGTCGTCCGATTATCTACACTAGGGATATAGAACCAGGGGGGAGTGCCCTTCGTGGAGGTCTTTCTAAGGGAACCTAACCCGTATTTACGCAAGGTTTGAAGAAAACCACGAAAACTCCGAACGGTAGGCCGAAAGCCGCGATTGGGTTCGAACCCAGCACCTGCCATCTACCAGTTGAGAGGTCTAATCCTCTCGGCCATTGGTGGGGCAGTAAACAGTTTAGAAAATGCATAACACATATAAAAATTCAGTTTCAGCAATTACCTACCATAGTCAAAAATGTAATCTAATTATTTTGTGCAGACTTGTATATGATCCATAGATCTGCATTTATACTACATAGAATGTTAAAATTTAGATCAGAAAATGCACTTTTAGCAATTTTTGCAAATAATTTGGAAAGGTACTTCAATTCTTTTAAACAGCCTCTGTATATCACAAAAAAACTTTTGTGCATGTGGCATATTAAGCTAAAATTTCATTCAAGTGAAAAATGCATGACACAATTTAATTCATATTTCTAGTAATTACCAACCTTAAACAGCAATGTATCTTATTCTTGACATATCACTGTGCACAAATTTGTTTATTTTTCACATATTTCTTTTAATATATTAAATATAGTTCAGCAGGAAAATGCATAATGAAGTTCAAGACTAGCCTTAAGCAATTCACTCCCATAGTAAGCAATACTTATGAATTCCTTTGTGTAGCTTTGTATATAATTGATAGAATTTCAGAATGTAACAACAGAAATTTGGAAAACTACCATTTAAAGTTATTTCAAAATAACAAATACAGCAGAAAAGAAATAAAAAGAATATTGCCCAGTTAAACTGATGACACTGAGCTCACAGGGTATTCACAGTAATTGTATATTACAACCTTATTTTTTTCAAAAAATAATGCCCTAAAAAAAAAAAAAAATTAAGGGGTGGGAATAAGCTCTTCATTTCTCACCTTTATACTTAACCATTAAAACCCCAAAACTGATTGGGTATACATTTTATCAGTTTACCATTCATCTAATTTATGTGGGGGAAGGGTTAATGCCTCATTCCCTTCTTTATACTTAGCAAAAGAACTTCCAAAACTAATCAGGAATGCATTATCAAAATGAAGCTATATCCAAAATTTGAAGCAAATCAGTTAATTCTGCATAAAAAACCAATTTATCTAAATTAAGCGGGGATAATCCTCTGTCTTTCCTGGTATACATAGCCAATGAATCCTCAAAGCAAATCAGGGAGGTGCCTGATTAGAAGGAACTTATAATATCCAAATTTTCAAGAAAATTGTTAAATTCTGTATGAAAAACCCATTTACCTAAATTAAGGGGGGTTATCCACATCTCCTCCATGAACACCTAAAGCAATTCATGGAGGCACATGATCAGAATGATCCTATATCTAAAATTTGAATGAAATCTGACAATTCTGCATGAAAACTCCATTTACTTAAATTAAAGTAGATTAGTCCATCTATCTCCTTTCCTTATATTTATCCAATGAACTCCCAAAATAGATCAGAAAAGTAATGTTATTATGTTGAAGCCAAACATGAGATAATTTTCAATGACTTCAAAGAAGCTTGTATACGTACTGCAAATGAATGAGCTGCATTCTATTAGCTGTATTATTGGTTTTATTCAAGAAATAGTTGAATTGTATTCAAGAAATAGCTGTAAGTTTTTAAGAAATGTTTGTACTTATTTTTTATTTAAGTAACTATAATTGCTAAATTTTGGATAAGGGGAAATTTTCTGATTTTTTATTATTATTTGAGGAGAGGGAAAAAAAAATTTCACAATTAGGACAGGCTCGTGAAAAGCAAAGCCTCACAGAAATAAGTGCTTTTACAATAATTAATATTTTCTTTGACTACTTTGCATTATTTTCATAATCCATTATCAAAATTTGACAGGGTTTTCTTTATTCTTTGATAAAGTCATATTTTCTCTGCAATCCATTGACAAAATTTGCATTCGTTCTGCAACCTTTTGACATAATTTGCATTTTACTCTGCAATCCTTTGACAAAATTAGCTTCTATCCCCTCTCCTCCATATAAATGCTATTGCTTTTATGCATTTCTTACACAATGTGGTGACTGGATTATTTGGGTCAAGGAGCCATTGGCTCCTTAAAAATTTTTGGAATCTGCACCTACAATGAACTTATTTTAGAGTATTAAATAGGCTAGTCAATTCATAAGCTTCAATTAAATTTATAAATGTTAAATCATATGTATTTGAAGAGAGAAAGATGGAGAGAGGAAGCAGTAATTTCAAGACATCATAAGATATAGATATTTATTGCAAAAAAATAAGAAAAAAAATAAAGATTTTTAACGATTTTTAATTAAATGAAGGGCAAAGAAACAAAATTTTAAAAAAGTGGTTTTTTTTTTTTTTTTGTTTTTTTTTTTAACCAGAAAAAATTCACTGAAATGCGGAATATTCTCACTCCTGTATTTATTTTTTCTTTCTAAATTAATAAGAACAGTTTTTTAATGATTTTTCCTTTAAAATCTTGGTTCTAAGTCCTTTCCAAATTTAACTGCTTTTGCTCTTGATAAAAGGGGGAGAGGGTTTGACAATGAAGATTTTATGATATACATTTTTTTTCCTCAAATTATCTACCTAATTTTTATTGCATAAAACTCAACAGAGAAAGAAAAAGACATATGCACTAAAATTTTTCAGTGAATTATTAACTTGTCTAATAAAATACAACATACAGAATATTACATTTTTTAATTTATACATAAAAGACTAAATTTACACATGCTGTTAATACAAATTCATTTATAATGATTATATACTAACTGCATCACTTTCATAAATTTATGCTGTGAACAAATGCTTTATGACTTAAAAGGCTGCCTTTTTGAGCAAACGTTTTAGAACATAAATCACAAACAAAGGGTTTGACTCCAGAGTGAGTCCATAAATGTCTTTTGAATGTTCCTAGATGTGATGATCTGTAGTTACATACATTACAAATATGAATCTTGGCAGATGATTTCTTAGAAGTTCGATATTTTTGAGTGCTAAATAAGAAATCTGAAAATTAAATAGAAACAATTAGAACAACTGATCAAACAATAAATATAAAAAAGAATATATTTGACTGGATTTTCTTCAATATTTTAAATTCTTAAATCATAATCCTGCAATACAACCATTAAAAATAAATAAATAAATAGATAAATAATAGAAACATAAACTTAGCAGAACATAAAAGTGCTTTTTATTTATTTATTTTCAAATTTGCTTTTCTATCTACCAATTCCCAAAGGTCTTTCTTATTATTATTTTTTTTTTTCTTTAACCTCTTTTCTAGTTTTTTACCTCTTTCTCTCTTTTTTTTTCTTCATCTACTTGTTTTTTTCTTGCATATTCACCAACTGAAGTTGTTTTATGATTTCTAGGTATTTTACATGATTTTTCCATAGCACTCTCATATTCTTCCCCTCAGTTGTTATCATGGCAAATTTTACACATGCTATTCTTCTATGTATAAGAACTATATCATTCAATTTGCTATATTAATTGAGATTTTTTTTTTAACGGTCATAAATGCGAAAGAATAAGAACAAATATACATATATGGGTTGTTCAGTAAAAAAAATGACTTTTTATTTTTTATTTTATTTTATTTTTATTTTTTTTTTTTTTGAAGGTGATTAAAGTATAAAAAATAAAATTAATATAATGTATGTAGCAAGATAGGTGAAGAACAGAAGATTATTCTATTAACTAATAAAATAACTTAATTGTAGTTTTTATTAATTCTGTAATTACTGTAGAAGTTACTTGCTGTTTTCTGCAAGCCATTTTTTAGGGTTCTATAACCTGACCTTTCTGAAAATGGCAAAATGCATCCTGCCTTTAGAAAACAAAAAATAATAATGAAATTCATCTAGAGTAAATAAAAATTTCTTGTTAATAAATAAATAAATAAAATAAAAATCCAAATTCCACAGTATTTCTTAATTAATGTGTTCAAGATTCTGCAAAAATGATAGAAATTTATTACTTTAGAAAAAGTTAGCATGTTATTTAATTGTATTTTTCCATTTGTAGTTCAGAAAATTATTAAAATTAATGAAATTTTATTTATCGTTTTAAGAAACTATATACATTTTTCTCTTTTATATAATTAATTACTTAACACAATGCTAATATTTCCTCATAGTATCCTTTTTTTGGAACTATAGCATTCTTTCTATTTCTTTCTGAAATAAATACTAAATTATTAATTATCAACTTAGTAATTAAAGGATAAAAATATGTATTATGTTCCTAAATATAGAGTCAATAATAATTAATTTTAAGTAGTGTTAACAGTTTAATATTAAATGCAGTTATTAATAAATAAACATAAATATCACTAGTATTTAATATAGTTTTGCATGATTATTGCAAAATTATTGTATGCTACTAATGAAACTACTAATTTGCAATTCTTATAATTTCTGTAATTACTAACTAATAATTATAATTCTATTAATTAAAGTATAAAAACTCAGGTTAAGAAGCAATTAGAGATTTAATTATTTTGGTGACCTATAACTCTATGTAACGATTCAGCAATTGAACATTGGCGGGGGGGGGGGATAAAAAAAAGAACAGATTTTTTTTATTATGATTTTTTACAACCTATTTTTTAATAGTTGACTGATAAAATGATAAAAATACTATTAATATCTATAGAAAACTAACATGTAGATCTCATTTTATAGCCAAAAATAGAATTTAAAGCTGTTAGTCAAACAACTTCTGAATTCTCTTTGCTAATTTTAAATTTGTGGGCATACATTTTTAAAATTAGTTGTAATATCTCCTGAGGAAATTAATATTTTTTATTTATATTTCTGCATATTCTTAGAGAGTGTCTCTCTTTTTTTTTCTTAGTAATTAAAATATAATACATACTTAACTTTATGGGAAGTGTTAAATATTTTACTCACAGTTAGAGGTCTGCACAGGTCGGGATTTCCAGCCCCGGCCCGTTGTAAAACTCAAAAGTTTGGCCCAGGCCCGGCCCAGCCCATTTATATTTTAGGTCCAGTCCATACAAGAATCAGTCAAAACAGGCCCGGCCCGCTACAATTTGCTAAAAATTCAGATTTTTATCATTTAATTCAGATTTTTTTTAAAGTTATCTGTACATATCTATGGAATGATTTTACAGTATATTTTACAGGAAATACATGTTAGCAACATTAAAGATTACTTAGATTCTTAGGCTTTCAACATTCAAATAAAGATTCATTAAATAATTAATATGGCCTAGAATAAAAGAAAAAAGAAAGAAAGTTAAAAACATCATAACTTTTGAAGCTGTTTAATAAAAGAAGATTTATAAAAATATTTCTACATTATTTTATTAAAGATTTTAAATCCAAATTCATTCGTTAATTCAAAGAAGCTCCTTTCTGATACATTTCTAAATTCATTTTTTTCTCAGAAATGCATAAGATTAGCAGGTGTCTTTATTCAGAAACTATATAATTGACTGGTGTTTTCCATTTTTTGATTCAAGCAATTTAAGAATACTACAAGCAAATAAAATAATGTCATAGTTAGAGTTTTGAATAGAATTTTCGGAAATGGTAGCATGAGTAGGGAGAAAAACCTGCAACCATTTGAGAAACTATTGTATCTTAACAAGGTTATACAAGTATTTTATTTATCAAAAATGAAAAACGCTATTTGATTCCAAATCCCTTCAATAGTCAGGCTTATCACTTTTATACTTTTACAATTAAAAATTAAACTAAAAATGTGTCAAACTTTTGCGTTATTGAGAAATTAATTTAAAAATCATCAAAAAGTATATATCCAAAAATTAAGCTAACGAAAATTCTTTATCATTGTTAATAATTTTACAAATATGTTGTCTGCCCTACAAATCATGAGAACAATTAAGTTTAATTACGGCAAATCTATATGTAGAAAAATAATGCAAGCTTGATCTCAGCCCGGCACGAGTTAGCTAAAAAAATATTAAAACGGTTACACACAATGTAACTGTCCGATGCCGATCTCTACACTCTACAAATTACATTTTTATATTGATGTTGTCAAACTAGTATGGCTCGTAACGCACATTTGTACTTATTCTCGTTAAAACCATTTTCGATGAAAATAGGTAATATTGTATCATTTCTGCTAAAATCTTCAAAATGGGCCATCAGGCCCCAAATATTTTTTTATCAGCCCGTCGAATTGTTTTGCTGGCCCGGCCCGGCCTGTTGAAAAAACTAGTTTAATTCTGCTGGCCCAGCCCGGCCCATTAGAAAATTTGAAACAATTCCGCTGGGCCCGTGCAGACCTCTACTCACAGTTCATCAGCTTTTAACACATAAACTATTAAACATAGATTTTATAAATATTTTGAGAACTAAGAAAAAAAAAGATAGTCTTTTAAAAAACATATAAAGAAAAAGGAATAAAAAAATTAAATTCCTGGGGAATTTTAAATATATGAATGCATTATATGTCTAAAAGTTTAATATTAGTGAGAAGAATTGGGAAGCTGACTGACTAACAGTATTAATTAATCATTGTCTTTTACTCTGTACCCAATAGATATTTATCTCATAAATAAAAACGTTCATAATGAATTTATGTTTATAAAAATTATTTTTTTTCTTCACACAGTACAAATAGAATCATAAAATTACCATGACAAAACGAAACGACATATATCATACTCAAATTATTTATTAAACAATTTTCATAACTTAAAAAAAAAAAAAAAAAGTAAGAAGAGAAAAACTATTTTTTTATCATGAAATTTTGCATACGCTTTTGTAATGAGTTATTAGTTTGATTGATAAAAATCAATAATATTCAGAAAATTAGAGTAAGAAATTTCTTTTCTTTTTTTTTAATATATATGAAAATTTATACATGCTGATATTACAAAATTATTCATATTAATTATATGCTAACTGGATACCTTCATGAATTTTTGCCATGCATAGATGCTTTATGAGTCAAAAGGCTAGGTTCCTGAGCAAAACTTCTGGAACATAAATTACAAATAAAAGGTTTCAATCCAGAATGTTTCAATACATGTCTTTTGATTGTTCCATGACATGAGGAAATATAACCACACTCATTACAAGTAAAAATCTTGACAAATGATTTTCTAGAAAATTGCCATTTTCGAAAACTATATAAAGCCTCTGAAAATTAAATAAAAACAGTTAGAATTTAAAAGAAAGAAAGAAAAAGATGGTTATTTACCAAAAAATATTTTACTCATTGAATATTTCTAATAATTTGAAAAGTAAAAGAAGTTTAAAATAATTATGTTTGATTTATAATGTCAACCACATAAATAACAAGATTATATATATATCTTTAACAGCATTTATAAAACAATTTAAAAAGGTTTTAAAAACACAAATGATTTATTAATAATTTTCTTTCCTTATGTTTAAAATTTAAATGCCATATTATTATTACTATTTTACCAAAGACATTTTAATATAGTTTGATGCTATAAAAAAAAAAAAAAAAAAAAAAAAAGAAAGAAAGAAAAATAAATGAACAAAAGTAACAAAAACTATAACAGAAGTGTTTTTGAACAAGAAAAAATATTTTGACCAAATAAGAAGCTAAAGGGAAGCCTAAAAGAAATTGTGCAATGCTTTATAGTCAGAGAAAAGTTGTGCAAAAGGTACAATGCATCCAAGTCTCATTTTTGTAATGCTTCAATAATATTAAAAGATCTTCTTAAACCTTAATATATATATAGATATACATATATGGGTCCGAAAAAGGTTTGCTTCCAAACTCATTTCTATCTTCCATACAAACCACAACAAGACTTAAAGAACCTTTCATCACATTTGAAAAAAATAAGGCGCCCCAAACATGTTACTTGTATCTGAACTCCTTTAAGGTCTGTCCATAACATAAGGAAATATATATATATTTTCCATATACAGCAGAGCCAAAATAATGAAATTATAACAAGAAAAATTATCAAGTTTCACATTATATAACTCAAGCTAAGGATAACTGAGGATTTTAAATACTATTTGTAATGGATTATTAACTTGATAAATAGAATACAATGATCATAGATTAAAAATACAAACTTTCTCTTTATAAATACATTTTGTTGACAAAATAAAATCATTGATTTCATATACAAACTGAATCCTTCTTATGAGTTTATGCCATGTACAGATGTCTTATGAGCAAAAAGGCTACGTTTCTGAGCAAATTTTTTAGAACATAAATTACAAGCAAAAGGTTTCACTCCAGAGTGAGTCAATAAATGTCTTTTGAAATGCCCAAGATGTGATGATCTGTAGCCACACACATTACAAGTAAAATTCCTGCCAGATGATTTTCTAGAAGTTTGGCATATTTGGGTCCTAAATAAGAAATCTGAAAATCAAATAAAAACAATTAGAATTTGGGGGGAGAAAAAAGGGTACCTTATTAAATGATTAAAAAATAAAACAAAAAAATGTATACTTATAAACTTATTGATTTTTCTTCATTTTGAAAAGAAGTTTAATGTTCCTACAGTTAATATAACTTAATAAGATTATATAAGAACTATTCTAAAGAAGAAAAAAAATATGGTGATTGAATAATAAACCAAATCAAGTCTTATAAACCCTGTTCTGTGTCCTACAGGCACCATAAGAATAATGCAGCAGGTGCAATGCATCTGGGTCTTGCTCTTATACAAATCATGAAGATCATAAAAAATTCTTTTGAAAATAAATTAATCTTAGGAAGGTTTGAACCTAAGCTTGCACTATCTTCTAAGCTTATATAAATGCTTTGTTTGGGATTCATATATTTTTTGTATTTTAAAAAATTTTGGGTACTACTAGGTTATTCTGTCGACCAAAAAATTATCGCCAAACTATAAGATTAAATGCCAATAATGGATGATCGTGAATGTCACATTTAATGACATTAAATACGATTTACGTGTTTAAAATGTTATTAAGTGATTTTTATTTTGACTTTTTTTTTGTTTTTATTAATATTCTACTAATTATTTGTTTTTCCATTATTTAAAATAAAAATTATGTAAATATGTATAATTTGGCTATTAGTTTGGCGATTTGTATAATTTGGCGAAATTGGTCGACGGGATAACAGAGTAGTACCAAATTTTGTGTCCCCAAAAATATTTCTTGAATGTGGATGCCTTTCAGGCTTGCCTATAACTCTAATAAATTGATTTTTCCCCCACATACAGAACAGAACTAAAATCATAAAATTGTCAAAAAATATATCAATACTTCCACAGCATAAAATTCAAGAGAGAAGAGAAGGCAAAAAATTTTATTATATATAACCTTTGAAAAAAATTTTTGATTTGACAAATAAAATATAATGATCACAAAAACTCAGAAACAATTTCAATACATGCATATTCACTGTATAAATTATACTGACAATACAAAATCATTGACATTGCTTACACACTAACTGAACTGCCTTTACAAGTTTATACCATGTACAGAAGCCCTATGAGTCAAAAGGCTGTGTTTCTGAGTGAAACTTTTAGAACAGAAATTACAAACAAATGGTTTGACTCCAGAATGAGTCCACAGATGTCTTTGGAATGTTCCATGGTGTGAAGATTCATAACCACATATAGTACAAGTATGAATCTTTACAGATGATTTTCTAGAAGTTTGGCATTTCTGAGTGCTAAATAAGAAATCTGAAAATTAAATAAAAGCAGTTAGAGTCGAGGGAGAAATCATGTTAAAAAATCAAACTACAAACATTACACAAATTGAATTTTCTCTAATATTTTGAAAAGAAAAAAAATTTGTCCATGGTTGATTCATAGTATTAACTATATGAAAAACAAAGGAAAAAATGGTTTGAATATATTTTTAAAGTACCTTTAAAGAAATTCGAAGAATTTTATAAGTTTTAAAATGATTTCTTGACAATATTAATTTTTCATGATTTAAAATTTGTCAACAAAAATAATAATACAATTATCAGGACCCATACAAGTTTGAGAAGAAAAAATTCACAGAATCTAGAAAAATTCAAAGAATTTTAAAGGACTTACCACATTTTTTTTATATATATATATGTCATGCTCTCATGTAATGCATATTGCTGCTCTAATTTTTAATGCCTCATTTAGAAAGAAAAATAGAGTTTAGTCTAATAAAATCTAATAATTAATGTTAAAATTACACAGAATCAACAATGTAAATCTTTTACAACTTTGAATATGAATTTACCAGCCAACTATTTCATGAAGTGGATGAATAGTAATATATGCACATACAGAGGCCAATCAAATCTCAAATACATATCATGTATTACATTTACTCAGATTAGAAAAATAGGTTTTGAAGAGAAAACAATATCTGGTGTATGCAAAAAAATTATAGCAGCCAAACATCTCTACTCCTACCACCACCCAAATAAGAGCACAATTTTATATTTGAATTTTTCTTTCTTAAACAGAGGAAGATTTTTATTTTACTTAATTTAATCTCTTTTTTGCGACACTCATACTTAAAGATAATTATATAAACTGAGTTATTAATCAAGTTGTAAGATACAAGTTTTCGGTTCTCATATACTTTAATTAAATCAATGATAATTTTTTTTTCAATAATTTAAGGAGTATTTGCTTAAGGAGTTTTCTATTCCTAGAAAACTTTTTCATTTCTTAAAAATTTCCAAAAATTCTAAGTCTGTGTGAACACTTTATTTTTATTCAAAAAGTTTTGAAATGGTTTAAAGCTAAAAAAAATGAGTTTATTTTATTTATTTATTTATTTATTGTTATTATTATTATAGTTCTATAAAGGCTTTTTATTATTCCACATGTAAAGGGAAAAAATCTGAGTTACTATCGAAGCCATCTTGCAGTCATCACAAGAAATTAAATAAATAGCCATTACTCTCTTTTCCATACTATTGGCCTTGGTATTTATGTTTTCATTAACAAAAAAAAAAAAAAAAAAAAAAAACAGGATTTTTAGCTATTATTCTCTTTCCCATGTCAACACCTCTTTTTTTTTCTTAAATTGCGATAAAAATACTACTAATTAACTGATAATGCTTTTTTTTAAACTTAAAGAAAATAACAAATAGAAACAGTTGTAAAATTATTTTATAAGATCTTTTGTAAATTTTAACAAACAGACAAAGAGTTAGATATACTCACATAGAATCAATAGTATTTGTTTTCAGTACATAACCAAACCAGGAAATAACTGATAAAATAATTAATGCAAATTTTACTACACAAATTATATAATAACATAGTTTAAACTTTAAATCTCCCTAACAAAAAAAAAAGAAAAAGACGAGTTTTAGATTTAAAAATTAAAAACTGATTTCATTAAAAATATTTGTAACTAAAAAATTTCCAAAATTTGATGAAATTGTGAGTTTTGAAATTTATTCCTAAAATTATCTCAGCAAAAAATTCCGAATCTTATACATGTAATTAACTACAGCTTTTATTATTATTATTATTATTATTATTATAAATACCTGCACAAATGGCAAACTAAATCTTTATATCTATAATATAATACAGTAACCCCCTAACATTCACGAGTTTTGTTTATTCATGAAATAAAAAATGTGAAATATTTCAACATTTGCAATGACTAAATTTGGTTAATTACAAATTTTGTTTCATAAAAAACTAGCCAGACTTGGCAACCAGTTTGGTCTCTCTTAAATGTAGACTACACATTAAATCATATTGCTTTTATTCATAATTTATTTTAATTGCTCAATTTTTTGCCAAATTAGAAGATTCTGCTAGAGAAATAAACATAGATGTCATATATACCATATTGGTGTGATTGCAACAAAATGACAATTATATGCCTCACATAGTAACCTGACTATTGTTGTTTATTCACTTTTATTTTCTTTTTTTAAATGATTTAAAAAAAATTTCTATAATTATTAACTAGACTTTTATTTATTTATTATTATTTCCTTTTTAAAATAATAGAAAACAGTTAAAAAATATATATGCAACCAATATTTGAAAACAAAGTTTTCACCAAATTGATGAAAGAAAAAAAATTGCTAATATGGTGTGTATATGACACCTGCACCAAAAAATCAAGAACTCAGTATTTTTATGTTAGCCTGGTGCAGGCGATAAATCGACAAATATTGTACCTGTGGCATTGTTTCACATTTCATTTACAATATAATAATATAATCCTTTTATATATTTCATTTATAATACATAACTTTAACTTCAAACTGAAACATTTAAAATCTGTAACTTTTATTTATTTTCTTTAAGTAAAAAGAACAGAAAAAATACCAAAAATAATGTTTTGAAGTGCCATAAGTGCAACAAAAGAACAAAAAGTAAACAAACCTAATTTACCATGACCTAAATCCTGCCAAAGGACTTTTACACTATAATCAATAACATGCGCTTCATTTGGGTGTTGCCATTAAACAATTAACAAATAATCGAGATTTCTGTGCCATGTATGATAGCGTAATATATATATATAGATAGATATCTTTTTACAATCTAAAATCACTTTGTTTTACTAATTCTATGAACTACATGACACTGGATACTTATGCACTGTATAGCCTACAGTATTATTTTATGGCCTAAGTTGTGAGAACTTTAGCTATTGTGTCAGAGGACGATATAAATCTGTGATTTTCTTTAAGGTCTTTTTCAATTTTCTAAAATTTTGTTTTTATAGCAGGCAAAATATTTTCTGGAAAAAAATGTTGGGGAAATTTTAAAAGATCAACAACAACTTGTTGAAAAAGCATGGAATGCGATTCTTTGCTGGTGAAGAGTCTTAAATTTAAAATAGAAATCAAGGCTGCAACTTTTCCTTACATGGAAACTCGTTAACATAAGATCTACTCAGTCAAACAATTGTACATCACAAATTTTTTTCCAACTAGCAAATAAATTTTGTACAATACGCTTATTATTATTCAAAGTTATTTAAAGCCTGTATTTTTAATGGATAATGCTTAATACATATGTTAAGAAATTACTGTAAATATGCGTAATATTTACATGATTTCCATAAATTTTATTATCTTTAAAATGCTGAAGTTTAGCCAAAATTTTTGACTTTTTGATGCTTAAACAATGCATCACGACAAGAAAACTAAATATTGTGTTTCAAATCCTACTTTGAAAATTTTTTAAAAACATCTGAAATGATGTCATAGATTATGGGGGAGGGTGAAGCTGCTGTAAAATTTGTGTGTATATGTTAATTTAACAGTATATCACAATTTTTTATGCCTCCCTGTTTTCTTATTTACCATATAAATTTTGGTAGCATAGTTTTAATTTATATATTAATTTACTTTTCTGTCTATATAATTACTTTATTTTATTTTATTTACTTATTTATTTCATTTAATCTTTCATAATTAACAAACTATTGTATAAAATATGAAATATATTTTATCTACAGACAAGTCATAATTTATTATAACTCCCCCTTCCCTCATTGTATTTTAACTTTCAGAATATTCATAAGGAATAATTTCATTTTTTCTCTCAATTTATAATATAAAAACATTGTGTAGACTTTTTAGAGGATATAACGCATTATTAATTATCAAATAGTTAATTAAGATTAAAAATGTAAGGATAACTTAATACTTTTTAAAACTTATAATGAATATATGTAGCTTATTGCAATATGAGAATATTTAGTATGTATTTGAAATGTTAGATGGTGATGCTAAAAAATAGCAATTAAAATCTCTTCTTTAATTTTTTTTTTTTTTTTTTTTTTTGGCATATGTAAGCTTTTTTGATTTTCTACTATTGGCTGTATATTTTTTCAATTCATTTTATTAAAATTACCTCCTATTTATGTTAATTTACATAAAATATAATTTATTCAATTCGATATAATTTTATTAATATAATATTCTTAATACAATTATTTTTAATTATAATAATAATTTTTCCCCTTCCATTTTTTTTACCCATTAACCATCTGCAAGCTCATTAACTGTTAGTAAAATGAGTATGCAAGCTCATTAACTGTTAGTAAAATGAGTATGCATTTCTGTGTTTTTTCAACACATTGACACTTTAGTACAATGTAAGTTTTTCTCATTTTAACTTCTGTTTTTAATGGTCAAAACATTTTATGCTCATCGATTTCATTATATGATTCAGTTTATATATGGTTTTACATTTCCTGGTTTATTGACTTATATATTTTTTGGTTACAATGAATCAGGCAATGGTGGAAAATTATGCATTAGGGATTTTCCTGATTTCTATCTCAGAAATTAATCATAATTTTTTGACTTTGTGGCATTGCCCTTGAAAATGAGCCATGTCCCACAATCTCAAATTTTACTTGTAATTGTACCACTATTGCTAATTCCATTTGATTGTCTTGTCGAGTTTAAGTTTGTTATATTGGGTTATTCTACATTCAATTATAGATGTTGATTTGTAGTATTATATGATGGTTATATATACAGGGTGATTATAAAAAAACTATCCCGACATTTGGGCTCCTAACTTTCATACCATTCACAGAAACTGAATGAAATTTTGGGAAAAGATATTTGAGGTATGAGCTCAAGAATGAAATGGATAACAACAATGTCACTCAAACAATTACGGTTACAGCGAGAAAATTTTGAAAAAAATCAAATGGCAACACCCAGTTTTTTGTATTGGAATGTGATCTCCATAGTGAAAAACCCCATATAGCATTGGAATGGCAACAGCAGCATGAAAATCAGCGGCAGTAGATAGGCTAAGAGTGAGGACAATCGATAAGGACAGAGAAGCAGCATAAAATAAAGTATTTTATTGCGTTTCACAAATTTTCCACATGACCGCCTTCACACACGATGAGACTTTGCATGCAACAGATGGTGGATAGCACTGCAGTACATACCATGGCAATAGGAATCTCTTGAATCGCAGTTCTGATAGCATCTTTCAAATCAGATGCAGTTTGAGGACGAAACAGATACACTTTGGATTTTAGATATCCCCACAGCCAGAAATCCATTGGTGCCATATCAGGAGACCTTGGTGGCTATGGAAACGGGAAATGACGGGAGCTAACTCTGTCACCAAACTGTTGACTTAAGACACGTTTGACAGAAGACTCGACATGTGGAGGAGCACCATCTTGCATCCACACAACTTCAGATACAGCATTTTGTTGCCATTGCAATTCAGGAATCGCGTAACGAGTTAACATGCCCAGATAGCGATCAGGCCTTATTGTACACGTTTGCAAATTACCAGTAATAACCTCTTCAAAAAACTAAGGGCCGAGAATGAATGTACTTGTTATACCACACCACACAGTTACTTTTTCCTCATGCAATGGACAGGCAAGCACATCATGTGGATTATTCTCTGCCCAGTGCACACAATTTTTTGAATTCACATTACCAGTTAACAATGAATGCGCCTCATCTGTCCACAGAATGCATAAAGGCCAGCAACAAACTTCATTGTACCGGATAAGGAATTGATTTGCAAAATCCAGCCATAATTGATAGTCTCCTGTTTCCAACATCTGGACATGCTGGAATCGATACGGAAACATGTTTAGAACAGAGCGCAGAATCTTGCATACAGTTGAATTCAACATATTCAGAACACTCGAAACACTGTGTGCAATTGAAGGATGAACTGTGCTTATCATTTAATGAACTTCTGCAACAGCTTCCACAGGAACGGAAGGTCGTCCAGACCGAGGCCGATCGCATGTGCAACCAGTTTCTTCAAATTTATGAATCAAGTCCCGTACAGCTTTGACAGTGAACAGGCCTCGCCGTAATCCATGGTTGCGGCAGTAAACATGCAATGCCTCTGTGACATTTTGTTCATTCAAGTAATAAATCTCTATGATTTTCCTGCGTTCTTTCCCTGAAAGCGGCATTTTGTTTGGAATGGCAGAAAGCAACATATGCGGCTCGCATTTTGCAGTGCCTTTTCTTTCACCTAGCGTAATGACGTCAATCATGACTGTGTCTTACGTAAACTTGAAATTTGGGTTTTTTGGTTTCTTCTTATCGTTTTGCAGAAAACAAATCAGGCTGGGATATCAGCCGAAGAAACGGTGTGACGTGTGACATAAATAAAATGAACATTAATGTTCTGGTGCACGACAAAGACCTTTTTACTTTTCCCTTGCCTAGTTCCGGTGATTTTCATGCTACAGTTGCCATTCCAATGCTATTTAGGGTTTTTCATAATGGAGATCCCATTCCAATACAAAAAACTGGGTGTTGCCATTTGATTTTTTCAAAATTTTCTCATTGTAACCATAACTGTTTGAGTGACACTGAGTTTTCCATATTATTCTTGAGTGCATACCTAAAAATACCTTTTGCCAAAATTTCAGTCAGTTTCTGTGAATGGTATAATAGTTAGGGACCCAAATGACGGGATAGTTTTTTTTATAATCACCCTGTATATACATATATAAACTAAGGTCAACAAACAAAATTTGATGCTTAATTTTGTAATATTGTCAATACTGAAAAAAATATAAAAAATAAAGCTAAAATAATAATAACAATAACATAGGATTATAAAATAAGCGTATTATTAGATATTTAATGTAGTGAAAATCCTGTTATCTCCTATGTTTCAGTTATCTGCCAGATATATACTTATAACAATCATTTTAAAATTTACAGTGAAAACCTTATGTTATGGATTTTTTTTCTTTTTGTAACAATAACTAATTTCTTTATTAAGTTAACTATTTTTTATTATTAATTTAATAATAATCAGAATAAAACAATAATATTAGTAAACTGTTTAAGTTACTGATTTTGCTTAAGTATTTTGTTTCAGCAGACTTTACATTTTCGCAACTTTAGTCACAGTTTATGGTAAAAAACTACAAACAAGAAATAAAAGGTCAAAGTATGAATTCTCAAATATACAAAACTTCTGAGATAAACATATGCAAATTAATAAGATTTTATGACAACGTAAATAAATAAAAATGCCAAGTGAAATATGCTGCATAAAATAACAATAACCAAAAAAAATTTTTTTGCTTTCATGTAATATCACAAGCAGAACTTTCATAAGTATTTTTTACAACTAGTAATAAATTGCATTAAAAATGTTACAAAGAAAAAGAAAACAAGCAAGACCATTTTTCTTATCTTTAATCTGCAAAATGCTAGATATATTACAATACAAAAATGAGATTTTACTAGATAATATATTGATAAATGAAAATACTGAATAAAATTAAAAATATACTTTAAAGACAAAAAGTTTAATAAATACTTCACAAGTAAAAATAAGTGCACGTATTCAGAATTTTAAATTAAGTTTAGAAACCACAAAATAATATATATATGTATATATATATATATATATATATATATATACAGTAGACTTCCTCAAATCTGCAAACCTAAAATCTGCCACTCTCTAAAATCTGCACATTATTTACAGATGTAAACAATGAAACATTCAGTTCAGATATAGGGTCAAAATTTGACTTTTGTAGTCTTATATCAATTCCAAACATATTTTAACTTGTAATTTTTGTTATTATTACTGACTTCATGTTTTTTTTTTTTTTTTTTTTTTTTTTTTTTTTTGAAGGAAGAATAAATTTTTTTCTGAAAAATTCAAGATATTGCTGGTTTTAGTGATAATCATAATCTTCTTATTGAATATATTTATGTATTACTCAAGCTTTTTTGGTTATTAAAAGTCTGGCTATACTAGTTATTAAACCTGGAATAAAACTTCCTTATTTTATTATCTTGATGTGAAATAGTATTGTACTTTATTTATGAGGCAAGTTTCATTGAAAAATTTAGGAAAAATTCATTTCATTTTTATAATGAGCACTTAATTAATTATTAATTAGACCTTTGTTTTAAATATTTTTATCATTTTAAAAATTATCTAAATTTTTATTATTTTAGTTTATTACTTATTTTAATGTTTTAAAATATTGTAATCATTCATTATAATTTAGATTGCATTTTTAATTGCATTCAAATTACTATTTAAAAATGTAAACAAAGCAATGACCAGAAATCCGCAAAATTCTAAAATCCGCACAATCTCTGGTCCCAAGCTGTGCGGATTTGAGGGAGTCTACTGTACATATATATAAACACAGACAAACTATTAACTCTTTAAAAAATACATTTTAAGTAAAAAAGGAAAAATTTAAATTTGCATTTTGTTTATCAAATAGAAAATAAAAATTGCAAACAATTTCTGGTACTTTTAAATTATTTTGAGTGCAAGTGTTAAACCACCAAATGCTATTATTCATATTCTATTAATTTCCATTAAAATGCAAACATTTCACACATTTCCATTAAAATACACAAGTTAATTAAAAATACAATTTTTATATACATTTAAAATACACACCTTTCACATATTTTATATGAAATAAAAGAAAAAATGAAGTAGATAATAAAAAATAATGTATAAAACAAGGTATTTTATTTCAACACCAATGCCTTGAATCTAATTTACACATACAAAAAATAAACGATACTAAATAAAAAAATAATACTGAGAAGATTTGCAACATAAAAGTGCCCAATTTTCAAAGTAATAACATATTTTATCACTACACAGAACACAAGTTAAAAAAAATTTCTTATATTTTATCACATTTATGACATTACATAGGAATGAATAAAATGTCATGCAATCAAGCACAAGTATTAAACGCAAAAGTTCACATCCTTTCAAGAATTTTTTAGGTCAAAACATCATATTCTTTAAATTTTATCTTTTACTGCAAATTACTGACTTTTACTGTTTAAACTTTAAAAAAAAGCTGTGCTTGTGAAGAAATTCAATCTTTTTTCAGTGGTGTAAATGTTTTTTAAGTAATGAATAAAAATGGAAAATCTTTGGAAATTTTGAGATGGGGAAATAAGAATTATTATTTTGTTGTTTTCTGCAAAAAATAATAAAATAAAAAGTTATTAATATTTTCATAATTTTACATTCTCAGAAATTTGAAATTTAAAAAAATCTCTGAATTGCATGTTATCTAAATTTTTTAGATTAAAAAAACACTTTTCAGAATCATAATTTTCACAATAGCATTTGTTGGTAAACTTAATATTATGGTGGACAACATATAATTCAACTGTTATAATAATTATTTTAAAAATATTTTCTTCTTTAAAATTGCCATTAACCCAAATTTTGAAAAAAAAATTTCAAATTTCAGTCAATTAATACTGCTGTGATTCGAAAATATACATTTTGATTGTACTGTAATATCTTATTTATACCCTCTAAGCTATATTACTACTACCACACATTTACACAAACAAATTAAATTACTGTGGCTTTCTTATTAATATAATCAGCATAGAAGTTAATTTTTCTTCATAACTTTTATAATTTTAAAATGATATTTCTTTTTTCCTTTCTTTTAACAGTATATTAGATTGCATATCAGAAAATCAAACTTAATTGAACTATTTTGACAGAATTAAACTAAATAACAATATTTTTCTTAACAAAAAATTATCCTCTAGTGATTTTAACATGCTTTTCCTGAGATTTACTTAGATAAGAACAATATTTTAAATATTACAAAAGGATCACCAATTTCTTTTTTTCATTAAAAAAAAAAAAAAAAAAAAAAAAAAAAAAAAAAGAAGAAGAAGAGAAACCTTTAAACATCTAAATATGTGTGTCTTGTAACAGGAAGTTACATTTATATTAATATTTTTGTTAAATGGGATTTTATTCAACTTCTGGAAAAGGTACAGATATTTTTTAGCTGAGAGGTAAATAAATATTGTTAATAGGATAAAAATCTCTTGTTTAATGAGATGTCTTATGCAATTACAGTGTAAAATAACTTGCAAATATATGTGAATCATAAAATGATGGTATTTAAAAATTTTAAATTAATTAGAAAAACTCTCACATGAGAAAGTGCATTTTTTTTTTTTTTTTTTTTTTAAATTGATAATAATGAGAAATACAAGAACATCCATTGTAAAATTGTGTTTAACAAGATAGTCTTTAAAAGTTGCATTTCCTAAATATTTGTAAAATCCTACATGCTTATAAGCCATATATATGCTATAAAAATGAATAAATAAATTATCCATAATAAATTTATTTTATGTATTACATAAAATGTGATTTGAATACTTGATCTGAATAGCTACTAATATGAAAAAAGTTATTATTATTGTAATCAGATAACTTTAATTTACTAATATGAGAAAAGTGATTATTATTGTAATCAGACAACTTTAAAGTGTACATTTAAGACAGGGGAAGTTTGAAACTAGAAGTAATTTTACCAGCATGCTTTTATTTATTTTTTTTTCTAATTATAACTAAATATATGTAGCAATTGCTATCTATTGATTATAAGATTAAGATTACTATGTGATACACTACTGTATACACAAGTAATATCAATTAAGCAAATGAAATTTTGAAATGATAATATAACTGTATAGTACAATAATCCCTTAACAATTGTGAGGATTAAATTCCTGAAAATGTGTGCGAATGTTGACCCTATCTTCCTATGTATAAAAGGGAGTTATGTTTTGTAATTTTTTAAATGGAAAAGAGCAACTGAAATTATTTATTAAGCATTAAAAATACATGCTTTTAACAAATTTGATTGATTGAAAATATATTGTGCAAAATTTATTTTCTAGCTGATCACAGAAAAAATTTTGTGATGAGCAATTGTTTGAGAGAAACAATTTTTTGTTTATGAGTTCCCATGAAAGAAAAAATTGCAGCTTAGATTTCTGTTTTAAATTTAAGACTCCTCAATAATGAAGAATCCCATTCTATAGCTTTTTCAATAAGTTGTTGTCAATGTATTAAAGTTTCCTCGACAAGTTTTGTAAAAAATATTTCCTCTGCAGTAAAAATTGGAAATTTTAGAAATTTTTTTAATTTGAAAATAAATAAATAAAAATCAGCATAAAAAATTAAGAATTACATTCTATATTTTCACTCAACACAAAGGTTGAAATTCTTGCAATTTAGGCAATAGAATAATATAATTGGCTACACAGCAGATAGGTGTTTATTTCAATGTCACATAATTCATAGAATTGGTTTTAATATAAATAAATAACCATGAAACAAAATTTGGGAAAAACCAAGTTAAGTATTTGTGAATGTTGAAATACTTCACATTTTCTATTTTGTGAATAATCAAAACTCGCCAATGTTAAAGAATTACTGTATTTTTTATCTGACAATTTCCAGTAACTAATATTACCCATCTATTTTTTCAAATGAATATCCATTTTTAATGATAGAAGCGGTATTTAATTCTTTTACTCTACAGACTACAGACATTCTTTTACTCTATTACTTCTTGGTTATATGTTTTCAAAGTTAATGGTTTCATATTAATATATTTAAAATTATATAATATATGAGAAAAGTTGCAAACATTTTTTGCTTTAAATAGCTGACCCCCTACCTAATAACTAAAACCTACACTGAATATGAATAGATATACATTTAAGAATAAAGCTATTTTAAAATTCTGCATATACTGTTAAAATGAATAAGAATTAAACTTTTTCAGGAAAAAATACATACAAATTTGAGACTTTATCATAAAAGTTTCTATTTTCCATCCCACAGCATTTTCAAATCTAGTAATGAATTTATTTATTGTGAAAACAAGCATCTAAAAAACTTTTTGACAAAAAAAAAAAAAAAAAAAAAAAAAAAAAAAAACTGCCAAAATCAAATAATTTAGGACAACTTTTTTTTTTTTTTTTTTCCTACTCTCCTTTTTCTACAGTTATAAGGCGAGTACAAATTTATTTAATGTAATATTTCAAAATAAATTTATCACTTTCAGAGAGAGGGGGACAGCTCAGCAACATATACATTTAAGGATACCTGTAACATAAAAGGATTCAAATTTTTCAGTTTTCAATTGTCTGTATAAAAAATAGAACTAAAAGATTATGGTGCAGGGAGGTATTATATTAATATATTTTATGCGCTGCATAAAATATATTAGTATAATACCTCCCTGCACCATAATCTATGGGTTTGTATATATTTTTCTACCTTTTTCTTGATTAATGTTTTAGTACATTTTTCTAAAACTCTATTAAGGCAAACTATTGAAACTTTTTAAAATTATGTAACGAACTTATTTCTTTAAAAATAGCTAACATTACAAGTCTGAGTGAAAAAAATAAAAATAAATAATCAAAAATATCTAATTATATGTTTTAAAACTTTCAAAGTGTTTCAGTAAAATATTTTTAATTTTATTTCTGTTATGCCAAAATGAAAATTGTTTTTCATCATTCTCAAAAGTATGTTTACTGATACCATAACAAATTTTAAGGTGATATATTCAACAGTATTTTAGAAAAGTGCACCAAACAGATATATTGTAAAAAAAATTTCATAGATGTATGTAAAAATTTAATTAGTTCTTGAAAATTAATTTATGTATTAAATTCATTTCTTTTGATTTATGCATGGGCTATATGATGTGTAGATTTACTACTGTAAAAAAAAAAATTATTTTTATTTATAGGGCCATTTTCAAATTTCACTTACATATGCTGTCCAAGAGTAAAAAGAAGAAAATTCAAACATAAATTAATACTAGCAGTTACCCGTGACTTCGTTCACATAACATTTAAAGAAGAAATAATTGATCAATCAAGCAAAAAATTTCGATGATGAAAAGCATGTGTAATTAATTTTTTATCGCGAATTTATGGTAAATTCTTCTGATGATCCCTATTTGCTAATTTGTTTGCTGGTTAAAATTTTCCTTTCAGCGATTAATACTGATAGAAACATTCTTGAATTCTTTTGTTCAGCCCTGTAGTTTTCCAAGTGCCTTTAATACACGAAAGTATCTTTCTAATATTTAGTTCAAACAAAAATATTTCTTATTACTACCTAAATTACATTTTCAGAAATTATCCTCCGAAGATAACCTTGTATCCAGTTCTCTGCGGGACCCTGTATATCATTTTATATATATACTACAAACATTTCTTAGTTTACTAAATGCAGTTAAAAATAAAAGTGCATATTTTATTTAAAAACCATCTTTAAGTAAATTACGCTCATATTCAGTAACCTTTCCGAGATCTTTTGTGTAACCCTGTATATCTAAATTTAACTATTTATACTATTACCATTTATACTCTCCATTTAATATGCATACATTTAGTGAAACTTAAAAGCACATATCATAATTGAAAATGCATTTCATCCATGCAACAGTCATCATCCATCATATACAGTACTTCGAATAGAATATATAATATTTGAAATCTTTTGTGTATCCCTGTAAATGCAATGCACTTCGTATTATGCGATAATACGAAATAACTCACATTAAGCCTCAGCAACGTATATCAATTTGATTATTACATAAAATTGCTTACCATAATTAAAATATGTCGGAAACTGTTCCTCCCTTTATTCTTATGCAATGGAATTCTTCTGTGTAACCCCGTAAATGAATAATAAGTGTCCTTTCCACTACATATTTTACAAAATGCATATTTTAGTGCACTTTGTAAATGCATATAAATTTGAATATGTTTCACACGGTGTAACACCGTTAAATTTAATTAAAACGATTTTCCCCATAATGCCATAATGTAAGGAAATTTTTTGGCAATCCCTGTAAATAAACTAATCATGGTAGAAACTTTATTTTCAATAGGTATTCGTGCTAGGTAAACGTTAAGAACGTCCAAAAGTTTCATGGAAATCGGAGTATATTTACGAAAGTTAGAAAGCGACCAGACAGACAGACAAACTGAAAGCATAATAACTTTTCAACTTTGTCCGAAAGTGTTAAAAAATCGAGCCAAAAATAAATTAATCAGTAGTTTTATTTTCCGCCTTTTCCCCACAAAAGAATTTCTTCCATTGATAATTATGAGTTTTGAATAAAAATATTCATTTGTATGTAACTTATAACTTATTAATTAATATAAGTAAAAAATATTTCTGATTCATTTTAAATATGACGTCATTATTTATCTTGCTCCATTAGCTACCGATATTCATACCCCTTGTATTTTTAACAACTGCTATAAAGTACCTGTTTTATTTCAACTATGACGTCACATTTTCATAAGTGAACCATTTTATTAAAAATATAATTCTTTTTCATTCTTTTTACTTTTAATTTATGTCGCCATATTTTACACAAAAATTCCCATTAACTAAACAAATATCCTTGTTAAATGTATTATAAAAAATACACCTTTTATTTTTATTTCAAACATGACGTCATATTTATTTTCTTTTAAATTATTTTATTATAGTTTTTCACTTGGAAGTTTTTTTTATTAAAAATTCATTGCCGCTGAAAAATTATTATTCCAATTTTTTATTTTCTTGGCAACAGGAAAGGAAAATGGTTAAATTTTATCTGAAAAATGCCTGTTGATTTTGTATGAAAAATAATTAAATTTTGAATTATTAAGGAAAATATTTGAATAAAATAAATAAAAATTAGCCTATGTTCATTCCACACCTATAACCTATCCATATGCAAAGATTCAAAGACATTAATCCATCCGTTTTGAAGCCAAGTTCATTCCAATTTTCGGACACACTTTCACATTTATAATATATATAAGGATTTAAAGTTTGATTTCAGCTATGCATTAGCTAAAGAAGATTGTATTGAACATTTCTAACATAAAAAATTAAAAAAAATTAATAAAAAGTTTTGAGATATAAATCTTTAAAATTTTGATTCTAAGAAAAAATGCCTGTTCCATTCCAAGTTTCATGTTTTTAACTAACTTTTTTAAATAAAAAGGTTTAATTATTTTAAATATGAACTGTTAGTGTTCTACAGAAAAAAATAATTTGTTTACAACAGATAGTTTCTTCAACAGATAATATTTGCATCATAAATATCTGATTTTATCTCATACTAATCAAAATGATGAATGTTGAAATTTAGAAAAAATCTAGTAAGAAGAATTGAGATTGAATATATATATATAAAACACACACACACACACAATAAATAAATAAATAAATAAAAAGAATGATTGTGATTGCTCATAAAAGAAATTCCACAGGTTTTTGAATAATGCTACTGACTGAATATAATAACACATAATCTAACAAAATCATTGCAAAAAACAAAAACAAAAAAATTTTAATTAAACAACTATGGAAAATCAATGCACATAAGAAACACAAAAACAAATTAATCTGATCAAATCAACTTGAAAATGAAACACTAATTTAGAAGCATAATAAAAAACAAAGCAAATATTCTATTTTTTTGTTTTTAAATACATAATAAAATAAGCATGAATGAAAATCACAATAAACAAAATAGAAACATATCATATCATTGAAGCTGCAACTGTATAACTAGGAAATTGAAAAGTTTTTAGTTTGCATGACAATTGTGATTTTACTGTATAGTCTAGGAATGGTGAATCTTTTCCCATGCATGTGCCAAATTATTCCAAAAATATATTTTATGTGATCACAACATGCTAACAAAAAAAAAAAAAAAAAAAAAAAAAAAATCATGAATTAAATAACTAGCAAAAGCCGTGCTTTGTTTGGATTCGCGAAGCATTATTTCATAAGATAAATATTTGAAAGGAACATTACTTTTTAGGTGCGTTCGTAATTATGTAAATACGTAGCATCTATTGTTGTCGCTCAGTCCGTCCGTCTGTCTGTCCGTCTACATATAACAATGCAAAAACTATCCAACCGAATCGTTTGAAATTTAAAATATATAATTATTATATAATTCTGTCGAGTCATTTCAAATTTTATGAAAATCGGATGGATAGATCAATTACAGGGACAATCAAAAGGATTCCGTTACATTACGTCAATGGGGAAAAAAGTTTCAAATGCATTTTAATCGTTTGAAATTTAAAACGTATATTTATTACATAATTTTGTCGAGGCATTTCAAATGTTATGAAAATCGGATGCATAGATCAGTTACAGGGACAATCAAAAGTGGAAGCAGGACGTTTCGGTCCCGAGACATTTCGGTCCCGAGATATTTCGGTCCATGGCCATTTCGGTCCCGAGACATTTCGGTCCCTGGACTTTTCGGTCCTCAGACATTTCGGTCCCTTCTCCAGCAAGCTGAAATTTTGTGCACGGGAAATATCTGACATAATTTTATAGGGAACATTTTAGAGTGTTGAATTCAGGGGCGGGTCATTCCCCCCAGAGCTATCAATGTCCCCCCCCCCGGAAATTTTGAGATTTTGTGTTTTCAGTGGTAAAAAAGTGTAATCCCCCCAAGACTCTATTGAATCCCCCCGGAGCCACAGAAGTCCCTCCCGGAGAAAAGTGTCTGAATTCAACACTGGTTTTTTAACTGAAAGCCACATAAAGTTTTAGTGTAATGCGATTAATTAGAAGTAACGAGTACCCAAAAACCGCTTACACGTATAACTCGGATCCAAACTCAAACATATTGCAGCGGATCCAAACGCCATGCAAATTTCATATGACAGAAGTAATTGTTTTCAGGAGTGAGGGGAGGATTGTTCTGTGGATTTATATAGAAGTTCCTCAATCATGAAGATCTGGTAATTTAAAAACACGTATAAGTCGAATTTAATTTGCTTAAGCAAATGTCCATGGCCTACACTCCTACACATTTTCAGTTGCATATAATTTGTACAATATGTGTTTAATAATGAAAAAAAAAAATCTGCAAATAGTTTTAGAAATCTTTATTTCATCCTATTATTTAACGGCACATCATTTTTAGATTATGGCATTTTACAATTTTTTTTTTTTTTTTTAACATGGAATTGTGATAAAGCCACATTATTTTTTAAGTTCTGCATCGGGATTGACTAAAACATTTTATTTTTCAAATAATTATTACTTACCCATCATACGTAGTATAGGGTAAGTCTTGCAATCGTTTTGAAAATCGAAAATTTTTTTTTGACGGATTTACACGTTTTAGATAGTGGAGATTCCGAAAAACATATTTTTAGAAAAAAAATTTTGCCGTCTGTCTGTCTGTCTGTTTGTCTGTCTGTCTGTCTGTCTGTAAACGCTCTATCTCCCGAACAAATTGAGATAGAGACTTGAAATTTTGTATGTAGTTAGTATGTAAGAATGGGACGAACCCTATTTAATATCAGCAACCTCGATTATCCGGAACTATTTTTTTCGGACTCTCGAAAAATTCTTTCTGATAAAAGGTATATAAAAAATTTCGAATTTTTTTGTTCTAAGAAATGGACAATAAAATAACACACATTTTGCATATAGAACGAAGTCGATCGGATTATTAGTTGCCGAGATATTTGTAATCTTGTTTTCCACATTCTTCGATTTTTCATGACCCTGTATTTCATTCAAATTTCAATTCAGAGGTATATTTTAATTGGAAATGAGACGCTTAATCCGACGCAGTTAATCGTTAGTTAATATAATTATTATTTTTGGAGTTATAAGGATGTTTCTTTTACGCAGTTCGGTACTACTTGAGTAGTTTGGCGTTTTATATAATTTGTCGAAATTGGTACATCAGCAGTTCTTTTATATAGCATTACTATGTATATTAACAATATTTAAATTTTGTTTATGAATTGCAATGCATTGTATAAATAGTTTCACATGTTTTATTTTCATATACATATCCATGATGGGTAAGTATTACAGTGGCCCCCCAACGACTAGTTTTATTTCGCTATTAAAAAAACTATTTAAAAGTTTGCGTTAATCTTTTTACATATAACAATTATTCTTACGAAATAACTTTTTACGTGTAACAACCTTTTTACATATAACAATGCAGGAATTACAAATCCTTTTTAATGCATTAAATACTTTTTATGCTTATTACATTCAAAAACTACGAGCGAAATAAACACAAGTCAAATCTGGGAGGTCCGTCCGCATTTGAACTCCAGAGTAAAAAGGACATTGTATTATAGAATGAGGGATTTCATCTGACAAGTGTATAAAGATCAAGATAAGTAGAATAAAGTAGCTTTTCTAGCTATCTTGTATAAAGATGACTATTTGTTCAGATGGACGTTGAAAATTGATTGACATGCAGAATTTTTGCTTAAAAGAGGTTAATAGTAGTACTTAGCTGGTACTTATATGCATATATTTCAAATTTTATAGGAACACCAACATAAAAAATTATAAGTGTTTAAAAATTCCCGGCACTCGGTTTTGATTTGTTTCTTACTTAATGTTATACATTTTATTAAATGATTAACATAATCTTAGAAAATTTTAAAGCATTAATAATTATGCTGTTAAATTAAAAAAAAATTTAAAATTAAATTATTTTTATCAAACATATTTATTAATAAGAATTAAAAATTATTTTAACTACTAATTGTTTAAGGGACTTATTTATCAATTACTTGTTTAAAATCTAGTTTATAGCTCTTATTATAGCAAAAATGAAAAAACACATTTTTTAAATTTCAGCTACTATAATGTTATCAAGTTCATTAGGATATATAAAAATTATAAGGATTCTCAAAATAAATATGTTATTTATTCATTTATTGGTTAGTTTATGATATTTTTCTTACTCTTTAAAAATAATTAATTAATATATGATTGCTTTTTGCGAACTGTAAACTATAACTTTGTTTCAGAAAATTTAAATCTGCATCTGGATAATAATGTTATCTAACACTGTTAAGAAATATTTTTACGCATTGTTACAGTGTTGCATTATTATGTTTAATTAATTATTACGTTACGTTACTGATTTTTAATAATAATAATAATAATAATAATTTCCTTTTTTAAAATAAATAATAATTTTTGAATAAAAACTTATGGTGATGAATAATTGCTATAAATTAAATCTCAAAACAGTTAGTGATTTTAAAATTAAAATCAAATTAATATTTTATTAAATATATGTATTTTTAATTTAATGAATCTTTATTTAATTAAATTGATAAAATTATTAATACGCATTTCGAATTTTACTTTAAATAAACTCAATAAATAATCTGTTTTATATTAAATTTATCATTATGTTTTGTAGTAGTTATAAACTGAAACTTATTGTTTACCTGTTTATTTATTTTATATTTAAAGTTACTGAAATTTAAAACTATTAATTCAATCAATAATAAAATTAAAATAAGAATTGTCAATTTTTTTTTCTGTGAAAGTGGGAGCGAAAAGGTAATGCAAATAAATAAATAAATAAATAATTCCGGCAATGCCGGGAGGAAGAGGTAGCTTTCATATACTTATATATTTATTTATTTATTTTAAGTTAAGTTACATTGTTCAAAAATACTAACCTCAAATTAGTGGAAATAATCATATAAAATTAGTGATTTTATAAGATTGAAACTAGTTTTTGTCAAGACTGAATATTAATAGGAATTTTTAGAAATTAGTCATCTTTTATTCAACCTGGTTTTATTTTAAGCCATTTAGAGAGTCACCAAATTCCACGATATCATAAAGTGTATGCCATTTTAAAGCAACATTGTGGATCGTTCAGATCAGACCGTTTCAAAATGTCAGCCATAAGCAAAATTCAAAGTGCTATAACTCAGTCATTTTTTAAGATATAGACAAAATAAAAAGTGTTCTGGAATCGTTGTTTTAAGTTCTAACACGTAAAAGAAAAATATTTTTCAATTTTTAATTTTTCGCATTTTATTTTAAATTTTAAATTTTTTAAAAAATTTAAAATGGCCACCATTTTGAAACAAAATGGTGGATGATGCTGGTCAACGAACTCGTTCGAGACATTTGTATGTACTATGTACATACCAAGTTTCATTGAAATCGGTTCATAAATACGCGTGTTATCACGTGACAAAAATCAGATCGTTTCAAAATGTCAGCCATAAGAAAAATTCAAAGTACTATAACTCAATCATTTTTTAAGATATAGACAAAATAAAAAGTGTTCTGGAATCTTTGTTTTAAGTTCTAACACGTAAAAGGAAAATATTTTTCAACTTTTAATTTTTTCGCATTAAATTTTAAATTTAAAATTTTTTTAAAAATTTAAAATGGCCGCCATTTTGAAACAAAATGGCGGATGATGCTGACCAACGAACTCGGTCGAGACATTTGTATGTACTATGTACATACCAAGTTTTATTCAAATCGGTTCATAAATACGTTAGTTATCGCATGACAAAAATCAGATATATATATATATGGTTATATATATATATATATATATATATATACAGGGTGATTCCAAATTTTTTTTACAATAAAAGAGGGGTGATAGTACACATCAAGACAAACAATATTAAATAGGAGACCAAGGGTCCAAAACGTAATCCTAAGGAAATAGCCGCCATTAAAGTTTAGGGACCAAAATTTCAAATAAACATAAAAAACGGAAAAATCGGTCGATTGATTTGCGGTTTTCACTAAAATTATTCTTTATGTCGGCATTTTCTTGAAATTAAATTATAAAGATAAATTTCAAAAAATGCCGATAGAGGGTGCTTTAGACTTTGGAGTAACGAACAACTATTTTTTACCGGTATTTTTTGCATCTCATTAAATGTTTTCGTAAGCTTAGACTCAAACTTAAATTTTGAGCTCAAAATCTGTAGTTGGGAGTGGTTAAGTAACACGAACTGAGCTGTGTTCAGAGGGTTCAAATTTCAATGATTATAAAAAACGGAAAAATTGGTCGATTGATTTGCGGTTTTCACTAAAAGCATTCTTTATTTAAGTATTTTCGTGAAAATAAATTATAAAGATAAATTTCAAAAAATGCCGATAGAGGGCGCTTTAGACTTTGGAGTAACGAAACACTCTTTTTTGGCGTTGTTTTTTGCATCTTATTAAATGCTTTCGTAAGCTTAGACTTCAACTTAAATTTTGAGCTCAAAATCTGAATAGCTGGGAGTCGTTAAGTAGACAAACTTAGCTGTGTTCAGAGGGTTCAAATTTCAAATAATTGTAAAAAACGGAAAAAATTGGTCGATTCGTTTGAGGTTTTTGCTAAAACTAATTTTTAAATCAGCAGTTTTCTTGATCAATCAGTGTTTTCTTGAAAATAATTTTTAAAGATAAATTTCAAAAAATGCCGATAGAGGGTGCCTTAGACTTTGGAGTAGCGTACAACTATTTTTAACTGTTATTTTTTTTAATCTCATTAAATACTTTCAAATGCATAGACTTAAATTTTGGGCTGAAATTCTGAATCGTTGGGAGTGTTTAAGTAGCGAAAAATTGAATTGTGTTCGAGGAGGAAAAAGGGCTAAATTTCAACTCCTGAACACACTTCAGTTTGCGCTTCTTAATTCCTCATAACGATTTAGGATTTGAGCTCAAAATTTAAGTTTAAATCTAAGCTTCCGAGAACATTTAAAGTGCTTTTGCAAGCATTTAATTAGAACCAAAAAATAATGGTTAAAATGAATTGCTGGTTACTCTGAAGTTTAAGGCGCCCTCTGACGGAATTTTTTGAGATTTATCTTTAAAAATTATTTTCAAGAAGATACTGACTTAAAGAATAGTTTTATTTTAAACCGCAAACGAATCGACCAATTTTTCCATTTTCTATAATTACTTTAAATTTGAACCTCCTCCTCCCCTTGAACACAGTTCAGTTTGTGCTACTTAACCACTCCCTACTATTCAGATTTTGAGCTCAAAATTTAAGTTTAAGTCTAAGCTTCCGAAATCATTTAAAGAGATGCAAACAATTCGGCAAAAAATAGTTGTTCGTTACTCCAAAGTCTAAAGCGCCCTCTATCGGCATTTTTTGAAATTTATCTTTATAATTTATTTTCACGAAAATACCTAAATAAAGAATAGTTTTAGTGAAAACCGCAAATCAATCGACCAATTTTTCCGTTTTTTTTAATCATTTGAAATTTGAACCCTCTGAACACAGGTCAGTTTGTGTTACTTAACCACTCCCAACTACAGATTTTGAGCTCAAAATTTAAGTTTGAGTGTAAACTTACGAAAACATTTAATGAGATGCAAAACATACCGGCAAAAAATAGCTGTTCGTTACTCCAAAGTCTAAAGCGCCCTCTATCGGCATTTTTTGAAATTTATCTTTATAATTTAATTTCAATAAAATGCCGACATAAAGAATAATTTTAGTGAAAACCGCAAATCAATCGACCGATTTTTCCGTTTTTTATGTTTATTTGAAATTTTGGTCCCTAAACTTTAATGGCAGCTATTTCCTTAGGAAAACGTTTTGGACCCTTGGTCTCCTATTTAATATTTTTTGTCTTGATGTGTACTATCACCCCTCTTTTATTGTAAAAAAAATTTGGAATCACCCTGTATATATATGTCAACATTTGAACGGAGGGTAGTTTTGGGGTCTGGGGGTCATGATCGGTGAAAATATACCAAAATTTGCTTGAAGTGCTTTCCTCCGGACAGCTGCAATAGGTAGCTTTTTACTTTTTGTAATGAAAGATACCTAAAAAGCCAGAACAATGTTGAGCTTACAGCGTTTAGTAGGCCTTCATCAATCAGAAACCAAGTTATAAGGTGGCCGGTAAAGAAATAACAAGGGACCGAAATGTCTCGGGACCGAAATGGCCAGGGACCGAAATGTCTCGGGACCGAAATGTCTCGGGACCGAAATGGCCAGGGACCGAAATGTCTCGGGACCGAAATGTCGTGTACCCATCAAAAGTATTCCGTTACATTACAATCAATGCGGAAAAAAGTTTCAAATGCATTTTAATCGTTTGAAATTTAAAACGTTTAATTATTACATAATTTTGTCGAGTCATTTCAAATGCTATGAAAATCGGATGCATAGATCAATTACAGGGACAATCAAAAGTATTCCGTTACATTACGATCAATGGGAAAAAATGTTTCAAATGCATTTTAATGGTGTTACACTCATTTGAACATAATAGAATTGACATGAATCTATGATGTATGTACTAAAATCTACATTCTGTACAATCTGGGATGCAGAGAATATTTATTATTAAATTACAGGGCCACACAAATGTATTCCACTAAATAATGTTATATGGGGAAACATTGTTTGGGGCGTGTTTTAATTATATTAACCTACTTCACATTTTATGAATAAGATATACGTTAATGAAGTATAATAAAAATTACTCCCTGCATATTTACAGGAATACAAAGATTTCGACCACTATACTGTATCCAAATTACGCTCTACTATATCAGCAAGATCTGAATATTTTAAAATATATAGTATGAACGCACCTCATTTGCTACGCTTCACGTGCAATTTCCAACTTGTTTATATTATTTTTGCATCTTTATTAAACAAAAACTTTATCTCATGTTTTGGCGCATTTAAATTTTAGAAATGTAAATTCAGCCAAATAACTAAGAATTTCCTCGGAATTTTTTATTTATGATATAAGGCTGGTATAAATAAAAATATTTTCGAAGCAGAATTTTACAAAATATTTTCTTTTAATTTTTAACTAAAAGTTTTAAAGATGTTTTTACATTTTCCAATGGCCAGTAATGACGTTCGTTCTGCCGAATAAGTGTTCTTTTTCTCGACATTTTTTAATTACTAATACATTCCAGAAAATATTTATAAACATAGTTAACATATTTAATTTGGTTGAATTAAATTATTCTTCAATGAATTAAAATATTCTTAAATTATTCTTTAATCTTTCATTTCGAATACCAGACTTAAGAAACTTGCCAAATTTAACAAAATATTCACTTTAAATACCAAATATAAGAATTAATTTTACTTGTTTACGATTCTTTTCGTTGCCACTTTACCAAAGTAAATACCTAAATAAATAAATCATAATGTAATTCTTTTAAAATCCGTAAGTATAAACTGCGTAAATAATTTTGGCAGAATAATGAAAATATATTTTACTTAATATATTAATCATGATTCTATCTATAATTACTAACCCCATAGTTTATTTTCCTTCTTAAAATAAAAAGATACGGGTTCAATTTTTTATTTACAAACGATTTTGGCGAAATAATGAAAATATATTTTATTTAATTAATTAATCATGATTCTATCTAAAATTACCAACCCCATAGTTTATTTTCATTCTGAAAATAAAAAGATACGCGTTCAATTTTTTATTTGCAAAAATGCGTCCATAATAGAAAAATATGTAGAATAAATTAATTATTAAAATAATATTTTTTAAAGGTTATTCTGTAAAAAAAAAATAACATTCTGCAAATCTACATATCGTAATTTATTCTTATGTTTAATTTCAAGTCAAAATACTGAATAGATTTTTTATAAAGTGTACGACAAAATGTAACTTGAGTGGCCTAGTAGAGGATTCGCTTCACTCATCCTAATAATCATTGAAAAATATTTTAAAAGTTGTCTTCAGCATTAAAATATAATGATAATATTTGATGTTATACATTTAAAATTTATTTTTTAAATATTATTTCTGTTGCCTCATTTAAGACACCAAATAGTTTATGAAAGCTTTGTACTTGTTACTTTTAAGAGAATGGAAATTCAATTGCACTCATTTGACAAGATGTTTTTGCTTGAATTTTTCATCCAAAAAAAAAAAAAAAAAAAAAATTCTCTTAGAAAAATTATCAAAATAACAAGTGCCAGAATGTACAGCTTTTAATTGTTTAATATTGAAATCCAAGTTGTTAGAATTTTACCATCAGCAATTTTGATCATGATTTTTTGCTGCCTCCCAGTCCATTACATGATGGAACACACACAAAACACAAAAAAGTTTAAAGGAAAAAATTCATAAGTAAAAGTTATTAAATTTTACAATTTACAAACTTTTATAAGAGAAAAAATAAACAATAAATCAGATTATTTATTTCAAAAAATTGCCTGTTTGCATTTCATCTTTATATACCTTATTTATGTTTCAACTTTAAACACATATTATTAATGATTGTGAGCTTTCATTTCAATGAAATTTCAATTGGTCAAAGCAAATTTATGTTATAAAACAGAATAATAACCATATATATATATTTTTTTTTTCAAATGTAGGCTATGTACACCCCCGTACATAACAAGTTTAACTTTTGTACAGAAATTAGAAAAAATTCTTTGCATTATCTGATGAGCCATATAGGCATTAAGTGTTGATGTACTTAACATTATTATAATAAGAAATAAAAGATGATGGGGAATAAAAATTCTTTTCATTAATCAAAGATACATTTTAAGTGCAAACACATTAATGAGAGTTCAATATATTTTGAGATACAGTAGAACCCCGATAATCCGGATTGGTTTTTTCACTTTTTTTTCAACTTTGAGAAGCGATTGGCGAAAAAGATTTTGTTTTATTATTCAGAATACGACAATGCAACAAGTTAATATTAAAGAAATTAGCCAATCGCTTCTCAAACTTGAAAAAAAAGCGAAATACCTGATCCGGATTATCGGGGTTCTACTGTAATAACATTAGTAGTGCATAAAAAAACACTTATGTTACAATCACTCAGAAAGTAAAAAATAATTTCCATACACACAAAATAAATAAATAAATAAAAGGTGGAAAAGAAAGAAGAAATGATTTAAAAAGTACTAAACAAATGTACAAAATTCAAATCTATGTACTCATTAGTCTGTAAAAATGAGTATTACAGTAATTGTAATTTTTACAGTTTAATTTGAAGAACTTTTTTTATGGTTCCTTTCTTAAATTTTCTAAATGAAATTTTGTTTATGAATAGACAAATACAGTTTTAATGAACCAACATTATAAAATTACCAGACTTTCATTACATGACATAAATTAAAATAACATATACTTTAAAATGTAAACATCACCAAAACTTATGTAGTTTTAGATGGCTTTGTCAAATGGCATTTTACAATATGCAGTTGCAAGTTATATTTTCTAGAATAACCTTTACCACAAGATTCACAAATATATGGACGTTCACCAGTATGCTTAACTAAATGTCTGCTTAAAAATGTCTTGTTATAAGTGCAATATGAACAATAAAAGCAAGTATATTTTCTAAATCCCTTTCGTGAATCTGAAGTCTTTTGTTTCCCCATCATATACAGCTGCATAGAATTATTAGCTCCTAAAATAATAAAATATATTTAAAAACATGATAAAATATTTCATATCAAAATATTCTCATAAAGACAAGCAATCAGAATAGATAATAAAAACATTTCAAATAAAATATACCTGTAGATAAACAGTAATTTTGGTTTCTAAAAAAATAACTTCTATACACAACCTATGTATTTAAACCTTATCAAAAATTCATGTTAATGTCATCAATGCAATTAGTCAACAGAACAGATAACTTTCTATTTAAAATCAGGCTGATTTGTTTCTAGACATACTTAAAACCCTTTTAGTGTCTCAACTGAGTTTTTACATTACGTAATGTTTGAATTCAAGGGCTGATTCAACATAAAACTGATATTATTACTATTTTTTTTGCAGTGAATAAGATAAATAAATATGTAAGGTAATCATAAATAAACCATTATACAAATAATTTTTATAGCAATTATTTTATGAATAATTTAACATAAAGAAAAAAATGTGCCGGATGCTAAAGTGTAAAAACAGATCCAAAAAACAAAATGCACATCAAGAATCATCAGAGAAATTTCATGTTTCATAAGAAATATTAAACATTGTTGCAAACTAGTAGAAAACATAATTATTAATAATTTATTGAAACAATCTTAATTTAATTTTCTATATTTTTTTTAGATTTAATTAAATTTACAAAAGAGGAAAAATCCATTTTGATTTTTATAAGAAAGACAAAATTAGTTTTATTGGTTTGTAACTTTCAAAGAAAAAAAACTTATTTATTAACATTATTATGCCCTTTTTTATGCATGCTTTAAGCAGGAATCACATCAGATGCCAACAAGACATTGTATAGTTTTTTGATGTAGTAGTTATTCATTTGATGTTGATTTGTACATGCAGTAAACACAGAGGAAATTTCTGACACCCAAGAGGTATTTTTTATATCCATAAATAAAATTTCTTTTGTAAAATTTATACTATGCTTGCTTTGAAACCCTTTCAATAAATAATAAAGAAACTTACAACTGAGCACAAAGCCTTACAGATTCTATTTTGCACATTTCAAGAGCACAAAACATTAGTCAGACACACTGCCACCTTAACTGATGAGTCACCAGTGGTGAATGTAGTATTTGAACTTTTACAGAAGTCATCTGCAGAAAAACATATCTCTGCACAATTCTTTATCTTTTTTACACTAGCAAAGTAGGGAGGGTTACAGAGCAATATCCTTCTCAAAGCAATTAATATGATGCATACAAAACCTGTTGTATTAAGATGAACACACAATGTATAAAAACCAACATAAATAAAACATACAAAGCCACAAATTTTTAATTTACGACTGTTTCGATTCCTAAAAATAAGTATCAAAATAAATACAGATTGCTAAATGGTACACTTAAAAACAATATATTTAAAAATTATAAATATTTCGTATCGCTTCTGCGAACATCGTCAGGGTAAAATAGAATGATGTTAAATGCAGTTTAAAGTTTACCCACTCTCAACTCAAGTATGCTCGTGAACTCTTGGATGTATGTGTTTATATTTTGAAACTTTAAATTGCATTTAACATCATTCTATTTTATTCTGACGACATTTGCAGAAGCAATATGAAATTTTGATAATTTTTAAACGTATTTTTAAATATATTGATTTTAAGTGTACCATTTAGTAATCTGTATTTATTTTGATACTATTTTTAGTATAATTTATGGTGCAATTGTCCGATTCGTAATTGTTTTAAGTCATTACAATAAAATTTCTTTAGTGCAAAACAAATATAAGATACCTATGATCTATATATACATAAAATAGTTTGTCCTTGTATTGACTGATAATCAACACACAGTCCAAACTACTGTACCTAGAAGCATGAAAATTGGGAAGAAAATAGTTCTTATGACCTATGCGTGCACAGGGCCGTAGCTAAGGAGGTGCTATGGGTGGCTCAGCCCCCCTAAAATATTTTGAGCTCCCCCCCCCCCCCCTGGAAAATAATCCAAGATCACAAAATGAATTTCTGTTCTGAAAATTCCAATGAAATTCTGTTCAAAAATCTAATTTAGTTTTGAGACCCTTTAACAGTTTTGCAGAATTATTAAATTGTAACAAAAATGTTCCAACACTAGCTCATCCTATTTGCACATATGAAGCTAACATGATGTTTAATTTTGCACCAGTTATACAGTCAAAATTTTCACCATCATACACTTTTCTTAGTATAAAATGAAGTCATTACAACAGTTTAATAAGAAACATAGTACCTACAATGTGAATATACACTAATTTATCTTTCTGCGTCAGAGAGAAGGAAAAAAAATTAAGAGGCTCCTTATTGTTCCCTTCTATCTACAGCCCTGTGTGTGCATATAAAAGGAAATTTTCAAAAGTTCCACCACTAGGGGAAGCAAATAGAGGTTGAAATTCTTGAACATCTTGCTATCTCTCAACAACTGTTTAAGTTAGGAGTTAACTTGAAATTCCAGAAAATAAATCTACAAAAAAATAATTAAACATGTATTTCAGCGATTTAAAAATTTCTCCCACCCCCTAAGGGGATAAAAAGAGAAATTTAGAAAAATTGGCACATATCAGCAGTCATTTTAAGTAGGAGCATGAAATGGCAAAAAATAAATTTATTAAAAAATAATTAAATGTATGTTTTTGCGATTTTAAAATTCCCCTTTCCCGAAGGATAATACCTTCGGGGAAGGGAATTTTAAACTTTTTTTGGACCCATCATGTGACATATCATTGGAAAGCCCTTGAACCACTCTTTCATATTATGAACCTTTCTGCTTCTCCCCAATTTACCCTCCACTGGGAGGGGACACTTTTTGAAATCTTACTTTTTTATTTTTTTGAAACTGCAGTGTTTTATCTTTTTTTAAGGAACCCTCACATAAATATAATTTATAACATATGAAGATTTGAAAGAGAGGAGAAGGGTATATTCAGGGGAGGAGGCATAATAGTTTGGTTCTGGGAGCACTTTTCTAAATTTGGCCTATACCCCTCATGTGATATATCATTGGAACTCTCTCTGACTACTGTTTCACACTATACACCTCTTGCACCAATCTCCCAGCAAGTAGCACTTTTCTAAATTTAGCCAACATCTCTCATGTGATATATCGTTGGAAAGCCCTGTGACCACTTACTCATATTATGCACATCCTGTACCTTTCCCCTCAATTTACCTTTCTCGGGGGATATGGTCATCATATTCTATCTGGAGTTCTTCTAATAATTAGAAAATTATAGAACTGATCTCAATGACATAGAAAAATCAATAAAGAAAGTTGATCCCATTTACCATCTATTTAACTCCTGTTTTTAGTTCCTGTCAGTTTTTGTCTCTAGAGGTGCCTTTAATTCTTATTTCTTTGACTACTTTGCTATTAATTACCAAAAAATTCTAATTTCCAACCAGAGGATGCCGTCACATGACTTTTCTACCATTGTGGCTCCTTTTTAGCTTTTCTTTGGTGTGTTGTTTTTTAATTTCATCTGTTTTTAGTAGCCATGTATTTAATAAAATCTTTTATAAGCATATAAATACAATTATTTTAATGATCGATTGTAGGACATCTTGATTGTAGATTCTCGAAAGTAATCGATGAATGTATTGATTGTGTTTTTTACAATGACAATTTTTTTCGATTCGGTAAATTTTTGAGAATCGCCTGTCACTAGACATATCCTAGCAGAAGTATAACAAGCCTATTAAAAAATTTTCTAAACATTTATTTCAATGATTTTAAAAATCCCATTCCATTGTCCTAAAGGATTAATAGGAAGTACAAAAATTTAGATCATTCTGCCATACTTCTGCAACAGTATTAGTTAGAGACATGCATTTGAGATTACATAATTTACTAAAACTTAAACATGTACATATCAAATGAAAATCAAATTTTGAATTGCTTAAAAGGCGCAAATGCCAACCTAGTGAAAAAGATTCCATGCCGGGAATCGAACCCGGGCCATCAGTATAGAGCACTGACGTTCTACCGATGGCCCGGGTTCGATTCCCGGCATGGAATCTTTTTCACTAGGTTGGCATTTGCGCCTTTTAAGCAATTCAAAATTTGATTTTCATTTGATATGTTATATTCAAGGCGAATTTTCTCTCTGGGAAAAATTTCCACGCATTAAACATGTACATTTTACCAATTTTAGAAATTGCCAACTAAGCGGGTTTAATGGGTTGGTTTTACTTTTAGCATATTTTGGCTTATCTCTGCAATAGATTTAGGTATAAGTGGAAAATTCAAGATAACACATAGACAAAAGAAATAGTTAAACATAGGCACTTCAGTCATTTCAGAGCTATTTTATCTGTTATGTCATTGATAACAACTTTGAACACTGGATAACGTAAGATTACACAATTAAGACAACAATTATGGATATTTGATTAGACATTAAGTTTAAAAAAAAATCTTTACTAGATTATTTTGTTTGACTGAAGATTTTTTTAGAGAAATTGACCAGCATTGCAGATGAAGGCTGCTAGCAAGGAATAATTACAGCAAAGTACACGTGTTCAGAGCCTGATCAATGCACGGGCCTCCGGGGCCTCGGCCTTAGGCCCACCAATTTCAGGGGCCCACAAATTATGTGGCTGAATTTCTTTTCCTTAATCAAATACTTTTCAAAAATATTGTTTTCTAAAATATACTTAAAATTTAAATATTCTGAATGACTCAATAAAATTTTCAGAAACTAGGGACTTTTCACCCAAACAACTTTGTCAACTCATCAAATAACCCTTTTTTTTCTGAAAGTATCGCCGAAAATGGGTAGGTAGGGGGGCCCAACTTTTTAACAGGCCCTGGGCCCAACTTCAGCTTGATCGGGCTCTGCATGTGTTGCTGCTACAGTAAATTCCCTCAAATTCACACAGCTTGGGACCAGAAGTTGAGTGGATTTTAGGATTTTGCAAATTTCTGATTTTTTTTCCTTAACAGCAATTTGAAAGTAATTAATAATGCAATCAAAACTATAATGAATGCTTAGAATATTATAAAATAAGTAACAAACTAAAATAGTAAAAATTTAGATAATTTTTAAAATGATTAAAATATTAAAAGCAAAGGTCAAATTAATAATCAATAATGTAAGATTTATGATTAATATTCATTATAAAGCTGAAATATGTTTTTCCTAAATCATTCAATGAAACTTGTCTCATGAAGGTACACAACTAATTCACATCCAATCATAAAATAAGGAAGTTTTATTTCAGGTTTAGCCAGACTTAATAACCAAAAAAGCATGATTAATACATAAATAAGTTTGGTAAATAGATTGTTATTATCAGTGATATCAGCAATATCTTGAACTACAGTAGACTTCCTCAAATCCGCACAGCTTGGGACCAGAGGTTTTGCAGATTTCTGGTCATTGCTTTGTTTACATTTCTTAAAAAGTAATTTGAATGTAGTTAATAATGAAATCAAAAGCATAATGAATGCTTACAATATGCTAAAATATTAAAATAAGTAATAAACTAAAATAATGGAAATTTAGATATCTTTTTAAATGATAAAAATACTAAAAGCAAAGGTCAAATTAATAATCAATAATGTACAATTAAATATTCATTATAAAGATGAAATATGTTTTTCCTAAATTATTCAATGATCCTTGCCTCATTAAATGTACATTATTAATTTACATCAAGATCATAAAATAATGAAGCTTTATTTCAGTTTTAGCCAAACTTGATAACTAAAAAAGCTTGATTAATATATAAATATATTTGGTAAGATTGTGATTACCAATTATATCAGCAATATCTTTATTTTTTCAGAAAAAAATTATTCTTTCTTCATGAAAAAACATGAATTGAATAAACCTTTAAAAAAATTACAAATTAAAAAATATAAGGAATTGATATAAAACTAAAAAAGTCAAATTTTGCCCCAACATCTGAACTCAATGAAAAAACACATATGAAACTTCATACTTCATGAAAAAACATGAATTCAATAATCAGGGATGAGATTGACAAAAAAGTAAAAAATTTGAACACTACGAGAACGTCATTTGAGCAATAATACTTATGAATTTCAAGCAGAATAAATATTATAACTGCTGTTAAAATCTATGTATTACAGCAATGTAGTGCTTTAAGCAAATTAAAAAGAAACTGTTAGAAAGAATTAGGCAGAAATTATTTACTTACTGCAGTGAAAAGTATATTTTACCAAAACATAGAACTTTAATAAAACCACTGACATGAATATTTTTTAATTGTAATTTTAAACAGGGTTGGCACGGTTTAAACCAATTGGTTTTAACCATGGTTTAAATCACAGTTTAAACCAACTGGTTGTTTTCCCAAAAAACCAATTGGTTTTTTCAAAAAATCTAATGATATTTTCTCATTTTTCTTTATAATTTAAGACTTACAAATTATTGTACATAAATATTTTCTGCTTTTAACACTTTTTTTCAGCAATAAGTATTAGATATAGTGGACCTAAGTTAGTTATTTTTTTATGTATAGGATGAGAATCACTATGCATTGGTGACTCATTATTCCATTGCTGTAAAGAAAAATCTTAGAACATGTGAAGTGATCAAAGATAAAATAGATTTTAATAACTCAATATTTAGTATAAAATATTTTCATTGAAAAAATGCAGATTATTTAAAGCAATCTATTATAACATGCACAAGCGTTTGAATATGGAGCTATATAACTTGATGATCTTTAAAATTTTAGTAAAACTATAAAAGAATTTTTTTTTTTTTTTTTGATAGGGGAGATAATTTTTAAAAATTAAAATAAAAATATGAAGTTGTATAAGCGAGTATTCAAAAATTGGGTGCTAGTTATAGTATTTTAACAATAACAAACTAACCCCCCCCCCCCTTTGTTATCTGCTAAATCTAATGACCATAAATGTTGATTTCAAATTGTCTCTCAAAAAACAAAACCCCCAAGAAGTATCTCTTTTTTTTCTTTTCTTTCTTTTTTTTTGTGAAAAATAATATTTACATTCATCAAACTACATCAGATGTTTATTATAAGTAATCAAAAGATTGTTTATAAAGATTTTCAAAGTATCAATGTTCATTTGTGTAGAATAGTTTATTGTTTGGACATAAAACTGTTTAAATTAAAATAAAAAAAATCTAATTTTTTTTTTTTTTTTTTTGCTACATAATTTACTGTAATTATTTAATTTAAATTATTTTCAAATGAATTTATACTACTTATAATCTAACAATATATATTTTTATCAATAAATATGCATGTATATCTACTAAAAAAGGATGTTTTAAAAAAATCCGGTTTAAATAAAAAAAACCTGGTTTAAACAAAAAAAACGATTTTTTTTCCAACTCTGATTTTAAAAATAGTAGATACTTTTCTTGAAACAGCAAATTAAAATAATTGCAACCACATTAAGTATATGATAGAACAGAATTCCTACTTTTTTTTAAAAACAAAAATAAGTTTTTAAGGAATTAAATTGATCATAATTGATTGTTAAAGGTGTAGCAAGCCAACAACTAAGAATTAAGATTTAAGGAAAAACTAGATAATGCCCGTCAAGATTTGACAGTAAATAACTTGAATGTTTCATCAGAAAAATTCTTGAATTTTTAATTATTTGCTCTTAAATTTGGCTATTCAAATTGTGATGAATTACTGTATTACATAACTAATTTCTATTTTTTTTTAAGACGATAGATGGTCTAATCTATTCGGTGAAGTAAAATAGCTTTAAGTTTATAATTTACAACATATATTTATAATATGTTTGTATTTTATCAGAAATTTAACTAAAAATACTGTATAAGGTATTTATTTTTGCTTACTAGGGCCTATTTTCTTTCTGCCCCCCCTCTCAAATAACAATATTTAAGCGACCATTCAAAGCTGACATGACTTTTATTTTTATCTGTCTCATTCTTTAAAATCCTAAATTTGAAATTCGATGCAACTATTTATAATATAATTTTTTTTATTACTTGAATTTTCTTATACATTTTTATACATCTTTTCAAATATTAAATAATGGGTATCAATGTAATTTTTTTTATAGCTGTTATACTAATATTTTTATTTCTTTCCTTTTTTTTAATGAATGACAAACTTTTCTTTCTTATAGACATTTATATTCTTGATAATGGTAGAAAAAATGTAACGAAAATTGTAGATCAGTTCAATTTACGTAATTGATGATTGCGTGTAAAATATTTTAGGTTAAGTATTTTAAATATAAAATAATTATTTTTTCAAGATATTATTCTGTGTTAAATTTTGTTCAGTTATAAAGCATTCAAATAATAATAATAATAAAAATCCTAAAACTCTTCTTACTAATAAAATATATTATTATTGAAATGAATTATCGACAAAAATTCTACACAAATAATTTTGCCGGCTTTGTATTCGAACCTGCATCACTACAAAAACTCAAAGCTTAAAACAAGTGCGTTACCCCACTACGCTACCAGGAACACGCTGAGTAGTCCTCTATAATGGAGAAGTTCTAGAATCAGTTGACGCATACGCAATTGTCTGGAATTTCGATTTTGATTTTACAGAAACTGTTTTGTGTTTTAATTGTTTATGATAACTTTTTTATATATATATTGATATCAGCTGCAACTTAAAATGCTAACATTTCCAATCTTCGTGTGTAAGACAATTTATAAGAAGGATTACCAGTCGTAACTTTTAGCCTCAGATCATTGAGTTTATCTTCTATGTGTAATACGATACCTTCTGAAATAAACCATATTTTTGAATTGTCAATAACACTGAAAGAGACAAATAATAACTTTGTGATAAAAAGAAGAGCTTGTTTACAATAAGATCGAATAAATTATATTTGAGATGCAGACACTTTTAATACTAAACTTCTAGCTGTGAAATGATAGTTCAACTGAGCAAGGATCTCTACATATGTGCAGTGCATCACTCCAAAGGCAGACTTCTACTTATGTACTACGCATGCGCATAAGTGAAATTTTAATTGAAAATTGTGGCTAATTAATAAAATTTTTTAACAAACAAATGTACGATAACAAATCTGTGGCCAAATACCTTTCGTTGAAAAAAAGAATGGTGTGATTTGATGTAGTAGTTTGCTCTCACGGACTGTCGAAAGGAAATGCCTAGCATTTTAAATATATAGATAATAAAAAAAAAAAAAATTAAAGTGTTACTTAAAAGACAAATTAGTAATACTGCGGCGGAGAACATATTAAGAAATCAGAACATTAAAAGGAATTCAGAAAAATTAGACTATTATATCAAAATACAAAAAACAAAAGTAAAAAACTAAGGAAAAAATATAAAATTTCCCCAAAAATTTACTTCGTGAAATTTCTTTAAAAATTGAAGAAAAGTCTGAAGAATCTCATCCCTCCTCGGTAACATTTAAAAAAAATTAAATTTAAAATATATATGGAATTGATATAAAACTAAAAATGTCAAATTTTGTTCCTATATCTAAACTGAATGTTTCAATATTTACATCCATAAATTATGTGCAGATTTGAGGGAGTCTACTGTACTACTTTTTATAACTCTTTTTCTTTTCTTTTCTTTTTTTTTTTTTTTTTTTCGGAAAATTATAAAATGGACTCTTTTTATGAAACCTTGAAGGATCTGAGATCTGAATACTAAATTTATTTTGCCTGCTTGTGCTTTCTTTGTGTTCATCCTAGAAAGAAAATGGACAGGGTGCTAATCATTAAAAAGGGTATCAATATAAATCATTATATTGAAGCAGAAAAGGGCAATTATTGCAAGAGAAAATATATTGTTGCTTTAGTTAAGAGAAAAAGTTAGAAAGCATTTAATTTTAAGGTTTGATAAATAAAGTACCTTTGAATGGTTTTATGGGATAAAAAATAAAAAGTACACAATTCAATTGCAACATTATGAATGTCTGTTTTTACCTAAGAAATGAGAAAATTCTATCATTTGGGCACATCGATTTCAAAATACTATGAAATATCGAGAAAATTTTTATTAGAAGTCTCTGGGCATTACTACTACTGAATGCATTTTACTACTTTGAAAAAGGAATGGGTGCTGTGCCCTTCAAATATGGCCTAAAATGCACACTAGAAACTTTCATCAGCAAGTTGATTTTAAGTGTTAAAAAAATAAGCAATAAGTAATAACGATTCAAAGTCCTTCCCATTATCTTTACTATTGTTTTTCAAACTATAAATAGAAATTAATGCATATATTTTAACATATACTCACTGTTTAAAAAGAAAGAAAAGAATGTCTGACTTATTAGATTATTATTTTTTCTTTTATGCTTGCAAACGAAATTATAAATATTAATAAGTGACTATCACATAGCTAATAAGATGTAGAACCAACTTAGTGAAAAATGGTTATCGAATCCGGAACCTTGGACATTTTTCACTATGTTGGTTCTACGCTTTGTTAGTGATAATCACATATCAAATATTCAAAATTTCAAACTAATTTCACTGATGATTATTAAATGAAAAATTATAAATTGTTGGACAGGCTCTTTTTTTTTCTTAATTTCATCAAATTTTTTTCTTTCAAAATTTGAAACAAATACAGATTAGAAATACTTAAAATTACTCCTATCACTAAAAAATTTAAAATTAATATGAGTGAAGTAATGTATATCTTCTGTTTTCTCCGAATCACTGAAATACAAGATTAGCTTCCCCTCGCCCCCAACTAGCGAGCTCTTTATGAAATTTAAAATTGTATTTTTAAAAAGCATTTGAGAGTAATCTCTTACCAAAAGAAAATTCTAACAAAGAATCACTTTAAAAGGAACGTCAGCAGAATTCTTTAGCTTGTATATTTATCTTGTAAAAAAGATAAAATATTTATAATTCTGGATTAAAAATTAAGAATGAAAATAATGAACAAACTTTTTTTTCTCTATCTTGAAACATGTTAAATTATCAACTTTATCTTGTTATTGACCGTAAATATAATTTTTTTTTTTTTTTTAAATAAAATATCAGCATTGGTTGAGAATACTGAATTTTGAAAACTAATGTATATTTAATAACCAGCAGTCGTAGAAGAAAACCAGATATATGAAAAGGCATCCTCAGAAAAAAATGTAAACAAACATTAATCACCAATGAACATTTCAAAATAAAACAGTCGAGGGGGCAACACATATATCAAAACTACTTTTAAAAACATACAACCATTTTCTCAGCTTAAAAAACGGCTTTTTTTTCTATTATTATTATTTTTAAAATGGTGAATAACAATGCTTCAAAACAAAATATAGGCATCAATTATAAAATTATATTAATAAAAAAATAAATAAACAATTAAAATAAAAACGCCTAGGTCTCTTCATAATAAATCTCTTTTAAATGCAGTATAATAACATTCAGAGGCGATTCAAAAAATGTCGTAAAAGAATAATAATAAAACAACACAGAAACAATTTCAATTCCCAAACATTACAAATGACGTGACTGACAAACAAATCTACATATTTCACAGTGGCGTCATCTATAGTTATAAAAGCAAACAGTAAAAGCTAATCTTATTGCTAATTGTTATTTTCGTCTATTTTTTCTGCAAAACTGCAATTAGATAAAATGAAATTTTTTATATTGAAATAGTACTAGTGTTCTAATTCAAAAATTTCGTGTAACTTTCGGGCTAATTTGGTTCATGTACATAACGATGAAATTTTTTTTCATTCACTTCCTAATAGGCTAGAATTAATTTATAGTTGAGTCTCTATGAAACGATATTCATTGTTACGTCAAGAAAATTCGTTGTATACTTAAAATCGTAAATTTTTCCATGAAAGAAAAACGATTTTGGGCTTTTAAATTAAGATTTTCAAATGTTTAATGCTAAACATTTATTTGATATTTTATTTTATATTTACTTAAACAATTTCAAAACAAGAAAATAAACTTTTATGCAAAAAAAAAAAAAAAAAAAAAAAAAAAAAAAAAAAATCCAAAAAGGTCAAAATGCGAAAGAGTTATTAGAAAAATGCTTCCCCATAGGAATAGCATTAGCGCGCGAGCGTTTCCTCGAGCGAAGACAGGGGCCTTAATGAAGAAAGATCTCCGGTCACAAAAATTCATTGTTACTATCAGTGAAACGCTACGTAACAATAAGATATGCATAGATCTCCAAAAATTCAAAGAGAGCAAAATTTTCTTCAATACTTCCACGCATCTTAATTTTTCTCCAATTCTCTTTTTAGTCTACTATCATCAGCTTCAGAATTCACTGAAAAGAGTCACTTTTTAAAGCTTTGTAAATCTTTCTTCCAGTGACTAGATTAACGATTTTTTTTTCTGTATAAAAAAAAGGGAGGAGGGAGAGTGAATACTTTTTTTTTTTTTTTTTTTTTTTTTTTTTTGCATGAACAATAAAGTAGAAATATACAGCTATGCAATATAAACTAGGAAAGAGCAATTATAAATGCATTCCACCAGGGGTGCCCAGAAAGAGGTTTGGTCTTTGGTGACGCAAAATGCATATATATATATATGCATAAAATCACACACACATATTATATATATATATATATATATATATATATATATATATATATATATATATATATATATATATATATTGGGGGGGGGGAATTCGAGAAAAATAACATTTTTTTGGGGAGGGGTTTAAATTCTTAATATTTCCTTATTTTTACTGTTATTTTTTTTTTAATATCACTTTTAATTTTTTTTTAACATTTACAATTGATAACAATTGATATTCTGTTTAGGGGTGGCGGTATCAATGTTAAAGTTTAAAGATTTTTTTAGGGGGGAGGGGGGGAAGGTCACCACTGCATGCCACAAACAATTTGAAGCGTTGTATAAACAAATGAAGGAAAATTTATAAAAGAAATTCGTTGGATGGAGTTTCGTTATACAGAGGTCAATACAACATATTAATATTTTTATAACTTAATTAAAAATTACTTTTAAGGTATTATTCTGTTAGCAGAGGGCGCAGATAATAAATCTTCAAACATTTTTTTTAATAGTTACAACTGTTAGAAAGCACGCTGTTACGGCACGACCTAGAGGTCTGCCCGGCTCGATAGGTAGAAAAAAAACTCGGTTCGACCAGGTCCGTTTGAAAAGTTAAAATTTCGGCTCGAACACGGCCCGGTCCGATATATTAGCTAAAAACACGGCCCAAGCCTGGCCCAGAAAAAAGTTAAGATTTCAGCCCGGAAAAAAAGTTAAGATTCGGCACGAATTAATTTCTACAAAACATTGAGTTTTACTCTTACGGAAGAATTATGACCCAAAATAATTTATCCGTCTTTTTTTTTTTCATGTTTATAATCTTAATTTATACAGAAGTGCCGTAGGCTGCGATATTTATGTTTTTAATGACCCTCTGTTTGTTGAATGAAAATATTTCAGTTATCATTAATATTATTAACATAAATCTAAAAAATTGTATACGGTAAAAGTAAAATCTTCTAAGAAGGAACCTCATTGGAAAGAAAAAATACGTTATAGACAAGCTCCTTTTTTAGCAGGTGTAAATATATAACATATTTTTTTTTCTCGTGTATTATTGTATTAATTTTGCATGTTTTCACTTTAAAAGAAGATTCCGTCATAGACAGGTTCTTTTTTCATGCGTTAAACTCCATTTTAATAAGGGTAGAAATCTATGATTCTTTAAAAAGAATGCATTTTAATGTTTAATTGTATAATAATGGCGATTTAAAAGTACATGCCTTTTTTGCAAAACAGCTCGGACCAAGCTAAATTTTACTGATTTTTGAACAGACCTGGCTACGTCGAGATAATGATTTTCATACGGGATGATTCAATCCAGGGTGAATATTTTGGTCCGTGAAGACTAGGAAGAATGAAACCATAATTCTATGAATGAAACCAGTCAAGGCTAAGTACGAAAAAAAAGTTAGGACCGGCTTGGCCCGATCCTTTAGGGAAAAAGTAAGGCGCAAGCCCGGCCCGGAAGTTTAGTGACTGGGCCCGAATCTTCAGAACAGAGTAAAGCTCGAGCCTGTGCAGATCTCTAGTACGACCAAGGCAGCCATACTCAACCTGTGCCTCGGCGAACTTTGAGGCACGGGACCTAATCATTATACATTTAATGGCATGTGCATAAAAAGTATTTAAGACCTTCATTATTAGTTTATATATTTTTACGAGAAGACAAAATCTGTTTTGTTATTTATTTAATTCGTTTAACATTATCTTGAAATATCTGGTCAAAATCTCTTTTGCATGTAACAGTGTGCACATTTCTTTATATTCAATGCTAATCAAATGTTATGTTAAATTAATTAAATTTGCATTGTATATTTTTGAAATTAAAAAAAATTTGCATTGAGAAAAAAAAAAAAAAAAAAAAAAAAAAAAAAACTAATTCAATAAAAAGATTTTTTTTTTTTTAAAAATCTTGTATTGTTATATTTATTATAGGGCTTAAACTACATTTTTGTGGTTAAACGTTTGCCGCATAAAGAAAAAAATAAAAATAAAAATTCACCATTATTTTAAAATACAATTGTTGTGTTGTACTTCTACAACTTTTGCAATAGAAATTTAACAGGAAGTTTATCTTTCATAAATAGTGATGTAAATTTTTTTTGCTAAAATATCATCTGCGGCAAATGTTAAAGTTAAACCCTACTGATAATATTAAATGTATTATAATTTTTTGTTACGCTACTTATGAATCTTACTATTTTATTAATTTTTATTATTTTTTAAAATGTGTTACGGCCTTCACCCGCGAGAAAAAAAGCTCTAAGAGTATGGGGGGGGGGCAAGCATCATTCTGAGAAGCCCCCTTCTATAGCAATAAATTTCATACATATTGTACGTGTGCATAAATTTTTTACTCGGTACTGTTCACATCTTTACACAAGATATTCCAAAAAAAGATCACAACTTCAGAAAAAAAAAATATATATATATATATATATATATATATATATATATATAAATAAAAATATTAGTTTGAAAATAAAAATGATAGATTGATTGATACGAATATTTATTTTCAAACTTTTACTGAGCTTATCTACGTACATTATAAAATGTCTAAAATAAAAAGGCTCAGCTCAAAATTAGTCATAATTAATGATTTTAACTTGCCACATTAAGAGGAAACATGAATAAAAAATTTCTTTTAAAACTATAGAATAATACCAAGTTGTTGTAATAAAATTTCAATCATTAGTTTTCTAATGATATAATTTGTTTTCGGCACATGTGGAAGGAATAGTGGAAGCAGAGAGGGAAAGGGGGACCACACTCTCTTCCTAAATATTTAAAAGCATATGAATTTTTTTTTTTTTTTTTTTTTTTTTTTGGCTAAATTTAAGCATTTTGCACCCTATAATGAAAATCTTGATTACTCTCATGGGGGCCCCTGCATAAGTCGAGTTATGGCTGTTATAAATTAAGCTCACTAAAACAGGACAAATGGTTTGGAAATTGCACTAATGAAACATTTTAGACATAAAAAAGGAGAAATTAAACTTTAAAAAAAATTACAGTCAATCAAAGTAACTCTGCAGCACCTTTACAAAACTGAATCTTGTCGAATCATTTCCAATGAGCTGCCAAACTCCCACTAGTGCTGCTATCGATATTTTGAGGCCGTTAACTGAAGTGATGTAGTAGATTTAATTTTTTCTTTCTTGGCCCAAAATCACATTGATTGATTGTAAGAGTGTAATAATTAAAAAAAACCACTTTGATCAATATTAATTATACATTGAGAAAATAATTTAAAAATCCTGAATAGGTGTTTTAAATGCCGCCTTTTAGGTACATCCATAATTACGTAAATATGAAGCACCTATAGTCGTCCATCCACATATCACAGAGCAAATATTACTCAACCGAATGTTTTGAAATTTTAAATATATAATTATTGCAAAATTTTGTTGAGTCATTTCAAATTTTATGAAAATTGGATGTATAATTTAATAACAAGGGCGGTCAAAAGTTTTCCGTTACATTACGGCCAATAAGAAAAAATGTGCATTTTAATGGTGTTACAACCTTTCAAACGAAATGAAATCAATATGCATTTACCAGGGTTGGCAAGTTTCTTCCGCAGTGGAAAAAACCGGCCGAAAGAAATAGGTTTCTTCCAAGTGGAAGAAACTGTTTTTCTTTAAGAATTTACCATATACTTCAAATTTTGTAGGATATAATAAATACCTTCTTCCTATAATCTTATAGTATTAATTAATTCCATTGGATCAAGACAAATTTAAGTATATGCTAAATTAATAATTACATCAATTTTTAAGCCAAGATCACACACAATGCCTGTTTAAAGATCTTAAAGAATTTCTTTTCATTTAACCGCTGGTCATTGGCTAAATGAAAAGAAATTTTATCGAAAATTTACAAAATCAATTAAATGTTATTCATTTCCATTTAACCAACATATGTTTTAAGTATATAAATTTCTGTAACTAGTTGTAAATAGTAGGGATCCTTTACTAATATAGTAGAATGAAATTTATTTCGATAAAAGCTTTTAATTTACATCAATTTTATTAATGTAAGTAATGTACAAAAATTACTGTATTAAATAAAGATCGACTGAAAATACAGTTTCATTTTTGGTCCAAAAATGCATCTGAAAATTCAGCCAAACCAAAATTCTCAGTATTCCAAAAATCTTATTTCTTCCTTTAGAAATTTTCTACATTTGACATTTATTTGAATTGTATATGCTCAAATGAGTGTTTTGTAATGAACTTCATTGTTTACAATTATCAATCATTTTGTAGAAAATTTTTAGTTTAAACTGCATTAATGTTTCAAGCATTCGAAAAAATTCTAAAATAACAAAAAATCATTTACAAAAATCATTACAGAAGAAAAATCAAGGTGTTTATACCTAAAACTAAAATATTTTTTAATTAAACGAAACTTGTATAATTAGAAAATTTTTCTGCATCATAGATGAATTAATTACATTTTATTTCATATGAAGATAAAGTTTTTTGGATAATTAACAACTGTGCATAATTAATAAATACTATAAATATAATTAATTTATAATTATGTATTAATTACTGTAAAACATACAATTTAATCATTTTAATTTTTTTTTTTTTTTTTGGATGTTTTCGCTTTCGGCTGAAAATATTAAGGTCACCGAAAATTCGGATTTGGCCTTAAAATCCTGTTCCGGACGATCCTCAGTTTTTAAAAAAAAAATCGTTAAAATCCTCATTTTTCATAGCTCAATGAAGAATAGTACAGAAAAAAAGTTTTTTAGCAGTAAGATGCTGCAATCTGTTTCTCAACTTAAATTGGATGAATGCAAAAAATGAAGATTTTTTTTTTCAAGTTCTACATTTCAGGATAGTTTAAAAGCATTTTGACATACCCATAGATATTTTTAGAATACTATTTTTTTAAAATCAGCATTTAGATGTTCATGCTAGATGTTAGTATAAATAATTACAAATTTATTTACCGGAAGAAACCCAACCCTGGCATTTACGGAAGTGCACTAAAATATACACTCTGTTACAATATGCAGGACCGTAACTACCGACCGGGCCTCCAAACCCGAGGGGCCCCAAACTTTAAAAAACTATTGATTTTAGTTTCTAGTCTAACTTCTTATAAAAAGGCAGCATCTAACTAAAAGTTATTAATAAAAAAAAGTGATAGGATAAATGTTTTCGTGTGTCCGTCGATATACTCCATACGCTTTGCATGCAAAAGCAGCTCTAAAGCAGACAGCAGAAAATGTCAAGTCGAATGAGTCATGTCACGCCAGCATGTTTACCTATGTCACCGAAGCTAGTATAAGGAAGAAAATATGGGCTTCTGATCGGTTGAATAATATAAAAAGCATCTAAAAAAGTTCTAGAAAATATTTATTCTTATCTATTAATAAATACATGAAATCGGAAAAAAAAAAATCTCAAAATCCATCTTTCAAAAGGTTTTTAAACAGAAACATATGATTAAGTTACATAAACTCAAAAACGAACATAAACAAAATGCTCTTTAAAGTATTCAACCAATCAGAAGTCTGTATTTTCTCCCCTACGCTAGTTTCATTGGGATCGGGAAAAATTGCATCGCTGCCAGGTGCCTGTCTCGTAGGGTTGCCCAATACTAAGTTTTTTAGTCATTTTTGACCTTATCATACTGTGTACGTTTAAACAGCAATGTGCAGGGAAAAAAAAAAAACTGCATCCGGGACAAAGTTTTAATTTGCCCCGGGATCTCCAAGTTTATAGTTTATAGACCCTGACAATATGGTATATGGTGAAACTTTGATTTTGGCATATTTTAATTATGTTAAATGATTTCACATATAATTGGAACTGATGTACATTGCTGAAGTTTGCTATGAGTTACAACCTATATCATAGAAAGTGCATTATAAGCGGGGGGCTGTGACCACTTACAGTACTTATAGTATTGTAGTCCAGTCTACGATCACTTTTTGATCTTAAGCACTTCCAGTGTATTCACCCTACTTCGCCACCTTGGGGAACAGATTATAAAATTTAGCCTAGACCCATTATGTGACATATTGTTGGAAAGGACTGTGACCACTTACTCATATTATCAGGGTTCATACAGAGTTGAGAAGAAAAAATCCAAGGAGTCAAAAAAATTTCAAGGACTTGTCTTTTTTGTTATTATTTACGTAACATGTACTTGCACACCCCAATTTTTAATGCCCCATTTGGAGAGAAGAACATTACAAATAATTTTTTTTTTTTATATATTAGAATCTAATTATTGGTGCTGAAACTGCACAGAATTCACAAACTTGGTAATTTTGTAAGTTAAAAAAAAAAAAAAAAAAATACAGAATTAACTTTCCTATTCAGTGACTAATGGTTATATACACAGAGATCAGTCAAACTCGAAATACTTATTATGTATATCACATACATTTATTCACATATCACATACATAGCTATTATCACATACACCTTTAAAAAAAATTTCAAAGGTTAAAAAAGAAAAAAATGCTAATGCAACGTATTCAAAAAAATATAAGTTTTTTACAATCGCGATTTTTCTTTCCGTGAGCAATATCGCTCGTGTGCAAAACCACAATACAATTTAAGGATTTCCTAAGGAGCATTTTGTTTATCTAAGTAGTTTTAAGAACTACTTGGGAACGTTTTCATTTCTAAAGAGACTGTACGAACCCTGGTTATGCTTCTGCAGCGGTTCTCCCTTCCCCCATTTCCTTTCTTTATACTTAATTATTTAACATCCTAAGCTACCAACATTCAAAATGTAAAGCAAATTCGGTAATTCTGCATGAAAACCCATTTATGAAATTTAAGAGGAGGGGGGGGGGGGTAATCACCTATTTCTTGAAATTAAGGGTGGGAGATTAGCCCCTGTCCTCCTCTTTATACTTATCCAATGAACTCCCAAAACTAATTATAGCGGTGCCCTCATCAGAATGATCATATGTCTAAAATTTGAATGCAATCTGATAAATTCTGCATGAAAATCCCATTTACATAAATTAAGGGGAGGGCATTAGATCCCTTTTCTACTCTTCATAAATATCCAATGACCACCTAATACTAATCACAGAAGCATTTGAATGATCCTATATCAAAATTTTGAACAAAAACTGATAATTCTGCATGAAAAACTCATTTATATAAATTAAGGGGAGGGGCATCAGCCCCCATTCCTTCTCTTATATTTATCGAATGAACGGTACTTACATATAAACGTCACCGCACAGAAGTTGCGCTAATGCTCCAGTAAAGAGCAATCTTGCTGTTCGTGCTTTTTTGATCATTTTTGATGGCATTTTTTAGTGGTTTAATATGTAAGTACCGAATGAACTCTCAAAACTAATCAGTGAAGCATCTTATCAGAATATACCTATATCTAAAATTTCAAGTGAATCTCATTTTTTTTTATCATGAGTTATCGCATTATGCACGCACATACATACAATACATACATACAGAACGGACTGGCACATAAGCTCTCAGGCTTTGATAGTCTGCAAGCTAAAAATGAAAAGAAAATACATTTTTTCCCAACTAATTATTATTATTTTTTGACCATCCTATACATAAAAAAAAGAAAAAAGTCTGGTCGCACTATATCTAATGCTTATTACTGAAATAAAATGTTATAAATTATTTATATTCAATAATATGATACACGTAAATTATAAAGGAAAAAAAATGTCATTAGATTTCTTCTAAGATAAAAAAAAATGCTTTTTTTTTTTTCCTTAACCATGGTTAAAACCAATAAAAAAATTATATATATATATAACAAAATGCTCTTAATTGATTTTTAAGAAAATTACATATTTGGCATCAGTTGAAAAATATTGATAATGTATTCATTTGTATAATTTTATAAGAGTTAATTTAAATATCATACAAAATTAAAAAAAAAGATTTACACTAGTTCATTAGCATTTTCGTAAAAATGATGTTATACTGTTTTGCACCAAAAGGCAGTGAGAAATTTCCAGAATGGGGCCATTAATCAACAGAAACTAATCATTATAATCTTCTCTTTATAAAATTTTCTGTAGAATCTTGATGTCATCGTTTGTTTGTTTTGATGTATGAGATATTTTTCAAACATCATCAATTTTCTTGTCTGAAAACTTATTTAGAATGTCCTGTTGGGAATTAATTCATCTTCCAAACATTCTCACTCAATAATTTATTGTCACTGGCAACCAAATTTTCAAATGTTACATTTTCCAGCAAAACAATGTTTTCATATTTATTGCATTAGAGGATTGAAATCTTCAGATTTAATACTGTTGGAAAGGTTGCTAAATCAAGATTCAAATTACTCATGAGTTGTTAAAAGCAACAAGAAAAAATATTATGTATTGAAAAACAGTTAAGACCTGATCCAATGATCATTAAATCGCAAGGGGTCGCAAAACTGGCGATCGTAAAATCATGAATCTACTGAAAATATTTACATCAAGTAAATGAAGCTTCTAGTATCATAAAAAAATTAAGTTATTTTAATCAGTGTTGAATTCAGACACTTTTCTCTGGGAGGAACTTCTGTGGCTCCAGGGGGGGGGGGGACTGACTGACTATTGATAGCTCCAGGGAGGATGTCCCCCCATGCCTCACCCTGAGTTCAACACCGATTTTAATTCACGAACTGAGGCATGTGCTGAGATCCATTAAGTTATAAAATGGTCATTCCAAAGCAACTATTTGTTACAAGACTGCTTTTTCTTGTAGAGTCTTATATATATATATATATATATAATTATCTACAAGATTATAGTCTAGCACCCAATGTGCTTGCATACACACACAATGCAAAAAGAGTGAAAAAAAAGGAAAATTGAAAAGATTGATTAATATGATCTTAATTCGTTCTCATTAAATTCATCTTCATTCATTAATGATATATTAATGAAATAGTAAAACATCTTACAAACAGAGATTTATTAGAGAATTTTTTATTATATTTTAGAATCATTCTAAACATTCAGTACAAATTGTTTAATGAGCTTACATGAGATTTATGTATTTTTCACAATAATTTTACAATCATGGGCATTTTGGAGTTCAGTTTTGAAATATCAAAATATACTGTGAAAATATTTTGTATATTGGGATAATGGTTTAATAGGTGATAATTACAATGCTGGAAATGAATCTAATGTATTATTTACAAGAATTAATGATAAAATATAAGAAAATCAGTTGTAAAATTAAATATTACTAAGTTAAAAAACTTGTAATTTAAAATTTCAAAATAATTTATACTCTACAAAGGAAAACTGCATTATGTACAACTACATGTCATTTACAATGAATACAAACTATATACAAATATTTAAAATAATGTATTTGTAGCTCCACAAATACCAGTGGTTTTGTGCTATATTCCAGGGAAATTAATTATACAAAGTTCATATCACAGTTTTTTTTTTTTTTTTTTCAAAATACCAAACAAGGTAAAATGAATAATAGGAGGAAAAACAAATTCGTAAATACTGTTTGTGCTACAACAAATGGAAAAAGGGAGGAACAAAATAACAAATATAAAAATGAAAGACTTCCAAAATATAAGATGCACCAATAACATTAATCTGAAATTATAAATTTAGTAAAATACATCAATACAGTGATTTTTTTAAAATTAAAATTAAATAATTTGTTTATACATGTATATGAATAGTATGAAATTACAAATGTACAATTATAAAATATTCAAACATTTTTGAGATACTGTACTGATCAATATATAAACAGTAATGCATATGTATATATTTATATATACATATACTTTTTAAAATTATACAAACACAGTATTTCTTAATAATAATAATAATAAGTAGAATGTTCTGAAAGCATTTTAATGTATTAATTTATTTTAATGACTTTACAAAAATGTATCTCACAAGGTTAAAAAAAAAAATTCCAAATGAAAAATTCCAGTTCTAATAAATAATAATAATAAAGAAGATAAGCAACTAAAAGCTCTTAAGCCCACACCAGGTGTATTACCATAATATTAGTTTAACTATTTGCTTCTTTAATTAGTTAACCAAAAAGCAAGTCAACTCAAAATTAGCCTAACTGTGTAACCTGCTAAGTATCAGTAGTTCTCATATTTCTATGAAAATATTCATAAAATATTAGTTAGTTGAAATTTTGTTTGGTAATCCTTGTATTGCATTATATAGTGCAAGTAAAAACTATAAAGACTGCGAAAAACATGAATTTTTTTATAACTTACAAAACAAATGAAACTTTTTTTCTTTTTTTTAAATATGTATCATCAAGCTGAAAAGCTAATAACAAAGTTAACAAAATACAATCATGAGTATTTTATTATGACAATAAAAAAATTGTGCCCAAAAAAAAAAAAACAAAAAAAAAAAAAAAACACTATTTTTGCCTATGTAAAAACTTTAAGAACAGCAAAATAAATTCAATATAGTAACAAAAGGAACAAATATTTAATGGATTATTCACTCACCTATGAGTTTATTTCAAATATTCCACCATTCCTCGGCATCATTAATTTTTGGCACAGTTCAGGATTGTTTTTGTATCGTTCATCTTCAATTGGAGATGCGAGTTCTGATGTTGAAGAAAAAAGCCTTCCATTTTTATAAATTTGTCTTGCTAGATCTCCCTAAAATTTATTGATAGGATTTAAATCTAGATTTCTGAGCGGTCATTGTAAAACTTCAATATTTTTCTTATAGAATAAAGATTTTTCTCTAGACTTGTGTGGATCGGTGCATTATTTCCTTTTTATATCCACTTCTTTTTCCTGTCAGAAGTGTTGCAACAAATGAAAAATGGTCAGACAAGAGTTCATACATGAGTATTTGAATTAAATTTTCCCGAAAGATGCACAAATGACACCACATTGTTCAATGAAAAGCAGCCCCATGTTGCAATGAATCCGCCATCTAATTGATCTTTTACTACTTCATGACTTGGGACAACAAATGGCTGCAGGTAATTTTCTCTGATGAAAAGAAATGAAACTTAAATGGTCCTGATGGCTAGAAATATTACTGGGATGATTTAAGCAGAAAAAAGAGATTTTATATTAAAACATCAGTCAGGTGATGGATTCATTGCAACATGAGGCTGCTTTTCATTCAATGACATGCTGTTACTTGTATACCTTCCAGGAATATTTAATTTAAAGACGGATACACAAACTCTTTCTGACTATCTTTCATTTATTGTAACACTTCTGGCAGAGAGAAAAAAAAAAAAAAAAAAAAAAAAAGAATGTAAAAGCGAGATAATGTACATATGCACACAACTGGTGAGAAAAAAAATTAGTTCTATAAAAAAAATATTGAAGTTTTGCAATAACTGTTCAGAAATCTAGATTTAAATCCTATTGATAACTTATGGGAAGATCTAGTAAGACAAGTTTATAAAAATGAAAGGCATTTTTCTTCAGCATAGAAACTCAGATCTATAATTGAAGATGAATAATACAAAAACAATCCCGAACTTTACTAAAAATGAAAAATTTCAAGAAATGATGAAATACTTGCAATCATTAAATTCATAGGTGGGTGCATTAGTTTCTTCAATTACTATATTGAATATATTTTTGCTGTCCTTAAAGATTTTACACAGGCAAAAATAGTGTTTTTTTGTACAATTATTTTATTTTCATAATAAACTACTCACAGTTGAATTAAGTTGACTTTTCAGCTTTTCATCTTGATGATATATGTTATAAAGAAAAAAGTTTCATTTGTTTTGAAATTTATATAAAAAATAATAATAATAGTTTTTGCTTTTAGTTTTTACATGAACTGTAAATATAAATTATACAAAATTTTGGAAAATTATCTTTGTAACTAACAAGAAAGGTCTCCATACTGGGCATACTCAGATTTTTTTGAAAAAAAAAAAAAAAAAAAAAAAAAAAAAAATACTAATTAAGCTACTCATGTATGTAATAAAGGATCAGTGAAAATTAGCGGCAGAATTGCAGAAGAAAACATGTAAAAAAATAAAATATTTTCAAATATTTGGCATGAAAAGACAAAAGTGTCACATGATTTGGCGAGCAGTATGTTTCCCCGCTAAAAACAAACGGTTTTAATTGCAAGTGAAAACTTTTGGATTTTTAGAATCCACGTAAATGGTGCTTGATGAATTTAAACATAAACAATGAGAGAGTTTAATATATTTTATACATATATATACATTAAATTGCATATGTATATATTATTTGTTGTTGTAGTTATTTAATTTACCCCTGGAAAAATATTTTCATATATAAAAAGTTCTTATTCAGTAAAATTATTTTCATACATTTAAGCATATTAAAAAATAAAAGCTAGATGTTTCCATAGCAACAAAATCGTATTTGACAATGCTCAACTGGACTTTGAACTTGAAACAATTTTAATTAATTTAAATTTGAATTTTGTTTCAAATCTCAAATTTTGATGTTTAAATTTGAATTAAATACATATAAATATCAATATAATGAAATTATAGTTAAAACAAACTAAAACTGACAAAAACAAAGATATTTATCTAAACACGTTTGAACATGAAACTTTTTTCCTTTAAAATGCATTTGACATTAAAAAAAACAAAAAAAAAAAAACATACTTTTGAAATTGCTTTTCATTGCCAACTGATGATAAATTGCCAAATAATGAAATTTTCATTATTTTTTTACAGACAGCGAACGGAGGTTCTGAAGAAATTTTTTTTATAAGCGTATGTACCCTCACAAGAAGAACATTCTGTAATTTTTTCAGATTTTTTGGAGTATGCCCGTATGGAGACCTTCCTTGTAAGTTGTACTTAGTGAATGGAAAATTATAGCTCACTGCTTAGATGGTTAAGTTTCCTAATTTCTTTATTAACTATGAAATTATTGGGTGATAGATTAACTTAAAGAAACAATAATATATGGAAATATAATTTTCTTAATCCGTTCATGACAAGCAGCACACATTGTAACATATAGAATGTATGCAAAACTCAATTTTTCCTAGTAGTATTTTTAATAACTATTTTCACCTTAGTAAAACATATATTTTACATTTAAATTAGGCAACAGTTTCAATTTGTAAATATTGATGCTAAAAGATTTAAAAATGTATATGTGATGCCTGTTGTAAAAGAGTATCATACGATTTTTAAAATGACCACCGTTTTGATATCAGTCTATTTTGATTTTGTTAAAAGAAATATAAGAAAACTTAAGCAACAACAGAAAGGATACATGTAGAAGAGAAAGAAAAAAGTTAAATTGAATGAATTTATATATATATATATATATAAATCAGTTATAGGTGTTATCTCAAAAGGATTAAAGGAAAGTTGGTATAACATTTTCATTTTTTTCAAAATAAAATTCAAAGCACGATTGTATTTTTACTTAATTTAAATTGTATTAAAAAGTACAGTCTATAGAATTTTATTAACCTTATTAGGCACAACTCTGAGCTTTGATTTAATCGTTCATTTAGTTGATGAGCTGCTCCCTCAAAAGGAAGAAAAAATAAATTAAAAAAAAAGAAAAAGATGCCACTTAAGCATTAATTTTCTTGTTAATTTAAAGTTTTAAATTGCATTTAAAAGTGATAAGGTGCCTGTTAAAATTAATTGCTCAATTAACAGTATTTTCAGTTTTCTGATTCTTTGCATCAGTCCCCCTTACTAAATAATTATAACACAATTTGATTTGTGCTACTTAAAAACGTGTACAGTATATTTGACAACACTATGCCATTAACTCATAAGTAAATAAATAACTTTATTGATTATCGATCATGGACTGCTGGTAGCTAGTAAATTGTGACTATTAGGTATCTAAAGATCAATGATTCAACCCCACAGTTATCCTGACAATTATTTTCTTGCAGTTTAAAAGCATTCTGGTGCCACTGAGAATTCATCAAACATTTAGTATAAATGAACTATTAGTACAGCCTCCTATAAATATTTGTTTTAATTTCAGCTTGAATATTATGCATAAATTAGAGAGCTATAATTGAAAATACAATCGAGTCTCTATATAATGAAATCCATCATTCAGACAAAAAATTTGTTGAATAGAAAATGGCAAAAATTTTTCATTTAATGTTTAAATTTTGAAACAGAATTGTTTTTGAGGTGTTTCATTAAGTTTTTGAAATATTTAATGGAATTTTTTTCAGAATCAAACATTTTCACCAATTTCTTTTTTTTCCCAGTGTCTTATTGATTATTTACAAAATTATTACTTTATCAGAGAGAACTTTAAACTAGTTTAAACTAGAAGCGATTTTATGCAAATGAAGTAGAAGATAACACCAGCATAGATGATATTTAGTAACAATTCTTCATTCAAATGATCTCTCACAACAAAAAAAGCTCTGTGTCGCTACAAACAACAAACATCCTCTCTACACTCTAAAAGTAATGAGACTTAATTTAACCAGATGAAAACCTGCTGAAAAACGACATTTTCTGCAATTCCCCCTTATTCCTGCCTTACTATCCAAACCAAGAAACAAACACCATTTTAAAGGCAATAATGGAATAGTTTTATCTTTTAGGATGCTTTGTGATAGTTGCAAATCGCCCCACTAGCAATAAATATTTCAGTCTTTTCTAAGAGAACATGCTCATCAAGTGTAACCATGCAAAAAGATGTTTTTCTTGGGGGAGGAGGGGGGGGGGGGGAGTTGAATGTCTTTTTTTGGACATGAGGGAATAAGGTAGAGGAATACAGCTATGAAATATAAACACGAAATCAAGGAAAAAAATTATTCTACAAATAATTTTAAGTGTTTTCTGAACTTATGATAGAACATTAAAAAAAAAAAAATTCGTTAAATAGAGATATATATTTTGCTATATGGAGATTATTTTTAATGTAATAATGAAAAAAAAATAATAATAATAATAACCGTTCCTATAAAAAATTCGTTAAATAGAGAAATTCGTTGGATGGAGTTTCGTTAAAGAGAGACTCGACTGTATTTCTAATAATCAGAAGTAGCCAGCCTTTTGGCTCTGACCTGCATAACATCATACTCTTCATAATTTACTATTTTTCAAGTGTTCCATAATAAGTGGCATTACATAATAGTATGTAATTGTAAATTAATTATGTAAAAAAATAATAAGAAAAATATACACATAGGTAATTGTATTGTAAATTATTCATAGTCTACTTTACTAGAAACTTAGCACAATATTTTTACTGAATTTAAAAAGATTATACATACATACATACTTAAAAATAAGAACTGGAATTAAAAGTCATTAATTTCCATTAATTGACTGCAGGGGGCTAAATTTTAGGCTAGAAAGCCTTTAAAAGAATGCAATTTAATAATTACAGAAATGTACAAAGAATAACAGAAAATGATAATTTAAATATACATAAAACTTTCAGAAATTTGATATTTTACATGCAAATACAGCATAACACTACAATCTTTTGTTTTAAAAACATTCTTAGTGCACAAACATTGTTAACAAACACTTATACATTGAAAAATATATGTTTTTACAACATATATATAGTTGACAACTTAAAAATTCGGAAATTTTGGGACATGCAAGAATAATTTTAAATATTTTTTAAAAAATAAATTATATTAACTGTTAAAACTAATTAGCCATGTAATATTTTGACCTAGATTACCGTTTTTAGAAAATTTTTTGATTGTGATATCACAAAATACAATACAAAAAACATCCCAATAATCACAAATAGAAGAAATGTTTGATTTTAAAATGAGAAATGTTTTTGGCTATAAAAAATGATAAAATTCTAACTGTATATAAATATACATTATAAATTTTTCCCCTTTCCAATCAGTACATAAAATTCTTCAAATTTAAAAAATAAAATACAATTTCAATGCAACAAACTTGTTATTACTCTTATAAAACAGCAAGAAATTACATTTTGCAGTTTTAACAACTGAAAATATTAAATTAAGTATAAGAGCTATAAAGTGCAATTCTTTTTTTTTTTTTTTTTTTATACAATGGAATATTCAAGAAAGGAAAATAAAGTATTTTTGAACAGACTTAATTACATTTTAAAATTCAGTACATTTGATTAATCAATAATAGACCACAAATTGAAAAAGATATAGTTCACAAAAAAAAAAAAATAAATAAAAAAAATAAAATAAAATAAAATAAAATAATAATAATAATAACAGCTTTAAAAATAAATAAGTAATCTCAACATTTTTGGATCTGGTGTCCATTCTAATAGATCTAATAGATATAATTCACAATCTTTATACAGTAAAACCTCCATAACGGACACTCCCGAATAGCGGACACCTCTATTTAACGGACAGTTTTCCAATCCCCACTCCCAAAACCTAAATTTTTGTATGTTTAACCTCTGAATAATGGACATTCCGAATAGCGGACACTTTATTCGATGATAAAGGGTGAAAAAGTATGTTTTAAAGAGAAAAAAAATGAAAAAAGCAAAAAGGCCTCTGAATTTATCAGGACAACGTGTCACAAATTTTGTGATCACAGATAAATGTAGATAAAGAGCTGGAGAAAAACTCTCTCTCTCTCTCTCTCTCTCTCTCTCTCTCTCTCCCCCCCCCCCCCCCCCTCTGTTCAGTGCTAAATTCAGGGTGTTGCTCGGGAGGAATATCTTTCAGAGCATTGAAATGTCACCCAAAAATATTTTGAGATTTTATGCTTTTAAAGGCCAAAAATTGCAATCCTTCCCTTCGCACCCGGAACTCTACAATGTCCAATAACATATTAATGAAAAACAAATTACATGTAATCGCAAGCAAAAGTAGACTTTTGTAACCGATTATTTCATGAGAGTATAATAAACAGTGGATAAAAGTGTGCACAAATTTAATTCAATTTTATTGATAAAAAATATTTTTACTTTCTGATTAATTATATAATAGAGATTTTAAGACACATAAAAGTAAATTAATGAAACATTAAGCATTTCTTAGCGATTTTTCAATCTCTGAGGTTTTCCCATTAGCGGACACCTCCGAATAGCGGACAATTTCTGCGTTCCCGAGGTGTACGTTATTTAGAGGTTTTACTGTATTTAAGTTAATTGCAAATTTTGCTAACTATTCATTATGCAGGGGAATAGACACACATATAAGTATATATTTCAAGCACTTCTGCCATGTCTATTGGCAGGAATTATCACATGATTATTTCCTACATCTTATTAACTTTTATCATGGACCCTTCAATGGTGAATACCAGTGATTAAGTTGAAACCTACGATTTTGTTCTGCTCTCATTTAATATTTAACTGAAAAGCCACTACTGGTATATTGGCTATGTTATACCATATTTCCAATTTTACATGCAAAAAACAGCACATTTTTGACAGCTGCTATAATTGTACAAAAAATTCTAATTTGTCCCAGTGAGTGATTTTTTTAAAAAATGTAATTTTGAAATCTCATTTTTGTTTCAAATTTATGATGTTGTAAATTAACTGTCCAGCACATATTTTTTTTTTTTTTTTTTTTTTTGTAGAATATGATGAACATATGCTTTGATAAATTAAGTTTTAGTTTTTCAATTCAATTTTTATTACTTTATACTATTACTAGAGATTGCTTTAAACATGAATATCATTAAAATGTTATATTCAAGTTTGAAAACAAACACTGTCATATAATGGACACTAACTGTACCCTTGCGATAAATAAATCTTGGGAAAATATGGGGGTCTACTGCCAAAACTTAAGATTTGGCAAGTCTAAACCAATTTTTAAAAAGAAAATTACAACTCTGAAAAGCATATTAAGCAATAAAAAGTACATAAAATATCTAAGCTCTAAAGGGCTCTGCATGTGTGTAGATTATTTCTAAAATTGTAAAAGAGATAAACCAACCATACTAATCTATGAAAATAAACCTGCAAAATAATACATAAATATTTCACAGACTGTTTTAAAAAATCTATCATGATTTTTAAAACCAAATATCTTTAATTTCATAAAATTGGACTAGTATATTTTAAACTTTCAGATTGAAAATTTAACTTTATAGTTGGAAATTTAAAAATTAAAATTAATATTCTTCAAAAAAAAAAAAAAAAAAAAAAAAAAATTGAAATTAAAACATACAACTTGTAGGTCTAACTATTTTAGAGATTGAGAGGGGCAATTATTAAGGACGGTTAAAGTGTATGAATTTTATGCATAAAGCACAAAATTTGGCAGGTTTATAAGAGTTGAAGTTCATATAACATGCAATAAAATTCTGAAGTTCAAGTTTTTATTTACATATCTTCGGTTTAAGGAGCACAAATTAAAGAAAGAAAAAAAAAAAAGAACTGCACAATTAGCTTTTATACATGTTGTCAAAGCAACATGATAAATATATACAAGAGTTTTTCAGCTGCAGTTTGGGGAAAGTTCACTTAAATGAAAATTACGAATTTGCAGATATATGCATATTTACAGAATATTTAATATAACATTTTATGGATCTTCAATATCTTTCCAAGTCTCTGCTTCGCTGTAGCAAATCCTTTCTTTGGTTTTTTGTTCACTAAATAGAAAATAAATAAATAAATAAATCAGTAACAATACTACTACTAATAAAAAACAAACAGATTAGAAATGTTTAATTTTACATTTAATAAACTCATTTTCATTTCTATATGTGTGAAACATTTAATTCCTGAAATTGGGAACTACATTTAAGTGTTCATTTAGGTTCCAAAACAAAAACTTAAAAATTTTTCTTTTAAATGCAATTTTGGTTAGACTCAAATAAGACAGCTCAACCACCTTTTTCAGGACTATGACTATAGTACTCAAAAATCATTTCAAAATACCAATTATGATAATTTTTTTTTTTTTTTTTTAATGCTTAATTACATATAACTGAAAAATGTTAATAAATTTAACAAAAGAGTGTCTTCTCCGTTTATTTTTTCTGAATAAGATACAAAATGAAATAAAGTTATGTGTGAGTTTAATAAAATTGTCCCCAAGCCAGAATTTACAAAACATAGTATCTCATGGAAAAGTTTGATTTAAGTTAAGAAATAGCACAACAAAAATACATAGCATTTTATTAATATGTTAAAGAATCATTTTACCTTTAGGTGGCTCTGGTGGAAGATGACGTTTGTTGTTCCAGAGGGAATTTGAAGGTCCAGCCTGCTGTTCTGATGGGCTTTTACCTTTATTAATTGGCTTCTTTTTAATGTTGTATTGCCTTTTTTGAGGCTATAAAATGTATTAGCGCATTAAATTAATTCTTATTTAAAACTAAAGAACATAAAAAATATCTAACAATTTTCATTTCATATACATAATTATATTTATTCTCAAATTTTCACTATAACAAATCCATAACAGAATGTCTGGAACTCATTAAGTAGGGATAAGGACAATTGTTATCTAAAAAATATATCAAATTTTGTTTTTTCGTCGTTACTAGAAGTGCTCTCCTCTTTTTCTGGGGAAGGAGGGATTTGTATTATTTATGAATTACAGTCAAACCCAGTTGAAAAGTGTTTCAAGGGAGTGGAGAAAAATCATATTTCAAGCAAAAATGCATATTAAATGTGGTTTGTATAGCCGTATTTCAGAAACTGAGTTCATTTATGCATCTCATCAGCTAAATGAACTTTATTTATTTATGATTAAAAAAAATTGTCTTTTATGCATATTTAGATTAAAATTTATTTTCAACTTTAACTCATTGTTTCTTTTATAGGAATGATTAGAATAATAATGGAAAATAAAAAAGAATTCAAAGATAGCTTTATTTTTAATTAATACATTAGAAACAAAAATAAAAAATATTTTTTTTTCTAGCTAGACTAGTTATTAAATCTTTGAAGCCTGTTACGAAATTTATCTTTAGTACTTGCAATAGTAGTGCATATCAGTATCTTTTGCCCTAATTTTTAACATAATAAGAAAAAAATGACCTTATTAATCTTTGTATAAAACATATTGTTAGCACAGCAAATAGTAAAGAAAGCTTAAAAGAATTATAAAACCAATCACATTTGTTTAATCTTAACAAGTTCATTTTATTTCTTTCCCTTTTTTTGCTTATAATAGGCAATATAAAACATAATTGCGATATAACATACATTTTAAACCTATTAACAATACATATAATCATCACAAAGCATAATAATTTTATAACATAACTGCGCATCCTGAATTCGGCTGTCTTTGTCTACTATAGTATAAAAATATACGCAATGTGAGATACAAAGAATGATATAATGCAGGATCAAAGACAAACTGGAGTGATGACAGATTTAGATGATTATTTATTGCGAATATAAAGTAACAAATAGATCAAAAGTTTAAAAAATGAATAAATAAAAAAGAAAGAAATTTAAATATTTTAAAATTTACAAACCAGGCAATAATAATAATAATAATCATAATTTTGGGTGTGTGTGTGTGAGTGTGCAGTAGTGAAGAAATTTGATTAGATAAATAGTTACCATATATTTCTGTGTATAAGCTGAGTATATGATTTTTCAGTGAAAAAAAGTCCAAAGTGGTAAACCTGCATATAAGCAGATGTTAAAAAATGGCGATGAAAAAATTCAGCGAAAGAAAACTTAGCCCTCTTTTGTACACAGATAATAGGGAAAAATACAATCTCCAAAATTATTTATCGCTTCTACTTGGGTGCCCTGTCAAATCTGTTTAATTGGGTCTTGCTAATTTTATTATGATTTGCAAATTTACAAAAGCCAAATATCCTATTTTTGGATTGATATACTACAAGAATGATTACTTGATCCTTCAAAAAATGTTGCATTAATAATGCGATGGATGGAACTAGTGATGCTATCCTTTTTAAAAAAGAGAGCCGACAATTGTGATGATGGTGAATTAGACAACAGTTGATATTCATATTGATGTATCAAAGAAAGCAATTTTAATGAGTTATTTGAATGATTTGGATACTGAATGAGGATTGTTAACTTTATTTATTGTAAAAATGGAATTTAGAAATATATTAAAAATTTGCATGCATTTAAAAAAAAAATTATAGTTACTGTCTTTTAGAATATCAATTTTTGAAAATTCTTTAAACTCAGGGCTCGAAATGTACCGGAGCAAACCGGAACGATGTTCCGGTTCGTGAAATTATGAAAAATATCGTTCCGGTTCATGAAATTGTGCTAAATATCGTTCCGGTTCGTGAAATTATGCTAAATATCGTCCAAAAAATGTCTCTTACGCGCCCCACAGAGCGTGTAATTTCGTCAAAAAGTTGCGAAAAAAAGTCAAATTTCACTAAAAAAAATCGCGAAATAACGACTGATTTCCGGTAAAATTCGTGAAAAAATGGTTAATTTCGTCCAAAAATCGCAATAAAATGGAAAATTCTGTCAAAATATTTGCGAAAAACGGCTAATTTTGCCAAAAATTTGCGAAAAAAAACGCAAAATTTGTCAAAATATCCCGAAAACACGGAAGATTTCGTCAAAAGATGGCGAAAAAATGCAAATTTTGTCAAAGAGACACACACAAAAAAAAATTTTAATGCCAGAAGTGAATTTTTCTGTTCTAAAAACTAATTTTCCTGCTTCAAAATTGTGTTTTTAATGCTCAAAAAAGCGGATTTTTACAGCTTCACAATCAAGGAGTGTGAAGAGAAAATTGCACCCGGGGCATAATTAGAATTTGAGGCCTCTCCCTCTCCCAACTTTTTCTTGTGACAGCTCAAAAATGTCGTTTGTGGTATGAATTTGGCATGCCCTAAATTTCCGTGCCCGGGGCAACCTCCTCCTCCTCTCTCCCCTCTCCCCCTGTTCACAATCCTCTTTTGACTGTCCAAAACTTTCTAAATGTGAATCCTTAAAGCACCCGTTTATGAAACAAAAAGAACCCTGTATCCAACACAAATATTCTTTTATTTATGTCTTTTTCAATAAATCAGGCTCGCCCTTTAACAATCTTTTTACAAAATCGGCCGTTTTTTCGCAATCCTTTAACAAAAATTGCCGTTTTTTAACGAACTTTTAACAATAATTGCCTTTTTTGCGATTTCACGAAATTTGTCGTCTTTTAGTGATTTTTTAGACAATTTGCCAGTTTTTTGCGATCTTTTTACAACATCTGCTGCTTTTTTGCGATCTTTTAACAAAATCGACCGTTTTTTCGCGATCTTTTAGCAAAATTTATCTTTTTTTTCTTTTTGTTCAATTTTTTTGCGAAATTTTTTTTTTTTTTTTTTTCTCGATTTTTTGACGAATTTTCTGTTTTTTCACGATTTTTGAACCGCTAGATTCTAGGTTCAACTCTATAAAAGTGCCCTGAAAAATGTAAAAACTGCTCTTTTCAGAACAATCAGAAACCTTGCCCATTTTAAAACCTGGGGAGAAACTCTGGAACAAGTAGCAAAAATGATTGCAAAACAGATGAAGCTACTCCACCACCAAAAAGCAGAAATTGAATCTAGAAGAAAATGTACCAAGTGAAACGTTGAATTGCCTGACTTTTTGAGAGAAGAAAAACAAAAACGATTGTAAGATAATAATACTTGGTTAATTGTAGACAATGGTGGATTAGGTTGTTTAATCTGCAGAAAAGTAAAAGATTTAGGAGTACTTAGTGATAGAAATTTAAGACTTTCAAAAGTATGGCAAAATTGTTCTGTCACGCCAAGTGGTAAGGCAGGCTCGGTACAATCCAGTTTGAAAAAAAAGATATACGAACACAAAAACATTGATGCACATAAAAAAGGTGCAGAAATTTTGGAAAAATCAGCTAAAAAAGAAATTGATAATCACATTGAAAATATGAACAAACCGCAATTTTCGAATACAGAAAAGCTTTTTAGAACTGTGTATAAAATTGTGAAACAACAAAGACCATTTGTCGATCCTCCAGTTGACTTTGATTTGCAGAGATTAAATGGAATATCAATGGGAAATATTTTGCACTCTCATAAAACATGTGCAGAAATTGCACTGCATATTGCGTGTGAAATATAATTTAATCTTTTATCTTTTTGTTTACATTCAGCACTTCTGTTTCTTTCAATGAACTTACATCTAATCTTAAACTTTAGTTACTATTTAGTTACCGGCAAAGGAAAAAAACAGCCTTTTTAAACTTAAATCGCTGTATAAATGTGACTCTCCACATCCAGACTTTTAAAATTTAATTTTTTGATATAATGGAGATGGAAGCAGGCGAAATTTTGGCCTTACTGAAGACACGGACCGTTTACATTCCGCATGCTGTTTTCCGGCAAAAGGAAAAAAATATCGGCGTTTTTTGTATCGCAAACATATTATTTTACATGTATATAGCATATTCTGTTCAATGTAACCTTTAAAAATTGTTTTTGTCAAGTTAAAAATAAATTTAGCTATACTTTGAAAAAAAAAAAAAAAAAAAAAAAAAAAATCAAAAATAATTTTGAAAAATACCGTTCCGGTTCGTGAAATTTTCCATTGTAATTTTGAAATAGCGTTCCGGTTCGTGAAATTTTCCACTTCGAGCCCTGTTTAAACTCATGTATCAGCTGACACTTGGAGTTAAAAGAGTGCCCAAAAAGTCTTGACTTATACATGGAAATTTATGGTATTTATTTTTCATTATTATTAAAAAAGTAAATTAAACATTTTTAAAGCATTTTAAAGATTAAGTGCTTGGTAAGAAAAGGAGTGGTAACAATTTCATGTAGAGATGGAGTGGGGTGAAAGATTTAGATGATTATTTATTTTTACAAAAAAGTAAGAATAATATGAAAAGTAGAAAAAAAAAATAAATATTTTAAATTTTGGGAACTGGTACAAAGATGAGAAAGGAAAACTGATTTATTATTATTATTATTTTATTTATCTTTTTTTTTTTTTTTTTTTTTTTTGAGAGGGGGGGGGGGCAGAAGAAGGAATAAATAATAAGATGGTCAATTATTTATAAATTCTTACTAAATATTTTTAAATAATAATTAAATTACTTAATTTTAAGATGTTTATATTTTGAGAGTTTGGTAAGAATGATATGTTGCAAATAGCACTTACAAAAGATTAAATTTAACCCAGTTACAAAATACATGGTTGTAAATTTTTTATAACAATATTAATAAATTAAAAAATTAGAGATTTTGTTAGTAATTTTTTACTGTCACAGAATTCTTTAATAAATAAGGGAAATTTACACAACCCACCAAAATTGATAATATCTGAAAACTTAAGTAATGCATTTTGTAATGCATTGTGAAAATTATTATTTTATCAAAATGGTGTTTTGTTGAACCAGTTTTTGATGAAGTGAAATTAGCATGCTTTCATATGACAATGGGAAATTTTAAATATAATTGATTAGAAATTTATTATGATTTTACACTATCACAAAATAAGAAATATCTATAATTAAAATAACAATTATGCATATTAGTGGAACTACTGGAATATTTTTACATTTTTGATACTATTGGTATTCAAAGTTCTCCCTGGCTTTTGTCAATGTTAGTGCTAGGTTGTAGGGAGGATTTTCAGATTATTTTTTTTCTAAAAAAAAATTCAGATCATTATTTTAAGAAAAATTAATTAATTAATAATCATTTCAAAAAAAAAAAAATTTTAATTTTCCATAATTTCATTAATATATTCTATAAATCCAGTATTTTTATTTGATACATCGCTGCTTCCCTATTTGAATAATAGCAATATGTCAAAAAAAAAAAAAAATATTTTTCTAAATTATTTTATTATTATTTATTCATTCTTAAAATTATATTAATCGGTCTTAATTTTAAATATAGATCATTTTCATATAATCGCCCAGTCTTTTAATCGTATAATTAGCAATTTATGCTATTTCAAAATTTAAGATAATCTCCGTGTTATTTTATGACGATCGCGGTATTTTCAAATTCACGCACCGCCATATTTTTTTCTTGCTTCGTCCGTTTTGACCAGGCATGAGTCATCATGCTTGAGATTATTCCAGACGCTTCTAGTCACTTCCATTTCTTACACCTCCCACGTAAAATTAGGGGAATCCCCCGATAGAAGCTTCCAGAAAACACTTCTGATTGGTTGAGAGTGGCGTCGCGGATAAGCGCTGAAATTTTGGCGGGCGATTCGGTCAGATTGAGATTTTGGCCAGAGAGAGGAGGTTGGAAAAAAAAATAGATTGGGGTTTTTCCCCGCTTGGCCTCTGGGCCAGGCAGCGGCAAAGTGATTCCAGCTAGATGCACTGGCGTAGCCTTATAATTTCTCGGCGGATAATTTTTTTATCAAATTTTATCTGACAATTTTTCCAAGATACTGCCTTTGATGACCACATTTAAATTATCATAAAGTACCTCCAGCCAAACAGCTCCAAATGACGTCTTTTCAGCAACACTAAATAGAAGTGGCGTTTACATCTATCTCAAGCCCACCTATCTGAACAGTTTCCTGCAAGCTCCACAGTTTCCTGTCTTGTGTCTTGGGTAGCGGTCGTCGATCGTATCTTTCTAGAGGAAATGCGCTGATTTACCACTGGGAGTTACCCGAGGATCACAACCAGACGATGTCCTTCTCAGATTTTCGCTTCCAAAGGATTGGTTTCTTCATAAAGATCGACGGTGATCGTGCTACTTACTTAACTTGAATTCAGAGACTGTCGAGAGGATGAACCTTATTTAGAATATTAACACGGACATTCACAGATTTATAATATGAATTTTCACCAGAAAATTTTTAAGTTTTTTAAAATGAAGTTTATTGGATTACTGTAATGAAGTCATGGCCATGCACTACAACGCATTCTGATATCAGCAATCAATAAAATGATTATTTTGCAGAAAAAATAGTGTATTTTTGTGTACTTCACAGTTGGGTGAGTGATTTATTTGTTTACTTCTTCCTATTTTAGATATTCTTAGGCAGCAGGTTGAAATAGTTGAATTAATTTAGCTTGCGGCACAACGCTTAATTGATTTACTTCCACTATTCGACACGCGCTGCTATCTGTATTTGAGGAATCTGTTTCCGGGCAATATACTATTTGAGCTGACTCGTCTGTTTTGATGAGTTTAGCTGCCGAGATATCGCTTGGATCGGGTTCCCCAAATACAACATCATAGCAGTTAGCAATTTTATTAAACAGAAATAAAATACTGTAATAAAATAAAGAATTTGAAAAAAAAATAAATAAATAAATAAAAAATAGATTTGCTGTGAAACACAGGAAAACGATCCTTAAGTTTTTCATGTACCCCTTTTTACAACATATTTTAAAATAATCTAATTGTTTGTAACAGCTTATCAATCAGTTATTCATCTAAATTGAACTATCCATTGCAGAAACTAAAAAATATGTATATTCTACATGTCTTTTGCAATCAAGAAAAAAATTCCAAACCTAATTTAACTCATTCAAATGGTTTGAAATAAACTTTTAAACCAAAGTTAACTCAAGATTTTAAGACATTACATTCAATGAATTTTGAATAATTTCAAATATAAACAATTAAATATATGTCAATCTGAAGCTCAGATAGTCTTTTGTCTATCTGGAATCAAATTTGCAGTGCTTTACATGGTTTTTCCCCCATCTCAAAAGATAATACATATGCATACAATAGGTGCAGATACATGTTTGCAAATCACCATATGACAATTAATTTTTTTGATTTGGCAACTAATTTTCGGCATATAAATCGCTATTCTGTGGCAAATTTTGCAAACCTTTTTTTCACGATCATTTGACGAAAATTGTATTTTTCTGCAATCTTCTGGCAAGAATCCCATGTTTTTTCGCAATCATCTGACTTTTTTAAAAAAAGGAGTTTTTTTAGCAAATGACAAAATTTCATTTTTCCCGCGATAATTTGACAAAAATTGTATATTTTTGTGATTCTTTGATAAAATTAGATTTTCTTCTGCAATCTTTTTTATGAAGTTTGCACTGTTTATTAATTTTCATTAGAAATTAACCCTGGAGGCATCTGGAACATTTGGAGGAATTTAGGAGTCATTGGCTCTTTAAAAATTTTTGGAATCTACACTAATAATGTTCACAAAGACCAGGTGGTGGAGGGGAGCATCAATGTATGTGTAGATAGAAATATTGTTCATGTATTGAGCACATGTTCTTAATTGTCTGTACAGCAATTTTCAGTCATTCCGGAGAAATACTTTATGCAAGTAAGAACTGACAGACTGGGTAAGTGTTAAGATGAAATTATTAATTTCTCATTTAAATTTATATATAGTAGAGTGCCGATTATCCAGACCAAGGCCAATCCACTTAAAGAAAAATCTGGAAAATTGGACAACTTTATAAACAGCTATGGCAATATTTTTTTAAGTAATTTCCTTTCCCACTTCTTCCAGGCCTAGGACTGCAATTGTAGGGGTGCACATTTTAGAATATTACAAATGGCGTGTTTAGAAGTTATTTTTTTTAACTTTTCTAAAATTTTAATTTTTACAAAAATGGTATAAAGTTATATAAAGAAATGCAAATAGCAATTATTACATGTATATATACATTCAATATGTTAAAAAGAAATTCATTGAGATAGGAAAATGAAATTTTTGATAGTCTTCTGCTTCATAGAGGACATTATTTTTTCTACAATTATATGAGGGGTTCTTTTTTTCCAATGACACCAAGGGACAAAAAAGCAAATTTTCGACCTTCTTCAGAGAATTTGAATGTAAAGAAGGATTTTCATGGGGGAAAAAATTGTATGACACACAAGTTAGAAGTGAAATAATTGATTTTATGCCTTGTTCTCTTTGCATTTGTTGGCGATTTTATTACTTCAGGATTAGAGAATATTTATTTAAAGGTTAACTTCTGTGACATCCAGCCAAATTTACCCTATTTCGTAGTTTTACTTCAAAAAAATTTCAGAAGGTTGAAAAAAATTATGGTCCTTGATCGATCCAGTTAATCGGTGCTCTACTGTAGTTAATTTATTTCCTAAAAATATATTAATGGGTAGTTTTGTTTCCTCTAAAGGGATAATTTGAGAATATGTATTGTTTATTTAAAATTTATTTATTTGTACAAATTTCAAAAGCTGATCATGTAAATTTTATGAATCCTTCACTGGTCATTTCCTGACGAATATTGCACAAGTCTCTTTTTGTAGGGTCCTTTTCAACCAGACTATAGGTGTCAGGGTTCAGGGTGAGTAGCAACATTTCAGTTTAAAAAATAAGCACCTGTAAGCACACTTTTAGAGAAAAAGAAGCACCCAGGGGCGATTCTGGATGAAATTTTTTTTTTTCGGAAATTCGCATCGTATTTTCGGAAATTGGTGGTGGTGTGTGTGTGTGGGGGGGGGGTGGGGTGTCGTGAGTCCCCACCCCCCTCCGGCGATCTTCGGACAAAATCGGCGTTTTCCCGCTATTTTCAGACGAAACCAGCAATATTTTAGCAAAATCGGCGATTTATTGCGATCTTTTGCCCAAATCGGCGTTTTCCCATGTTTTTTTAAGTGAAATCGGCGTTTTTCGACGATCTTTAGACAAAATTTGCTTTTTTACGCGATTTTTTTTCGAAAACGGCGTTTTATACCAACGATCTTTTGACGAAATCGGCGTTTTTTCCTGATCTTTTGAAGAAATCGGCGTATTTTTTTAATATTCTTTTGACAAAATATTTTTAAGCGATCTTTTATCGAAAACGGCGTTTTTTCCCGCGATCTTTTAACGAAATCGGCGTTATATCCGCAATCTTTAGACGAAATCGGTGTTTTCCCGCGGTCTTCAGCGTTTTATCTGCGATATTTGGTGAAATTGCAGTTTTTTTCCGCGATCCGCACTGGAAATTCGCGTTTTTCATCGATCTTTTGACAAAGTTCGTTTACAAAAACATTGACGAAATCGTCGTTTTTCCACGAAATATTGACGAAATGTATGCTATTTCGACGATCCTATCACGAAATGTTTTTTCCGCGCGCAAAACCGTACAAGTTGTCGACTATGCGGAACTGATAACCCAATTTCAAATTTTCGGAAGAGGATGCCTTAAATTTTCGGAAATTTCGGACGAGAATCACCTATGGAAGCACCCATTTAGGTACATATACGCATTACAGGGGTGATTGTGTGTGTTCCTGGTGTACCCTGGATTTCCGAGTTTTTCGATCGATCCTTTCAGTTTTATGATATCGTTACACTTAGTAAAAAAAATTCAAACATTAAAAAATATCGCGAATTTTGTCAAAAATTAAAAGAAAGAAGCATGAATTTCTTTAAGGAATCGTGCAGAGAACAAATTTCCTTCTAGAATCCAGGAGTAAAAACGCAAATTCGTTTTAAAAAAGACAAATTTTGTCAAAAAACATGAAAAAATGATCAATTTCGTCAAAAAATCGCGAAAAAAGAATCAACTTCATCAAAAAATCGCGAAAAAAAGATCAGTTTTTCAAAAAAAACGCAAAAAACGATCAATTTTGTCATATAAACGCGAAAAAACGACATATTTCGTCACATAAGCCCGAAAAAACGACAAATTTCTAGAAGAAAAAACAGCAAATTTCACAAAAAATTCGCGAAAAAACAATCATTTTTGTCATTTAAGCGCGAAAAAACGTCAAATTTTTTTAAACGATCACGAAAAAACGGCAACTTTCATAAAAAAAATCGCGTAAAAACAATCAATTTCGTCAAATAGACCCGCAAAAACGGCACATTTCGTGAAAAGATCGCGAAAAAACGAGATTTCCACAAAAGATCGCGATAAAACGAAGTTTCTTCAAAAGATCGCGAAAAAGCCGCAAATTTTATCAAAAGATTGCGAAAAAAAAAAGTCATTGCTGGAGTGGAACTTTCTGTACAAAAACTGTTTTTGCTGCTTTAAAAACTGATTTTATTGCGGCTTTTTCTTCTTAATTTCTTGCTTTTTCTAAAGCTGTTTTTTCTGTTCCAAAATTGTTTCAAATTTTGTTTTTGAGTGAATATGACCTTTGACATTAATATATTTTGCACTTGATAATTTTCGGGGTTTTTTACTTTGTATTAATTTTCAGGGTTTTTTTTTTTTTTCTTCTTTTCTGGGGTTCATGAAATTTAAGTCTTTTTAAAAATCCTTTGAAGAAATTTAATCTTTGGCAATATTTTGACTTTTTTTTTTTTTTTTTTTTTTGCAGAAAATTTTTGGTTTTTGCAATCTTTTGCGGTTTTATCGTGATTTTTTGTAGAAATTTCTGTTTTTTCGACGTAATTTGTAGTTATTCAAGATCTTTTTGCGAAATTTGTGATTTTATCGCGATCTTTTGACAAAATGTGCGGTTTTTTCGCGAGTTTTCGTCAAAAATAAGTTTTATCGCGATCTTTTCACGAAAATTGTAATTTTATTGCAAATTTTTTAACAAACTTAGTGTTTTTTAGCGATGCAAATTTCTTCGTCGAAATTTGCATTTTTTCGCGTTCTTTAATAAAAATTTTTGACGGAATTTTTCAATTTTTTCGCGATTATTCGGCGAAATTTCAGCAGTTTTTTTGGTTTTCTGGTGAAATTTGTGGTCTTATCGCAGTTTATTGATGAAATTTGGGGTTTTATTGCTGTTTTTTAAATCAAAATTTGCGGTTTCATCGCCATTTTCTGAGGAAATTTGTGGTTTTATTTCGAGATTTTTCGATAAAATTTGTGGGTGATTTGATCGCATTCTTTTGACATAATTTGCTTTTTTTTTCTCATAATCTTTTGATGAATGTTTTTGGTTTTTGAACGATTTTTTTTCAAATTTTTCTGTGATATTTTTAGGTTTCTTCGCGATTCTTTTTAAAAATCTGAGCATTTTCATGATCTTTTGACAGCACTGTGCGAAAAAGGGGGGGGGAGAGTCGCCCCGGGTACGGAAATTTAGGGGGTACCAAATTTATACTACCAATGTCATTTTTCGTCTATTACAAGAAAAAGTTGGGTAGAGGGGTCGTCAAATTTACAATGTGTCCCGCGCGCAGTTTTCTCTTCGCGCGCCCTGTCATTTGATAGACATATTTTCTTTATTGTTTTACGATATTCGCAACTTATTTTGATCGATCGTTCGATGATATATTCAACTTACTTTGGTATAATAAAAAACTCAAATGACAATAATGAATAATCACACGTGCACACGAGAGTCACAAAAGACGGAGAATTTACGTTCAGAGTTCCGAGAATCAAAGGCTGAAAGATGAGGGAGGAGCTAAAAGTGGACAATAGGAACATTTCTGGGGTACGAACGACGCATCATCGGCCTCGTCATCGGCCGTTCTAGATAAGGAAAAGTTGTAGTTGTTTCGCTTTTATCGAAATAGTTTCGGTTCAGGATCGCGAAAATTAAAACAAGCAGTTCGTTCAAAAATAGGCATTTCAAGGGAGAGAGAAAAAAAAATAAGCACTCTGGGAAAAAAAAAGAAGCACCTTGTAAGGACCTGACAAATTTGCTTTCAAAATAAGTACCTTGTAAGCACCTGTAAGCACCGCTACACACCCTGAGGGTCATGTGTTCTACTGGAGAATTGATTTTAAATATTTATTTCTGTTTTTGCCATGGTTTTCCAAAAGTAAAGAAATATTATTTTCACTAATAAGTAAATTGATTGTGAGCATGAAAACATGTTATGTTTTTGTCACGACTTTTAGAGAGAAGAAAATTATTGTAATTCTTTATTAATTGATTATGAAATAGTGTATGAAAGCTGGCTGTATGTTACTTTTCAGAAATATTTGAAACAAATAATCTTTTAAATAATTGAGAAATAAATACATTAGTCGGAACTCAAAAAATCCACCTAATTACATATACATCTGCTGTGGAAATCTTTTTTTTTAGGTTTTTTGGGATAATTAATTTAGTGACATTATAAAATCTTAAATATATTTCAGTTAATAGGACTTATTATATGCTTGGATTGGATAACTGTGAAGATGAAAATAAAATATATCATGGAGAAATATTGGAAATGATAAATTATTCAAATTAAATGCTATGGAACCTACAAGATTTCAAAAGTTTAAATAGACTATGAAAAGAATATTAATGACTACCCAAAATGTGACATTATTTAAATACAATCTTCAATGCCATCTAATAGAAGAGGAAGCAGATTCTAATTTTTTTAGGCAAAAGTTTTGTTAAAATTAATTTAATAATGTTTTTGTAAAATCATCATGCTTTCACTTTCTGATCATCCTCTATTCTTCTTCTATAAAATCCATTAAATAATTTCTATTAATTGCATACTGTTACAAAAAAAATTAGAAACTTCTGATTTTTTTTTCTGTGATTCCTAATATGAAAATGGCCCATTTGTGTAGAATCACCCACTTATAACTTATACATTCTTCAAATGCATCTAAATTCATAGAACTAATCCAAAAATGTAAATAAAAAATGGAACACATACAGGCATTGTGGCTAACTTAGCAGCAGCAGCAGCAAGACCAAGATCTATAACTTCTTTGCGTGTTCCTTCTCTCACTGGACGTTCTGGTTTTGGACAGTTTGGTACTAATTTGGCTAAAATAATAGTAATAATTATATGTTAATAAGATAATATTAAGTTAAATTAAATATATATATATTTTAAATGATTGAATCAGCTAACCTTTTGGATTCCATGGTTCATCTCTTCGACTTCTGCCGCGGGGTTTAAAAACATGACACTCATCATCAGATGCTTCTAACCCCAAATAAACTACAAAAATGGAATATAAAAATGACATTAAATTGAACATTCATGACAAAACTATGCAACAGATTAGAGTAATAGGATATATATATATAGATAATGTTGTGTCATGTTAAAGTCTTAAATAAAAGTGACTTACTGTTTAAATAAAATTTAAATAAGTTTTATTTACATGACAGGCTTTATATTTATTCTTTCCAAGTCAGCAGAAAAAAGCGTAATTTGCTGGTGTGTCAATTTTTCGTAAACAAATGATTCAGTATCCACTTAGAACTGTGACTTCAAATCAGTGGTTATTCACTGTTCACAGCAGCCAATGGGGAAGTTGCACTCATCTTAAATTATGCTTTCTTTTATGTTTAATTGATGAAGACCATCTTACATTCCCTGAAAATCAACTCGGAATTGTAAAAATAATTTAAAATAACTAGTTATTGCAGTTTTAAACTCCGTTAAAAGCAAAACAAAACCACGTGATGCGAAAACGGGACGGGATTGGTTTGACGTCACTACACATGAAACGCGGATTCTTCCTTAGCCGTCTGCATTGTGATTGAAGGCTTTCTGTTTGTTATTTACTATAAACATCTTTTAAAAACTCAGTTACACAAAAACAAAATCAAATTAGAGTCAAAACATTATTTTATTTAACATATCCAAATGTAATGTACTATTTATTTATACATTTGTATTAATTTTCATCTAGAAAAGTGCTGTAGGTAGTTGGGTTATAAGATACAAAATTATACCTTCTTGAAATAGCTTTTTTTTCTTCTCTCAAATTTATTTTAAGGGCATAAAAAATGCATTTCATGTGGGTAAAGATACAAGGAGCTAAAGCTTAAAGGCACATTTATTTTTTACTTACTCTGATTTTCTTAAAAGAATAAAGAATGAATTATAGTTTTTTTTAAAAATAAATCGTAAGTAAAATCGTCTTTATATAGTTTTTGAAATGTATTGTTTCCTTAATTCATTGTAATGCTTAATAATTCGTTTTGTTATGAATAAAATTTCGTGTTGTGCAAGTTATATTACAGATAAAAAATTAACTCGAATTTATTATGAGAAAGTTAAATTTTGAACTATTGCGTAAAAAATTAAGAAAAAATTTAATACTGACTTATCGAATAAAATTTTAAATTAACTACTGTCAATAATAATTGCGTATTCATAGATCAGAAACAAATTACTACAACATACGTAACTAAATTTATAAATATCGTCTTTTATTTTTTTATGTGCTTACTTAAAAATAAGTATTAAAGCAAAAACTTATGTTTGCAGTTCATTTTTTACTTTTTATTTTCATAAAATGTCCAATATAATACGATAATTTGGCATGGCTACCGAACTTAATTATAAAAAATTCACTGCTTTTTTTTTTTTTTTTTTTTTTTAACACATTTAGTAGAAAATGTAGGCTTGTGAATTTATTTTGAAAAAATAATATTTGCTCGATTTCTGTTTTAATAGATAGAAAGAAAGGAAAAGCATTATTTCAACTATCATTTAGAATTTCTAAATTGAATTTTCAACTTATAATCATTGTTCATTTATTATGAAAGTGTTAATTTATTCAAGCATATTTCTTAAATATGTCCACCCCGGACAACCCCTGAATTCCAACATAGCTTATAATGCATATGTATTACTCAGATTCAGATAACAGTCTATATATATACATGAAAATTTTGTTTTCACATGTTAACATTTCATTTTTTTTTTTTTTTTTTTTTTTTTTTTAAATGAAATGTGTGATATGTGAGAGAAATGGGGGTGGGGTGAGGAAATCCATTCAAATATGTAGCCGAATATGCCAAAGATAGCAATATTAAAAATTTATATTTATTTGATCTTTATCAAGGAATACTTTTGTCAGTTGAAATCATTGATACCAATCGTATATAAAAAAGGGACTCTTTATTTTTTACTTATATTTTCTACTTTATACTCTTTAAACTATATGCAGCTTCACAACCATTTGAAATTTTTTTTTTTTTTTTTTTTTTTGGGGGGGGGGGGGGGGGGGGGGGGGCGTGACCGTGGTTTAGAATATAATAAACTTAATGTTGTTGCAACTTGTAACGACAAAAATAATTCGACAATTTATCAACTGTTTTGGGCTAACGGAAAACCCCGTTAAAATTAATGTATTGCTTTATAATTATCTTCTAAAAATATTAAAACGATGTATTGTCACTGGAATTATACCTTATTGCATATTTTTTATATTTCTTAATTTATCTGAAAGTGGGTGAAAAATCAAATGCACAATCCTATCCTTACATGCGAAAACCAAATTAAGTTAAATAAAAAAGTGTACAAATAATTCAATTGGCGTTTTAATATTGTTTGTTTACGAATAAACTTTTGAATCCATTTAGTATTTTTTATTTGTTTGAAATGTAGTTTCACAATGTAGTTGAAATGTTCTGCTTAACATTTATCAGATTCTAAACACAAGTCTTTTTCTCAATGCTCTAACTTTCATTAAATAATAATAATGATGAAATTTTTTTGATTGTCTTGTTAAAGAAAATAGTATTTTCATTTTTAAAATAAGTATTGTACTATATAAAACTTCAGTACGTAAATTTACGTAAAAGTTTACAGAGCGCATTGCTTATGTATGTCGAGGGATTCCTGTTTCTCTCTTTTGTATCTTTTAACTTTCATTAAAATACTGTTAATTTATAACAAACATAAAAAATAGAATTCATAAACCAAATTCTGAGTTGTAATCTGCAGGTTTATAAAGCATAAAATTTTCAATCCCAAAGTCTGATGGAGTTCATAAAACCGGCAGTATTTAAAATAATTACTTGTTATTTTTTGTATACGTAAAACAATTTAGAAAAATTATATTTTTTTCTTCTTTTGTGTATAATTATATAAAGATTCTGTAAGGCTACCTTAAAGCCACGTGAAAAAAATTGCTTTTATTCTGAATTTGTCTGTTTTCTCATTCAAAAATAGCTTATTTAACAACTGAAAAGATAAAACGTTTAACGAAAGCAGGACAAATTCTCATTTCAAATATAAAATATAAATACGAAAACTTTTTTATAAGTTGCCCAGACCTATTCGATAATGAAAGAAATACTATTTGTACCAGTTTGTGAAATTAATTATCGAGAAATATTAATAAGAAGGAGAAATATATGTTATTCTATAAAATACAATTGTAGTATAAACATGTATCGATATTTTAAAATGAAAGTCCTTAGAACAACGAGGGAGGAAAAAAATCTCTCTCGAATTCACAATATTATTTATTTATTTCAGCAATTTACAAGGCTTCTAGTCTGTTCTACGAACCATTTTTAAGAAAAGAAAGAAATCATTCAGCGTAATCCAAGACATCCTCATAGAAAAGTAAAGGGGAAAATACGGCATAGGTTTGTTTTCATGTGTAGTGACGTCAAAACCGCTTTCGTCACGTGACGCGGCTTTTTCCCGCCGAAACAAAATCTGCATTTTTAAAGTTAATTTAATGGACTTTCCGAGTTTCAGAAAAACGTAAAAATGGTATCAAAATGCTCGTACGTTTGTACTCTATAAAATGCGAGTTAAATTGAAAAACGTGCAATTTCCCCATTGTGCATTTGATGTCATTATGCTTGAACCAACGTGTTTTGTGTGTTTTTCATTCTTAGGAATGGTAGGACTTAATATGCAGGATTTTTATTTTTACTTGTATAAAAGGTAGGCTGAGATTGCTGATTCTTGCATTGCCATAGCTGCTTTTATGTGAGCAGTGTATATAGTAACAATTCTGCTACTGTTCAGTTGCCAAAAATGTACAAGTCCTGTTGATTAATTCATATCTTTTTAATGCAAGTTCATTTTAATTCAGGGAAAGCTATGCTTGTATTTTTGCCACCTGTAATTACCATTATGTTTTGTCATTAAAGTTTATTATGGGAATTTCCTATATGTTTTCTTGAGTCTAACTTTATACTAGTTTTTGAGACTTCCATCTACCAATATCTATTAAATTATGATAAATTGAAAATAAGATAGCAGTGGTTACGGTTCCAGGCCCATTAAATAACTCAAGCAGTAATAACATCACCTTCCTGACTGGCAATAACTGGAAGTCATGGAAAAATAAGAGTCCTACATCTGCACTATGGTACTATGGAGCATGGGAATTTGTTGAGGAACCAACTGATAAAAGAAAGTGACAGAAACATGACATTTGTGGTGGAAAAATTATGTTCCAGGACATTCAAACACAGAAAAACACAATCTCACAAGAGAGAGAAGCAAAATTTAAAAATTGAGAAGAAAACAAGCCTATAAAATTATCTACCAGTCTCTTAGCGATGAATTATATCTCTGATATCTACTACAAGTGAAGGAACCAAAGCTTAGAAGATTTTGTATGCCCATTTTGAGCCAACAAAACAAGCAAGACTGATTTAGTTCTCAGATGATTTTTTCAGTACAAAATATACTGTTGGAGAAAATCTATGACTATTTCTCTGTCATGTTGAACAAGCTGTTGAGTGACTTTGTATGTTGATGATCAACTACAACTGTTTTACTTGAGGTATCAGATGATCAGGATCTCCCAGATGGGTTCCACTGGCTAAGATATCTACAGACAGAGTGACAAGGATTTTATACTTAATAAAAATTAGAAGCCAAGCTATAACAGGATGAAAATTGACTGAAGTTGTCCCAGAAAGATTTTGCTAATGTAGCTTTGTCCATTCAAACTTCTGCAATACCAGGTAAACTTAAAAGTAATAATAAAGTTGGTTTCTGCTTTTATTGTAAAAAATATGGTCATATAATTTTTAAGAATTCTAGTAGCAAAATTAACTTTAATGAAACACATGATAATTTGCAAAAGTAATGTTAAATATGAATTTCAAAATAGATAAATAAAATTTTAAAAATAATTTTCAAAATATAAAGTCTTTTTGATTTGAAACTAGTTATATATAATATGAAAGTAAACAAATGTTTATGCCCTTTCTCTGAATTGGAATCAAGCTTAATAGAATTTTCTTTTGAATTATTAAATTATTAATTAAGCAAATTTATTAGATATGGGATACAAAAACACCTAATGAATTTTTGATGCAGCTGCTACAACACCATTTTTACAACTATACAAATTTACATCTTGATTTTGAACCAATAGCTGACTAGCAAATGTCTCTTGCAGTTGAGGAGAAAGAATGTCTTGTCCAGTTCAGGGAAAGGGTACAATTCAGTTTTTAATAAAATGTAAAAATGGTAAACTTAATCATATTACTTTGAAAGATGCACATTTATTGCATCATTGTTTATTATTATACTCTTTCATTTTCTCATCTGTAAATATGTTAGACAAGATGACAATCCTAGCAAAATGGACAAGAAAAATTGAAAAAACAAGATAAAAAAAAATGAAAATATGTTTGAAGGTTAGAAAGATTGAAAACTAAATAATCATCAGTAATTTAACTAATAATCTCACGGGTAATTATTTAGAAGCAATAAACAGTGTGAATTCGCTTAATTGGGAAGCAAATTTGAAAAATTAATTGGATTCTTTAATTAAGCATAATGTTTGGAACATTGTTGATATACCATAAAAAACAAAATTGATTAAAAGTAAATGCTATAAGAGAGGCTGATAATAATGAAAGAAAACATAAAGCTAGATTTAATCGATTAAGCTGAATCATATTCACCTGTTGTAATTATTGAGTCATTTAAGATACTAATTGCACTTGCAGGTAAATTAAATTTGATTATTAAATTTTTTAAAGTTAAAACAGCATATTTATCAGAGCTGGGTTTTGCAGGCAGAAAATGGTTTTTGCTGTGCCAGTGGCAGAAAGTGGTTATAACTGGTTTTAACCGACAGAAACTGGCATAAACTCATTTCATGACATAATCTGAGACTTTTTTAGTAGTATTAAATTGCTTATAAGCATTTTATTCAGGTTAAATAACAAGTAAAATATTGTGAATAGTTTTAACAATAAAAAAATAAATTTGTATTAGAATTTGATAGTTTTGATAGTTATTTAACAAAGTTTGAAATTTACTAAAATTAATTCTTTAATATAGGTTTCATATTAGTGCTTAGTAATAAGAGAAATAGCCAAAAATCTTACTGTTGAAGTAGCCTTTTTTATTCTGATTATTTTAGCATTAATTTGACACATGTGAAATTTCTGTTTTACTTTATTTTATTGATGAAGTTTAAAATTCAATACAGATTATTATCAAAGAAATATATATTGAACTACAGTCGAGTCTCTATATAACGAAATCCACCGTTCCAGCAAAAAATCCGTTATATAGAGAAATTCGATGTATAGAGAATGATGTTAAAAATTGTCTTTAATGTATGAAATTTGAACAAATATTATTTTTTATCTTTTGAATTAATAATTTGAAATGTTTAAAAGTAAATATTAACCTAAAATTATATTTCTTAATTATTTAAGCTGTTTCAAAAAAGAGAACTGACATTTATTTGAAAGCTTAATGAAAATCAAATAAGGAAGACTTGCATTAATTTCAGACGAAGAAATCTGTAATTTTTTGTTGTTTTGATTTCAAAAATGTAATGCTCTAAAAAAATGCTCTAATTTTAGTAAGGAATGAAAAATTGTAGTTAACATTTTCCACCATTTGAAAGCCTCTCTTATGTGCCTCCATTGATTCCTCTTTTACATGTGCATCAATCCAATTGACTCTGTTTTGAGAAGGATGTGGAAAGGTGTGTGGGAGGTGGGATGAATTCATTGGAACAAGAAGAGAAGTAATAAAAAAAAAAAAACTCAGCACTGACGATAAATCAAAAATAAGTGATTGAAAATTGATTCCATAAGATTTTGACGCCTTTTAAAACTGAGTAAATTAAGACCAATTTATGAAAAAATTCGTTATATGGAGATCGATAATTCGCTATATAGAGACTGTTTTTAATGTAATCATGCGAAAAGGGAACCGTTCCTACTAAAAGTTCGTTATATAGAGAAATTTGATGTATGGAGTTTTGTTATGGAGAGACTTGACTGTATTTATATTGTTTTAAGTGCAAATAAATTAGGTTACAGGCTGTATAGATTTAATATGTAATGTATGTGCTTGAAAATTATTTATACAAAAAATAATAATAAATCTGAGATATAGTTTTCAGAAAAATTGTACAAAAAACCCCCAAAGAAACACTTTTTTTATACTTGTCATCACTGTTCTAGGATCTTTTGCAAGTATCCTTAAGAGATAACCATCAAACTGTGTAAAACAGCTTATGGCATTTTTTCAATTAATGTAATTCTTTTTTTTTTATGTTTTAGCTTTTTTCTTTATTGTAGACTAATTCTAAATGATAGAAAATATTTATTTTACCTGATCAATAATAATTATCTATAATAGAAGTTTATTTATATACAGCTAAATATAACAGATGGTAGGGGCAGAAAATGAATTACAATAAGTTCTTTCTGCTTTTTCTTTTTAAAAATTTCTGAATAATATTTAAATGAAAAATTATTAATTTTGCCCTAAAAGGTTTGTATTTTACACAGCCTTAAACCCAAAAGAATGATAGCAAAGCAAACCTACTAAATCTGTTTAAGGAAGTATATAAATACTAGATGGAATCCGTCAAGACTTGACGGCACCAAAGGCAGAAAAAGGTATTTTCCAGCTATTAAAGGATTTTTTAACGACTAATCTTCAGCAAAAATTTCAATAAATAAAAGAAAAACCTATATTTTACATCCAGGCAAATGACCCGCATTTGGCCAAGTTACATTCAAACATGCTGTCATAGAATTAGAATCTCTCTCATTTGATAATTTTCCATTTACAAATACAACACCAATAAATTGTACATGACATGAATAAATCATAAATTACTGTCATTACTCAGTTCATACAAAATATACATACTTCACTTACTTCGCAGCAAAATAAGACTGAATTTATAGTTTGCCATTTAGCAACAACTATAACAATGATCCTCTCAGTGGTTAATTTGTTGTTACATTACCCACCCCATTCAATAAATAAATATTTGCATTTTCAACTAACTTTTCTATTACCTTTTCATAAATCAAAAATACATGTAAATTTCACATATTAAAAAAATTAATGATAATATTTATTCTGGCTAGGTGAAACCCGTCAAAACTTGACGGCAACAATATGAAAAAACCAAAGAAAAAAAGAATCTTGCCGCTATAAAAATTTTTTTAAAGATTAATATTTATTAAAAATTTCAATATGCTTTTCCATTTACCAACGTAACACCAACATAACATGATCCCGGGCGCAGAATCGGTGCAACGCTGCGACACACGTCACAGACTCTTGAAAATGTTTGAAGATTATTTTTCAACTGTTAAAGTTTAAAAAAAAAAAAAAAAATGCTAGAAAGCATTTGCTGTGTACCAAAATTTGTCTAGGTACCATAAAAAACGCAAATTTTGGCAAATAATCACAAAAAATAGAAAATTTCGTCAAAATACCCCCCGCCCCCCCCACAAAAAAAACATCACCTGGAAATTTTATAAATAGATGTGGAAAAAAAACAGCAAATTTCGTCAACAGATTGCAAAAAACAACAAATTTTTTTCAAAAGATCTCTAAAAAATTTGTCAAAAACTGCAAAAGTCTAGGTATATCAAATAAAACAAATTTCGCGAAAGTATTGCAAAAAATCAAAATTTTGCCAAAATGTCTAAAAAATGGTAATTTTTATGAAAAATTTAAAAAAAAAGAGCAAATTTTGACAAAAAAAATCCCTAAAAAATGGCAAATTTGTAAACATATTGTGAAAAAAAATTCAAAATAGAAAACAACAAATTTTGACAAATGATTGTGAGTAAATAACAAATTTCGTCAAAGGATTGAAAAAAAAAAAGCAAATTTCATCAAATAATCACAAAAAAGATAAATTTCGCAAAAAAATACCAAATTCTGCAAAAAGATCTTCAATAAAATGGTTAATTACATTGAAAAAATAGTGACAAAACGACAAATTTCATTGAAAGAACTCGAGAAAAACAATAAACTTTATTGAAAGACCTCAAGATGACGAATTTTGTCCAGGTTTCATAAAAGACGCAAATTTTGTCCAGAGATCTCAAAAAGCACATAAAATTTGTCTAGGCAATTGCAAAAAAAGGTAAATTTAGCTAAAATAGCAATAAAAACAACAAATTTCTCAAAAAAAAAAAAAAAAAAAAAAAAAAAAAAAAAAAAAAACGATAATTCCCCCCCCCCCCCCCCCCAAAAAAAGGATAAATTTTATAAAACAGCAAATTACATCGAAAGATCGCGAGAAAAAAATGACAAATTTCACCGAAAATCCCCGATTAAACAAATAATTTTGTCCTGGTATCATATAAGACATGAATTTGATCAACAGATCGTGAAAATACATAAAGTTTGTCTAGGTACTTCAAAAAACACAAATATTGGTAAACAGATTGTTGGAAAACAACACATTTTGTCAAAAGATGAAAAAAAGAGGCACATTTCATCAAAAAGTCACAAAAAAGGTAAATTTTGCAAAAAAAAATAAATAAATAAAATAAAATAAAATAAAATAAAATAAAATAAATAAATAAATAAATTTCTGAAAATAACAAAAAAAAAAACGAAAAATTTCACAAAAAAAAAAAAAAAAAAAAAAAAAAGGATAAATTTGATAAAACGGCAAATTACATCGAAAGACAGTGAGAAAAAACGACAAATTTCACCAAAAATCCCTGAGAAAACAAATAACTTTGTCCTAGTATCATAAAAGACATGAATTTCGCCAAAAGATCGTGAAAATACTTTAAATTTGTCTAGATACTTCAAAAACCGCAAATACAGTAGAACCTCGATAATTCGGATTAATTGGGACCAGGCCCAATCCGGATTGTCGAAAATCCGAATTATTCGGAGAATGTGAACAAATGAAGTAAAATAATGTACAACATTCAAAGAAAATCGCCTTTATATTGAGCATAATCAATATTTACAGACAGTAAAATTGTTTACTTTGTAATTATAAAATTTGTCATATTCTATCATTTTTGAGGGCCGCAGGGTCATGCATTCTCAGCATTCTTTCTCCTTTTACTTCACTTTTCCGCAAGTGATTTGCAGAAGGGTTTTGGCACGAAGATAAGGAAACAGTCTCAAGAAGATTGTTTCCAAGAGTAGTTGATAGATAGAGGTCCTATGGACTGGATGACAAAGATTGGATCACGATCCTTATCAGTCAGTGTGTCTATAAGGACTATTTTACTTTGCTTTCTTGCAATGCACTGAGTAAAACTTCATTAAGCAGTGATTTTAAGATGACATTTCCAAATGAATTAAATAGAAAAGTGTGAAAATTGGAATTGACAAAGCTTAAAGGATGTATAGTTGTTCCTTTCATAGATAACATTAAAGTGTTTAAAGAAGAAAGCTTGAGGTATTCTTCCGAAAAAATTTCAGAAAATACTTATTTATTCAGAATATGAGGCTGAAATAAATTTATGTTATGGAAATTTTCCGATCACTTCTCAAACTTGAAAAATAAAATTCCACCAAATCGATCTGGATTATCTGGAGATCCGGATTAACGGGGTCCGGATTTGCGGGGTTCTACTGTATTGATAAACAGATTGTGAGAAAACAACACATTTTGTCAAAAGATGAAAAAAAGAGGCACATTTCATCAAAAGATCGCAAAACAGGTAATTTTTGCAAAAAAAAAAAGCGAAAATCTTAAAAATTTTTGAAAATAACAAAAAAAAACGACAAATTTCACAAAAAAAATCACGAAAAAAGGATAAATTCGATAAAATGGCAAATTACATCAAAAGATCGAAAAAAAAAAAAAAATTTCACCGAAATTCCCCGAGAAAACAAATAATTTTGACCATAAAAGACGTGAATTTCATGAACAGATCACGAAAATACATAAAATTTGTCTAGGTACTTCAAAAAACGCAAATATTGGTAAACAGATTGTGAGAAAACAACACATTTTCTCAAAAGATGAAAAAAAGAGGCACATTTCATCAAAAGATCACATAAAAGGTAAATTTTGCCACAAAAAAAAAAAAAAAAAGACAAATTTCTGAAAATAAAAAAAAAAACGAAAAATTTCACAAAAAAAGGATACATTCGATAAAACGGCAAATTACATCAAAAGATAGTGAGAAAAAATGACAAATTTCACCAAAAATCCCTGAGAAAACAAATAACTTTGTCCTAGTATCATAAAAGACATGAATTTCGCCAAAAGATCGTGAAAATACTTTAAATTTGTCTAGATACTTCAAAAACCGCAAATACAGTAGAACCTCGATAATTCGGATTAATTGGGACCAGGCCCAATCCGGATTGTCGAAAATCCGAATTATTCGGAGAATGTGAACAAATGAAGTAAAATAATGTACAACATTCAAAGAAAATCGCCTTTATATTGAGCATAATCAATATTTACAGACAGTAAAATTGTTTACTTTGTAATTATAAAATTTGTCATATTCTATCATTTTTGAGGGCCGCAGGGTCATGCATTCTCAGCATTCTTTCTCCTTTTACTTCACTTTTCCGCAAGTGATTTGCAGAAGGGTTTTGGCACGAAGATAAGGAAACAGTCTCAAGAAGATTGTTTCCAAGAGTAGTTGATAGATAGAGGTCCTATGGACTGGATGACAAAGATTGGATCACGATCCTTATCAGTCAGTGTGTCTATAAGGACTATTTTACTTTGCTTTCTTGCAATGCACTGAGTAAAACTTCATTAAGCAGTGATTTTAAGATGACATTTCCAAATGAATTAAATAGAAAAGTGTGAAAATTGGAATTGACAAAGCTTAAAGGATGTATAGTTGTTCCTTTCATAGATAACATTAAAGTGTTTAAAGAAGAAAGCTTGAGGTATTCTTCCGAAAAAATTTCAGAAAATACTTATTTATTCAGAATATGAGGCTGAAATAAATTTATGTTATGGAAATTTTCCGATCACTTCTCAAACTTGAAAAATAAAATTCCACCAAATCGATCTGGATTATCTGGAGATCCGGATTAACGGGGTCCGGATTTGCGGGGTTCTACTGTATTGATAAACAGATTGTGAGAAAACAACACATTTTGTCAAAAGATGAAAAAAAGAGGCACATTTCATCAAAAGATCGCAAAACAGGTAATTTTTGCAAAAAAAAAAAGCGAAAATCTTAAAAATTTTTGAAAATAACAAAAAAAAACGACAAATTTCACAAAAAAAATCACGAAAAAAGGATAAATTCGATAAAATGGCAAATTACATCAAAAGATCGAAAAAAAAAAAAAAAATTCACCGAAATTCCCCGAGAAAACAAATAATTTTGACCATAAAAGACGTGAATTTCATGAACAGATCACGAAAATACATAAAATTTGTCTAGGTACTTCAAAAAACGCAAATATTGGTAAACAGATTGTGAGAAAACAACACATTTTCTCAAAAGATGAAAAAAAGAGGCACATTTCATCAAAAGATCACATAAAAGGTAAATTTTGCCACAAAAAAAAAAAAAAAAAGACAAATTTCTGAAAATAAAAAAAAAAACGAAAAATTTCACAAAAAAAGGATACATTCGATAAAACGGCAAATTACATCAAAAGATAGTGAGAAAAAATGACAAATTTCATAAAAAATCCCTGAGAAAACAAATAATTTTGTTCTAGTATCATAAAAGACATGAATTTTGACAAAAGATTATGAAAATACTTTAAATTTGTCTAGGTATTTCAAAAAACGCAAATACTGGTAAGCAGTACATACTTAAAACAGTAGCGATCTTTTTTCAGCACAGCTAAAACTGGGCTCTACGCATACACGCTTGCGTAGAAATCTGAGAACCTATCAGAGAAGACTATATTTACTCTCTGTATACACATTTGCAAAGCGCGTTGGTAAATATGGATAAGACTGCATTTTTGCTATCACTGTTTAATGCAATGCTATGATAATTATATCTATATATTATGTGCCCTGGGTGTCACAAATAATCTTTAAAAGTTTTGGAAAAGAATTTTGAATTAAAATGAAATTTCTAGCGCACGACGTAATAGAATTAATTTTCTTTTCTTTGAGAATGTGAAATTTTATACAGATTGGTGTGTCAAATAAGGTACGTGGACCAGGGAACAAAAACCAACCTATCCAACGAATGGGTAGCGAAATCAAACTTTAAATGAAAGAATTTTCTTCTACATTATAGACACCACATTGACATATGCGGACTTCGGGTTGGGTAATAAATCGCGCCTATTTTATTTATTTATTTATTTATATTATTTTTTATTTATTTATCATTATTACTGTGCAGGAGGACACAAGGTAAATAAGGAATGGTATGTTCATTTGTTAGAATAACGTGGATTGTGATTGAGAAAATATGACGGATAGGAGGGGGGTATGAGACACCATGGTGGTTGGGGGGGTGACACCGCCCCGGGTGTCACCCATACTAGCTACGCCACTGACTGTTATTGTTGGAAATCTTAGGCTTAATGTAGATATGTTTCATGTGAAATTGAAACATTCAATAGTTAATGATTAAAGTATTTATTTACGTTCTTGGCCAATAAAGCATTTTCTATATTGGGTCATTCCATGTCAAATCAACCAATGGTCTGAACCTTGACATCTCAGAAATTTATAATTTTTGGTACAGTGGTAATATCAGTCAAGTTAATAAGAAAAATCAAAATTTCTGATTTTTCGGACTTTTAGTTTTTGTGTTATTGACTTTCAAAAAATGAAAAATTGTCGAAATTTGGCTCCACCTTGACACCTTTAAACAGCTGTAGACAAAAAACTCTTTGACTTAGAAAGCTAGAATTGGTGTCATTCTCTTCTGTTTTTTATGATCTTTAAAATGATATGTAACACAATTAATTTATTTAAAATTTTAAAAACACCCCTTTTTATTTTTTTGAAAAAAATATATGTTTTAAAGACATTAATTGACTATGTGTATACAAACTTTCATAATGGGATGACCATGGGTTTTTGTGCAAATTAATATTCTTGTATCATCATGTATGCTAAATTTGCTATACTTGTTTTCCCATGTTAAAAAAGTAACTGTAAATTCACTGATTAAGGTTTGTTTATTACTATTAATCCACAAAGTAGTTTTTGTAATACAAATAAACATGAATATTAAATATAATATCAAGTAATAACAATTTGGGTTTTGTTTGGTTTAGTTTATGACGGCCATAGAGATGCCAAGTATTACGATTTATTCATAATTATTACGGATACACAACAAAAATTACGGTGTGATGGGCATCAAATAAAAATTATGAAAATATACTAAAATTATCAGGAGATAACTTTTTGCAAAAAGTTCAGCTGTTACTGCAGCTGAGAGAGTTTATACCCTGGGTGACGAAGAAATGAACTTGTCTTCGCTTTCTTTGGAAAAGTTCCTATCTTAAAAGTCCTTGATATTTTTTGTGTATTTATGTACTTAATTTTTAATTATAAACAAATTGTAATTTTTAACAACATAAAATGTGAAGTATTATTAATTGTGTAGCAAATATTTTAAATTAGTGAAGTCATGTGTGCGATGAAGATTCATGAATTACACACAATTGGATTCCTGGTGTTAATCCCCCCCCCCCCCCCCCTCAATGACTACACCTGAAACTTTAAATTCCATGAAAGATTGATAATAACATTCATGTAATATGTCATGCAATTTTAGTGATCTGAAACTGGACCTGATTTTAACTTCGGATAATTTGAGATTCATTATGGAGATAATTTTATACAGAATGTGTAAGTTGTTTTTCTTTTGCATATCTTTATTGTTACAGTAAACCATGCAATGGTATCCTACTCTATTATCATTAAATAAATAAGCGTTTCCCAAATTGTTATTGCCCCACCTGTGGCTACAGGTACTGCCCTTGAATCTGGGAGATGACAGGTGCTGGGTTCGAACCCAATCGCGGACATCGGCCTAACTGTTTAGAGGTTTCTGTGATTTTCTTTGAACCTTGGGTAACTTTGCATACCATAAACACAAGTTAAGTTCCCTTAGAAAAATTCCCATGGAGGATGCCCTCATCCCTTGGGGCACCCTACGTGCTGATAATTGGCCCCCAGAGGTGCCAAGTTTCATTAAAAGTTACTAGCAACCAGAGTTTCAAGATAAACTGGGGAGAGGGGAAAGAATACTCACAAATTTCCACAACTTAATTCATTCATTTATTCTGTTACTTTTTGATGAAATTCTTGTTTTTTAGCTATCTTGCAATGGAATTTGCATGTCTTTCTCAATCTTTTGATGAAAATTGTGCATATTACAAGATTTTTTGACGAAAACTACATATTTTTAACAATCTTCAGATGAAAATTGCACGTTTTTAATGACTTTTTGACGAAATCTGTGCATTTTCACCATTTTTTGACGAAAAATGTTTTATTTCTGATTTTTTAAATAAAATTTGCTTGTTTTTTTGCGATTTATCAAAAGTCGAACATTTTATGTGATTGTTTGACTAAAATCGTACTTTTTTGTGATATTTTGGCTAAATTCTCGTTTTAATGCAAATCTTTGTCAAAATTTACATTTTTTACTAAAATGTTGGAAGAAATTTGCACATTTTATGCGATCTTTAGATCTAATTTTGGGCTTTTCCGCGATCATTTGAATAAATTTGCACTTTTTTCACGACTGACGAATTTCACATGATATTTTAATGAATGATATATTTTTTTACATGATATTTTAATGAAATTTCAAGGTGTTCTCGTAATTCTAAGTCGCAAATCACATTTTTTTCAAGCGATCCTTTGAGGAAATTCGCAATTTGTTTCCCGTAATTTTTATTTGATGCCCGTAACACTGTAATTTTTGTTGTTTATCCGTAATAATTACGGATAAATCATAATACTTGGCATCTCTATGGCTGTCATAAACTAAACCAAACAAAACCCAAATTGTTATTACTTGATATTATATTTAATATTCATGTTTATTTGTATTACAAAAACTACTTTATGGATTAATAGTAATAAACAAACCTTAATCAATGAATTTACAGTTACTTTTTTAACATGGGAAAACAAGTATAGCAAATTTAGCATACATGATGATACAAGAATATTAATTTGCATAGGAACCCATGGTCATCCCATTATGAAAGTTGGCATACACATAGTCAATTAATGTCTTTAAAACATATATTTTTTTCAAAAAAAATTAAAGGGGATGTTTTTAAAAATTTTAAATTTAAATTTTAAATTTTTTTATAAAAATTTAAAATTTTAAATAAATTAATCGTGTTACATATCATTTTAAAGATCATGAAAAGCAGAAGAGAATGACACCAATTTGAGCTTTCTAATTCAAATAATTTTTTGTCTACAGCTGTTTAAAGGTGTCAAGATGGAGCCGAATTTCGACAATTTTTCATTTTTTGAAAGTCAATAACACAAAAATTAAAAGTCCGAAAAATCAGAAATTTTGATTTTTCTTATTAACTTGACTGATACTACCACTGCACCAAAAATTATAAATTTCTGAGAGGTCAAGGTTCAAAAATATTATTTTTTTGGTTGATTTGATATGGAATGACCCTATTGTAAATCATGATTGAATGCTGTGGAAAAAGAGGGATCTCTTCTGATAATTTTATTTTTCTTTGTTGATTATAATGATCTTCGTATTTTTGAAAAAAACATTGTTGAGAGATCAAGATTAAGCGATTGAAAAAAAAAAGCAAATTTCATCAAAATATTCCCCCCTCCATCTCCCCAAAAAAACTCAGCAAATTTTGTCATGGGAACACTTTTTAAAAAAAAGGGTACTTTTTTTTAAAAGGGAACTTAGAGTCCACAAAGAAAGTGAAACATTAAATAAATATTAATGATTTACAAAGCTGTTTATAATTGGGCATATTTTCATTTCATATGCAATTCTCCATTCTTCGGCAAAAACAATGTAATGTAAATACTTCCTAAACGTTATGAATTTGCTCAAAAATGAAATTATAAGGGGGAAAAAATCACTGTCTTTTAACATGAGTATAATAAGAAACTGAAGGAAAAAATAAATAGTGATTTGCGAATCTGTTTACATCCATGAAGTCAAAACATCGGTCGAAAATCGCAGCTTCCCCTCCAAAACACAAAACAATATGATTTCCAGCCATTTTTTTTATACATCCTTACAAGGAAGGTCTTCATACGGGCATACTCCAAAAGATCTGAAAAAATTACAGAATGTTCTCCTCGTGAAGCTATATACGTTTATAAAAAAATTTCGGCGGAACCTCTTTACCCTGTCCGTAAAAAAATAATGAAAATTTCATTATTTGGCGATTTATCATCGGTTGGCGATGAAAAACTTTTAAATTTCAAATGCATTTTAAAGGAAAAAGTTTCATGTTCAACGTGTTCAGATAAATTAAATATCAGAAGTATAATTTAATTTAATAAAGTATAATTTCGTTACATTGATATTTATATTCAAATTAAGCATCAAAATTTGAGTTTTAAAATGAAATTCAAATTTAAATTAATTAAAATTTTTTCAAGTTCAAAGTCTAGTTGAGAACTGTCAATTCGATATTGTTGCTAAGGAAACATTTAGCTTTTATATTTGAATACGCTTAAAAGTATGAAAATAATTTTACTGAATAAGAATTTTTTATGTGTGAAAATATTTTTTCCAGAGGTAAATTAAATAACTACAGCAACAAATAATAGATATGTATGCAGTTTATTATACATATATATATAATACATTAAACTCTCCCATTGTTTGTGTTTAAATTCATTAAATACCATTTACACGAATTCTAAAAATCCAAAAGCTTTCAGTTGCATTAAAATCGTTTGCTTTTGGCGAGGAAAAATGCTGCTCGCCAAATCGTGTGATATTTTCGTCTTTTCACACCAAACATTCAAAACTATTTTATTTTTTTACATCTTTTCTAGTCTAATTCCGCTGCTTATTTTCACTGATCCTTTATTACATACATGAGTAGTTTAATTAGTATTTTTTTTCAAAAAAATCTGAGTATGCCCAGTATGGAGACCTTCCTTGTTAGTATAAATTTGAAAATTACAATATAGAAAATGATTTATCGGCCAAGAACGTAAATAAACACTTTAATCATTAACTATTGAATGTTTCAATTTCGTATGAAACATCTCTACATTAAGCCTAAGATTGCCGGCAATAACATTGGCATCGCAAGGTTTGAAGGAGGGAATAGCATTTAACTTGAAAAAAGAATACAAATGGAAATAAAATAACTTACGTAAAGTGAAAAAAACCAATGTATTTCGATCATTATACGATAAGTAAAGAAAAAAATTTAATTATCACAGCATTGCATTAAATAATGACAGCAAAAATGCAGTCTTATCCCATATTTACAAACGTGCTTTGCAAATGCTTTTACAGACAGTAAGTACAGTTTTTTCCGATTCGTTCTCAGATTTCCTGTGCAAGCATGTATGCGTAGAGACCAGTTTTAAATATGCTGAGTTTTTTTCCTTATCGTTTTAATATATAGATTTAAAAAAAAAAAAAAAAAAAAAAAAACTCACTGTAATCACCATCTTGATGACACTGTTTAAGCTGCTCTTCAAAATCATCTTCTTCTTCATTATTTTGGTTATTATAGCGAGAAAGTCCCAATGTAATTTTTGGATTTCTTATAGGTGGGTTGGATTTTCTAGCTAATATAGATAAATTTGCAAGTGAATTGTCCATATGAGGTGATAAATTATCAGAAGAGCTTTCAATTTTTAAACCGTCCTGGCTTCCTAGCAAAGAAGCACTGGATGGATCTCCTTGACTTGGAAATCTTATTGCAGCTTTACTCATAGAAAGCATGCCTTGAACTGCATCAAGTGTTGAGGGCTCTAAGTTTGCAGGGCCAGCACTATAAAATTATTCAAAAAAGTCAAGTATTAAAATTTTGAAAGTAACTGTAATATAGATCAATGATAATAATAAAAACAAAAATTAGGAGTTGTCATAATTTGGCGCACCATTCAAATGCGAAAATCAGCTATAAAAAGAATGATCATGATCAATAGTTCGATCATTTTTATTATAACCTTTCATTAAAATTAAAGGATACAATTTATAGAAAATATATCTTTTAAAAGTAAGACAATGCAAGTAAAGTGTCTGACATTTTTATGAGTAAGTAATTTAAAGGATTGTGATTAAATATATATATATATTATTTATATTATTTTTCTCTACAGCCTGCAGAATCAATTCTTAGTTTTCAGTCACTCACTTTAACAAGTCATACATAAAATATGTTTCTTTCATATTTTTTAACACACATTATGGTTTTATGAAAATTTTTGTAACAAAATATCATAACTATAAGCCAAATGCAAAATGTCTCATAAGCTCAAATTTTTTCTTTGTTTTATTTATTTATTATTTTTAATATAGAAAATTTTAATTTCTGTAAATTAGAAAATAAAGCATATTTCAAAAATATCCTTTTTTTTAAAAAGGTAACTATGTAAAAAAAAAAAAAAAAAAAAAAAAGATTAAATGAATTAAATTCAGCAATATTAAAGATTTTTTTAGTTATATACATTAAAAAAAAAAAAAAAAAAAAAAAAAAATCATATATAACACATGCTAATTGAACCATTTAAATTTAACTATAAAAAACAGTATTTACTTCAACTCTGCTGTTCCTAAACTAACACTGTTGCTTTCTGCATCAACAGCTAAACCAGTAGCAACAAGAAGATCATCAATTGTAGCATTCTTTGGTACTTCATTGCTGTCATCCTGATTATGATGAGCTAACAAATGATCTGGGTTGAAATTTCCATCCATTCCTTTGCTATTCACTAAATAAGAAATTGTACATATTTTTATTTGTAATATTTTGAAATTTATGAATTAAAAGAAAGATGAAAAATAAATTGAAAAAGAAAATTGACATATTTTCTCATGCATGGCATACGGTCCTTGCCCCCTCCTCAAAATATACTTGAAAAATCAAGGCGTGTCATACATGATTATTAAGAATTTGACTGGCATTAATAGGTGACAATTTTACATCAAAATTTAGGAAACCACTATACAACCATTACATTACAAATACTGTGTAGTTTCAGTATTAATAGTTAATTTTTAAAAGAATAAATTTGAAATCTTTTTCTCCAACTGTTAGTGGAATTTTTTTAAAAATCAAAGTAGGTGTGTTAAATGACAGTGTGACATACATGAAAAAAATATAATATTAAAATAAGAGGCACTTTTATATTAGCTCACTACAGTTTTCTTTCCTCCTTTTCTCTGCAAATAAATCTATATTTTTATTTTATTTATTTTGTCTCTGTGTGTGTTAATTAGACAATTCTTTGTTGTTAAAATAAAATTTCTTGGATTGTGGCAATATTTATTATTTTTTCTTTTGTATTTTGCATTTAATGAGAGAAAGGTATGTAATTTAAATATACATCAAACATACGTATTTCAACAACCAAACACATATTTATGAGCAGCAAAAATAGCTTTTGTAAAAAAATAAAAAAAATAAATAAAAAAAAAAAAAAAAAAAAAAAAAAAAATATTTGAAAGCAATTTTTTTTTTTTTTGCCTTTTTGATGATTTTTTTTTTTTTTTTTTTTTTTTTTTTTTTGGCCGTATTTTGGAGAAATTTGCTGTTTTTTTCGCAATTTTTTGAAGAATTTGTTTTATCTCCCATGATTTTTTGACGAAATCTGCTGCTTTTTTGCGATCGTTTGATGAAATCTGCAGCTTTTTTGCAATCTTTTGACAAACTATGCCATTTATTTATTTATTTTTTATTATTATTATTATTTTTTTTTTTTTTGCCTTTCACGATCTTTTCACGAAATTTGCTGCTTTTCAAGATTTTTTTTTTATGAAATTGGCATTTTTTTCACGATACCTGGATGAAATCAATATTTTTTTTGTGATCCCTGGTTGAAATTTTAAGTTTTTTCACAATTCTCTGGCGAAATTCTTGTTTATCATGCAACCATTTCATAAAATTGTCTTTTTCTTTTTTTGGTGACCATTTGTGGAACTTTGTGATATACTTTATGCCGAAATTATCAGATTTATGATGATTTATTTTTTGGAAATGGTTGCCTTAATTTTTTCAAAAAATTCATAAAATAGCTGCCACTGGCATGGCAGAAACTATTTTCTGCCAGCAAAAACCCAGGCCTGTTTTAAACAGATTTTTGTGGTCCCTCATATTTGTCTCAGGACTGAGGAGCTTAAATAAAATTCAAAGATTTTTTAGGACTTTCAAGGACCAAAACTTAAAAAATGTAAGGATCTATATGTTTTTAATAAAGGGTTTCATTTTTGTAATTACAAGTTTTAAACATTTAAATGGTCAGGAAGGGGCAATTGGATTTCAATGTGTGGCAGTATAAATTTTAAAATAACAAATACAGTAGAAAAAAAATCAGTCTGATGTGCCAATTCCAAAATTTTATTCTACTTCATACATATTAATACTTAAAAATTCAGAGTACCAAAAATTAATGGCAATCTTATATCCATCATCAGGATTCTAAAGATATGACATTATGTACATTCTTGAGATACTATTACGCAAATTGTGCAAAATGAAGTATAGCAGCACCACCTATTGAGTGATTTATACATAAACTTAATCAGAAACAATTCATGTTAATGTCTAACTGAATCTGAAGTTAGATTAAAAATTTTGCATCAGTTCTTGAGATAAGGCTATTGAAGAAATCATGAAAAATGCACCTTAGCAGTGCTATCGGTTGGGCAATTTACAGCAAAACATCATCAGCATTCATATTTATCAAGATATATATGAATTTGAAGTTTCATGAAAATTAATGCATTAGTTCTTGTGATAGAGATATTGCGCAACCAATATTTATTCAGGTATATACTTGAATCTGAAGCTTGATAAAAATTTAAGCATTAGTTCTTGAAACAGAGTTATTGTGAAAATCTTGGGTAATTGCCCATTCCTCACTTCATACTTAACAAAAGAACCCCAAAATTAATCAGGGAAGCGTCCTATCAGTTTGAACCTATATCCAAAAGTTGAAGCAAACTGATTAGTTCTGCATGAAGAAACTATTTATCTAAATTAAGAGCAGTAGCCCCCCCCCCTCCCCTCCCAAATCTGCCCTTTATACTTAACCAATGAATCCCCAAAACATACAAGGGAAGCTCCTTATCAAAATGAAAATATATCCAAAATTTGAAGCAAATCAGTAAATTCTATCCTGTCAAAAACATGAATGTGAAAGAATGCCAAGTTCGTTAAAGGTTTGTAGGATGTGCCAATCATTGGTGCATGCCTATTACAGGGGATGTTACCCTAAACAGCCTATTCTAATCAAAATGGTCATATACACATCATATTAATAAAAAATAAAAAAAAAAGATTCTCATGCAAATTAATTAAATATAAGATAAATAAAGGTACTTGCAAAATTATACATACAAGATATACGAAGCCTAAAAGGTCCAGGTCCACTATCACTATCAGATGGTACTTCATCACTAAAGCTCTCTCTTTTAGTTTCTATCTTTTGCCTTCGGTTACTTGATGGGCTTTCGTCAACTACTAAATTATCATCATCAGAATCCACAAAATCATAAACTGATTCCTTTTTAGGAACATTTTCAACTTTGCTAAAGAAAAAAAGAAAGAAAATTATTCAAATGATATAATGCTGAAAAATCATTAACTTTTTTACTGTCTACTCCTTAATAGAACCAGATATTGCATTTCAATTGATAATGGTCTTATTTCATTTTACAGATGTGTGAGAAAATATGTGTTTTACAGTCCCTTATGTGTAGCAAAATTTACAAAAGAGATAGAATATCCATTGAATGAAATACAATTTACACTATATTTTTACTTCTTATTATCAAGACGAAATGTAATCTTATTTCCCAACCTTTTCATGAAAATTGTGTTTTTTTAATGATTTTTTGACAAAATGTGCCAATTTTTCACAATATTTTAACAAAAATTGCCCCCCTCCCCCTCTGTATAAAAGCATCCTTATAATTCCAAAAATTATAATTATATTAACTAACAGTTTACTGCATTGGATTGTCTCATATCCAATTGAAATATATCTTTCAATTGAAATTTGAAGAAAATATAGAGTGAGAAAAAGTGAAGAATGTGAAAAATATGATAAATATCTCAGCAACTAATTATTCAATTGACTTCATTCTTTATGAAAAATTTATGTTTTTTGTTGTCTTTTACATGCATTCCTTGAAATAAAAAATTTCGAAAGTTTTTATATACCTTTTATCAGAACAAATATTTTGAGAGTATGAAAAAACAAGTTTCGAATAATTGAGGTTACTGATATTCAATAGGCTTCTTTCCATTCTTACATACTAAATACATACCAAATTTTAAGTCTATCTCAATTTGTTCAAGAGATGGAGCATTTATAGACACACAGACAGAAAGACATACTGCCATATGGACAGTCCCCCCCCCCCCTAAAAATATGTTTTTGTAATCTCCAATGTGTGAAATGTGCAAGTACGACGTGTCTTTTTTTCCAATTTTCTAGACAATTGCTAAACTTATCCTATACTAAATATGATGGGTAAGAAATAAAGGTTTCAATTAATAAATATGAACATTGGACAAACCTTGGAAATGAAATTTAAAACTTTACAATTATTTTAGATATTGACTTTTTTTCACTTGTAAAGTGCATAATGTAGTAAATGCTTAAACAGAAATGCTCACAAAATATTCAAACATTTGTAGTTGACTTGATTAATTCACATTTTTCAACCAAGGACATAAAATTTTTCATAATCTGAAAATGATTTGCATGTTAAATTTAACCAATTATAGATTTGCACAAAAAATATACAATTACTCATTTTCATCCTAGAAATAAGTTCAGATTACTTTATTTCGTCTTTTTTGGCTGAAACCAATACCAAAAGTCTACAATAAGAACTTCTTAATAGCATTTTAAAATTGTTTTAATAATAATATTTTCATTTAAAAGCTCTGATTTTCATGTTACTGATAATCTGTTTAAAATGGCAAATTTGTTTCTTATATCTTACCACTGGCAAGAGGCAAAAATCTTTTAATTAACAATTCTTATAAAATATCATTGTACAACTATAGCAGAAAGACAGTTCTGTTTTCCAAAAAAAAAAAAAAAAAAAAAAAAAAGAGAGATCTTGTGGTTTTATTATGTTACCAACACTGATTGTATAAAAGCTTCAAAATTAGATAGAATATTTTTCACTGTGTAATATTAATAATAATTTAATTTGCTTTCAGTTTTTAAAGAATTATAAAACATTGTAAGAAACTTAGGCTACATTCTTGTTTCTCAATTAGTGAGAGATTTTTGTTTTTGAATTTTGTACAAATAAAATTTTCACCATCAGCCTGAGCCCGAAAACTATTATAGAGTCCAAGATGGCTTCAGACATGGACAGAGCTCAAGAACTGAGATAACTTTTTCTTTCCAGTTTACCACAATCATATTGGAAATTAACATTTGTTTCAATAAATTTCCAAGTTCAGTTTGAATTTCCCTGATAATTACAAGTTTTCCAGGTCAGTAACCACTCTGGTTACATGTTTGAAATTTATTTAAAAATCAGTAAATTAAATTAAAATTTTGAAATGAACTTTATAATAAAGTACATTTGCTCTATTTGATGCATTAAAGATTAAAATTATGCATTATTTACAGGTGAAATATGTTCATTCAAAGCAAAATTGATAACGCATATTGCTACAACATCTATAATTCCTTCCCAGCTTAATAATAGATTTGTTTGTGCATTAAATATATATATATGTTCAACACTGCTGGACAGATAACTAGTAAAACAATGTAAGTAATAATTGGTAGTATGGATTTCATAAAATTAAAATAAATGAATAAACCAAGTAAACATGAAGGAAGAATATTAAACATACCAAACACTTGCAATTCCAAATGGAACATGATTTAATCTGTTACTTGATAATTCATCTTTCAGAATTGGAGAGTCCAGCAAAGATGATGGCTTCACATTTAAGTTCATCTGATTAAAAATATTCATCTTTGAATCTTGTAAATGCATTTGAAGGTCATGGCTTTGTTGAAAACTGTAGTTGTTGAAATAATCAGAAGTAGATAGCATTTTTGGCTTAAGTGAAAATTTTGAAACCAACTGCAAGTTCTTTTCAGATTCTGTCACCTAATATAGAAAATAAATTTATATAGCACTTAAAATAACTTTAAGGTAACTATATTAATCCCCTGAGAAGCTGTCATCCATTATCTGTTACAAGAGTGTATCAGGGTTAGAAATTAGAAATTTTCAGGAAGGTGTCAAATGACGCCTACAAATTTTTTTCTAGGTGCCAAACAGCACTTCATAGTTGCAATTTTATGTTGCATCATAGTTTGATTTCTTTTTACAACCATGTTAACAATATTATTTTATATTTTTATATGTTAAGATAGGGGGAGGGTACTTACATTAAAGTCAGAATAAGAACGTTTGTTTGAAAAAAAAAAAAAAAAAAAAAAAAAAAGAAAGAAAGAAAGAAAGAAAGGTGCCAAATTTGATGACTAGGTATAATTTTGTGGTTGTTGATACTGCACACAATATACAAAGAATATATTTTTTTTTCTTCAAGTAACTTAATTATATTTGTAAATATGTGAATAGTCTTTATTACTTCTGCCATTTTGAGCTTTCTACATTTTATAGTTCATAAGTAAAATGGCTGTGACAGACAGACAAACATCAGAGTTTTGGAGTGAACTTAGATTGGTTCCATTTTCACTTTATAAGTATGGAACCCTAAAAATGGGCTTTGGAGATTTCTGAATTGTGTATTTTAGATCAGCAGCTCCCAATTTAGGGTCTACATAGTGCTGAAAATGTGGCAGTAATATCTGTAATGGCAGAAATCACAATAATGTTAGAAAAAATAATGCAATTCATAGTGATTTATTACATTGTTTTGATAAGAAGATTATTAATGAAAAAAAACATGTTTGCATTATCTAGCAAAAAGTTCAGAGGAGAGGAGAGGGGATGTTTATAGGAAATGAGGGTACTCCAAAATGAAAAGCATAAGAAAGGGGTGTGTGAAAGAAAAAAGGCTGCTTTAAATCATTACTTTATTTATTATATTTTAAAACTTTATCTAAATAAAGCTAAATTTAATACGATTGGCCTTCTTTAGCTGTTACTATACAATAACTATACTTTTTAAGTCATAAATTTAAATTTGAAACCGATGCATGAGATTTAAATAAATTATTTAATGGATTTTTTGGTTTTAAAATGCAAAGTCCATCTTGGATTCAATTATGCATTCAAATACTTATCTTAGTGAGGAGGAAGACAAATAATAATAATAATGAAACTTCTATTATTCTTATTGAGTAAATCATTTCTAAATTTTATGATTGGTTGAGGAGATTTACAGACAATCACATTGTGATTAATTGAAATTCATGATTTTTTTCTTTCTTTCTTTGATAGAATTAGCAATTATTTTCCATGATTGTTTGACAAAGTTCATAATTTTTTCCCATAATGATTGATGAAATAAGCAATTTTCTATTGTGATCATTCGGTGAAATTTGTATTCTTTACCACAACCATTGGAATATCCATCCCCCCCCCCCTTCTAGACCAAATGACATAATTCATCGAGATTTTTTTTTCAGTCATTAGTTGACCAAATTAGTAATTTATTTTCTAAGATCAATTGATGAAATTCACATTTTCTTTTTTCTGAATTTCACAAAAATGGCATAATTTATGGCAGAATCATGCATCAGGCAAAAAATCATGTACAGCATTTTTTAATGAGATTTTTTGATTTTGTGTTTGATTCACACAATCCATTTGTCAATTCAAACACTGAGTTGTTTATTAATTCATAAACTAACATGACTTTGAAATAATTTCTTTCTTGGATAGGTAAAATTTTATCAATCTTTTATTCTTTTTTTTTTTTTTTTTTTTTTTTTTTATTATTATTAAAAAGAACAAGAATTTTCTGAATAATGAAACATAAAAAATACAAATAAATTTTATAACATAGAGGTTTCAAATAATAAACTCTAAATGGAGAGTGAGAATATTAGTATTGAGTTGGGGAAAAAGTAATTTTGCTTTTTTTTTTGTATTTTTCAAAGTTAATTTATTTATATAAATAAAAAAAACTTATCAATAATATATGTGCTGTTTTGTTCAATGACCTTTTGCCATTTTTCTGGTAAAACAATAATTCTGTTCCTGTAGAGCTTCTGAGATTTCTAAGCAAAGAACTGAACAAGGTGATTTTCACAAACCTCTTTTGAAGCCAGCTTAACACCATTAAGAGTTTTGCAGAGAGCTAAACAAATGATAATAGGTCAGAACCAGGTCCAGACTATACAGTGGGTGCATCAAAATCTCCCAGTCAAGCTCTCTCGGTGTTTGCTGAGTGACAAAAGATGTGTGTGGTTTAGCGTCGTCGTGATGAAAGTCAATGCCTTTTTTAATGATCAATTCTCGCTGGGTTAATCGCCTGCTTCAATAACATTAGTTGTTCATAGTAGATAGTTGAATTAATGGTTTGGCCTGGTTTGAGCAGCTCATGATGGACAATTCCTTTCCAATCCCACAAAACACTCAGCATCAACTTCCTTGACATCAATCTGGGCTTTGCTAATGTTTGTGAAGCTTCTCTGGACTTCGACCACAATCTTTTTCACACATTGTTGTTATACGTGATCCATTTTTCATCATCCGTAATCATTCGTTTAAAAAATGGCTCGACTTTGTTCTGTTTCAGTAGTGATGCACAAATGAAAATTCTGTCCATTAAATTTTTCACAGAAAGTTCATGAGGAACCCAAGTTTCAAGTTTCTTTTGGTATCCAATCATATGTAAATGGTTCAAAACTATTTTATGGTCGATGTTTAGTTCCATAGCAATAACGCAGGAAGAAATATTTCTTAGTTTCATCGACCTTTTTCAATGTTTGGCAGGCCATCTTTAACATCGAAATTCCTGGAACGAAAATGAGCAAACCCTATCTGACATTGGTGTTTACTTAAACACTGATCACCATAAACGCCACACAATTTTCGATGAGCCTGTGCCGCATTTTTCTCTATTCGGAAGTAAAAAAGCAAAATGTGACAAAAATGATCTTCTGGAAACTCCATTTTTAAAACGCAATAACTTTTGGCTGATTAAACAGATGACACTACCTTCATATCTAGAATTTTCTAGAAACTGTTACCATTCAAATGCTCTATAGTATGGCTTAATTAAATAAGAGCTATTCGAGCTATATGACTTTAAAGCCATCTATTGGGAAAAAATGAAATATTTAAAAATACTGTAAATTTCTAATAATGTCATTAAAAATATATAAAATATAAATAAATAAGAAAGCATTTGTTTAATCAAATTAAAATCATGTGCAATTAGAAATAAATATGTATACTGATATCGTAAATGTCTACCTGCTTCATAACTTTTTTTATAGGTTTCTGAATGACTTCTTTCTGTCTCTTTTGTCTCAAAGGAGGTTTCCTAGTAACCAGTGTGGGATTTTTACTGCTGGAATATTTCTGTAATAGTAATACATGAAATTAATAGAAAGAAAAAATATTAAACAGAGATTTTAATTCCAAGCTTTAAACTAAAATAAAAATTCATCTAAACAAACGTTTATAAAGAATTATTTGAATTAAGTTTATCGATTGCTCTTATTTAAATTGTAGACTACTGGGTGGTCTGCTAGCATAATAATAAATGAAACATTTCCGAACTACCGATCTAAAAAAATAAAATAAATGCAGCGGCTAACAAATTATGAAAACCTTTTCAACCTTTAACATTTTGTTATTTTGATAAAAATCAATAATAGTATAATAAGTATTAAGGGCAGTTGTCATCAATGTTAGCTTGGTTGTAACTAACATTTAACATTTTAAAGTTAAGCTGCTTTTAGACAATGGGCTTATTAAAAGAATTAAGCTTTACTTTACCTCAGCAATTCTCACTTCTCTCTGTAAATCTTTAATCAATTTTGTGACATTTATTCCAGGAGGTACATCATCATGCTTATGATTCTACAAGAGAGAAAATGTTTTAAAGATCTTTTGAATTAATAATAATAATAATAATAATAAACACTCATACACACATTTTATATAAGAGGAATTCTGCAATTTAAGAATGTTAAACTTCTAGAGTATCATTTTAACAAACGTACAGGAAGAAAGATCTGAATTTAAAGATTATATAAACTATTTCTGAAATACATATACTTTTATCATATTGCGAAGTTGAAAATGGTTCAAGTATTAGTGATGATAAAAAAATACTTTTGATTTAAAAAATTTAACCTCTTGTAATTTTTTTTTTATTTAAATTAGTTATGTACTTAGAAGGCTTATTTAACTCCATACATGGTGCATTAGACAATGGGCTTATTAAAATAATTAAGCTTTACTTTACCTCAGCAATTCTCACTTCTCTCTGTAAATCTTTCTATAATAATAATAATAAAAAATAATAACTATATATGTTCCTCGATTCACATAAGAATGTTTGCAAAGAGCTCTTAAATTTCCTACCACTATTTCAAATCAAAATTCTTAATGAAAGATTCAGTTAACATCTGCAATAGAAGCCTATAATAAAGATATCATTTTAAAATAGTGGTAGCAAAATGAGATCATTTTAGGAATGCTGTGAGCCTTGGTTTACTTTACACGAGACACACTTGTGATTAATGTACAAAGAATTAAAAGCAATTTCAGAGAGGATGTGAAATTAGAAGTACTTTTATTATTGTTGTGTTTTCACTTTTATTGCTTATGGCATTGTACTGCAGTTTACACTAGTGCCAAATTTTGAAAAATACTGGGTGGCTAGCATTTTTTTTTGAGTAAAATAACATGTAAATTTTTTTTTTCTCCTTAGTGTGTGTGTGTGTGGAAAATAGGATAGGAGAGGAGCAGGTCAGGTGAATAAATAATTCAATGTAAAATTCTGATTTTAGTTATAAAATTATTGAAATTTAATTATAAATTAATATATTTTATAAAATTATATTCTCATCAGCTCTTTTTTAAAAATACATTAATATTTACTATAAATAACATGAAAATTACTAACTATTGGAATTGTAAAAAATTAAAGATTTAGAAAAACACATTTTAATCACCTAAGTGCTTTATAGATTCAAGATATTAAAACATACGGTAAAGTATACAGGGATCTGCATTTGACAAATATTACCCCCCCCCCCCCTCCAGATCAATTGATGAAAATCTCATTTTTCTGTGATCATTTGACAAAAATCCCAGATTTCTAAAAAATAAAAAAAGTGGCATCTCTGTGTGCCTTGAAATCGAACACCATTACACCCAGAAGTTTATTTTTTCAGCTCCGGACCCCTGCAAGGCTATAAATGTCGCTTGTGCAAATTTTAAAAAGCACTAAAGTAATTTTTTTTACATATGACCACATTAACATTAATATAACGAGGTGGAACCCGTCGAAATTCGACGAAAGAAAATGTTTAAGAAGGAATTGCTTCATTGCTTTATAATAAATCTACAAAATTAGTTACAGTAAAAAATGCATCTTATATTGATCCATCTAGCTCTAAAACAAATATTATTTTAAGCTAAAATTAACAAATTACTATAAAACTCAGTTGTCCAAATTTTTAAAATTAAATTTTAATCGCATATAAAATTAGTAAAATATAATAAAGATCAGCTATTATGATGAATTTATCAATTGAGACTCTTATGTTTGGCATAAATGGGAATGAAAAAACAAAATTTATTTCAAATTGACACGATTATAAAATTTTACGCTAAATAAAAACCCGTCATAATTTTCATCTTCTCAAAATTTAAATACGTACTTTTCATATCCATATTCACCATGTTTAAAAAAATGGTATTTTAATTTGATCATTTTAAAATCACTTTAACTCAAATCTTGAAGTTATTTTACTGATGAATAAAAACTAAATAAAACTGAAATCACTGAATTTTATAACACACAATATTTTTTGTAAAGTATACGCCTTTTAATTATTATTATTATTTTCAATTCTAAGAGAAAATGGAGTGATATGCGACATTCTTGAAATATAAAATTTGTAGTAGCAAGAAATGCAAAGCTGAAATTGCATGGGAAAGTGTTGCCATTCGCAAAATGACGTATGCATTATGCACAGATACGTTTTGATTTGGATTTTATAATATAGACATGACTCAGTTATGTGAAATTTATAATTATCTACTGCATTTATGATTAAGTACTTTGTTTCATGTTTTCACAGAGCCTTTTTTTCTTTTAGAAGTTATTCAACATAATTATGCTTTTCAAAAAAATTATTTTTAAGGCAAATTAGTAATACAAGTTTATTTTAATGTAACAACATTATCCATTACATCAAACACAAACATATCATTTGTACACTTTACTTTGTTTTATAGGTAACACTTTTATATATATCAGGGTTCCCAGTAAAACATGAATGAATGGTAAATTCCCTGACTTTTCATGACCTAATCTCAAAAAATTCCATGACTTTCCCTGACCAAATCACAAAAAATTCCCTGAGCAAGTAGGTATACAATGAAATTTGCTACTGATTACCAGAATTCTTTGTCAAAATTAATTATTTTTTTCTGCAATTGCTTTTCAAATTTCTGAATTTACTTTCCCCCAATTATCTGATGAACTTCGTGATTTTTTTTTTTTTGATGAATTTTACAGTGGAGCATCGTTTATACGACGCCGAGGGGACTACCGAAAAACGTCGTATAAACGATAATGACGTATAATCGATTTTCACTTCCAAAACTAGAATTAATTTCGTTTTCACTTAATTTTAGTGTTTAACGTGATGATTTGTATGAATTTTTAAATTAAACAAACCAAAATAAACAAAGAATCCTAAAAAACGGGGAGGCGATTAGTAAGCAGTTTAAATATGCGTACCTTTATTTATGTTTCACTGGAAGGTTCCTCATTTGAAGTACATCATTTCCTTTCCATTTAAAGTTAAAGATCAAAAACCCCGCGTGCCAACTAAAAGTCGCCAATACTGATAACAGTTAGAAGGATAGTCCGTTTGCAACTTAAAACAAGTCAGGAAAGCTGACCATCCCCGAAAAAAGAATGACCCCTCCCAGTATAATCTGTTACACGTAAGCTGATTTTTCAGACTAATCAAATACCAGCCCACATTTTTATAATGTGGAGTGCATTTAAACATGCTCTTTGGTGTCATTTATAGCTGCCAACTTCCGCTCATTCGTAAAATACATAAGAAAAATTAAAAAAAATAAACCTATACAAAATCGAAAAATCGACGTATAAACGATTTTGGGCGTCGTATAAAAGATATATTCTTACATTAAAATGAATAGGAATGAATCGGGACCACATTAAAACGTCGTATAAATGTAAACGTCGTATAAGTGATCGTCGTATAAACGATGCTTTACTGTATATCATTTTACATTTTTTCTTCAAGAATTTTCCATGACTTTTTAGAAAATATTTGTAAATTCCATGACTTTTTATACATATTTTGAAATTTCCCTGACTTTCCATGACTACTGTGAAATTCCATATGACTTTCCATGATGCTGGAAACCCTGTATATATATATATATTTTTTTCTTTTTTTTATTTATTTATTATTATTATTATTTTGTTATTACTGTATTCTAAATAAAACTTCTTTCTGTTGCATATTTAAAAAAAAAAAAAAAAAAAAAAAAAAAAAAAATATATGCAAACATTAAAATAACAATATATTGAAATAACAATTTATTCTAACAGGGTTCATACAGAGTTGAGAAGAAAAAATACAAGGAGCCCAAAAAATTTTAAGGACTTGCCACTTTTGTTGTTATTTATGTGGCATGCACTTGCATACTATAATTTTTAATATCCCCATTTGGAGAGAAGAACATTTCAAACAATTTTTTCTCTATTAATATTTAATTATTGGTGCTGAAATTGCACAGAATTCACAACCTTGGTGATTTTGCAAGTTTAAATAAAAAAATACACATTCAACTTTCCAAAGCAGTGACCAATGGTCATATGCACAGAAATCAGTCAAACTCGAAACACTTATATATATCGCATACATCTTTAAAAAAATTTTCAAGGGTTAAAAAAAAATGCTAATGCAACATACACAATAAAATATAACAACTTCTGAATTTATTCTTTTAGAGCAGCGATAAGGTAAAGTGTCCTAAAGCCGACATCTAACAAATATTTAAAGCAATACCAATTTTCTAAAATAATTTAAAATGAGTTTTTCTTTTTTCTTAAATCAAGGATATCTTGAATTTGGAAAATTGATAATGCTTTAAATATTTATTTTACTTAAAGATGTCAGCTTTAAGAACTGGCATAGTCCATGTCAATTCAGGCAGCCAAAGAAAAAATCTTACCTTCATAGTCTCAGAAGTTCTTTGATTGAACGTATGTTAAAATTCAGGAAAAAATAAAATTCCCGTAATTTTTTGTTTTCCCCAAAAAAACTTCTGGACCGAGATACAGGGTGCCAAAGATGGCATCCCGAGCACCTTTTCCCGTTTGCGATTTTCAAAAAAAGTTTAAAGTGCTCTATCTCTGAAACGATGCAAGATATTTCATTGCAGTTTATTTTATTTTAAAGATAATATTTTTCTGCTTAAAAATATATACTTTATATTGAAATATGTATTTAATTATTTTTACAGCAGCCTTCTAAAAAAAATTTTTTTTAATCAAAAATAATTTTTTTCTAAAAAATGCCAATCTCAAAAATTTTGATTTTTTTACTGTTAGTCAATACCATTGAGTACTACCTTCACTGTAAAGGAGAACTTCCACTTTTGAGTTTAACAAGTTTTAGAATCATTTCAAGAATTTAGAGAATTTTACAGGAACTGCATGTCAAAAGTTCCAATAAAAGTCTCTCAATTTTTGTTTATTTGTATCATATGTAGCCTATTACATATCCTAAACAAGTTAGAAATCACACGTCAAACATAGTAAATGAGGTGCATTCATACTATGACTAGTTTTATAAATATTTAGATCTTGGTGCAATAAGTATTACACTCTTGTGAAAACTGGCATGAATACAAAATTTATTATGTTTCTATATATTAAATTCAGTAATACGGAAGTAATATGTATCCATCTTAAAAAGAACGTAATCACCAGGGCAACCTAGAATCATTACCTATCATGGGATATTTAATTATGTATGATAGAATTTAATAGAATGAACAATCATCCATTAATATCATAGTGATGGGTATATTCATCTTTTACTATCATAGTACCTATATTGCACAAACTTTGAACAGCAAGCAAGAAGAAATTTCATTTGTCCAACCAAGATCTCTGAAACAATTGCAAAATATTCAGATTCACAATTTATAAAAAGGAATTTTTGTTGCCTGTGTATATTACTGTGAGTGGTGGATTGCAAAGGTAAATGATATCAGTTGTTTATGAAATTGTTGTTAACTTTATGCTCCCACTTGGATCGGCTTCTGGGTATAGATTTCCACCTGCAAGACAGCAACATCAACACCAGTGTTCACTTCCTATTCACAATGTTTTAAGGATTATGGAAGCCCCAGACCCTATTAGTTAAACAGGAAGGCATCACTAAATATCAAAGAAAGATACAGATACTGTTCAACAAATTATAAAGTCTATGAATTTCTAATTTCAGTTCTAAGCAGAGTACACTGGAAGTAATATGTTTTGAAACTTTACTGTATGTTTTTTTTTTCTTTTGTAAGCTATTTTTAAAGCTGTCAGATTCTCATACTTATTAACCCCTTGAGGGGCGGTGGTATATATTATATACCACCTCCGATTGATGAAGATTTACACCAGAAAAATGTTGTTAAATTTCACTTTTCTAACTTTGGTGGAAAACAGTCGTGAAATTGCTTTTACTCTTTTTGATATAATTTTTTTACAAATTTCCGGTGGGAGTTCAGAATTACTCGAACGCAACTGCTTGCCCCTCAAAGGATTAAGAAATAAAATCCTATGTCAAACAAGATTAAGATTTTGATTTCCTGAGACCAGTATTTAATTGTCATACAGGAACTGGTAAAATATATGGCAAAATTTTACATGTGTTTCAATAACTTGTCAAAATCAAAAATGGAAGTTTTCCGAAAAAAGAAAGACAGTAAGTACTCAATGGTATTAATCAACAGCAAAAAAATAAATAAATTTAGGATTGGCATTTTTGATTTCTTTTAATTAAAAAAAAATCAAAAGGCTGCATCAGAATATATGAATACATTTTTTTCAAAATTGAATATATCATTTCAAACAAAGAAATATTAGCCAAAAAAAAAAAAAAATGTTGTGAAAAAAGTTGTCAAATGTTATGAAAGTCAAATTAAAACTTTGAAAAAAAAAGACACTTATAAATATTTTATTCATCCTGTTAAATCCTATCACGCATAATTAATTCAAACATATCACATGATAGGTAATGATTCTAGGTTGCCCTGGTGATTACATTCTTTTTAAGATGGATTCATATTATTTCTGTATTACTGAATTTAATATATAGAAACATAATAAATTTTGTACTCCTGTCAGTTTTCACAAGAGTGTAATATTTATTGCACCAAGATCTAAATATTTACAAAACTAGTCATAGTATGAATGCACCTCATTTACCATGTTTGACGTGTGATTTCTAACTTGTTTAGGATATGTAATAGGCTACATGTGATACAAATAAACAAAAATTGAGAGACTTTTATTGGAACATTTGATATGCAGTTCCTGTAAAATTCTCTAAATTCTTGAAATGATTCTAAAACTTGTTAAACTCAAAAGTGGAAGTTCTCCTTTACAGTGAAGGTAGTCCTCAATGGTATTGACTAACAGTAAAAAAAATCAAAATTTTTGAGATTGGCATTTTTGAGAAAAAAATTATTTTTGATTAAAAAATTTTTTTTTAGATGGCTGCTTTAAAAATAATTAAATACATATTTCAAAATGGAGTATATCTTTTTAAGCAGAAAAATATTATCTTTAAAATAAAATAAACTGCAATGAAATATCTTGCATCGCTTCAGAGATAGAGCACTTTAAACTTTTTTTTGAAAATCGCAAACGGGAAAAGGTGCTCGGGATGCCATCTTTGGCACCCTGTATCTCGGTCCTGAAATTTTTTTGGGAAAAACCAAAAATTACGGGAATTTTATTTTTTCCTGAATTTTAACATATGTTCAATCAAAGAGCTTCTGATACTATGAAGGTAACCCCCCTGCCTGAATCTACATGGATTCGGCCAACTGTATTTTGGGTGTCAGCTTTAGAGGACTTTACCTTAATCACTTTCTTTGAAGGTGGATGTTGTCCATGACATAGGGTAACATCCCCAGTAATTGGCACATTAAGAATTTGTCTTTAAACTTACTTCAATTTTCATTACAAAGAAATAAAATATTTACTTGGAAATATTTTTAAATCAAAGAATGCATATCTCAGCATCTATTTTGCCCACTAAAAGCAAAAAAAATTTAAAAAGTATTTATAAAAATATATTTATAAAAAGTTGCTGAAATCATCAGTAATTGGCACCTAGAGCACCAATGTATGAGACCTTGTGATCCAGTAATTGGCACATGTTTATATTTCAAAAAAACTTTACATTTTGCATTGTGTTTAATCACTTTAAATGAATTTACTGTAGATGAAAATGCCATGTTTCATGTATTTGAGAGTAAGAAATCAGCATATTAGTCTGAAATGTGAACACTTTAAAACAATACAATATACTTATATTAATACCCAGCAATTGTCATGCTGTCCCCAGTAATTGTCATATGAAGCTTTAATGGATTCCAATTACTGATAATGTTTCATATTTTCAAATAAAAACAAATGATAAACAAAATTAGTCTATAACTTTAAAGTACTTCCAAAATAAATGGTTTAATCTCAAATTCCTTGTAATTAGAATAGGTGCCAATTACTTGGAACTAGCAAAATTGAAGCACCATTAATTGGCATCTATCATTAATTCGGAAATCCAAACATTTGTGTCGAAAATACTTTTACACAATTCAAGTAACCCTTTTTAACTAAACAAAACTGTTGTCAATTAAAATTTAAAATATATTATAAATCAGATAATAATGAATTGAAAAGCATGCCTTCCTTAAGCCAAAAAAGAAGCATTTGCAACAAAAATGGCTGATTTGATACAAGCCATAATTGTTTTTATTTTCTAGGCACTATAGTCATCTAATAGCATAAATCAAAGTTATAATCTTTAATGTAAATGAGCATATAACTGGTATATGGTCTTGCATTTTTAAAAGCCTGGATATAAATCTTATTTTAGGATATGTTTGTAGGATGTGCCAATCACTGGTGCATGTCAATTATTGGGGATGTTACCCTACATAGAAAAGTGAAGGAAAAAAAACCACCATTATTAATATCCCTGTAAGATACTAGTTCCCATTATCTACTATTGAATACTGTAACTAAATTATGTACACATACATAAATAAAATATAGATAAAAAGATTTACAATAATCCGAGATAAAAGGTTTTTCCGAGAGTAATATCGCTCGCATGCAAAACCTAAAAACAATTTAAGGAGTTTCTAAGGAGTATTTTGTTTATCTAAGTAGTTCTAAGTACTACTTGGGAACGTTTTCATTTCTAAGTAGTTTCCAAGGAGTCTAAGGAGTCTGTACGAACCCTGTTCTAATAAATCTTCAACAATTCCAATTGTAATTGGATCTTCATCATGACTGGTAAAAACAAATATTTTATGAAAATTCTTCAACAATGGCATCGTTAAATGCTTATTTTGTATTATAGTACTCTTTTATATTTCATGCAAAGTTTTGATATTCTGAAATACTAGAAATGCAAGGAATATACTTAGAATAATTCACACATAACGTAAAACCCCCGAATTAAAATACCTGGCTATCAGAGCTCCATATTTTTAAAACAGATACCAAAGCTTTGGCTCCACTCACTAAATGATTTAGTTCTCTTTTGCTGACATTATTGTCTAGAATACAAAAAAGTACAAATTTAAATAAAAAAGTAATCCTAAAAAAATTAAATTATTTTTACATATTTATACATAGAAAGCAAATAAGTTTCAAACGTTAATAATTTATAATAATTCCTCACATCCTTTACATATTATAGTGTAGAATACGGGATTTCTGATAGTTAGTGAATTGTTAGCATAAAAGTAGCTGGTCAAGTACAAGCTTAACATACAAGCAAATTTCAATGTAATAGTTTGATCTTTCTAATAACCTTAGTAATTAAAATTTAAATGGTAATGCATAGCTTTCTACTTTTAAGTGAGAAAGCAAAATACCAAATTTTTTAATATACTTCTAATAAATTTATTTTGTACTCTATGAGTTTATAAAATCCCTGCAGAAAAATGACAGAATGTAAACGAAAAATCTTCAAACAATATTTAGAAGTTTAGATTATGAAGATAAAATATAGAGGAGAACAATGAAGATTCATTACAGGACTTGGAGCAAAAAATTGTACTTGATTCGCGGTATAAAATATTTTTTTTAGTGAAAAATGCCTCATATGAAAATATTAGAATTAAAATCCAAATTTCAAATATTTCAACATGGAACAGAAAAATATTAAAGTAGCATTGCATTTGTTACTAGTATATATATGTATATATATACATAATTAAAATGAAATCACAAATGTATGAACAAGTTGGTAAAAATTTAAAAATGAACAAAATATGAACAGTGGAAAAATATAAACATATTAAGAAATTATGAATAATTCACAAAATCATCAGAAGAGCTTGCATGTTAATTAATAGTGAAGATAGCATGTTAATTAATAGTGAAGATATATTATTTTATCCAATTTTGTCAGCATTATAGTTCAACACTGGGAAATTTCATTAGTGCTCAATGGGCGGTAAGACTAGTTTTTTTAAGTGGCCACTTTTTATTTAAAAATACTAAACAGTAAAATTTCTATAAGTTTTAATCTAAAACTGAGGAGCCTAAATTAAATATGTTAATATAAATATATTGAAGCAAGAAAAAAAAAAAAAAAAAAAAGAATCTTTGATGAAATGCAAGAAAATTTTATTCTCTTCTAGTAAAAGAAAATGGCTGCTGATGGGCAATTTTTCACTAGCAGGTCATTCTATGTGAAATCAATCAAAAAAATTAAATATTCAACCTGACCAGTTCAGAATTCAATGAAACTATCAGGGATCATTCTCTATGATGATATAAATTAGAGCGCATTTTTATTTTTTATTTATCGCTTTAAATTTTCATACAATTATTTAAATTTTGAAAAATCATCATTTTTTGACTTGCATAAATATTTTCAATTTTGAATTTCTCAAGTTCTATCAAACATAGAAAATTTTATGACCATTCATTTTAAAGAGGAGTTTATAAGGTTTAATTTGATATGAAAGTTGACTATGCATAGTTAAAAAATATAAAATAAAAAATTTTAATTAAAAAATTTTTAGAGTCATTTTTAAAAATGTAAAAAAAAAAAAAAATTATGAATTTGTGTAATATTATAAGTTTAAAATTCTGAAATTTTTAGAGAGGGATCTCAATGGGATCAGGAGTTATGAAATAAAAACTGAAAATTACCATACAAATTATAAATAAATAACAAAATAGATAGAATTAAATTGTTATTTTAATGGTAATTTTTACCTTTTATTTCATAACTGCTGATCCCATTGAGATCCCACTCTAAAAATTTCAGAATTTTAAGCTTATAATATTACAACAAACATATATTTTTTTTTCAAAATTTAAAAAAAATGACTATCTAAAAAAATTTTTAATTTAATTTTTTTTTTTTAAACTATACATAGTCAATTTGCATATAAAATTAAACCTTATAAACTCCTTTTTAAAATGAGTGGTCATAAAATTTTCTACATTTGATAGAACTTGAGAAGTGCAAAATTTAAAACAAGTAAGCAAGCCAAAAAAGGATGATTTTTCAAAATTAAATAATTAACTATATGAAATTCTGATGCAAAAAAAAAAAAAAAAAAAAAAAAAAAGATCATAAATTCTCATTTATATCATCAGGCTTAACAATTCCTGAGAGCATCATCGAAGTCAGAAAGGGTCAGGTTGAGTCACTGGTTGATTTGGCATGGAATGACCCTAGCCACTTTTTGAAGTGAAAACTTCTTTAGCGGCGCTGAGCACTTTTTGTATGGGTAAAAACTTCCAAACTCGTGTCAGGGTCACGTGATGCTGATCGAAAAAGCGTAAGATCGAGGGGAAGGGAGAGGAACTAGTATCTCCCACTCTTTCTACCGTGCCTGAGTGTGCTGCTTCGTTTAGGCGGCACAGGGCGCTTGCGCGAATGTCCGTGTGTGTGTTTTTAAGTTATAATTGTATTTAAGTTTAACAACTTATACTGTTAATAGATGGAATAAAACGTTATGAAAGAAAAAGTATGACATTGTGCATTGATTATGCTGCAGTTTCCAACTATTTTTTTCATTTTTTTATTGTATTTAAATAATAACAACATAAATTGATACCAAATGGAATAAAAAGTTAAGAAAGAAAAAACATGACATTGCACATCAATTATGCTGCACTTTCCAACCATTTTTTTCAATTCCTTAAATTTTCAATTGTATTTAAAGTTTAACAACTTACATTGTTATCAAATTGAATAAAAAGTTAAGAAAGAAAAGACATGACATTGCTCATCGATTATACTACACTTTTCAACCAATTTTTAAAATTATAATTGTATTTAAAGTTTAACAACATATACTGTTACCAGAAGGAATAAAATGTTAAGAAAGAAAAAATATGACATTGTGCATCAATTATGCTGCACTTTCCAACCACTTTTTTCAGTTTTTTTAATTTTTGATTGTATTTAAATAGTAACAACATAAATTGATACCAAATGGTATAAAAAGTTAAGAAAGAAAAACATGACATTGCACATCGATTATGCTGCACTTTTAAACCTTTTATATATATATATATATTTTTTCAATTGTTTTTAAAGTTTAATAACTTATATTGTTATCAAATGGAATAAAATGATAAGAAAGAAAAGACATGATATTGTACATTGATTATGCAGTACTTTCCAACCAATTTTAAAAATTGTAATTGTATTTAAACCTTAACAACTTATACTGTTACCAGAGGGAATAAAATGTTAAGAAAGAAAAAGTATGACATCGCGAATTGATTACATTGCACTTTCCAACCATTTTTCTCTCTTTTTTTTTAAATTTTTGATTGTATTTAAATAGTAACAACATAAATTGATACCAAATGGAATAAAAAGTTAAGAAAGAAAAAACATGACATTGCACATCAGTTATGCTACATTTCAAAACCATTTTTAAAAATTTTATTTTTTATTGTATTTAAATAATAACAACATAAATTGATACCAAATGGAATAAAAAGTTAAGAAAGAAAAAACATGACATTGCACATCAATTATGCTGCACTTTCCAACCACTTTTTTCAATTCCTTAAACTTTCAATTGTATTTAAAGTTTAACAACTTACATTGTTATCAAATTGAATAAAAAGTTAAGAAAGAAAAGACATGACATTGCTCATCGATTATACTACACTTTTCAACCAATTTTTAAAATTATAATTGTATTTAAAGTTTAACAACATATACTGTTACCAGAAGGAATAAAATGTCAAGAAAGAAAAAATATGACAATGTGCATCAATTATGCTGCACTTTCCAACCACTTTTTTCAGTTTTTTAAATTTTTAATTGTATTTAAATAGTAACAACATAAATTGATACCAAATGGTATAAAAAGTTAAGAAAGAAAAACATGACATTGCACATCGATTATGCTGCACTTTTAAACCTTTTTTTTAATATATATATTTTCAATTGTTTTTAAAGTTTAACAACTTATATTGTTATCAAATGGAATAAAATGATAAGAAAGAAAAGACATGATATTGTACAATGATTATGCAGTACTTGCCAACCAATTTTAAAAATTGTAATTGTATTTAAACCTTAACAACTTATACTGTTACCAGAGGGAATAAAATGTTAAAAAAGAAAAAGTATGACATCGCGCATTGATTACATTGCACTTTCCAACCATTTTTCTCTCTTTTTTTTTTAATTTTTGATTGTATTTAAATAGTAACAACATAAATTGATACCAAATGGAATAAAAAGTTAAGAAAGAAAAAACATGACATTGCACATCAATTATGCTACATTTCAAAACCATTTTTAAAAATTTTAATTGTATTTAAAGTTTAACAAAATATACTGTTACCAGATGGAATAAAAAGTTAAGAAAGAAAAATCATGATATTGTGCATCGATTATGCTGCACTTTCCAACCATTTTTTAAAAAATTGTATTTAAAGTTTAACAACTTATATTGTTTGATTACTATTCAATTTGTTGCAAGTTTCAGAAGATACGGTCGTCCAGCAGCAGGAGTAGCTATTTATAAAAGGTTGTTTGATGTAATGGGCATATATTTCCACAATTCATATGAATGTGCATGTGAGGTACACCAGTATGTTTAGTAGTAATGTTTTTGATATCAGTGATATATGTGTTTGTTGTTGCCACTCTGAAAATGAAAAACTAATTGTATTGGTTGCCATTTATATTTCACCGGATAAGTCTTTAAGTGCAAATGAGAATTTTTGTATGAAAATTTATTTGTTCTAAAGAGGCTTCTGCATTACTTCAAGATAGAATTGGAAAGAGATTTGATGATTTGCCGATGATTTTGAGTAGGGATTTCAACATCAACTTTGTGGATGATGAAAATCTACAATTAATTGAATTTTTAAATAGAAAATTTGATTTAACAATGACCAATCATCGCAATCTTAGCACAGAGAGATAAAAAATTACAATTGATGCAATCATTACAAGATATTTAAATAGAATTGAATCAAAATTGTTTGCTATATATTTTAGTTACCATAAACCTATAATATCAAATCTAGAATATAATGATAATAATGATTGTGGTGGTTACTCAATAACCCCCCCATATGTTTAGTTTAATTCATTTTTATTAGCCATTTTATTTCTTATTACCTCCTTTTTATTAATGTTCTCAATTTAAATTTTATTTCGATTTCGTTTCTTTTCATATCGTCGCCTGTAATGTTTTCTTTCTTACTTAGCTTTCGAATGTTCCAAGCCGGTAAAATCCTGTTCGAAGTCATTCCTTCCGGTTTGGAGATCCTTCGAGAACTTTCTGGCTTGTTCTATGGGTGGAACTTCCGTTTATTCGGACACCCCCCTTAACCTATCAAATTATTTTCCGCAGGTGACGTATTTTAAGCCATTGAGTGCATGGCCACCTGCTTTGGCCTCCCTTCTTTACGTGTTTATCAATTCTGTTCGTATTAAATTCATATTTATCCATTCTTTGCATCGTAACTTGGCTTATTTCTTCATCGCCCCCCTCTTTCGCTCGCTGCCAAATTGGCGCCTCTCGGATTTATAGTAACCCTGCCTCTTTTTCCCTCCTGGCTCTCGGCCTCCTGCGTCAGTTGCGCTGTTAGACTCCTGCCGTAATGGATGCGGCTGGTTGATCTGAGATTTTTAGTGGAATTCCGGGGCAAAGGGTGCTCCCCGATACAGTTAGATGGAACAGGTGTTGATTCTTAAAAATGTCCACCCCAGGAGTGTTCGAAAAATTGATTTTTTAAGGCGGCGAGTAGCAAGACATCATTCATATGCATCCAGAAAATGATTCTGAGTGTTACTTCTTCCTGGTTACAGATGTTACGTAAGATTATATCATCATTTTTCTCCATATCTTGTTCATCAAATATCTCTACTTTGTGTTTTTTTCTTACCCCTCTGAAGGAATCATGCGGAGGTCGACATTCTCATCCACGACATGAGTTTTTTTTTCATTCCTAAAGTAATCATTTCATTATATCATTATTTGGCCCAACATTATATATAAATTTTGAAATTTCACGGGGCGTTCCAAAGGAAAATATTGTACATCTCTATGAAAATTTTTCATCTGATATAAATATATTTAAAAGTACGTATCTTTAATTGATGTTTAGAAAGAAAAATAATATTATCTTTTTGTCATATCATGAGAAATTTTTCTAATTCATACTGTCAAGACATATAAAATGTGTTATGAAAAAGAATGTTGTTTTCAGAAGATATCAATTTTATAATTATCATCTGTTGTGAAATTGTTTCTATAGAGTACATGATTAATATGTACGAGTGCAAAGAAATACATATCTGTGAAGAAGTATTTATAGTCGTGAAAAATAAATAAGTTTTCATGAAATAAAAATATTCATCTTCAAAAATCTGTCTATGTTTTAATTCCTGTGCATGAGTCTGGATTAATTGTTCTTCAAAAGCCAAGGACCTCACAGGTAACTTTTACTTTTTTCAATTTTATATTTTTATAATTTTTGTGCTTGATTTTTATCATCATCGATAAAGAATTCTCTATTATTTTAAATGAAGCAATGATGGTCATGTTTGGGTCGTTTGCCGGCCTCCATTCTTCACAATGTATTAATCACTTTCACGATCACTTTGGCATAATTGTGGGTTGAAACAAATAAACAAGTGTTTCTCCTCCCATCTCTTCTTCTCACCCACAAAAGTAAACACAACAATGATGATGATGGAAGAATTGTTGAAATGGGGATGAAAATTCATAAGTTTTATGGGTATTTATTTCAAAGAATACCAACTGACGATATTTCATATTTCATGCATTTGTAAATTTATGTTTTAAGCAATAGATTGCAATTTTTGTATGTAAAATAATATGCATTATTTTTCATGTACAATAGCGCATTAAATGAAAATTGTAATATAATTTTTGTTTATAATAATGAATAAAAAACACTTCATTTAAAAGTATTTTCTGCACAATAAAATATGTCCAGAAAACTAAAAAAATACACACATAATTGTTCAAGTTTTCACTTCTGCCGGCACTCCCGGAGTGCCTTTAATTTTTTTCATTTACTGTCCCTGTAGCCAGTGAGAATTTCTATAAGTTAAACAATCAGAAAGTCAAACATAGTTGCTTTTTTTATTTTTTATTTTTAAGGATGAGTAAGATTTAGAATTATCATCTCACTTACATATTACATAACAGAAAACAGTAAAAAACATCACATAATCATTGTTCTTAATTCACATATTTTTGATAAATATAGAAATTCCCATTCATGCCAAACAGAAGTACAAAATCAAAGATAGCATCTTTCTCAATCCAGTGAAAAATATAATGTGCAGGGGTTAAAATTCAGGAGTAGAAGGATTTTTACCTTAAATTGTGAAATTAGACCCTTCAAAAATGGTCAGAATGGAAAATTTTTGTCCACAGGAAGCAGTATGTCTGTTAGTCAAAACAATTATAAGAGTTGCAGAAAAGTAAAAAAGAAAATTATCCAGACATAAAAGTCACTAATTTTGGCAACTATGTCAGTTGTGCCAAAGTTTATACAATTTAACATTTTTTCTTTTACAACATAAATGTCAACATTTACCTTAAACTTATATTATTAAACAAGCAACTCTTATGTTAACAACAATTTATTATGATATACCTGCTCAGAAAAAATAGCTATTGGATTCACAGGCAATGTTGGTGCCAATTAGAAACGATGCTATCATTTAGCAAATAATATTGTTTTAACTGTATAAGTGTTACAATAGACATTAAAAGTGCTAGTGAACTTCAAATTTAAAAGAAAAAATAAATAAATAAAATCTTGGGAAAACACCAGCAAAAGCAGTTTTCCCATTTGTTCTAAGTGAAGTTTGGATAAACCAGGTATAAATCTTAAATTTGAAATAAAATAAAATTGCATATTTATCTGTGGTGTAAATGCTCAATTCGGTGGTGATAATTACTAGTGAAATAACTATTGTGTTGTAAATCAGCATTTGCATTGTGTATGCATGACCCATTTTCATTCTTTGCAGTCAAGCTGCTGAAAGAATAAAAAGATAAAATTCTCACTTGAATTGTGTCAGTATTAATAAGATGATGAGAAGACTTTTAATGGCAAATCAACTCTTTTATTCATCATTAATTTAGAAAGGAAGGAAAGATTTTCACCCAATGGTCACCAGTTTAGATAAATTTTTTGGGCGATAAATGCTTATTTCTACTAGAAGTATACATTTAAAAACCTCATAGAAAGTGAGGTGCAGCAAAAAAATTCAAAGTCAATGCTCTGTTGATAAAAAGTCCAATAAAAACTTTTTCACACCACTGGAAATAAATTTTAAAACAGTTCTTTAAAATGAAGACAGCATTTTTGATAACTTTTTGCATAACTTACATCAGTAAGCAGACAAGTTGGGCCTATCCATAGCCCTACTATTCTTGAAAAAAAAAAAAAAAAAAAAAGCAAAGTCATGACAGCTTTAATATAAAGATGAAAATAAGCATTCACCAGTTGCCACTTGGCAACTAAAAATGTAGAAAGTACCGGCCAAATGCAGGATTTTCCAAAAAGTTTTTGTCAAGAAATTGTGGAAAAAACTGCGAATATCATAAAAAAATTTTAAAGAACATGAATCTTGTGTAAGTATCGTCAAAGAGCTGCGAAAAGAATGCGAATATCATCAAAGGATCACGAAAAAACTCTAATATCGTCAAAGAATTGCGAAAAGAATGTAAATATTGCCAAAGAATTACGAAAACAACGTAAATATCGCGTTAGAATTGCAAAAAAAAACGCAGTTATCGTCAGAGAATACCGTCAACATTCGCAATAGCAAACGCGAATACCGTCACAAATCGCAATAAGTAATGCGAATACCGTCAAAAAATCGTGATAATGAACACGATTATCGTAAAAAAAATCGTGATAATAAACGCGATTTTCATCTAAAAACATAAAAACGAATGCAAAAAATGCGAATTTTATCATAAAAACATGTGAAAAAAGCAAATACCATCATAAAATCGCAAATATCGTCAAAATACGAACTCAAAAAATGCTAATTTTATCAAAGAAACACGCTTCCACGTGTTTCTTAGCGAATATCGTCAATAAATTGCGGTAACAAATGCAAATATCGTCAAAAAATCACGATAACGAATGTGATTTTCGTTAAAAAGTTGCGAAAATCACTAAAAAGAAAAAAAATGCACATTATGTCAAAGGATTATGGAGAAAACGTATAATATTAATTTCAGGATACTCAGCCCCCCCCCCCCCCTCCTTCCCCTTCTCTCTTTATTTTTTAGAAAATTTGTTGTGAATTTCAGTTTTTATATTTTGAGTCAAATGTGCTAGTCTGTGAATAACCATTTTTTTTGGTCACATCTTAATTCTAGATAAATAGTTATAAAGAAGAGGGTAGGGATTTATTTATGTCGTTAGCTACAAAAGTGCATAAGCATAGTTGGACTTATTTAGCTAACTACATATGCATGTTACATATAACTTTGCTGTTAACTTTATTAAAAAATTTAAAATAGATTGGAAATTAGTATTTCAAGTTTATTCCAAACAATATAAATTAATTTTATCTAGTTCATATGTTACTTATTTATTCTAAACTCGTATATATTTTGTAATTAAATTAAATTAATTAAATTAATTCAGTGACATAAATGTACTTACTGGCTACTAAAGAAATTATTCTCACTAGCCAATAACTGGCTACTAAAAAAAAATCAACCTACAGGCCAGTGGCCACTAAGCAAAATTCCTTATTTTCATTTTTACTTTAATAACAAAACAAATTCTAAATTTAAATTAACAAAATTTTTAATTTGAAGCGAAAAGTGTTACAGAGGTGATTCTATCCCGAGAATTGTGAGAAGTCAGTCATTAGTACAAAAATTTGAATTATACAAAAATATCACGAATTTAGACAAATAGTCGTAAAAAAAAATTAATTTTTGTCAGTCATTTGCAGAAAAAATAGCTAGCTTCACAGAAAAAGCAAGAATTTTATCAAAGGATATTCTCATATAAATAGCTGAAACTGATTGCATTTTCAATTTGAAAATCACCCAAGAATGACATGTGGATTTCACTCTTTAAAGTTATGCTTTTATTACAATGCAAAGGAACATTAAAGAAAGATGTTAATAAAAAATAAAATACTGTGAAAAAAAGAAAAAAAATTGCCTGTTTTAAATGAATACTTTTTTCTTTCTGTTTTGCTTCACAAAATATTTTTGGTTTAAACTGTATATATTAAGGTGCTTATTTATGATTGGTCAGATATGTTAACATCCATCAAATGGGGGGGGGGGGGAATGAATCTATGATCCATCAGAATCATTACCCCAAGAAATTTATGCATGTAACATTCTAGTAAGGCATTCCAGAAAAATTAGAGGGCAGCGTTCGAAATCCTTGGTGGTCCGCTGGTCCGAGACCACAGAGTATTCAATCGGACCACTGATCTGAAAAATTTAGTGGTCTGCAGGACCAGTGCCTTTTTTCAGGCCCTGAGAAAACTGCAACCGATCGCACATAAGATTCTTTTTTTTAGCGATACCACGGACGCGCTATAGCACGTAAAATACGCAAAAAATCGGCATTGGGATGCAAAAAAAAAAAAAAAAAAAAAAAAAATAATAGTTCTTACGCGTCCCACGAGCCGCGTAATTTCGTTAAAAGATCGCGAAAAAACGGCAAATTTCGTTAAAAAATCGCGAAATAACGACTAATTTCCGGCAAATTTTGTTAAACAATTTTCGAAAAAATGGCTAATTTCATTCCAAACCCGATTGCAGATTTTTTCAAAAAACCGTGAAAAAACGGCAAATTTCGCCCAAAAAAATCGCGAAAAACGGCAGATTTTTTCCAAAAATAGCAAAATAATGGCAGATTCCTTCAAAAAATTGCAAAAAAGGCAGATTTCTTCAAAAAATCGCGAAAATACGAGGAATTTTGCCCAAAAATCGCGATAAAACGGCAAAATTTTTCAAAAAAAAAAATCGAAAAAAAAAAAAACGACAAATTTTGTTAAAAAAGCGCCAAAAACGACTAATTTCTTCAAATATCGTCAAAAAATCTAAAAAAAAAATGGCTAATTTCATCCTAAAACTCGAAAAAAAGGTAGATTTCTTCAAAAGATCGCTAAAAAACGGCAAATTTTGTCCAAAAATCGAGATAAAACGGGAAACTTTGAAACAAAATATCGCGAAAAACGGTATATTTCGTCAATAAATCCCGAAAAAACAAAAGATTTCGTCAAAATAACACGAAAAGACAGAAATTTCGACAAAAAAGAACGAAATAAAAAACAAATAAGTGAATGCCGGGAGAGAATTTTTGTGTTTTAAAAACTAATTTTCCTGCTTAAAAATTGTTGTTGCTGCTCCAAAAACTGACTTTCCTGCTTCCCAATCGGATTTTTATTGCTCCAAATCTTTCTGAGTGAATGTGACTCCTGAAAGCACCATTTCATTAAGCAAAGTACCCATTTACTCAACAAAAATATCCCTTTTTTCAGCAAAAATGTATTTTTCAATAAACCTGTCTTGCCCCATTTTAAAAGAAATGCAAACAATAGTGATACTTGTTAACTTCTACACTTAAATAAGCATTATTTTATAATTAAATTTGTATCTTCACATTTATTCTTTAAAAAGTACAGAAATTTATGCAAAGTAAGATTGGTTTATTTTCTAAGGAGGGTAGGGGGACGGGAGGAGGCCACTCTAAGTGTTAAAATTATTTAATAGAATTTTATATAGCGGACCAGTGATGATGTCTGCGGACCAGTAAATTCTCATGCTTACTGGTCCTTAGGACCAGTGACTTTTTTTTAGGAATTCTAACGCTGGAGGGCCTAACAGGAAAATAAAAATTGAAAAGAACCCTTTTACAAAGTAAAAAAGAAATAAATAAATAAATAAATCTTATTGCTTGGTGACTTTTTTTTTTTTTTTTTTTTTTTTTAATAGAAAGTAAATGATGATATAGCAATGATAAACAACTATCACACATTATTTAATATTGACAATAATCAAAATCAATTTAGTCACACACACACATATATATATATATATATTTATATTTCTTTTACTTCTCCTGTTATATTTTCATCATTGAAATCCTCTTTTTTCAATAATATTTTTCATTACTTTAAAATATCTTATAATTCTCTGAATGACTTAATTGCAATATTAGAAATTTATAATTATTGAAGTATGCATTAACTTATGAATTAAAAAACACTACTATATCATAAAAAAGAAGAAAAAATATAGGTCCAATTACAGTACTTAATTTCCCAGGGGTCTGTCCAGGTTTTTTTCTCCCAGAGTCCTATTTTTGTGAAATTAAATATTATTTTTGTGAATTATTTTTATTTTTGTGAATTATTTCTATTTTTGTGGAAAAAAAAAATTAAATTATCAGTTGTTAAATCCCTTTTTTGAGATGAATTTCTGATCGGAGATTTTTGCGCATCAGCATCTTGATCGATTCCCTTAAAATAATTAGAAATTTTATCACAGCCTTTATCTGACAATCATATTTTTTTCACGTTATAATCAAAACTTCGAGAATTTCCTCCCGTGGAGGGACGTCCACGTTTCATATTGATGGAAATAAAAGAAATGAGCACATACAGTAGAAACAAAAAATAAGGGAAATCAGAGAAAACTCAAAATAAGAACACGTTAACCCCGCGAAGCACATTTCATGCACGAAGCGAACGCAGCAAAATAAAAGCAGGTGTTGCCAAATTAGGAAGTGAAATCATAAAAAGATACGATTGTTACATCTACTATGCTGCTGACGTCATGTATCACCCAATCGGCACTCATTCAAAATAAGGATAACGGGGAGAAAAAGAGGAAAGCAAGATAGCAATAAACGAAAGACGCTGTAGTTTGTTTACGTTGAGATAAATGATACAATGAACACAAAAATTTAGATTTTTGCAGAAATTTACACTAATTACGCTGAAGAAAGATGTATGTTTATGTATGTGTGTGTGTCTGTTGGCAATGGCTAGGGAAATAAATTGAACATAGAGGTCTGAAAATTTAGATATAAAAACACAAACCGATATCTGAATGCACCTGAGGCACAGAGTTTTCATTTTTTGATAATTAAATAAAATAATAATTTCAATTCTAACTCAATATTAATAAACCAATTTCATTATTCTTCTGTGTATGTCTAAGGAAATCAAGATATTTCAAAAACAAATATAAAAGAAAAAAAAATTGCATTTTTCTACATTTTTAAATTACAGTCATCTGGTCCTCCTCTGGAATGCTTACAAATAATACTTATCATTATAAAGAGGGAAAAGAAAAAAAAAAAAAAAAAAAAAAAAAGAAGAATATTTACTATTTTAAGAAGATATTTTCCAAAGTTTGTTATCACCCTTTTTATTTGTAGATTTAAATTATGATCCCTAGATAAAAATACTAAATGTAATTTTTTTTTTTTCATTATTAACTTTCATTTAAAAATATGAATATTTACTATAAAAATACATATATTTAAGAAATAGCTAAAAACCTCAACATATAGAGAATTCTTTCCAAAAAACTTTTCATAAATATATATATATACATATACACAGTAGACTCCCTTAAATCCGCGTCCCAAAAATCCGTGAACACCAGAAATCCGTGCATTTTTTCAAATGTAAATAATGAAATTAAAGATGGCACTGAAGTCAGCAGCCATTGCAATACAAATAATTCTTTAACTATATATATTTTTAAATCCTTTTCAACTTCTTCCATTTTTTAAATGTCAATTAAAATTCAGTGTGCTATTCAAAACAATGTCCTTCAATTTAAATACTGCAGTGTTAAATAATGTTTTTTAGACGTACAATGATCGATATTTAATCGAATTAATCATTAACGTATCGTAGTTGCAGAGTAATATAACTTACAATGACCGTTTGGTAGAGTTTGCAATTCGCGTGGCAGGATAATTTTTGCAATATAAAATTAATATTTCAATAGTTCTCTTACTATTTTCGTATCCCTGCTAGTTACGAAATGAATTTGAGATTTATATCCGATTTACTAATTACAATGTTCGATATTTAATCGAAATAATTATTATCATATCGTAGTTGCAGCGTAATTTTTGCTGTGTAAAATAAATATTTTTTAATTAATCAAGCTTTATTGTTTATTAACAAAAGCAAATATTTTTCTTTATAAAAAATAATGATTTTCCCTCATCATTATTTATATTTAGTATTACATCTTAATTATTTACTTTATTTTAATATTTTTCTAAAATTCTATTTTAATTAATGTTTTTTATAATAATAACTTGTTTTTTAATTATTATATGCATTGAATACAATACTTAACTACCAATCAAATTAATGTTTCAAAAATGTAAAAAAATCAATGACCAGAAATCCACACAACTCCTGGTCCCAAGCTTTGCGGATTTGAGGGAGTCTACTGTATGTACATCTGGAAGTCATTTTTATTATTGGCAGTATTTTTAGATGATACAATTCTGTGGGGCCCAGGCAACTGTGGATGAATTCATTAGCATATTCAACAAAATACTTTTTAAATATTTCTCTTCTTTTAAATGATGGTGAATATGATACGAAAAATGTAAAATAACACACTAAATAAAATACAAACCTCTAAGTTGTTCTAATATATGAGGAGCAGCAAACCAATGAACTGTTTCGAAGTTTGGAAACTTGTATTTTTCTGGAGTATTGATACGCTTTTCCATCTCATAAATGCTAGTTTGAAGAAGAAAAATACATTATGATATATTATGACAAATGTTTTAAAGGTATATTATTAGTAAAACTGCAAAACAGTAGGAAAAAAGTATAAAATATGAAACTTTAGATACATAGAACCATTATGCAATATTACTATTTAACATCTATAATGAATATAGAATAACCCATAAAATAACAAACTAAAACAAAACAAGAGTGGTTGGTAATATTGTTAACAATTATGAAGCATTAGAAATGTGGTATTTTGTTCATTTTCAAGGGTTATACCAAATCAAATTGACAGTAATATAATGCGACCATAAGTAATTGGACAGTGATGAAAAACTTGTAGCAAACAAATGGAAATTCTTAAAGAAAGGTATCAAATGACTACAAAGTAGAAATCCAAATATAATACACTATGAAAATGCGCAATGCAGCAATAAACTTAGTGTATAAAAATTAACAAATTTGCTAATGTTAAACATATAACTAACCGATTATATATTAATTTAATAATATACTAACTGCACTCGTCGAAATTCGACGGAAAAGAATGTATATTAGATATATATATTAGTCTTATATACACAATAAGATACTGAGCGAAATAAACTATTGCCAATTCTTAAAATAAGGATAACATAACACTTTATGATGAAGATACACAAACTTCAGAAAGTAACAAAAAATAAGGAAAAGAACTCATAAATTATTATGTTGGACTTAACTTTATCTACAAAGCTTTTTTAATGCAGTTTCTAAACCATAAACATTATTTAAATGCCAAATTATTTAGGAAGTTAATATAATATCTCAGAAGATGAATTCAAAAATATCTGCATGGTTTATTTTTTCTCCATTTAAATATCGCTTCATTTGTGCACACTACGAACCTTTAAATAAATAGAAGTTCAGTTTATTTAGATGCAAGAATAAAAGTCAGTGAATATGAGATCATCACTGACACAGCTATAACAATGTATATTATATTCATGGAACAAATTTATCTGGTTTCTGAATGAAAATCTTTTCTCCATCGACAAAATTTCGCTTTATATATTATATTTTATTAAAGTTTATTTTCTGTTATTTTATTTATATAATACTTAATATTATTACTCAGTAAATAATCTGTGTATTATACAGAGATTAGTGGATAATTATGTGCAATCATTTTATTAGGATTAAATTTTACGAAAACCATTATTTTTTTTTAAATGCGATTCCACATTCACCAATGAAAGCAAGCTCCTGATTGGTGGAAAGTAATAAAGCAAAATAAATTTTTATTGTAGTGAGAAAAGCTTAATCTGTTGCCACTGTTTTGAAGAAATGCCACGAAAATGCTTTTAAAATTAAAAATAAAGTATAAAAATGGAAATAAATTAAAAATTAGCCAGAATGGGCACATCTACACATAAACAGCTTTCATTTAAAAAAATAACTATCAAAATCGGGCCAGTAGAAAGCTCAGGGCTGATGACTAAAAAAAACAGCCAGGTATTTTAAATATATAGATAAGATATCAATAATAAGATTTGGATTTTCAGAATGAATTTTACAACTAAAAATGAAATAGAAATTTAAAAAAAGGCATACATTCATAATTATATGCGCTTTTGCATCATAGTAATTTGAATGCTAATATAGAACCATTATGCAATACTACTATTTAACATCTTTAATGAATATAGAATAACCCATAAAATAACAAACTAAAACAAATCAAGAGGGATTGGCAATATTGGAACAATTGCGAAGCATTGGAAATGTGGTATTTGGCTCATTTTCAAGGGTTATACCAAATCAAATTGACAGTAATATAATACGACCATAAATAATCGGACAGTGATGAAAAACTTGTAGTAAACAAATGGAAATTCTTAAAGAGAGGTATCAAATGACTACAAAGTAGAAATATATATATATATGTAATAATATGTCGGTTCTCGTGGAATAACATCTTTGCTGTAAGAATAAGTAGATTTATTTGAAATAATAAACAGGTTTAGCAGCCGTAGTTGGAAGCAATGGATTGTGTTCTCTGGGAGTTTCTCCAGTAAAAATGCAAGAAAATCAGTTTTTAGTCCTTTATTATTTTAGAGCATGGCCATCAGTTATTCCACATCGCACCAGTCTGCACAAATTCACAATAGACAACTTTAATACTAAGCCTGCATCATCTCAAACGTTCTAAATTATTCCAAAGATGAAATGGGAATCCTGGCATTTTAAAGGTCAAGAGCATTCTGGACGCTCTTCCAAAGCAAAATGACTTTCTCAAAATTCCAAGCCAATCTAGTCTCTCCCTTTTTTACATAAGGCTTTTAAAGATCCATTATGACCGTTTTCAATGCAAAGATAATCCAACCCACTCTCTCCCATTAGACGCTGGGCGTGACTAGAGGTACGAACTCGTTACCTAATCGCGTAATTTGTCCACACGAAAAAGCGTATGAATACCTGTCAGACGATTAATTAAATAATAAAACAAAATTAAAGTTTCGATAAATGTGTTTTAATTCTAAAAAGGAAAATGGATTTGTATACTGAATATAAGATTTCGCAATAAGATATTGGCATTCAAGAAACGTTCTAGCTCTTTTTTAAGAAAATAATCAATAGATTATACTAAGTTAAATAAAACTCAGGGCAGGCAAAATGGCAAAAAATTTTTTTATTTATTACACACACACATTATATGTATATATATATATATATATATAACACACATGTATATGAACAAATAATAATTTATTACTACAGGGATGAGATGGATAAAAAAGTAAAAAATCCGAAAACTGCAGGAGCGACATTTGAACAATAGTACTTATGAATTTCAAGCAGAATATAAATTATAATTGCTATTAAAATGTATATATTACATGAAAAAATGGACTATTATATCAAAGTACAAAAACAAGAGTAAAAAACTAAGGAAAAAATATAAAATTTTCCCCAAAATTTAACAGGTGAAATTTTTTTAAACGTTGAAGAAAAGTCTGAAGAATCTCATCCCTGATATGAAAATGAAAAAGAATGGAATGAAATGAAAAAGAATTACGTTAATTTCAAGAGCTTTACACTTAAGAAATATCCACTGTTTTATTAATTCAGTTATTTTTAATTAAAGTTAATTCAAATACTTATTTAATACTGTTAGAATTAAAATATGGGGTTTGTTTTATGTTTAGTATTACAAGGTCTAATATGCTTAATTTTACAAGATCTAATACACTTAATATTACTCTATTAACTTAATATGCTTTTGATAGTAAAAACAATTATTACACTATTCGTAGGTGGCATTTCCAAAACTTTCTTCCATCTCATTATCTATATAATAAAAGCTTCAGTCATGTGATTGTCATCAATAGTTCTGGGCTATCCGCTTCATTTTTTATATATTAGGCAGCTAATATTTTACTTTAATGTTAGCAGATGCAGGTGATAAGTTGCCAAATATTACACAGATTATTATTATTAAGCACAAAGCATTTGGCTGTCATCAACAATTTGCTGAGATGACCACTTCACTTTTCATATGCCAAGCGGACAGTTTTAATAAAAATTATTCTTTTCTGATAAAATTGCATATAAAAGTTGCACTTTTATAGAGATCTTTAAAAAATGTATATATATATATTTGAGGGATGAGTTACATTAAAATATATATAATTTTAAATTACTTCAGTAAAAATTAAAATAATAACTTAATATCTCTTTCCATCAAAGTAAACAAAAAAAGATTTATTTTTCAATAAGTGAAAAAAAAGTATGAATTTATGGAAGTAATAATTTACATGGCAAGTTCTTTAACCATGAATTTTGCCACGCAAAAATAATTTGAGCACATAACTCAATCAAACTTTAATACCATTCTGTAAGTTGAAGTGCTGTACAACTCAACTTTCAAAAAGTTTTCTTAAGAAAGTGAAATGTGATATAATATTTAATGAATCAAATTTCATATCTAATCAGTTAATTTGATATCTACATATTATCAAGGTAGATCATCGTAAAATATTGTTAATCACCAGTTATATTTAAAATTGTCAGAGACCAATCACATTCAAACAGTATTTTAACATACATTTATTCAATACAAAACATGAGAAGAGTTCTATATCTTGTTTTTTATTTATTTATTTATTTATTTATTTATTTATTTATTTTTTGGGGGGGGGATAAATGTTCTGATATGATTGTTGCAGTCTTCAGAAAAGGTTGCAATTTTTTAATTTGCCATTTAACAATTTTTCGTACGATAAATTAAAATAATTATCTTCTTAAATGTCATGGCTTATTGGTATTATTTATTATTATTATTATTATTTTAAATAAATAAATAAATGACATGAACTTTAAATGATTTCATTTTAAATGAAAGTTCTGTATTTTAAATAATGAATGAATAGAAGGATTATATTTGGTACTACTTGATTATCCCATCGACTAAAAAACTATCGCCAAATTAAAAGATAATTTGGGGATAGTTCCAGTCAATAATGGATGATGAATAGCTGTAAATGTCACATTCACTTGACATTAAACTTGATACATATGTTTATTACATCAGAAAATAATTTTTAATTGAACTTTTTATTTATACTTTTAATAACACTTTACTAATTTATTTGTTCTTTCATTATTTAAGATAAAATTATTTTAGTTTGATAATTCAGCAAAATAGACCCATGGGATAATCAGATAGTACCATATATTTTAAGTAAAATTAATAAAACGTGGAAAAAAAAAAAAAAAAAAAAAAAGTAGGGAGAACATTGTTTGGTGATTCATCCTCTGCGTCCAGCTAAAATACATATGCCAAATTCTTTATTTCTAGAGAGTCCTCTTGATAGTCCCATTTCATTTTCCATCTACTTATAATAAAATCTGAGTGTAGAAAAGTGTAGGTAACTACTCCAGTATGAAACATTCTGGTCTGCGAATCAACAGTAGCTAAACGCCATGTTAGGCTTAATGGAAAACATATGCTAACATATATGACAACTAAATGATAATTTCTTCTACTTGAAATGTTTGTTCAGCACATTTTTCTATAAAACATGTATATTAGGGTGGAGCGAAAAAAATTATTTTTTAAAAATCAAAAACGGGTAGGTGCAAAAGTTGCCTTTATACTAGTACATCAACTGCATGAAATTTTACCGCTGAAAAAAAAAAAATGGCTTGAGTCTGCACTTTTGCTCCAAAAATCAAAATTTTGGGTAAAATGTGTCATTTTTTGACATTTTTTCAAAAAAATAAAAAAATTCCTACAGTTATTATTCCTACAGAGCTAGTTATTATTTAAAAGTGTTACTTAAACCATTATATTTATATGCTTAACATATTTAAACTATAAAACAATATCTGTAGTCTGTATAATTGGAGCAAATCTGACAACTTTTGGTAAAAACCAGCGTTACTTCTCTATTGGAGCATACAACGAAATGTTGTTTTGAATGCATTTTGTACCTATCTGCTTTCAAAACTATTTTGTATATAACTCGTAGATGTGACTGCGTTTCATATCCCACCTGTCACAGCCATCCAGCAATCTAGGCCCAGTGTTTTATTTTTGTATTGAATTGTTATTTTTTTCCCGAAGAAGGGAATAAGTTTTCTATGTATTAAAGTAGTTTACCTCTTCTTTGTTTCAACTGACATTGGATGCTACTGGTGTGACCTGCTGCATGTATATTTTTATACCTTGTATAACAGAAGAGGAAGCTGATTAATATATTAGGTATGTTCTTAATTGAACCTATTCAGCAATCTATTATCTTCATTAAATTTTCATACAATGATTGCATTATGATTGGGAGTTCTGTTACCACAACATTTTTCAATCAATTACATTATTATATAATGGTATGCCTAAAAATTGATTGTTTGAATTCAATTTCTAGTATTTCATCATTTACTGTACCTATTACATTGAATATATTTAGAGAAGCTAGCTGTTTAATATTATAACGATCGTCACAGAGGATTGTAAACAAAATTTGCGTGTAAAGCAACAATATTTCGAAAGAAGTTTTAGTATTTGTTTTATGTCGTTTCATGTGGTTTCGTAGTCGAGTAATAAGTTTTTAGACCTATTCTTTAGATGTGTATTACATTTGGTATAAAACATCCCGCGGTATAAACTTTGATTATATATTTTGTGAGTGAATCTATGGACTCTGATTGGCAATCTGTGCTTATATAAAGCGAAAAATTTTATTCGCTTTATGGGCTGTTTTTTTTTTGTGTGCGAGATGTTTTCTAAATTTCTATTCCCCATTTTTTTCTGAGAAATAACTTTCCTTATGAATTAGCTTTGCAATCTCCGACAGAAATTTCTAGTCTGTTCTGAGTATCTTTTACTTATTTTGAGAAAAAAAAAAATTCAAAATTATTACCTATTTTATAAAAAATTGCAATAGGAAGTGAATAGTACGTAGACAAAGATTTTCTTATTGATCCAATGAATCCGTGTAGATTATAACGTTTTACATAGACTTCTCTAATAACTGACTTAGAAGAAATTCTCTGGAGTTGAAGTAGCATATGATCCATTATTATACACAATTCCAAGTTTACCCAATGCAAAATGGTTCACAGCGACAAATAGAATTCTCCTAAATATAAATGAGTACTTATAGTCGATTAGAGTCTGTACATTCTCTCAAAAAGTACTATGCATTATAAGTTTATGCCCAGGACAGTTCACCATCAAATATTGTTCACTTATAAAAATGGGGATCTAAAAGTTAATGGGAAATTACCTAGTTACGAATACACTTAGAAAACGGCATAAAACTAATGAAAGAAAAAAGGTATTTACAACAACTGTTGCTCTGCACGTACAGGACAAATTCCCATTGCAATTCTCTCTGACGATCACCAGAAATCACATTAAACAGCTCGCTTCTCAACATATAAAAAATGCAAAAGCAGAATAAATGATGGCATACTTATAGATGAAATACCTGAAATCATCTTTGAGGCAGGTCACTACGTAAAAAAATATAATTGACTGAAAAAATGTTGTGGTAACAGAACTTCTAATCACTTTCAACAACTGGATGTAAGTTTGATAAAGATAATAGATGGACAAATAGATCCCCTTAATAATATTCCCGTACATTACTCAGCTTGTCATTTTTTTGTATAAGCTGTAAAAATATACATTAAGATAGTCACAGCAGCATGTGGATACAAAGAACAGATAAACTAGGTGGATGCATCGAAAACATGCCAAATTTTGATAAAGAAAATCACAAATCAATATATAAATAAAACACTGTACTAAGATGATCGAATAGTTGGGATGGATGGTATATGAAATACAGCCACCTCCACGACGTATGTCCAAGGTAGTTTTGAAAAGAAGAGCTGTATTAAAAAGAGCAATTCATTGTATGTCCCAATAGAGTGGTAATGCTGTTTTCTTACCAAAAGTTGTCTGTTTTGCTCCAGCTATACAGAATAAAGATATTTTTTTTATAGTTTAAATATGTTAAGAAGATAAATATAAAGGTTTAAGTAACACTTTTAAATAATAACCAGCTCTGTAGGAATTTTTTAATTTTTTTGAAAAAATGTCAAAAAATGACAAATTTTACCCAAAATTTCGATTTTTGGAGCAAAAGCGCAGACTCAAGCCATTTTTTTTCAGCGGTAAAATTTCACACAGTTGATGTACTAGTATAAAGGCAACTTTTGGCACCTACCCGTTTTTGATTTTTAAAAAATAATTTTTTTCGCTCCACCCTAATGTATATTATATACAATCATAATACATTAAATTTCAAATTAAAAATAAGCAATATAAACAAAGGAACGCTTCTCCGTTGCCATTAAAAGCCAAAAATTCCTAGTCTAAAAATGATTGAACGACTCTGAGTGATTCATATAAAAAAAATAAAGAAAAAGACTTAATACCCGATTCTACCTTTAAAATATTTTTTAAAGCATATTAAAGTCTTTAAAGATATTTTGCAATACATTTTTCACTTTCGTTTGTATTTATAAACAATAAGTTTACAACATTAAAAAACTTTCTTGATTTAACAAAACAGTTTTTTTGTCAACTAGGCTCTGTGGGATGACTGACACTTCAACTTTTGTTTTGGTGTCATCTATCGGCATCAATATGAATGAAAAATTTTGCGATTGAAATTAAGGTTTAAATAAATAAATTGCATGATGTAATAATGAGATTAGAGATCGTTTTTAAAATGTTTCTCTTATATAATTTTAAAATACCATTCAATAAGTATAAATAGAAGGAATATTATTATTATGATTTATTTGATAGAATTTAAAATTTGTTCTGTTAATTTTTTAAGATGTTAACATTTATCTTCTTAATTTTCTAGATTTTAGTGTCTATTATATATGCATATATATATATATATATATATATATATATATATATTTTTTTTTTTTTTTTTTTAAAGATGAATTGGATATATGAGATGTTATCATGAATGCATTAGTAAGACTGAAAATTATCTTTTCAGTCTTTACTCTTATTAAATTACAATATTATTTTTGCTTTTCAAAGTTATATTGAAAAGTTACTATGCCAAAAATCAAAATTTTATCTGTTTTGATGTAATTGATATATGTAGTTCATGATTGAAAATTCCTTACATTTTAATGACATTTGAATAGAGATATAAATTTTGTTTACAATGCAAGCACATTACAAATGGATATAACATATAAGCTAAGCTTTTTAAAAATAAGGTAGTTAAATTATAATTTTACAAAAGATATAATAACAATTCTGGTTTTCCTTAATACGGAATGAAATTTTAAAGTTAGATACATGAAATTTTTTAAAACTGATTTTCATTTAAATTAATGCCTGCCTCTTGCTTCTGAATATTAAGAAACGACAATTTTACCAAAAAGCTCTTTTGCTTATATTAACTGCAGCTAGATGGTGCCAAATCCATACTTAAAAATAAACGATAAGGCTTCATTTATCGATGAACTAGGGATCTATCTTATATCCTTCCTACACCTGTGACTAAAACCGCTGCCAAGTCATTGCTTTTTATAAATATAATGCATTTTAAAATCTTCAGAAATTGTGTTTTAATTTGCTAATTATTATTATTCTTGTTATAAATTTTGTTTTGATCAATTGTCGAACTATTTGAGAAATAGAATATCAAGTTTAAAAAAAAAAAAAAAAAATCTCATTTGTATTTACAGAAATCTACAGCTATATTTAAAAGATGCTTTTCTACAATACAAACTGTTCAATAATAAAATCTTATGAAAATGAAATGCAGGTCAAAATTCCATCATTTGTGACAGAAGTTATATATTAGTCCTGATTATAATTGAGAAGAAATTACATTTAAACTTGAACTTGAGATACACCAGGGCTAATAAAAAAAGAAAACACCAAAATTATAAAATTAAAATCTATACTTCAAAACGTACAAAATCACTAATAAAAGAAATATTTACTCACTGAAGTTGTAATGGTATGTTCAAACTGTGCAAAAAATTGCCACCAAAAACAACAGAATCAACAGGAGTTAAAACAGCATGTATCCAGCCAGTAGGTATAAAGAGAGTCTGGCCATGCGTCAGCAGCATCTGATAACATACATCAACCTGATCACCAAAAAAAGTTTCACTCTGGTTGGAAGATGCCATCCAGTGTTCATATAATGCAAGATTTGCAGATGTAGGTTGAATAAGGAAAAACATTTTTTCTCCCTGTAAATAAATCAAGAAATTGTGTAGAAATATTACAGATTTTGCAAAAAAGAAATGACCAAACACAAAGCAAAATAGGTATAATATGAATTTGGTTTATAACATGCACTCTTAAAAAAGAAAATTTATTAAAATTTACAGATATGCGTTCTATGCCAAATAAAAAAAAGATGCAAAATCACTAAAATTTATGCATTAATAAACAAGAAAGGAAGATGTGATTAGTTTAATAAATCAGAGTAAGAGTCTAAATGATGATTTCACTTCATTAGATTCTACTGTAGGAATTCAGGTAAACAGACATAACAGAAACACATATCTTTGCATCGCATTTGACCATTTTTTAGTTTTGTTCATTTCAAGAAACCCTTATAGTCTCCACAGCACTCGTACTTGGAAACTATTTAAGTTATAGACTTGGACCCATTTCCGAAATATAATACGAGTCAAGCTTCTAATAATAATAATAATAATAATAATAATAATAATAATAATAATAATAATAATAATAATAATAATAATAATAATAATAATAATAATAATAATAGGGATGCACCGAATAGTGATTTTGGCCGAATACCGAATGCCGAATATTCGGCCGACAGGTGAACCGAATACCGAATATTCAGCTAGCCGAATAGTAATTGTCGGGCCGAATACCGAATATTCGGCTTTCCAAATATTTTTTATATTTCAAAATTTAAAGGTATTAAAATGTTACTTTTTAAAACAGTTTTTCATAATATTTAATAAAAGAAACTTACATTTTGATACAAGAGCTTTTTATAAGAGCATTTAGTATAGAAAAAAAATCTGCCTTGAGTTATTTAAGAAACACAATTATGAAACTTTAATTAATAAAATTTTCTGCTCTTACCTTGAGATACAAAATTTTCATCATGCACACAAGAAAAAGTAATCACACAGATATCTTGAGTAAATATTTTTAAAGAAGAAAATGACATCTTTTATTGGAGAGCTTGAATAGGTCTTCAGTGCCACCTTGATAAAACTGGATGTTTTACATTTTATAAATCTTCATTCTCTCGATCTTGAAGAAAAAAAATTAAAATAAAATTTTATCGATCTCTTTTTTTTTTTTTTTTTTTTTTTTTTTTTTTTACAAAAAAAATGTAGTTGAGGCCATTGCGGCTAAAGAATTATTTGTCGTAGCCGGGAGGTAAATAAAATGAAAAAAAAACGCGTGCTCCTGGGAGTTCTAAGATAGCCCTCATCGCTACATGACGCTTATCCCCGAACTGACTTTTCAAATTTTTCGTGCGCGCTCGGCACGCGGAGAAAACAAAAACACGCCAAGAAGCTGGCCAACAAGGAGGAGTGCTCTCGCCAAAAAGAGCGATAACGAAACGGAAAAAAGAATGCGCGCGTACGGCATTCGCCGTAAGGAGGGAAAATTCTCCCGCACAATAAGCGCAGATGTACGGCATGAATAAAGCGATAAGTCGGTCAAATCTGAACAATCGTAAAACTCTGAAATGCAATGAATAAGACTACGCTATGCGCTCGTTAAGTACAAAAGAAAGAACTATAAATAAAATATTATTGAAAAGAGAAAAATTGCTGAGGAGTGTTTGTATTATTTTTCGATGTTTTTAATTTCTGTAATATTTTTGTGTTTACTTCTTTCAGATTATTGACTTCATTAACTGCTTTTGTCCACGAATCCTTTACAAATAGCTTGTGCATGTTAATCATGTTCTCTAATTTAAATTTAAACGCTTTAATAATTTCTTGTATAACTGGACTATTAAATGTGTGTTCAGCCTTATTCTCTTTCAAAATGTATTTTATTTCTTCTGGGAACCATTGACCAAAGTCTACTATAGTTGATGAAAATATGTCAATATTAACATTTGCATTTGCTATTGTATCCATTCTTTCTTTGAAGGGTAAAAAAAATAATGAAATACAGTCTAATGAATTAATAAGAAGTGTTTTTCATAGATTTTTCTTTTGGAGATTAAAAATGTGGCTAGATGTCTACTTCATATATTTCACTAAAAAAAAACTCGGATGGAGCATTTTAAAATTTCCCGGTGTTCAAGAACATACAACGAACTCGGATGGAACATTTTGAATATGCCGGTGTTTAAGAACATGATTTCTCTATCTTCTTCCATCCATCTTTATTTTTCTTAAAACATAAAAAAAAATAATGAGAAATTATGATAATGCTTTATATTTTCCATAATGACATCGTATTTTGAGAGAATATGAAGCTATTGTAAAAAAAAACGTTATAGTTCCGTTATAGACGTCGCGCACGTGTGCCGTAAAACAGTCCATGAATGATGAGAACAAAACGAAAATGCACTAACTGTGCTCTGGACTTAGGCACCAAATGTCATAGTAACTTGTTTGTAAACTTAAATTCTGGATGATGATTTGATTATTGTGAATTATTGGAAAAAGTTTTTAGCCAAATTCTTGATCGTAATAGTGGAATATCACATACCAGGTTTCTAACGGGCACACGAAGGAAACAGTAAATTCTTACCTTGAGATACAAAATTTTCATCATGCACACAAGAAAAAGTAATCACACAGATATCTTGAGTAAATATTTTTAAAGAAGAAAATGACATCTTTTATTGGAGAGCTTGAATAGGTCTTCAGTGCCACCTTGATAGAACTGGATGTTTTACATTTTATAAATCTTCATTCTCTCGATCTTGAAGAAAAAAATTAAAATAAAATTTTATCGATCTCTTTTTTTTTTTTTTTTTTTTTTTTTTTTTTTTTTTACAAAAAATGTAGTTGAGGCCATTGCGGCTAAAGAATTATTTGTCGTAGCCGGGAGGTAAATAAAATGAAAAAAAAACGCGTGCTGCCGGGAGTTCTAAGATAGCCCTCATCGCTACATGACGCTTATCCCCGAACTGACTTTTCAAATTTTTCGTGCGCGCTCGGCACGCGGAGAAAACAAAAACACGCCAAGAAGCTGGCCAACAAGGAGGAGTGCTCTCGCCAAAAAGAGCGATAACGAAACGGAAAAAAAGAATGCGCGCGTACGGCATTCGCCGTAAGGAGGGAAAATTCTCCCGCACAATAAGCGCAGATGTACGGCATGAATAAAGCGATAAGTCGGTCAAATCTGAACAATCGTAAAACTCTGAAATGCAATGAATAAGACTACGCTATGCGCTCGTTAAGTACAAAAGAAAGAACTATAAATAAAATATTATTGAAAAGAGAAAAATATTGTACTGAAAATAAAGATTACGTAAAAATATGGATTTTAAACATCATATTTAGATAAAATATGTGGAAAAATGAGGGAACAAAAACATGTCATGATATCTATCATGACATCTGCGAATCAAAACAAGCATTTTAAAATCAAATAATGAAAAAATAGCCAAAGAAAAATTTTACAGTCTTATAATTGTCCTTTTTAAATAACTCAAGGCAGATTTTTTTCAATATAAAGTATAAATACTTTCAACTTAATTCTAAATAAAGGTATGTTTGGCTCATAGTTCTTTTCTTATGAATGGTGGTATTTTTCAACCTTCTTATCATATCATATTTTACAGAAATCAAAGCATGTGAGTAGAAAATATGTTATCTTATTTATTGTTAATGTAATAAATGAACACACAAGTTTTGACCTAGAGTGAGATGAAATACAATGTACTTATGACTCAATAAGTTGATTATGGTTTCATGAACAAAAATTGTCTGCCTTAATGGCTATTACTAATCTCAAAAGTTTTTTTTTTTTCTTTTAAAGGACTTTTGTTTGGGGAAAAGCAAGAAACAGATTACACTGATAAACAAATTTTAACGAATTTTCGATTTCTCTATATACGTTGGGTGTTTCTTATAGATTTCAAGCTGCTGAAAAAGAATATGTTTGTAAAAATTTTCTATCACCCTCCATTTTTGAGAAGTTTCATTTATACGTTTTTGAGTATATAGGCATCTTATAGGCATTATAATTATATTATATTATTCTCTTTCATGTATTTGATTCACACAAACATTCCTTTTTCTTATTACAACGATAGAAGATACAGCAAGAGAGTAGAAACAGATGTCCCTCCAATAAATTTTATGTTAGTGACCTAGAACTGACAGCTCTAGCCACCCCCACAGTATTTGACTTTAACGCAAATCTTTGGCAGCTGAAACTTATCTTTCGGGGCGCATATACTACTATTTCTTTTTTCTATAAGACTTTTTAATTGAATTTTGATTATAATTATCATATCTTCCTCTACAATATGTAAAACATGTCTAGAGGATGCATTAATGAACCCGATTCTTTTTGCTGTGTGTGCAGGGAGCTAACTTTGAAAAATCATTGATGCGCCTATCATATGTATTTTGAATATAAAGTAGTTGAACGAGATAAGAAATAAGCACCTCGTTCTTGTTATACACAACGTGCTACAAACCTCCGGACGTGAATGAAAGGTACAAAAAAGTGTATGTCCTTTGCTATACCAGACATGAAAGAGTTCCTCCTAAAGGAGGAATTCCACCTTTTTAAAAGCAAATTTGGACATTCTCTGGATTGATGCAAAAATGCAAAGACAATTTTAGAAGGATAATGGAGGGGGGGGGGGGGGGGGTGCCTGAAAAATTTAGTAATCTGATATTTTGTGAATTCAAACCCTTAGAGTTTATTCTTGAATTGTTGTGCAAAAGAGACATAAAATGAAAGGTGAGCTTATATCATATAAGCATCCGAAATCATGTCAAATGAAGATGTTCAAAATGTCTTTCAAGAAGTTTTTTTTTTTTTCCTTCCAAAGTGAAAGGAAGTTTCTTTTTGGAATAGAATTTTTTGTACTATTTATACAATACTTTAGAGTATTTTCTGTGATATCTTTTTCGAGATGACTTTGTAAAGCCCAAATCAATATATATAGCAAGCAGATTGTTATTTGAAAACAAAAATGGGGGGTGGATTGAATAGCTAAACCATTCAGAATAATATTTGTTTTGGAAGATTAATCACTGTAATTCACACAAGTTGATCAGATATATTTGGATTTACACCTTTATCATTGCTAATACTTTCTAAGTTATTGGAAAAAAAGTTGCAGTCATATGTTCAATTACATTTAATTTAATTATATAATATATGTAGCTGTTAAAATGACACTTAAATTATGAGTTCAGCGCCACTGTATAGATGAAGAAATTTGTCCACCTTTTTTCTCATTTTCCACTTTCATGCCTGGCTATACCCATGATGTAACACATGCCGAAGGATCAAATAACTGAATGCTACTAATGTATTACAAAAATTAAAGGATTCTTTGCAAGAAGTAAACATAAAATTAAGTACACGAACTTAGATTCAGCAATGTGACCAGCATTACATAATGATGATTTAAAAATGCCGAAACCTCCAGAGAATTTCACATATGATGATGCAGCAGTAGAAATGGAAATCGGTGAAACTGAAACTTCCTCGACATCTGATTTGAACTAATCTCCTGGCATAAATGAAGAACCACACCTAATAACTCAAAAAGAATTAAATGATTTTGTGAGAGACTTAAATTTATCAAAGAAAAACTCAGAATTACTTGATCAAGATATCAAGGTTGGAATCTCCTGAAAAACTATACAAAGATATCTATTTATCGAGATTGATATAAGAAATATTCGACATTTTTTAAAAGAAAAGACGATTTACGCTATTGTAATGATATAAGTGGCTTAATGTCTGCTTTAAATTGACAATATAACTCGGAACAATGACCTATAAGAGAGCACCCACAGATAAGACATTTACAGCTACATAAAGTATGAAATTTCTTATTAATTTCATTTTTTTTACAAAAAATCTATATTTTTCTGGAACTTTATAAACAATGCATACTTTCAGTGTTTTAAATATTAATTTTAAGCTTTATAAATGTTTATTTAAAAGTTTGTCATTACTAAAATACCAAATGATAAATTTCATAAGGTGTATGAGTTGAATAAATACTACAAAATTGAGATTTTCAGGATTTTGAATTTTTTTTAAATCTGTGGGTGATGGAAACTTTTTAATGGCATATTCTTTCACAGCACCACCTAAAATATAAAAGTCACCACATACTTAGTTAGAAACAGAAACCTTGTTTATCAGTGTTATTTACTAAACAAAATTTAGAAACTTGTTTCTCACATAATTTATTCCTAAGGAGAATCCCAATAAATCACCATTTTAATCCTTCTCAGGATTAATTTTCTTAAGTTATACTTTACAAACAGCAAATAAATAATGTAAAAACATTCTATTTTATTTAAAAATGATTTTGTTTCTAATTATTTTAAATGTAAATTAAAAAATTGACAGATAAAGTAGAAATAGAGAAAAGTTTTGAAAAGTTTTTATCAAGTATTGGATTCGGCCGAATACTTTGATATTCGGGCAGGCCGAATAGTTTCATATTCGGCCAAACCGAATAGTTTAATATTCGGCCTAACCGAATATTCGGTAACATGGCCGAATACCGAATAGATACCGAATATTCGGTGCATCCCTAAATAATAATAATAATAATAGGGTCAAAATGGGATAAAATACATTATTTTAAGATGTTCAGTTAAAACTTTCTGGTAAATGTTAAACAATTAAAACCTTTTTTTTTTTTTTTTTTTTTTTTTTGGTATTTTCTTGGAATGAAAATGCATAATTTTTATCTATTAAGCTAAAAAAAGTATGTCTATAACAAAACATTTAATAGATGTATGTTTGCTATACCCATTTTACTCCACACAGGTGAAAATTTGTATAGTGTGGGGTAAAATGGGTATATAAAAGTTTAACAATGAATATTGTATAAATAGATTTATCAGAGATTATATAATGAAGCAATATGGAAAAAAGTTAAACAAAAACATGTCCATTGTTATGTCCTCTTAAAAGATGTTAACTTTTTTTTAAAATATGAAATTCAAGTTAATAAATAAATAAGAATTTTCAATGTATCAAGTTTAGGAATAAATGAAAACATTTTCTAGCTCTATATATTTTTTCAATTCTCATTCATACCCTTTTACATAATAAGTCTTAAAAACCTATTTGTCAAAAGCATAATAGCCCAAATTTTTAAATGTTGGCTCATTTAATAATTCTATTACCTGCTTTTTTTCTAATATGAGAGTGATTCTTGTGAGATCGTCCATCATTACTCTTTCGAGCTTTAGAGAAAATTTTCAAAAAAACTGCCAATCAATTTATTATAAAATATATAATTAGGATAAAATTGATATAATCATTTAAATACCATCATGTTTCAATCATATAGAATGCATCTAATTTGTAACAAAAGTTTGATTTATTATATAGACAAACAAAATACTTGTTACAAATTAGATACATTTTATGTGGTTGAAACACAATTAGTAATTTACCAGTCATATCAATTTTTATCCTTATAATAAAATAGTTGTAAGTATTTCTAAAAATTTGCTCTAATGATCACCAGAGTAACAAATGGACATATCAATATGCTTAAAATCAGCTTAAAATTCATCAGCAATAAAATTCATTAGCTGCATATTCTATGCCATTATTTTACCCATTCAATTAATAACTTGGCTACCCTTGCATATTCGCCTGGAAATGGCCAAAATGGAAAAAAATTTTATACATTTTGGATATTTTTATTATTTTCTCTCAGTATTTTTATATATTTTTTGGCTGTAGTTTCACTATATATTTCTTTATAATTGATTTTTTGCCTTACTTTATTCTTTTAAAATTTATGTATTTACCATTTGTTCATTATAATCCCAATTCATTACCCCCCATCCACCAGATAGTTTTGTTATAGTTTTAAATGCAAACTTCTGATGAATTATTATTATTATTTTTTTTTTAAAGATTTTTCCTCTTATGTTTAATTGCAGTATTTTTCGAAATTGTTTAAGTCTAAAGGGGCTATGATTGACCACATTTGTTGAAATTTTTCATCATCCTTTTAAAAATGCAAACACGTCATTTTGACAGACTATCTTCTAGTACTTAATATTTGTTTAAGAAATATCTTTAAAATATTGATTACAGTATCATTTAAAGAACACTATAACAAGACAGATGACATATTTAAAAATCCATACTGTTAAACAGTAAATTAAATATATTTTTAAAATTATAAGCAAAAAAGCTACGCATAGAAAGTACTAGCTATATAGAAAAATTAAACTAAAGAATAATTATAATATAAAAAACTAACTATACAGAAAATTATATAAAAAGATTTAAAGTAAAAAGAAAGTTGTATTTCACATACCCGTAAAATGTGATACCAAACAGATGTTCCACCAAAATCGATATGAAAATCAGTATAACTATCTTGAGCACTCATAAGGCAGTATTTCATAACTTGAGGACAGTACTGAGTATGAGTTTCAGAATTTTTGGGCCAATAGTTCTCAACCCAACTCAGTTTCTGAACTATAGTTGGAGGCTTCACTAAATCAGCCAATCTACAATAAATGTCACAAAAATTAAGAATAGTATAGAATTTTCAGAATTCTTAAAAATCGGATAGGCTGAACAAACTTAGACAGTAGATTATATTTAAATTGTTAGATGCAAATCTGAAATAGAAAATGCAAAAGGGAACAAATGCTTATTCACAAATCAATGCAAAGTTTTAAACGGTATAACATGTATATACGAATAAAGTAAGAAACTTAAATTATATCGAACTGAAGCTACACGAGTCAGAGTATATATGCATATAGGCCATTCTATGAAATAAGGATAAAATGTCTTGCATATGACACTTACATAAATATTTATAACCCAGTGGCAGTGACACGGTGACAGTGTCTCAGAAAGGGAATTGTCTCTTGCAGAAATCTTACATTTTTGTATCGGAAAATGTTATGAAAAATGCACAGTTTATTTTATGCTTTGTAGAAAATGCAAGCAAATAAATAAATTAAAAAATATATAATCTTTCTTTGTTTTATGGCAAAATAAAAGAAAAAGTTAAACATTAAACTATCTTTTTAAGATTTCTATATTGATTTATCAATGTAACACCGTAAATTAATTAATATTAAACTACTGATTGTTAAGAGCATTTAAAAAAAAAAATAATATACTCTTTATTTTTTATTTATAATTTATTTTCCATTATTTCAACTTTAAAACATTCATTGCTGCAGTTTACAGCCATTCAGCATATTTTGGCAAGTACTTATTGATATTATTTAAATCTATAATTGTTTCAACTCGTATACTATCTAACCTTGTTAACACAAACACGTTTAACGTGAATTACATTTAGCACGAACTGTTTCCGATCACCCTGTCCAATTGTATGTATTGTATTTAAATTCAAATAACACAAACAAAAAAGATTCCCTTACAATGTTCACGTTAACGAGATTCGACAGAACAACTACATGAGTTACAGAGAATATTTGGCAATTTATCACTTCTGGCAGGCAAATGGAAAAATGCCTTAAAAGTAATGCATTAATTTATGATTAAGTTCTAAAACAATTAAAGTGTTTTATTATCATAAGAAACACACCTCTGATTCTATCATTTCAGGATGTGGGCTAAAACACTGATTACAAAATTTGCTTTTTACATACAAAACCAAGTTGAGTTAGATAAGTGTAAAAAGGTTTCTATGGGTCAAAAAGGTTAGGAACTACTTTATAGCTATAATTTATTTATTTTCTGAAGCAGTGATTTTTTTCTAAGATAAATTGTCATGAACATTCATTCAAAAAATTTAACATCTAATAATGTTTATTGATTATTATTACTAATTTAAAGAACTATTACCACATGGACAAATGGGACTAAGAAACAGTTTATATTAGAACAGCTGTAAATCCACAATAGTAAAATGCAAAATAGAGCAAATGTTTATAAACAGATCAATGCAATTCTTACAATAAGAATGGAAATAATTTATTCCTGTAGAAATACCATTATTAATTATATTTTATTGTACTATACAATTTTATATTAATCATATCCATAACACATTTTTAATGTTATTTTTATATTATACTGCCTGCAACACTTGAAAAAAATGGGATGCAATTTCAAAATGCACTGTCTGAATGATGAACTCCAGATGTATGATATATGAACACCTCTTTTGCTTTTTGTTATGCATTATTCAGTGCATTTTTCACTCAGTTTAAATAACCTGCAATTATAGGTACAGTAGAGGACCTAGTATCCAGAATTCCGAAATGAAAAAAATCAGAAACTTTCTAAATTTGTAAATTTTTACTATAAAATTTTGCAATTTCTGAAATTTTTCAAAAGTTTTACAGATTTCTACTTTTTTTAGTCCATTGTTTTAAGGTAAAATAACTCATTTCACTGGCGGGGGAACACATACTCCACCCCCTCTGTCCCACTCCCGAAATCAGAAAGAAAAAAAAAAAAAAACTTTTGTCCAATTTTAGTTTATTTTCTATTACGATTTGTTTTTTCCCTTACCCCTTAAATTGTCAGTTACTTCACTCCCTCCCATTCACTCCAAAAAATATATTATGACAACATTATTGTACTACTTGAATACACATATCATAGGAGAGTTCTGTTTATTTTCTTGTATCCTCCCTCCCTTCTCAGACATTCCAAAAAGGTCTATCTGCTCACAACTTCTAAATTTTCTCTGACAGAATTCCAAAAAGCTGTGAAAAATCACATGAAAAAAGTTTTCCTGCATAATCAACAAAACTACCCAAATTTTACATAAAAAAACATTAAATTTGTGCTTCAGTTGATAAATAATGTGAACACTAATACAAAACAAAATGTAAGTGTTCTCAATTTGAAAAAACAATGTAAGAAAATGTTTTGCTGTTTATTTACCTCAATGGACATGCAACAGTAAAAAAAAAAAAAAAAAAAAAAAAAAAAAAAATCGATAATGTAAGTTAAATATTCAAATCAAGGTTCAAATATTTCTTATAAATTTTTTCAAAGAATTTACAGTTGTAATTATGTTGTCACAACGTTAGCCCATGTCCATGTTGTAATTATGTTAATCATAACGAATTTACTGATTTCTGTCGATAACCAGAACCCTCTGGACCTCAGCAATTCCGAATTTCAGATCATTTTCAGTTTATTTGTAAAATAAAAAATAAATAAATAAAAAATATTAATCTACTGCCCTCCTTTTACAAAATAAGCGGACATGATTTATGTAAAAATGCATTTTGAATACTAAAAAACTATAAAATTAAAACAGATATTTTAATAGAGAATAAAAAAAAGAAGAAGCTATCTGCATTGAACACCCTATTTCCCTACGAAATATTTATGTTAGTAATGCATTTGCAATATTGAAAAAAAATGTGCTTAAAAATGATAACAAAAAAGTAAATTTGAAATGATTTTTTTTTTTTTTTTTTTTTTTGTGAAAGCTAAAAAAAATTTTTTATAAAAGTATCTTTAGTTCAGGAGTGATTCTGCTCCAATTTTTCAGAAAAATCAAAGCGATAATTTTTTAAAAATTTAAAAAGGTTATAAATTTTAAAATTTTAATATAAAATCTATCGCTACATTCTACAAATGATCAATTATTCAAAAAAAATTGCCAATATGGTCAAAGAATCGCTGAAAAAGCGGGATCAAACTATTGTAAAAGATTACAAATTTCACCCATAGATCACAAAACAAATGCTAATTACTTTAAAAAACTGCAAATTACGTTGTAAAAATGACAAATTTTATTAAAAGATTGCAAGGAAAAAAAAATCGTAAAAAAGGCAAAAAACGTGCCAAGAGTGGATGCCACCCCCAAGTCTCTGTTGCAACCTTTCGAAAAAATTGCTGTAAATTTCAGAAAACATTTTTTAAACTCAGAATTATGCCTTAAAATAACCTTCTAATTTAAACGCAAAATAAAATAAAATAAAATAAAATAAAATAAAATAAAATAAAAAAGAATCTAGCCATTGTTTGTTTCTGCATAGAAAAATATTATCCATCCAAAGTTTTGATGATCTGATGAGTAAACATCAGATATCCAATTTCGCTTAGCCTGGTGAATAAACAACTCCTCCTTCACAGCTTCTGTATAGTGGACATTTTTGGCAGGCATTGTAATTTTCTAAAAACTGGTTATATTTTAACAAGAATTTATTACTAGACAGTCTAACTTACTATTATTTCAACTTGCTGAAAATTTGAAAGAATTTGGTCAACTTACATAGGAGATATGTTCTCTTTAACAGTGATGAAAAAAAAACAACAAATAAATAAAAAGAGTTTGGTTTTTCATTTTTTACTTTCTCCTATCTTCAATAGAAGAAAATATTGTAATTGAAATTTTTTTCGACTTCCGGTTTTCAACGGATTTACACATTTCAGGGGGCAGATTCCAAAAAATATGTTTTTACAAAATGTCTGATAATAAAAAAATCCATAAATCTGTCCGTATGTCGTAATTCTACCATCAAAAAGTGTATGAAATTATGCATAGAATTGAATCAAATCTTTTGTGAATGTTCTTGACTGTGGCAAACAGGCCCTCCTTCAGTTCTGAAATATTATGCGAGAAGGGGGTGCTGCAATCGCGATGTTTGTGCTATTTTCAATATTGTACTGACCAAAAGTATATGGAGTTATGCATCGAACTGAACCAAATTTATTGTGTAAGTGTATGACTATGGTTAGTTGGTCCCCCCCTGAATTTGAAAAAAATCTGCCATAAGGGGGCACTGCAATCGTGATTTTTGTGCCATTTTTAATATTGTACCGACCAAAAGTATATAAAGATATGCATAAAATTGAACTGAATTTTTTGTGTAAGTGTATGATTATGGTTAGTTAGTCCTCCCTGAATTTGAAAAAAATCTGCCATAAGGGGGCGACGCAATCGTGATCTTTGTGCCATTTTCAATAATGTACCGACAAAAAGTATATGAAGTTATGCATCGAATTGAATCAAATTTTTTGTTTAAGTGTATGTCTATGGCTAATTGATCCTCCCTGAATTTGAAAAAAAAAAATGCCAGAAGGGGGCACTGCAATAACGAACTTTATGCCATTTTCAACATTGCACCACCGAAAAATGTATGAAGTTAGCTCTAGAACTGAACTAAATTTTTTGTATATGATTATTTTTAGGTAAGGCAAGTAGGTCCTCCCTGAATTTGAAAAAAAAAAAATCTGCCTATCATTCTATTGTCCATCGATTCGTGCAGAGACGGAATTCGTTTTTACTCGGATTAATTGACTGAAGCACAAATTTAAGATGAAAATCAAAGTTGGTATGGTATTGAAGTAAAATTATTAAAGCATTAAAATGAGTAACTATTTTTTTAAAATATTAAAATGTACATATGAGATAGAAGAATGTTTTGGGATTGGCACATTCAACTAGTTTTCTTTTTTGTTTGTTTTCAACTCAATAGTTTTTTTTTTTTTTTTTCACTTAAGCAACGCAAATTGGTTGATACATTCATAGAATCATTTTTATATTTAAAAGAAGAGGCTTCCAATAGTTAATTCTCTTACAAAATAACAATAATAATAATATAGTCCAGAATTATTTATTATGGCAGGCCGCAAGAGCAGTTCGTACGATAATTTTGCCACTAGTCTTATAAAATAAAAAATATATGAATATCTTAGTTTTTTTTATATATATATATATAAATGAATGCAGAGGTTTTTGAATTGGTTTTAAGAATTCCAAATTTATATCATTTATATATATTTATAAAACACCAGTTAGCAAAACGTTTGGATTTTGAAGAGTTCAGAATTTTGGATGTCTGGATTTGAGACTCTGTACAGCAGTACAAGAATCAAAGTTATAGCATAGTGTTTTTTCCATAGACTTCTCATACAACACACTTTCCATTCATATTTTATTTTTATGGGGGGGGGGGGGGGTTAAATTTCAGATGGACCCGAAATCTGGAAAGCCCTCAGCCCTGACAATTCTGGATAATAGGTCCTCTATTATATTTTTCAAACACTTAACTTCTAAAAATGATTAATTAAAGATAAATTATTGGTCAAGTGAAGCCAACAGATGGGAATAAATAAAAAACACTATGAAAAATACCTTGTTTTAGAGAATTCCAGACTGATCACATTATAGACTTTATTACGAACAGGGCTGTTGAAATAGTCAACCCATTCAGACATGGGCATTCTAATATTCTCCTGTCTTGCAACATCAATAACATCAAGTGGAAAGTCAGCGCCTGAAACAAATTTTAAAATATCTCAATATATGGAAATAAAATTTACAAAATGATACCAACAAATTCAAAAGGTTTATTTAAAGGGATCCTTCAAAAAAAGTTTACCGTAATTTCAGGTGTATAAGCCGCAGATCAAACAATTCTTTTTCGACCCAGAATTTTTTAAGAAACAAATATAACTAGTTAGATCGCCGTAAATATTTGTCTTCTATCATTAAATAAAATTTCTGGGTCCAAAAAGAATTGTTTGATCCGCGGCTTATACATCCGAAATTACGGTAAATATGCTTTTCAAAGAGTATTAAATAAAAAATTCAAATTTTTCTTGATTCCAATGGCCAATAAAAATGGCACTATTTCATATAATATTTCCATTACCCAAAAAAATAAAATAAGAAAACATGTATCAGGAATAGAACAAGAAGAATTTTCAACACAAATAGAATTTCATTAAGAAATTTTATTATTTCATAGAATGGAATACATACAGTGGCTCACAAAAGTGTTCGTACACTTTATAAATTTGTACTAAAAAGAAATTTCCCTGAAATTAAATTTGTATATGAAGTCGAGAAATTTTTTATATTATCTCCAAGTTATTCTAAATAACACACAACCTTTTTGTTTAACATTAAGGGGTTTTTCTTTAAATCTAAAAATGAAAACGGAAAATGCCACAGAAAGAAGACGCACAAAAGTCTTCGTACACAGAAACATTTTCGGATAATCTCATTATTAAAAATATTGTTTGTCGTTTAATTTTTATTTTTGCATTGTATTGACATTTAAAAAATCGCTGGGCTTTATATTTTGCAGAATTGGTCCATAATATTCTATTTATTAATTAAAAGTGGTTTGTAATCGAAATGTCACGACTAATAGCGTTGGAAATTAGTTATTTTTCTTCATAATAGTAGTAAATCAATTCGAAATATTGCAAAATTAGTTAATTTATTCCATTCTATGGTGAAGTATGCGATAAAAGGCTTTTTAGAAAAAAAAAATGGATTGAAAACTAGGTATGAAAAGGTCGTCAATCTAAGTTAACGCAATGTGATCAAATACTTACAATTAGAAAAGTCTTTAAAAAAATCACCGTTTAAGTTCTATAAAAGTTGCTACAGAATTTAATGAAACATTTTCTACTTCATTTTCACCTGGAACTGATCGACGAGTGGTAAGCCAACTGCATTATATAGGTATTCTGCCCGTAGAATAATTTTTGTTAGGGCGAAAAACTGAAAGCTCAGGCTTTCTTTAGCAAAATCAATGATAAATAAACCCGAATTGTATTAAAATAATGTTTTATTTACAGATGAAATCTAGTATGCCATTCTTGGTCCGATGAGTGCATAATAGTATGGAGGAAAAAAAAAAATATGAATTTAATTCAAAGAACTTTGTTGGAACAGTTAAGCATGTCGGTGGAGTTGTCCTTGTGTAAGGGTACATATCAGCATCAAGATTAGGTAATTTTGTATATATTGATAGCATAATAAATCACGATCTTTGTTCCAATATTTTAAAAGGCAATTTAAAATTATCGGGCTAATATATGGATAACAGATGCAACTTTGTTTTTTTATCAGGATAATGATACAAGGCACATGGCTCTCAATGTTCGCCTCTGGCGTCCTTATAATTGTTCAAAAGTTCTGAAAACATCACCTCAGTTGCTGATAACTGGAAGTTAGAACACGAAAACACAGCATTGAAACAAAAAGCGAAGTAAAAACAGCAATGTTCGATGAAGGCATCAACTTTCATGCAGAAATTACAAAAAACACTAATTAAATCTATTCCCAGGTGTTTAAAAAACTTTTGTGGTGCTAAATAATATCCTATTAAGTACAACTTTAGCGAAGTATTACAATATTTACAAATATACAGCGATTTTTTTTTAAGTGTACGAAGACTTTTGTGAGGTAAATTTTTTGTTATTTTTTTGATTCGTGATTTTTTCAAAATAAAGTTTTGCTATGATTTTAAAATATTGTATGTAGTTTTATTAATAATGAGTCATAGATCTTACTCTTAAATACTCATTCTAAAATATTAATTTTAATTAAAAGATAGAGCCCTATTTCATTGAAATTTCTAAGTGTACGAACACTTTTGTGAGCCACTGTATAAAAACAATTTAAAAAACAGATAGTTCAGTAAAAATCTTCTTTTGGCAACTGTTGGCCTTGTTTTGTTTTGTTTTTTGAGCGATCTACAGAATTTATATACACTATGTTTAATACACTAAAAATTAGGTAAGTTTAAAAATGCATGCAAAAATGCTCTTCCAGCATTACTTATTATAGTCAAACATGTAACTGAATTCTTTTGTACTGCTCAGAAATGAACAATAAATGCAACAGACTCCATCTATAATCTACAGAAAACATACAATAGTGACTTTTTAAAATTTATTTTAGAAGCAGCATGACATCAGTAAAGTACACCATAAATGTTCCATTTTTTTTCTTTTACACATTATAATGTAATAATATTCTCTTGTGCATCCTTCTAAACAAACTACAAATGTTACTTGCTCTATAATCCTGAGAAAGTATGTAATAGCCCACCACAATGATGCATATTAATCTCATTATGTTTAACAAAATGTGCCACAAATGGTTTTTACCCAACTCATAGACCTAACAGAATTTCTTTATGTGTTTCCATAAACTAACTATAAATGTTACACATTTCATTTCAATACGAGACATTATGTAAATATTTTTAAGAAATAGAAATTACATTGACAGTCTGAGTATATTTATTAGAGTTAGGACAGCAGACGACAGACAAACTGAAGTCATATGCACTTTAACTATGTTGAGTATTTTAAAAGGACAAAACCACATTTAAAAGTGAAAATAATATTCATGATTTTGTAAGTCATTTGAAATGTATTTCCTAAATGACTATAGTTTCAAATATCATTATTTACATTATTATTATATACTATTACAGAGTTTCCCCCAGGTTTAAAAAGGGGCAAGGCGCTACTGTTCTGAAAACGGCACTTTTTTGATTTTTAGGGGCACTTTTATAGCATTGAATCTAGAATCTAGCAGTTCAAAAAAATTGTGAAAATACAGAAACTACGACAAAAAATCCAAAAATTTCGTCAAAAAAAAAATAAATAAATAAATAAATAAAATAATAATAATAATTTTGCCAAAAAATCGCGAAAAAACAGCAAATATTGTTAAAAGATTGCAAAAAAAAGGCTGATTTCGTTTAAAGATCACAAAAAAAACAGCAGGTTTGTTTAAAAAAAAATCATGAAAAAACTGCAGATTTTGCTTAAAAAATTTTGAAAAAACACAAATTTTGTGAAAAGATCACGAAAAAATGGCAAATTTGTGACGGATTGTAAACAGAACCGGGGGGGGGGGGGGGGGGGGGGGGGGCATTTTTCTCTTCGTTCGAAGATGATTGCGAACTAGGCAAATCTGCTTTTGGAGCAATAAAAACACAATTTTGAAGCAGGAAAAATAGTTTTTAGAACAGAAAAATTCATTTCTGGCATTAATTTTCTTTTATGCTTCTTTGACAAAATTTGCCTTCTTTGCGACCTTTTGACAAAATCAGCTGTTTTTTTGGCATATTTTGAAGAATTTTGCGGGGGGTTTTGCGAAATTCGGTGTTTTTGACAGAATTTTCCGTTTTATTGAGATTTGTGGACGAAATTTGCCGTTTTTTCGCAAATCTTTTGACAAAATCTACCGTTTTATCGAAATTTTTTGACGAAAGTTGCCGTTTTTCCTGATCTGTTGGTGAAATTTTCAGTTTTTCGTGAATCGTTTGACAAAATTTTCTGTTTCATCGCGATTTATCAACGAAATTTGTCGTTTTTCACTACTTTTTGAGTAAACAGGCTGGTTTTTTGGGACGAAACAAGCCTTTTTTTTGCGAATCTTGCCGGAAATTGGTCATTATTTTGTTATTTTTTAACGAAATTTGCTGGTTTTTCGCGATTTGTTGACAAAATTACGCGACCTGTGGGATGCTTAAGAGCGATTTTTTTTGCGTTCTGTTGCCGATTTCTTGTGTAATTTACGCGCTATAGCGCGTTCTCATCATCGCTGAAGGGCTGCACTTTCTCAAATGTGGGGCAAAAAGGTGCTATTTTTTGAATGAGCGACCAGAGGGGCGCTAGTTTTTGGATGAGGGGCAAGAGGGGCGCTAGTTTTTAAACTAAAGGGCAGGAGGGGCAGCACGCCCCCCTGAAACCCCCTGGGGGAAACTCTACTATTATAACAGTGTTTTCTTTTATAGGATTTCTATAAAATGTGGTGTAAGTCCATTTCCCGGAAGGATAAGGAAGCATCTATTTGTAAGATGAATTTTATATTATAATCCAAATTATTAACTTTAAAAGAAAATTATCAAGGACAAGGGGATCATGATCACATAAAATAAAAATATCAACCACATAGCATACACAAAATGCTGTTTCTTTTTCTTTTTTTGATTACTATTATCAAATACAAATTTCTCTAATGGCCACAATTTAAATTCTGCAAATAAGCCAGAAATCAGGGATCCCCCCCCCCCCTTGCTGTCTCTCAGATTATAAGTAAAATTCTTTATTGAAGATGAATACATTACTGTCAATAATAAGGTCCAAATTCGAACCCATAATTTCCTTATATCTTCTTTTTTCCAAGTCTATTTTAGAACTAAAACTTTTTTTAAGACCGAAAGTTTTGCTTCCATGGTGAACACAAATTAGTGGTCTACCCAGGCTGGTAAAGTGGAGTACAATTTTTAAATTGATGGACTGTCAGAATTAGAATAATTTTTTTGCTGAGCCGGGCCGACAAAAAAATTGAACGACTATGTCAGCTCGGGCCTTGCCCATAAGAAAATTTAGTGGGCCTGTAATCGACAAACACAATAAATTATGAGTTACTTTTATTGAATATGACCTTCACGAGAATAAATGTATGTCACAAGCCCATGCTAGTTTGAGAACATCAAATCAGAAATGTTATATGTTCAGTGTAGAAATCATCATCAAAAGTTATATGTTGTCTGAGCCAGGCTTAATTTCTTCAGCAGACTCTTGCCAAACTAAGATCAGGCTTGCATTTTTTTTTTTTTTTTTTTTTTTTTTTTTTTTTTACATAGTTGAGCTGGATTAGAACTGAACTTAATTATTCTCAGGATGTATAGGGAAGGTAATATGTTTTGTAAAAATATCAATAGCAATAATGAAGTTCTGTTAATGTAACCTTTGGAAATATACCTTAAGGCAGTTCTCATACTCACTACTAAACAATGTGAAGCTTCAAAGCATTTTCTGCTAATTTTTAACTGTAAAAACATAAAATTGGCAAGTTTGACTATTGAAGGAATTTGGAATCAAATAGCTTTTCCACTTTTGATAAATAAATTACTTATTGACATATAAGAGATTCTTGTCATGAGACAGCAAGTGTTTCTCCTTTCTCATGCTGTCGCTTCTGAAAAATCAATTCAAATTGCTAACTTTAACAGTATTTTAACAAAAATATATTGATTTTATCAAAAAGAAAGGATAACACAATTCAATTACATTACATCAGAAAGCAGCTACTTTAATGTTTGAGAAAATAATTAATAATATAAAAATAATTTCACAAATCTAGTCTTTATAATACAGTTTTAAAAGTTATGATGTTTTAACACTTTCTTTTTTTTTTCCTTTTATTTCAAATTACATTCATTTTCATTTTTTTCCTTATTTGAATGTTGAAATGTCTAAGAATCTAAGTAATCATAAATGTAGCTATCATGTATTTTCTGTCTTGCAAATGCATCATAATTTTAAATTATACAGTGCATATAGCCCTTAAATATGTATGCAGTATTCTTTAAAGAAATCTTAATTGTATGTTAAGAAAAATTTGAATTTTCTGTTTAAATGAAACAGGGCCAGATTAGACCAGGTGGTGCCTGTTTTCACTGAATTCTGTACAGGCCATACCAAGATAACCTTTGTTCGGAAATTCTGGCCTAGGCAGATCTGTAACGCAAGTGCAGCTTCATGCACATGGTTGAAGATTCTGTCCTAAAGTATAATTATTATACTTATTTAATTTATACACAATAAATACTATCCTTTGGGTTTTATTCCAATCCAATATAAAAATCACATCTATATTTTACTTCAAAAATTAAATTTTCCTACTATTAATTTAGAAATTTACATAAAAAATAAATGTTGAAAAAAAAGATTTAATTTCATAAATTACTCTTACCAACATAATCCATCACATCACTAACTGTAAAAGAATCTGATGGCATCTGCAGACCAAGCCCAACTTTTGAATCTACAAGAATAGGATAATTAAAGCCATTTTGAATCAAGTAAGGTAAAGAAAGCAGTGGACCTCGTAGACGTATGACAACATCTTCAGCACTGAAATATAAAATTTTAAAAAATAAGAATAAATTATAAGAAAAAGAAATTTTAGAATATAAATTGAATAACTTATCTGAGCAACAAGGATTGCACCCAGAATCTCGGTAAAAATTAAGGCTATTTCAGAAAAAAGCTACTTTTTGTTTAATAAAAAGGATTCCAATTATAACAATTTGTTTTAAATATATTTCTGTAAATAAAATCATCAAAGAAATAAATGTTTAATTCTGTTTAAAATTAATATTCATTTGCCTTTCATAAATATAAATAACTGTTAATTTTGTCAACAATCTTTTCTGAGTTAAACATTTATTTTAACTAAGTTATTTAATTGTAATCAATAATTTAAAAATAATAATAGTTTTTATGTTATTTTCAGCAACTGTAATTACATATATCTTACTTATTCATATTTTTTCATATTTCTGATCATTTTCAACAAAAAACAGTGCATTAATAAAAATATAAAAAAATAATCTTCATTTTGGTTATTTTAAATGATCCATCATATGCTTTTCAAAATTCTGTTATTTCATCATTATTTTCTCTCTCTCTCTCTCTGCAGGTCTAAAAGGCAATTTTCACTCTTTTCCAATTTATTGTCATTTACATTGGAATTTTGAAAGGCACACTGGACAGGCCAGCTATTTTATGGACATAGAAATAAAAATTTCAATGTATGAGAAAAGTGCTGACATGCACGAAAACTTATCTCAAAAACTATTTTAAATGTAACTCTACAGTGGATGATTGGTTAAAAAACTTAATACTTTTCAAAGTCTGATAACTTGTCACGGGAATCTGACCACTAGTCATGAAACACTTTCAAACACATTCAGAATAATGTAACAAAACTGCACCATTTAAAAAATTAAAATATTACATCTCATTTCACCATATGGAAATGTATAATGCATTTCAAAACTGTATTTCAACTGTTCCCATCTACAATCAGAAAATTATCTGAATTTTTAGCAGCTCTGAATATAACATAGAGATGTGTTTCTATTAACAACATACATTCCAAAATTCACTTCACTTAAGAGATACATATACTTCAGATGAAATTTTCCCTTCAGCAATTTCCTCTAAGAAGAAGAATGGTAAGCGATTTTGTGCAGCCCTGTTTATGAGGCATAGAATTTATGCATAACAATTAATATGCAAGAAACTAATTAAATTTAAAAGCGTATCTGAATTTAAAAAATGTACTCTCCAGCAATTAATATGCAAATACAATACTGTAACCAGTCCCTTTTGTCGGTATCTTTAAGGGTGTTCTTAAATCAAAAAGGGCAACTTTGTGACGTATGCTTTAATTTATTTTTGTTCGGAAATGCATGAAAATAGCAGGTGTCATTCAGAAACTGTCTAATTGCACTCATTTTTCTGTTTTTTAAAAATCGCAATAGATCTTTAATAACAAGCTTTTAAAGTTGATGATTTTGAGCACATTTTCTTTTTATTCTTATGGGGGGGGGGGGGCTTTTCAGACTAGTTTGGCCTAGGAAAAACTAGTTTATCCTATAGGCGTTAGGATAGACTAGTTTGACCGAAGAAAAACTAGTTTATCCGATGGACATTAGGATAAACCAGTTTGACCTAGGCAAAACTTTTATCCGATGGGCGTTAGGATAAACTAGTTTGGCCAAAAATTGGGTTTGGCTGGTAACATATACATTAGAACAAATTTACAACTCAGGTGGAAACACATTTATAATTTATAAAATTAATAAATGCAACTTTACATTTTTTCTGATATGATTAATAATACACAGATTAGACTAGTTTGACCTAGGAAAAACTAGTTTATCCGGTGGACATTAGGATAAACCAGTTTGACCTAGGCAAAACTTATCTGATGGGCATTAGGATAAACTAGTTTGGCCGGTAACATATACATTAGAACAAATTTACAACTCAGGTGGAAACACATTTATAATTTATAAAATTAATAAATGCAACTTTACATTTTTTCTGTCATGATTAATAATACACAGATTATTTCTTTATGTACTTATATTTTTTTCCCCACCTACATTTTATAAATTTTAAAGTATTTGGCAAGTATCTATCTATTTATCTATCTATCTAATATATATATATACCCTAAAATAAAAGAATCACCCCTTGATCTATTAAAATTGTTTCTTTTTATTATTTTTCATGAAACATAAAGCCCAAAAGAGGCACTATATTCAGACTATGCAGAGACGTGAATGCTGTAACTGATTTCTTGGTCTTTTACTTTTTAATTCTAAAAAAATCAGTGTACAATTTCAAATAAGAACCAATTTAAATGAGAAGTAAGTTAAATTTTTCTTTGTTTTCATTTCTAAAAAATTGCATGTTAAGTTTTGAGTGACAACATTTTTCATTTAATACAAGGCTGAAAATTCATATATTATGCAACACTTATGATATACTTTCCAACATTAAAAGAATACAGAAGTCACAATCTTAATCTTTTGATACAGTGAAAGGGATTTATTTGTACATGAATGTTGGAGCCTTCTTGCAATTTATTTCAAAAATATTCCACAATCACAACATACTAAATCATCATTTATATCATAAAATTTATTTGACATTGTCCTCCAAGCATGTAACATAGCACAAATTGATCTTTTTATAATTAATTCTTTTATTTAAATTTTCATTTATTGTGAAAAAAAAAAGACCATTATTAATCTTTTGTAGTAAAAATTACTGTCCGCTAATTAGCGATAAAAGCGTACAAATACATAGATTTGGGAGTGATGACTGAAAAATTGTTCATTAAATAGAAGAATCAATTATTTGTGAATGTCTGTAGCAGGAGGTTTTTACTATATATGATTTTATTTAGTTTACTTCATCAAAAGTTATATCTATATTACAGATGTGTTTTTCCATAATTGTATTTAAGTAAAGTAGATTTTCACTTGCTTCAGGTTTTGCATAAGACTGAATTTAAGTTCAAATAAGTTAGACATTATGATGCTTTGGGTTATTCTTGTAGGGTTAGTGCGTAAGAGAAATTCTTTTTTGAAGATTCATGACAGTTGCATGTGAGTGAAATGAATCAGACAATGCATGCAGAACTACTGAAGATGAATGATATACATCAAAATTTAAATCGGATTAAAAATAAATCCCATGATAAAATAAACACTGTTTTGAGCCTACATAAAAAAAGAAAAATCACAATATTTTTTCATTATACAAACACCATGAGAAAATATATGCTAATGTGACATTTATTTCTGTTCTGAACCTGCAAAGGATATGAATTATAAACACAGTCAAACATTGTAACTTATTATTTATTGAACATGATTCTTTTATTATTATTATCATTTTATCATAACCATAAAAAACAATGTCTTTTTTTTTTTTTTTTTAAATAGAAAATATTTTTTATTCTGTTACAACTTACATTTTTCACCATCTCACACTTACTCAAGAAAGTGGAAGCTGCAATAATATTATTTAAGGTTATGAAATTATATTTACAAAGAAATTTTTTTTTCGAGAGTCAGCAACAAAAAGTTATCAATATGTTAGAATTATAATTTCGTTGACTCTAAGCTAACACTAGATGCAATATCCTTTATTTTGAGAGATTATGGGGCATTTCAAAATAATTTAAAATACTATCCTATTTAAAATCTTGATCCCATGACTCAAGAGTTTTTGCGGCAACATCATCATTCAAAATAAAAAAGAATATTGCCCAATTAAACTGATGGCATTGAGCTCACAGGCTACACATACTAATTGTAATTACAGCCTTATATTTTCAAGGGTTAATGCCATTCGAAAAATAAATTAAGGGGGGAAATAGTTTCCCCTTTTTATAGTTAATAATTGAACCTCCTAAACTAATCAGGAATATGCTTTACCATATAAAAAACCTATATCCAAAATTTAGATAAAAAAATTATATAATTTAAGAGGGGTTATCCCCTCCTTTATACTTAACCATTAAATTTCCAAAACTATTCAGAGATTTGCTTTATGAAAAAAAAAAAAAAAAAAAAAAAAAAGACCTCCAAAATTTAAAGCAAATCTGATAATTCTGCATAAAACCCCATATATCAAATTTAAGGGGGGGGGGATCACCCGTACCCCCTTTATGCTTAACAAAAGAAACCCACAGCTAACTAGGGAAGCATCTTATCACTATGAACCTGTATCCGAAAATTGAAGCAAATCGGTTAATTCTGTAAAAAAAGCCATTTACCTAAATTAAGAGGGGTAGTCCCACCAATCCCCATTTATACTTATCCATTTATACCAAAAACAAATGAGGGAAGTGCCTTATCAGAATGAACCTATGTCCAAAATTTCAAGCAAATCCGTACATTCTGCATGAAAAACCAATTAACCTAAATTATGGGTCACCTCCCATTTCGCCCCTCTGAGACTTATCTAATGAATTCGCAAAACTAATCATGGAGGTGCCTTCATCATAATGATCCTATGTCTAAAATTTGAATGAAACCTGATAATTCTGCATGAAAAACTAATTTTTCCAAATTAAAGATAGGGGATTAGAACTCCATCCCCCCTCTTTATACTTATCAAATGAACTCCCAAAACTAATCAGGGAAGTGCCTAATCATAATAAACCTATATCCGAAATTTCAAGTGAATTGGATATTTTTATCATGAGTTATCGCATTATGCATGTACATACATTCATACAGAATGGACAGGCATATAAGCTCTAAGGCTTTGATAGCCTGTGAGCTAAAACGGGAAATATTTATTCCACTCAGGACATTTTTATGCCGGCAGTTTAAATTGAGTTTTATTTTAAGTACTATACATATATATTGATTTAATAAAATAGTTTGTTAAAGTCTGTAGTTTTTAAATGTTTATATTTTTTAAATGATCACTTTTGTATCTACAATGAAAAATTTATTTTAAATGTTTTATTTGATGCAAACTATAATATCTGATCTGTGATAATGGTGTTGGTATAATGGAATATTAAAAAAACATTTTTAATTACATTTTAATTAGAAAACATACCTTTTAAAATGCCTGGAACGTAACTCCTTAACAAAGACAGGAGTACCTGATTGAACAGCCTATTTAAAAAACATATTATTTAAAAACAGCTAAGCAAATAATTAATTAAAAAAATCCGACAAAAATGTTTTCAGTTGCAGAAAGCTATTTCAAAATTTTAAAAAAAATATATACAATTTACTAGTCAATTCATGCACATAAAATATGTTTTGCTATTTTACAACTTTGCATACATCATACATGGCTTAAAATTCCATCTTCTTCAAAGGGGTAAAAAAGGTATCAAGATTTGCACTACTGCACTGGAATAAAAAAATTTCTAACTGCTTCAGAAATTCTTTTGTAAAGATTGGCTTAAAATTTTTCCTTCTCTATTGCCTTCAATGTAGTTAACATTTGAAATAGTCACCAGAATGGGTTGTGCATTAACTCGAATTGTAGGCAATATACTTAGCAGATGTTACTTCATTTTAGCCAATTGTTTGGTTAGAAACTTTTCATTTAAACATCATCATTTAGATAAGGAAAAAAAATGACTCTTTCTAAATTTAATTTTATAAATTTTTATCCACATTACTAACAAGACACAAAGCGAACAAAGTGAAAAACATCCAGGATAAGGTTTGAATCTGGGTCTTTGGTTTGAACCTTGCCCTGGATACTTTTTCATTTTGTAGATTTTATGCCTTGTTAACAATGTAAATAAAAATTAACTTAATTAAATTTAAATTTCACAGGCATAAGACATCATTTAAAAATTATTATATGACCATTGTTATAAATTACATAACTTCATTAAATGGATGGATACTTTCTTATTATCCAGACAGAGCAATAAATCACTTAGATTTGGGATTAAATTGTAGCTGACTGAATTCGATAGGAATAATCATCAAATTGCTATTGTATGTAATGAATATTTACATGTACATAAAATATGAATATAGGAAGTTTATTTATTTTATATATACTTTTTTGTTGCAATCCAACAAGTAATCAATTAGCCATCGGTTAAATTATAGCATACTGATCAATCTAAGTATATGAACATATCAAGTTTATTAATTTAATATTTTTTTATTATTGAAATCTAACAATAAATCCTCTAGATCAGCAGCTCCCAACTTTTATTGGTACGTGACCCACTTTTAAGTAAAAAAAAAAATTTACAACCCATCTAACATAAGAGGTTATATCAATAGGGAAATTGTATCAATTCTATAAGCCTTAAGCTACCCTAACCAATGAAAAAGACAAATTTTGGTGGGAACAATAATTGTCAACAAAAATAGGAATCAGTAATCCCAATTAGTGTAAGGGGAATGATCATTAAAACATATAAACTACAAAGATAATTGAAAATACATTTAACTACTATCAAAATATCAACTTGTAAAAAATCTGAGTGGAGGAAAGTGTAGGTAACCTAACTTATTAAAAGTAAGTAACCTAACTTATTATATTAGTCTTGTACAAACCATAATACAAAAATATATGTTAACATATGACAGCTAAATGATAATTCCTTCTGTTTGAAATAATGTTTGTCGAGCATATTTCCCTATAAAACATGTATATCAAAATCTATAACATTGTATTAAGTTCCAATTTAAAAATAAGCTATTATAAACAAAATAATTGAACATTTCACTGTTGCCATTCAAAAGAACAAATTCCAAACTTAGAAACAAAAAAATGATTCTGAGTGATTCATTAAAATAATAATTATAATCCAATTATGCTTTTAACGTATTTGTGAAATCATATTAAAGCCTTTAAACATATTTTTAAATTACATTTTCCCCTTTCATTTACATTTATATGTAATAAGTTTATAACAATTTAAAAAAAAATTTATTTATTTATTTATTTTATTTTTTTTTTTTTTCTTTTCGATTATGCTCTGTGGACTTACTTCAACTTTTATTTTGGTGCCAATTATTGACATCAATATAAAAAAAGAATTTTTGAAATTAAAGTTTTAAAAAATTATAATTTTGTTTACTTTTCAAAGTTATTATATTAAAAAATTACTATGTTATACCATATGCTATGCCATACTATACCATTTTAATATATCATTCTTGTTAATATGACTGAACTCATGTTTATTTCATTAAGGAAATATAAATTTATTTTTTGAAAAACAAGATGCTGCTGATATCACTGGTGATCACAATCTTTTTTACTAAGAATATTTATGTATCAATCAAGCTCTTTTAGTTATTCAGGCAAGATAAACTTAAAACAAAACTTCCTTATTTTAAGATCTTGATGTAAATTAGCTGTGTACATTTATAAGCAAATTTCATTGAATAATTGAAAAAAAATTTATTGTCTTCATTATGCCTATTTAATTATTTATTAGTAATTATTTACTTAACTTCACTTTTAATAATTTAATCAATTTTAAAATTATCTTATTTTTTTTATCATTTTACTGCTTTATTATTATTTTTAACTAGCATACCCAGCCCGCTTCGCCGGGCTTAATTTGAAGGTTTATTTAATAATTTATGTGTATGGTACGCTTCCCGGACCATCGGCACTCCACGTGCGTCGGGTGAGCGTCAGAACAAACTTTCAGCATATACATATGGGTGGTTGTACTTGAATGCACAGACCTGCGCGTTTTTTTCTATCTTGCTTTTATACCTCTGGACCGAGTTGGCGCATTGCCAAGATTTGCTTCCTCTGGACCGAGTTGGCGCATTGCCAAGATTTGCTTTCCCCTGTGCCTCAATTAATTAATTAATTAATTATCCTCGGAATTCCTTTTATTTATAGAGATTATTTCAATAGTTTGCTACATTATAAGCATTCATTATAAATTCGATTGCATTATTGCATTCAAATTGCTGTTTAAAAAATGTAAACAAAACAATGAACATAAACCCTCATAATTCTAAAATCTATACAACTCTATTCCCAGACTATGCAGATTTGAGGGAGTCAATTGCATTATTGATTTATTTATTTTAAGTGATTAAGATACTATGCTGTTTTTACAAGAAAAGAAAGAAATGTATTGGCATTTTGACTTGTTGTCAAAATGTGAAAATGATCATGAATGAAATTGTATATAATCAATGATATTTGGTGAGGCAATTTAGGGGAAATGTAAAATTACAGAAATAAAGCAATCACAATTTGTATGCATTAAATACAGTTATTTGTCATATAGAGGAAAGGAGGGGTTTACATAAACTGCATTTAAGCTTTTATTTTTCAATAAGTTTACCAAAAATCTTTTAACAGTTTGAATAATAGATAGAATAACAATAAAGCACCTACTTTTTATAAAAGTAATGAACAATGTGTAAGGAAAGGGAGGAGGGGGGGAGGGAATCTATTGATTGAAAAATTAAAACATTAAATAGACAGGATTTGCAGTTTGTGATAATGAATGAACTCTCACCTTTCCATCTGCATTACAGTCACCATAGTCATGCCTGTGATAATTTTTAATTTCTTTATCTGAAAAAAAATAACAACAACAGTAATTAAAAGATAAGCAAACATAAAAATGAATTACTTTTAGCTGTTATTGACTGCACTGCTCAACAAGCACAAAACATTTTGACACATTTACAAACTCATTTTTTTTAACAAAAACAGATATACAATTAGAAAGCCTGACTATGGAATAGAGATGAGCATTAGGATAAATTGCATAAGGATAAATAACAACGTTATTCTTTTATGGTGCATTATTTAGTAACAGATTAACGGAAAGTCCCTGTTAAATTTGGAAAGCATTACCTGCAAAGTATGTAAAAAAGAAGAAAAAAAAAGCTAAAAGAACTGTTTTTTAAAAATACATATTAAAATTATAATAATAAAATTTCTAAAATTTGTTTTTGATATTAAAAAGTCTTTTTTAAAACGCTTATTACGACGCGTCTAAGCAAACCGAAAGAAATCATGATCAACAGTCACAAATCCTTTCGTGTCCTAATCAGCTTTCAATGTCTAGAAACAGGGTTGGCGAGTTTTTGCCGAAGGTGGAAAAAACCGCGGAAAAAACCTGGTAAAAACCGTCCCAGCAAAAATAGGTTTTTACCAAAGAAGTGGCAAAAATAGGCTGTCCATTTAAATTTTTTCCCCAGAAAGAGAAAAATATTTCACAAAAGAAAAAATAAACTGCATACTTACTTAAAAAATCAATATTATTCTAAATTTATTTTAACTTTTAAGTTAAATAAGTATAATTATGCACTTTATGAAAGAATACTAACTTTTATAACAAGATTATAAATGAAAAAAATACCAATTTTAATATAAATAAATAGAAACTTCATTTATTCATGTTTATACAATTATTAATTCACATAATAGAACTGTTGAGACTGAGTAAAGCATTTATATTTATAATTTATATATGTTAGAAATTCGAAGAAACAGTTATAGTAACCTAAATTTAATTTAATATGAAATTATATTTAAAGCAGAAAACTATTAAATTTCAAATATTTCAGCAATATCTTCCTCACAACCTAAATTTTGCTGCCTTAGCATGGCATAACAGTAAACAAGTTTTGAAAGAGTATCTGTTGAGGTATTTCGAATCTTAGTTTGCACAAATGAAAAATTTGAAAAAAATCTTTTAATAGCAGCACTGCTTGCTGGACATATTTGAAAGTGAAAATCTTTTGATAATTAAAAAAAATATGTATGTTAATGACTGATAAAATACTTTACTTACAGGGGTCTGTCTAGACTTTTCTCGTCTTTGTGAAAATTCTAGACAGTTTTGTGAATTTTAAATTATCAGGTTTTCAGGTTCTACCCTTCACATATAGAGAAGCTAAGTAATATATTTTTTGGTGAGTTCAAATGTTTATTAACAGGCCAGATTTTATTTTAAAATGATTAAATTTGTGAAAAGTTCAGTTTAAAGGTGAAATGTCGATTTGAGAGACAAATAATTTTATGAAGAATCCTGTTTGAGGTTAAAGAATTTTGTGAAGGGTTCATTAAAGGACCTAAAATTTTCCTAAACATATCTCTGACTTAAAGTAAAAAAAATCAGATATGTAATTTTTTATTTTGTTCTTAAATTCCTAAGTAAGAGTGAATCCCACCTATTTTTTAAAGATTTAAAATATTTAATATTAATTAATTAGCAAATGAAATTAAAATATTAAATAATACACTGTTAAATTTAATTGTTTATACCATTACTATCCTTATTAGCGTGCAGATTTTATTACACATTAAAGACATATAGGTTTTTTCCATTTTTGCCAGTTTTTTCCATTTTTTCCCTGGTTTTTTCCAGTTTTTTCCACTGTCCTGGCAAAAATACCTTTTTGCCGGCAAAAATGCCAACCCTGTCTAGAAAGTTTCATCCACTATCCATGCAGAATAGCGCTATCCAATCAAAGTCCAATTCACTAGCAAACAAGCACCTGGCCGTTCACCAGAAAAGGAAAAGAAAAAAAAAAAAAAAACGCTACGATTGTTAAAAAATTTTCTGAAAAACTCCATTTATTCATTACAGTTAATTCTAATACAACTTATACTGCAACTCTTTTTATTCAATACGAAGAAAAAATATTTTTTAACACATCACACTCATATAAGTTGAAATGTTATAATTTGTTGTGCAGATAAATAGCGTTGCATGGAATCATTTAAGTAGATGGGATTCATTGGAATAAAAATATCAAAGGTTTTTTTTTTTTAATGATGGATACCAAAGGATGGGATTAATTTCGATTTCGTTCCATTGGCAGAGTTAATTTCGTCAGCCAGTTTTGTCCATATGGTGTTTTCCTTGACTTTGAATGTTAGAAGGGGATTATTTTGTTTTTGTTGTACTTTTGACCAGGTAGTGATGGTTTTTTGACTTTGGAAGTTTAAAAGGGATACTGCTAATGGAGTTTGAGAAGTCTGTTTTTCTTTTTGTGTGTGCGTGTGTTGTGACGCTAGATTTTTTTTTTTTTTTTTTTTTTTTGGGGGGGGGGATATGCTTTTATTATTTATTTATTTGTTTGTTTCTTAAGGCTGTGTTTTTAGGAAATCAGAGTAAGGAAATTTTTTATATTTCTGCAATTTTGTTTCATTGTAAATAATAGAAAGCACCACATTATTTGTGCGACTACAATTGTAATTAATTTGAAAAAGTAATAAAAATCCGTTTGGATAAATTGCTTTTAATTAAAAGCTTATAAATAACATTTTCAGGTTCTTTTGGATTATCTTTGGATAGGTGTTGATAAATATAGCTGTAATGAAATCGGAGTTCAAATTTCTTTTTCTACAAATTCTTTTTTTCAAATTTCTTTTTTTACATGTTGTTAAAGCACTGTTTATTATTATGTAGCATGTCTTTTCTTATTGTTTACAAAAAGCTAATTTTTAAGCTATTAATTTTAGAGATTACAAAATTAAAAAAGTTATGAATTAAAAACCCCTTGGGAATCGGAACGAAAAATGTCTCAAATCCCAAACGGTGCTCAAACGGAGCTCCGAGGCAGAACACTGCGCTACCTTGTGGTGAAGAACCTAACTTTTCCCCTTTGGCTAAAAGAAGAAACAGCCGAAAACCGCTTTTTCTACCGGCGCTAATTGTGTTTTTTTTTTGCGCATTTTTTCTTAAACCATCATGCAGACAGTTTTTAAAGTAGAAAAAAACTGATTACGTATTCAGAATCTGCGTAAAAAATTAAAAATCTGCTTCTGATGAACTAAAAAATACGGAAAAATGTCTTACGGGCGCCTAGTGCCCACCGTGCAAAACCAAATATTTTTAACGGGACTATGGGCGCAAAGCGACTATAGTTCCAATCCACAATCTTTTTTTTTTTTTCAAGTGCACGTGGCCCACAGTGTGAAATCACATATTTTTAACGGGACCATGGCTCTTTAATTTACTTTTTTTTGTCCTTGAGGATTCGAACACCAAGACTTGCTTATTTAATGAATTTTTTTGCTTATTATATACTGCTTAATACAGAGGTTCGTTTGGAAAAAGTGGCTCAGCTAGCGGGCGTAGCTCGCTAGTTTAAAATTAAAAGTTGGAAAATATTTTTATTTTATGTGTTAGATCTTAAAACACCATATCCAGAACACTTTTTACTTTGTCTATATCTTAAAAAATGATTGAGTTATAGCACTTTGAATTTTTCTTATGGCTGACATTTTGAATCGATCTGATATTTGTCATGCTATAACTAACGTATTTATGAACCGATTTCAATGAAACTTGGTATGTACATAGTACATAAAAATATCTCGACTGAGTTCGTTGGCCAGCATCATCTGCCATCTTGTTTCAAAATGGCGGTCATTTAAAAAAAATTTAAAAAATTTAAATTTAAAAATAAATGCGAAAAAAATTAAAAGTTGAAAATCTGATTTTTGTAACGATCTGATTTTTGTCATGTGATAACACTCGTATTTATAAATCGATTTGGATGTAACTTGGTGTTGTCCATAGTACTTAATAAAGCCTGGACCGAGTTCATTAACCAGTTCCACCCGCCATCTTGTTTAAAAATGGCGGCCATTTAAATTTTTAAAGAAATTTAAAATTTGAAATTAGGTAAAAAAAAGTGAGAAATTGAAAAAGTTTTTTCTTTTATGAATTTGACCTTGATACAAAGATTCTAATGCACTTTTTGTTTCGTCTCTATCATAAAAAATTTCTGAATTATAGTAGTTTTAATTTCTAGTGTTGCTCACATTTTGAAATGATCTGGTTTTCGTCACGTGATAACACGCATATTTATACACAGATTTGATTTATATAACTTAATAAAAAGTAAATAAATAAGTATATGAAAGCTACCTCTTCCTCCCGGCATTACCGGAAGGACTTTTTTGTGATTTTTTTTTTGACAAAATGTGCCACTTTTTTTTTTGCAATTTTTTGACAAAATGTGCTGTTTTTGCAATTTTTATGACAAAATGTGCCTTTTTTTTCACAATTTTTTGAGGAAATCGACTTTTTCTTCAAGATTTTCTGATGAAATTGGCTGAATTTTCGCAATAGTTTGCCAAAATCTGCCGTTTTTTCACGATTTTTTTTTTTTTTTTTTTTTTTTTTTTTTTTTTTTTTTAATTACAAAATTTGTCGTTTTTTGTGATTTTTTGAGGAAATTTGTTATTACTTTGAGATTTTGTGGTGAACAGGGTTGGAAAAAAACCAGGTTTTTTCGAAAAAAACCAAAAAAACCAGTTTTTTGATTTAAACCAGGTTTTTTTGGTTTAAACCAGGTTTTTTTAAAACATCCTTTCTTATTACATATACATGCATATTTACTGGTAAAAAGAGACATTATTGGTTTATAAGCACTGTAACTTCATTTAAAGTAATTTAAATTTAATAATTATAGGGAATTTATGCTGAAAATTGAAAAAATTCATCTTTCAATTTAAACAGTTTTAGCAGTCTTATGTTGAAAGTTTTAACTGTTCTACACAGTGAACCATTGATGCCCTGTAAATCTTTATAAACAATCTTTTGATTACTAATAATAAACATTTGGATATAGTTTGATAAATATTCTTTTCCAAAATTATTCTAAAATAAATTACAAATACTTAGGATTTTTTCTTTCTGAGTGACAGTTTGACGTCAACATTTTTAGTCGTTAGATTCAGCAGATAGCAGAGGGAAAAAATTAATTATTAAAATGCTATAACTAGCAACCAGTCTTTCTTTTAATTCTTCAAGATAATCTCCCAAAAGAAAAATTTCTTTTACAACTTGTGCAAAATCTTAAGAGATCATTGTGTTCCATTATTAATTGCATTAAATAATCTGCATTATTAAAAAAATTAAAATATTTTATACTAAATATTGAATCTATTTTATCTTTGATCAATTCACATGTTTGAAGTTTTTCTTTAGAGCAATAGATATGTTCACCAATGTGTACTGATTTTAATCCTATGCATAAAAAATGACGTAAACCCAATATATCTAATGCTTATTGCTGAAATAAAGTATTAAAAGTAGAAATTATTTATATCCAATAATCTGAAACTCGTAAATTATAAAGAAAATGTCATTAGATTTCTTCTAAAAAACGAATTACTTTTTTTTACAGAAAAAACCAATTGGTTTAATCCTATGCATAAAAAAAGACCAAAACCCACTATATATAATACTTATTAGTGAAATGAAGTGTTAAAAGTTGAAATTATTTATGTCCAATAATTTGAAACACGTAAATTATAAAGAAAAAAAAAAGAAAATGTCATTAAATTTCTTCTAAAAAAAACAATTGGTTTTTTTGAGAAAAAAACCATTTGGTTTAAACCATGGTTAAAACCAATTGGTTTAAACCGTGCCAACCCTGGATGAAATTAGCCATTTTTGCAAATCTTTTTACGAAATTTGCTGGAAAATAGTCGATATTTTGCGTTTATTTAACGAAAGTTGCCTTTTTTTGCGATCTTCTGAAGAAACTGCGTGCCCACGAGACGCATATAAGAGCTATTTTTTGCATATTTTTCGCAGTATAGTGCATCTGAGGTGTGCTTGCAGTTTCAAAATAGTCTACAGATGTTCTCAAAAGTCGATGTACGTTGCAGCATTGTGCTGATTCTGCTCCCGGGATCATAACTTACTTTTAGAAATTTCCAATTGTAAAGAATTACTTATCATATTTTAAATATTTTATTTGCAATTGTATACAAACTTAACAATTTCTTTTTTTATTTTTTATTTTATTAATACATAATAAATATGAATACTTACAAATTGAAGGCCCAACAATCTTTTGACATTGAATGCAGTGATATTTTTCTATATCAACAGCTTCGTGTTCTTTCACATTAACACAGCTATAAAAAGAAAAAAAAAAAAAGATTTAACAGATACATTCAGCATGACATCAATTATGTGAATCTAGTAACTAAAAATAAAAACTGTGAAGTTTAGCAGTTTACTTATCATTCTGACCAAGCCTTATTCATTGCACCAGCAACGGCGTTGAAAGCAATTACAATATTTTTTTTTTTTTTTTTTTTTTTTTGCTTTCTTTATTTTAACTGCATGGTTAACAGTGGCAGCTTTTCTAATGATGCACATAAACATGTAAACACCTCAAAGAAAAAAAAAAAAAAAAATTGAAGAGACAGTTTACAAATTAAATAATTATAAAAAAGTTTCTAATTATTTATTGATCTCCAATACCCGCATAATTGACTCATGCATCCCCCCCCCCCAACCACTTTTTAAGATAGGTCCATAATAAATCATCAATGAAGGAAATTCAAAAAGGTTTCAAAGTTTTCAATGCTGCACCCCAGTGTTTCCCTTGACCACACATACGAACAAAGAAATGCTTTTTAAACTCCACTTTCTTATTTGGACGGAAACAAGAAGATGACAAGTCAAGGCTGTGTTTTGTTCAGAGCATTCCATTAAAACAACATGTAACGTGCATTAGCTTACATTTTTGGCAAAAATATTCTTGTTCGTTTGATTTTTTCCATGATTTTAATATTAAGTTAGATTTTTTTTACTAATTGTTTAGCTGCCTGTTTATATTGTTCGTACTTTTATTATTGTGTTTCATATTCAGAAAGTCGTTACAAACAGTTAAAATGGAAGTAAGAAAAATCAATATTTTGGAACTATAGAAACAGAAACAGATTGAAATTAAATTGCATAAACCAGCAACTTTTCAAAAAAAGGAAGAATTTTGAAATTAAAACAGAAAATTTTCTGAAAGATTACAACAGAGGGGAGGTAGAATCTATTCTTGGCACTAATTATGTTTTTATTTTTTTACCTCTTGATTTGCAACTTTTATGCAATATTTTGCAGTTTGTACTTTTTTTTTTTTTTTTTTTTTTTTTTTTGACGAAATATTTGGTTATTATGTGACCTTTTGTTGAAATTTCATTTCTTTCATGATCTTTTGATGAAATTTGTAATTTTTTTTTTTTTTTTTTTTTTTTTTTTTTTTTTTCACAACTCTTTGACCAAAATTTGCAATTTTTCATGATTTTGAATTTGTTTCTCATTTGGAAATATTCAATTTTCACAGGAAAAGGAATGCAGATTGAAAAGTGTTTTCTAAATAGGTGCCAACTATTCAGGAGTTAATTGCATAAAGATTTTACAATATGTGTTAATACATTTGAACAGCGGATGAATTTCATGCGTCAGATGTGTCAGGTATTCAGAAGTTTTATTATATAAATGACTGAACTTAAAATAATGTAACTCAATCTAGCCTGCAGCAAAAAGTATAAAAATCTATCCGACTCACATAAAAAAAAAATAGAAAAAAACCTGATACACAGTAAAAAAAAAATTACAAAAAAGCCAAATTTTGAAACATATTGCAAAAAAAGGGCAAAGATCATGAGAGCAGGGTTCGTAAATATCATGATATTTTCGAAAATATCGAAAATATCCGATATTTTGATATATATCTGATATTTTCGATATATATCCGATATTTTCAAAATTTTCAGCTTATTGATTACAAATATTTTTTGATTTAATATAAATTAAAATTTTAATCATATTACAGTTAACATGAAAACATAAACCAATATTCTAAATCTTTTTTTTTTTCCTTTGTAAATTTGATGATTAAATAAATGAAGACAAACAATTTTTTGTGATGCTCAACAAATTACCTTTTCACTCATCAAAACACAAAATACAGAATTCAGTTTCAAGTTTTAAAAAAATTTATTTTTAAAGAACAAGTTTCAAGATACAAAATAATAATAATAATAATAATAAAAATAATAAATAAAAAATAAATTATTTTTTTCTATTGAAGAATTTAAACATGAATGTAAGCTTGTCAGCTTTTTCATTCCCTAACCTATTCCGGAGTTTAGACTGAACTAAACCGAAACTGGAAAAGATTCTTTCTAATCCAGCTGTTGAAGGAGAAGCTGTAAACAATTGATTAGTTAAGTTGGACATTTTTTCTTTTATGGGCTGCTCCAATTTAATATTGTCCCACCAAATTATTGGTTCAACCTTTATATATTCAGTTTCAAACATAAAACTTGGAAAAGGAGATTTCTTTGCTAAAAATGTCATTGCCAGGGGCAAAAGTTCTTTGTCTACTGAACGCAAGAAATTAAAAGCACTATGCTTTTGATCTTCAGTTAATTTTTTCCCACAGTATCTGTGGTCCAACATATTAGCAGCTAAATGTGCTGGTGACAATGCCATTTCTTCTCTTGCTAATAATTTTTTCTTGATATCCTTTCCAGATGTTTCCAATTGTTCCTTTAATTTGCACCAAATTTCTACACATTGTGCAATCTTAGTGTCATCTTTTTGCATTTCATCTAATGCATCTGCAATAGGTGTTAAAATATTTATGTAATCTGTTATGTAATCAATTTCAAGTTTGTGATCCTGACAGACTTGCACCAGTTTTCCTCTGTTATCTAAAAAAGACTTCAGTATCGAACATTGTGTTCCACCTTACAGCTTGAGGTATTACTAGCAGTTTTCCACCATTTTTCTTATACCAAGCAGTTGGCAAATGAGTATATTTAAAATATTTAATTATCTTGATGACATTTTTACTTATATTTGGAAATTCCATTAACCATTAAGTTGACATCATTCACTAAATTGAAAATTTCTTTATCAATTTCAAGTTTGTGATCCTGACAGACTTGCACCAGTTTTCCTCTGTTATCTAAAAAAGACTTCAGTGTATCGAACATTGTGTTCCACCTTACAGCTTGAGGTATTACTAGCAGTTTTCCACCATTTTTCTTATACCAAGCAGTTGGCAAATGAGTATATTTAAAATATTTAATTATCTTGATGACATTTTTACTTATATTTGGAAATTCTATGTCTTTGGCAAGAAGATTTAATATGTGAGCAGAACAACCATAGTAAATAATATCAAAATCTTCAGACTTAGCAAGCTCTTCTCTCATTTTTTTAACATTTCCAGTATTATCTGTAACAAAACTGCGAACATCTACAGCAAATTTTTCTTTACAATCCAAGATAGATTGTTTTGCCACATCACATAAATATTCTGCAGTATGTGAATGTTCTGATGAATCTATAGTCGAAGTTAGGAAAGTATCACCAGATGTTGTGATCATTGAGGTGCAAATAAGTGACTCGTTGTGGATATTACTCCAGCCATCAAGACTTATTAATATTTTAGTTATTTACAGATGGGTTAATTTTTAATAACAATTGAAGAGCTCATTTAGACTTTTGTTGACTAAAAATATTTTGAAAATAAAAATTAAATATATGAAAATATCAAGAATCATGATATTTTGAAAATAAATATCAAATATGAAAATATCGAAAATATCAAAAAGCTTGATATTTTGAAAATAAATATCGGATATATATCATGATATATATCCATTGATATATATCACCGAACCCTGCATGAGAGAACGACAAATTTTGCCAAAACTTGCAAAAAAAACCTGATAAATTTTGTCAAAAAATTAGAAAAAAAAATGCGAAATCTGTCAAAAGATTGCAACAAAAAAACGCAAATTTTGTCCAGGTACACCATGAAAAAAAAGAAGAAAGACAGCAAACTTAGTAAAATGGTCACAAAAAACAACAATTTTCACCCGAAGGTCTCAAAAAATTTGCAAATTTTGTCATAAGATCGAGAAAAAACAATGAATTTTATCAAAAAACATTTTTTAAAAATGTCGAATAAAAAAAAAAGTCCCGAAAAAAATTATGGCAAATTTTTTCAAAAAATCTTAAATGAAAAAAAGGAAATTTTGTTAAAAAACTGCAAGAAAACGACAAATCTTGCCAAACAATCATGAAAAAACAGCAATTTTTGAGAAAAGATTGCGAAAAAAACAAATTTAGCAAAAATTTTTGTAAAAAGATTATGAAGAAACTGTCACGGAAAAACTGCAAATTTATAAAAAAGATTGCGAAAAAAGGCAAATTTCAACATGGGAAGCGACAAACAAAAGTAAAACATAGTGCCAAGAGTGGATTTTCTCCCCCTTTAGGACAATGTATTATGGTATTAAAATTTTTGAGGATAAAAATACCTTATTTTTAAAAGCTCTTTCCTTTTATGTTAATCACAAATACTTGGGAGGTTTGAGGCATGTAATGTTATGTTATGTGAGCAGGGTTGCCGGCTTTTAGCCAGGCCAAAAAAAGCCGGCCGGCTTTTTTTGGTTTTATCCACTTAAAAAAAGCCGGCTAAAATTGAAAAAAGCCGGCTTTTATTTTTAAAGTGTTAATTTGTATCAAATCCATATTAAATTTGGATTGATTTATTTTTAATATATTTTTAATTATTTACTACTAAAAAAGTTATAAATTTCTATTTAATTTTTCAAATAAATAAGTCTTTATAACTGCTAGAAGTCAACTGTAAAGGTATTATATCTGAAAGGTATAAATCTTGTAAAAAAGAAAATGTACTCAAAAAACCTGTTTTAAACTTCTATATTTCATAGTTCTACTTATATTACACTTTCTTAAGAATTATATTTTATTGAATTATGACAAAATGTAACTAAAGCATTCATGGAAACATTCTTACAGGTCAATATGTAAAGATTAAGTGATAAAACGAACAATGTTGAAAGAGAAATTAGGTAGGATTGAATATTTGAGGAGAGTTTAATACATAATTATATAAAATTAAACAACGAAAAATGTTCTAATAAAATTTGTTGAATTAAAATTTTAAATAGCTCTTTGTTATTTATAAGTGCACATATGCCCCTAGTATGAATGAATATATTCATGCATATGCTAATTGAGAATACTGAAATAAATTGTGAAATATAATATATTATTAATTGTGCATAATCCGAAATACTATTTTCAAAAGTGAGAAATGGTGTTTTTTTTAATATGTATGATTTTAAATGTTTGTAGGGAATAAAACATGACATTTTAATAACTCTTAAAATTAATTAAGTAATAAAACATTTAGCTAAGTAACTATAGTCCTCTTTAATTTTATAAAGCAGTGAAAATGGAAAAACAAGGGTAGGATTAAAGGTCAATGTAAATTAGAAAAATCATTTGGTTGGTATGGCCATTTTATAATTTAGCTGACACATTTGCAATTCTGACTATAAACCACTAGCAACTCCATCAATGTGTTATTCTAGTATTAATGTCTTCATTATTGAAAAATTGGGTTATAACCAACTTTTCATAATGAATCATAAATAAAATCCCAATTTTTCATTTTAATAAATTTATTAAACTCAAAGTAAATTAAACATCATTAAAATTAGTTAAAACACACTTAAAATGTGTAGCTTATAGTTAAAATGCATCACTGTATAAAAGCCAATTATGGCCAAAAAAGGCCAATTTTGGCCAAAAAAAGCCGGCTAAAACCAATAAAAGCCAACCGGCCTGGCTTTTTTTAATTTCAGCCGGCTTTTTTGCAACCCTGTATGTGAGGGACTGGAAAGAGAGCATCTGTCCTGAAGTTTTGCAGATTGTTTTTAAAGTTTCTACTTGTGTTGCAGACTGCAGAAAAAAAATTCTGCTGCCGGACAGGAATACTTCCCAAACAAAAATCTTTGATTTCAACACTATCTATGTCCGTGAAAGAAAACTTCCCTTCTGGAAAAATTTAGGATTTTCTGCTGATTAATCACTAGAAGCTAGAAGCACAATTTCTTGATCTGCAGAATTCCATATACATACAGTGTCTCACAAAAGTGATGGGACACTTGTGCTTTATAAAAAGAAACTGCAATAAAATAAATAAACATGTGCAAAAATTTTTTGGGTGTGTTTCATATTTAAAGTTAGTAACAATTATTACATAACATACGGGTCAATCCATTTCAAGTGGTCCAGAAAATATTTTTTTGGTCGCTCGACCATTTTTAAAAAATCTGAAATTTTTTGTACAACAACCCTAACATGACGGAAGTTCAAAATGACCGTTCTTTTAATTTTACTATTTTTTGTTTGTGCATGGCGGCCATCTTTGTTTCATCGCGTGCAGCGATTTTCTCAGATACTAGGGTACACAAAATTGTAAATATCTCGTCTTCTATTTTCCCAATTGAAATGGGGTTTGCAGCATTTTGTTCAGAATAAAATAGGCTAAATACACAGTTATAGAAAAATTTTGAAAAATAAATTTTTACAGGTGAAATTTTAGCACAAAATGCACGATTTTTTCCAAAATCTATCCGTTTGCAAGAGGAAAATTTTCGTGCAAGAGCAACTGTCAACCTTACACAATTTTTTCTACAAATAGGTCAAAAGTATGTGTACTCATACACCAAGTCCCAGATCTGGGAGTTAATTTCTCTTTGCGAAAAAAATTCCAAAATTCGTCAAAAATTGCACTTTTTAGGCTTTGATATCTCTGGTGGGGCACGAGATAAAAATCTGAAATTTTGGCCTGTGATAATATTGTGTAGTAGCGTTATGTACAAAAAATTTCAAGAAGGAGATTTGACTACAAGCTGAGATATGACATGGAAGATATGTGAAAACAATACTGTCAAACTATTGTAAACCTACTATGTAATTGTTCAACAAGACTGTCAACCTTGCACAATTTTTTCTACAAATAGGTCAGAAGTGTGTGTATTCATACACCAAGTCCCATATCTGGGAAATGATTTCTCTTTCCGAAAAAAATTCCGAAATTCGTCGAAAATTTCAAAAATCGCACTTATTACACTTTGATATCTCTGGTGGAGCAAGAGATAAAAATATGAAATTCTGGCCTTTGATAGTATTATGTAGTAGTGTGATGTACAAAAAATTTCAAGAAGGAGATTTGACTACAAGCTGAGATACAGTGATTAAAAAAATGTTAAGAAATGCTATTACGAGTACATTGGGAGAAATGAGATTAGTCTCTTTTATTACAATATTTACACAGAAAATATCGTTTGTTGAAAACAGTTAAATAATAAGCATTTAATTTACAAAATACTATGTATGCTCAACAAAGAGCTTAACAATATTTACGAGAGATGTTATGAGTTCGAGCAGTTACTGTTGTCAGTCCATCAGGCCGTTCTTTCAAAAAATTTTATTTGAAGCCCCCCAAGTCTTGTCATCCCTTGTTAACTTGAATGAAATTCTCTAGGTTTATAATTGAAGCCATGTCAACTCGATCAGTTGCAATTCATTGTCTGTAAGTTACTTTTCCTGAAATGTGTTCCGAGTAAAATTGTTGCAATAGCATTTCTAGTAGATTTGTTCATCTGGACAAATAGTGTATTGGCTTAGCATACTTTCTGAATTGTTTAAATCACGCAGAAGCATTTGAAAAAGATATTTGTAACTAACATTTAACTTTGTACCATAAATAATTAATTTAAAATTTTGGAGGTATGAACAATTACATAGTATGTTACAATAGTTTCGCAGTATTGTTTTCACATATTGTCCATGTCATATCTCAGCTTGTAGTCAAATCTCCTTCTTGAAATTTTTTGTACATAACACTACTACACAATACTATCAAAAGCGAGAATTTCAGAATTTTATCTCTTGCTCCACCAGAGATATCAAAGCCTAAAAAGTGCGATTTTTGAAATTTTCGACGAATTTCGGAATTTTTTTTCGCAAAGAGAAATCATTTCCCAAATCTGGGACTTGGTGTATGAATACACGCACTTTTGACCTATTTGTAGAAAAAATTGTGCAAGGTTGAAAGTCTTGTTGAACAATTACATAGTAGGTTTACAATAGTTTGGTAGTATTGTTTTCACGTATTTTCCATGTCATATCTCAGCTTGTAGTCAAATCTCCTTCTTGAAATTTTTTGTACATAACGCTACTACATGATACTATCATAGGCCAAAATTTCAGATTTTTATCTCGTGCCCCACCAGAGATATCAAAGCCTAAAAAGTGCAATTTTTGAAATTTTTGACGAATTTCGGAATTTTTTTCGCAAAGAGAAACTAACTCCCAGATCTAGGTTTTGGTGTATGAGTACACGCACTTTTGAATTATTTGTAGAAAAAATTGTGTAAGGTTGACAGTTTCCCTTGCAGGAAAAATTTCCTCTTGCAAACGGATAGAATTTGGAAAAAATCGTAAATTTTGTGCTAAAATTTCACCTATAAAAATTTATTTTTCAAAATTTTTCTTACACTGTATATTTAACCTATTTTATTCTGAACAAAATGCTGCAAACCCCATTTCAATTGGAAAAATAGAAGACGAGATATTTACAATTTTGTGTATCCTAGTATCTGAGAAAATCGCTGCACACGATGAAACAAAGATGGCCGCCATGCACAAACAAAAAATAGTAGAATTAAAATAACGGTCATTTTGAATTTCCATCATGTTAGGGTTGTTGTACAAAAAATTTCAGATTTTTTAAAAATAGTCGAGCGACCAGTGCTGGACCACTTGAAATGGATTGACCCATACATTTTGTCAAAATATTAAAATATTAATTTAGTAAAAATACAATTGTTCAGAACGGAGCAAAAAATGGCTCACATAAGTGATGGGATACTTACTTTTCCATCAAATATTTATCCAAAAATTTTACTTTTTAAAAGTTTTTAATATTTTGTTGGATTTCCTTTTACTTTTAAAACATGATTTAATCTTTTTGGGATGGATTCGACTAATTTTTTTGTGATTTCTGGAGTGATTTTACCCCATTCTTCTTGAAGCACCGATTTTAGTTGTTGTTTTGAAGAAATGGTGTGTTTGCGAATTCTTGATTCCAATTCTTGCCAAATATTTTCTATGGGATTTAAGTCTGGAGATTGTGGTGATGTTTTTATTATTTCAGGACAGTTATATAGCAGCCAGAGTCTAACGTTCAAAGCAGTGTACTTGGGGTCATTGTCCTGGTAGAATTTAAAATCGTTATGAAGGTTCAATTTTCGTGCTGAAGATTTCAAATTTTACTTTAAAATATCAATATACTTGTACTGATCCATTATACTGTCAATAAAAACAAGATTACCAACTCCAGTGGATGACATACACCCCTATACCATAACTCCTCCTCCACCATGTTTTACTGTTGGTACCAAGTTCTGTTTGTGAAATTCTTCCCTGGGTTTTCTCCACACCAAGATTCTACCGTCAGAACCAAATATATTAAATTTACTCTCATCAGCAAATATAACTTTATTCCAGTAATCAGAATTCTTATTTATGTTGGATTTTGCGAAAGCTAGTCTGAGTTTTCTATTCTTTTCACTTACGAAGAATTTTTTCCTGGCTATTCTACCGTGATATCCAGCAGATCGAATTACCCTTCTAATAGACTCAGGATTAACAATTATTCCATATAATGCTTGTAAATCAGCAGCAACTTTTGAAGCACTATTTCTTGGATTTTTTTTAATATTTCGAACGATAATTCGCTTTATTCCATTGGATAGCTTCGATGGTCGGCCAGGTCTTGTTTTATCCTGAATCGTATGATTCTTTTTATATCGTTTAATGATATTGAAAACTGTTGAACGACTCAAGTTAACTGTTTCAGTAGTTTTTCTGATTGATTTTCCACGTTCAATATGCAAATTAATAACTAATTTTCGAATTTCAGGCGAAGTTTCTTTTCGTTTAGCATTCATGGCTACACAGAGCTAAAAAACACAAAAATTCCAAAACAAACTGGAGAGAAATACTGCAGACGATTTTTTAAATTATTGCCAATTGCTTTTAAGTAAAAAAAAAAAAAAAAAAAAAAAAAAAAAAAAAAAAAAAAAAATTTATTGTTTATTTTAGACGATTTTTGTTGCATATATAATGGTGTCCCATCACTTATGTGAGCTATTTTTTGCTCCGTTCTAAACATTTGTATTTTTATTAAATTAATATTTTAATATTTTGACAAAATGTATGTTATGTAATAATCTTTATTAAATTTAAGTATGAAACACGCCCACAAAAAAAATTAGGGATGGGACGAATATTCGGCCACTATTCGGTATTCGGCCCTTTTACCGAATATTCGGTTGGACGAATATTGAAGGCTTGTTGACCGAATACCTATAGCCGAATATTTAGAGTATCTCGCCGAATATTGCTGAAATCTCGCCAAATAGTGAAAGATATCTTGCCAAATAAATTTAGGATTTGAAGAATTTCATTTCTTGCAATTTTTTTTCCCTCTAATCCAAATTGGTTATTTCATTTATGAAGTCATTCTCATTCTTACTTGCAAAACATACAGTTATTCAGATACTAAAAAATATACAGCCTTTCTGTATTTCCTATAAAGGTTGGTGATATTTTAGAAAATGCTGCCCAAGTTCAAGATTTAATTATACAGGAAATGTCTTCATTAGAGAATGATATGTTACAATTCAAGATATAAAAACACTTATCAAAAAAAAAAAAAAAAAAAAAAAAGAAAAAGAAAAAGAAACACTACCTTATTTTAAAAGACTAATATTTATTAATGTCTGCAAATTCCATGCACATGTAAAAAAGGCTCTTATGAAATTCATAACTTATTTTCTGTGAAGTGAGAAATGAAAAACTTCATTCACAAGGTGTATTAACGAAGATTTGTTTTCAAAATTAAATATCAAATATTACTATTCCAAATACAACGATACATCTGAAAACAGAACTGGTGTCAAACTAGATACACATATTAGATGACACAACTTGCTTTATGAAGATGGTTTTATAAATATTCAAACATAAATTCTAAATGCTGAACAAAATAATTTTTTTTATTCTATAGTTTTCATTTTTAAATAATTATTTGCATAATTACTGGCTTAAATATGTAACATTATGTATATATTTTTAATTTACATCGTCCTTCATTCATGTTGTTATCAATTTCTGTTTATCCTTTTAATGCTTGTTGAATAAGTGGAATATTGTATGCGCCAATTCAAATGTAAAGATTTTGTTAACATATGGATTCTACTTTAAGCATAACCTTTTACTTTAATGTAATTTGTAATTTAAGGATTGACAACTGATTTCCAAACAGTCTCATTCTTACGAATTTGCTTATTAGGGACACATATTCTTAATGATCAAATTTACTTCATTAAAGGTTACTTCAGAAACTATTTCTTTGTGAATTCTGAGAGAGAGAGATTAAGAATATTATTAATTTTGGATGCAAGAAAAGATAAAAGTATCATTTGATAGTAAAAGTGAAATACATTGTTCATATTTTAATGGAAATATTTTACCATCCTGATTTACTGAAAATCAATTTGATGTACATTAAGATAAAGGAATATAATGCAATTTCATAATTTTTTTGTGTTAAAATAAGTGTTTCGAATTTCAGAATACATTTAAAAGCACATTTAAGAGTAATAATTATTAATGAGTGCCTATTTTTTAAATTATATATAATAAAAAAAAAAATTCTTTATTGGGAAAAAAAGTTAGTATTCAGCTGCCGAATATTCGGTATTCGGCCTAAAATTTGGCCGAATATTCGGTATTTGGCCAAATCACTATTCATCCCATCCCTAAAAAAAATGTGTACATGTTTTTTTAATTTATTAGATTAGTTTCCTTTTGTAAAGCACAAGTGTCCCATCACTTATGTGAGACACTGTATATAATTTTCTCTTTCGTTTTAAATGTCCGTATGATATATATATATATTTTTAAATTAGAATGTAATAAACAGTTGATAAAGGTATGCACAATTTCATTGCTTAAAAAAATAATAATTTCCGATTAATAATACAAGGCAGGTTTTGGTACACATTAAAGTCAATTAATGAATCATTAAGCATTTCACAGCAATTTTTTAATATTGGAGTTTTTCCCAAGAGCCTGGGCGCAGAATCGCCGCAATGCTGCGACGCACATCCCAGACTCTTGAGAACGTCTGCAGACTATTTTTTAACTGTTAAAATTTAGAAAAAAAAAGTGTGTCAGAAATTATTTGCCATGTGCATCGTAATATGATCCGCACCACATCCAATTGACGAAACTCTGATTCACATAAAACTATAAATCAGGAATGATTCTGAAAAATTAAGGCAACCATTTCCAAAAATTCGAAAAAAAATCTGTCATAAATCCGAAAATTTGAGCATAAAATGTATCGCAAATTTCAACAAATACTGTAAAAAAAATAATAATCTGTCAATCATATAAAGAAAAATTGCCATTTTCGTCATAAATCTCAGGGAAAATGTGAATTTTATCAGAGGATCATGAAAGAGCGGTAAATTTCATCAAATGATCACAAAAACAACAAATTTCATCAAAAGAAGCCATAAAATAGCAAATTCCGACAAAAAATCTAGAAAAATGCAAATTTTGCAAACAGGCTGCAAAAAATGGCAAATTTCTTCGAAAGATCACGAGAAAATGACAAATTTTGTCAAATGATTGCAAGAAAACGACAAATTTTGTCCAGGTATTACAAAAAAAAATGAATTTTGTCAAAAAATTTCAAAAAAATTGTCAACTTTCGTCAAACGATCGTGTAAAAACTGCACATTTTTTCAAACAATCTTGAAAAAACAATAAAATTCGACAAAATTTCTCAAAAAAAAAAAAAAAAAAAAACAACTCTGGCAAATTTCATCAAAAGATCACGAGAAGGGTCAATAATTGTACAGGGACAAATTTCAAAAAATTTTCTCAAAAAAAAACCCTGGCAAATTTCATCAAAAAATCATGAGAAGAGTCAATAATTGTATAGGGACAAATTTCGTTAAAAAGCACAAAAAAACCCAAATTTTGTCCACGTATCACAAAACAAACCACAAACTTTGTCAAAGAAACACAAAAAAAAAACTCAAAAAATTTCATCAAAAGCTCACGAAAAAACAAAGTATTTCGTCAAAAGTAGAGATGCACCGGATGCAGATTTTTGCCGGATACCGGATAGCGGATATCCGGTACAAAATTTTACCGATTGTATCCGGCCGAATAATTTTTTATTTTTAATTTTAATAATATTTCAATTTTATGCTTGTTTAAAGAAAAAAAAAATATTGTAATTTTATATTATGCAAGTATTAATAGATTTTATTTCACTTATTAAGTCAAAGTTACTTAAAAACATAGTAATAATTAAATATTGAAATGTAATATTTAGAGCCGTACCGAGTACTCGGTAAATACTCGGTATTCGGCCTACTCGGCCAATTTGCCGAGTACTTGGCCAATACCGAGTAGTTGTAAGAATTTCATTTTTTAAGCATATGAATTCATAACTGATCTGAAAAAAGTTATTTGAATATCAATGTATAATATATGTAGTAATTCATAAAACTATTTACTTTGTATTTAACAATATGTCTGCAAAATATAAAAAAAGTTAAGAACAAAATCCCTAAAAAAATTTCACATTTATACAAATAAAAATACTTTTTTATATATAGGAAAACAGGAAAGACTTATTTTGGATAAAGAAACTGAAAATACGATAAATGCAATAAAAAATTAATAATTAAATTTAATATATTTCAAATTATGGTGCAAAAACACCAAACGTTCTACATTATTAGTAGACAGGGCATTTCTTTTACTACTATAAATTTGGCCGACCTCTATTACGTTCAGAATAAGCAGTTGTTGAAGGTGCATATAAGAGTTTTTTGCAAAGTTGCACATAATCAGAAAAGTTTTTTTTTCCCCCTCACCATGCAAATGGAGTGTCAGTTTCACATGTCTTCTGTTAAGAATGCCTGTATATCTTTTTGTACCAATTCTTCATGCGGTGATTTTAAACTAGTACTAGTGCCACAATCTTTTTGTTCATTCACAATTTCCTCAAAACATTGCCAGAAAATAGATGAACTTTTTGCTAGCATTTTCTCTTTTGATTCGTCGAAATTAGCATTCTCATATTTATTTTTTGTTTCTTTGGTGGATTTTCAAGTTCTAGATCATCTAAATTCATCAATTTTAGAGCTTGCTTTTTAAGGCATTCTTAATTTACACATTTATAATTTTATTGAAAAAGGTTAGTTTTTTACTGAGATATTTAAAAAATAATAAATTTAAAATAACATAATATAATCTGTACACATGAAAAATGAAAAGAAACTGCAAAGCCAATACATTTTTTTTTTAATCAAAAGAAAATAAGGTACAGACAGTTACAAAATAAATATGAAATGTTTGCATTATTCAATGAATTGTTACAGTAACCGATGAACATTTTTATTTTTGATAGACAGATTTCAATGGTTGGAATAAATTGGAGGGTTAAAGAATGTTTAGTTATTATTATTATAAGAAGTATATTTAGTATTAGTTATTAGTTAATAACTGTAGTTGTCATGTATCAATTCTCCTTTCTTATTAGTTTTGAACTGTCAAAATTTGTCTTTAAAAGGTGCACAAATAAATTTCAAATTTAATAAGTTTATTTATACTATATATGTATATTATATTATATGTACACACAGATATAGATATGTGTGCACAGCTATATTTATATATATCAGCGTTAGAATTCCTAAAAAAAAGTCACTGGTCCCAAGGACCAGTAAGCATGAGAATTTACTGGTCCGCAGACATGATCACTGGTCCGTTACATAAAATTCTATTAAATAATTTTAACTCTTAGAATGGCCTCTGCCCCCCCCCCCCAATCCCTGGAAAATAAACCAATTTTACTTTGTATTTATCTAACCCACCCGGAAAATAAACCAATCTTACATTGTATTTATCTAACCCACCCTCCCTCGAAAATAAACCAATCTTACTTTGCATTTATCTAAAATTTTCAGCATAATAAAATGTAAAATTATAATTTGCTAAAAATTAAAAAAAAAAGTACGCAAAGAAAACTATCAAATTAGATATTTTATTTGCCATTACTTATTTCAACTGACTATAAGGTTTAATGCAAATTTTTTTTCGATTTTTCTCCAGATTGTAGCCAGAGTAATGGAATTGTTTATTATACGATATTTGCCGGAAATCAGTCGTTATTTAGCGATTTTTTTTTTTTAATTTCGTTTTTCTCGATTTTTTTGACAAATTTTGCTGTCTTATCGCGATTTTCGTACAAAATTTTTCGTTTTTTGCGATTTTTTGAAGAAATCTGCCGGTTTTTTGCCTTTTCTTTAAAAAAAATCTGCCTTTTTCGCAATTTTTTAAAGAAATCTGCCATTTTTCTGCAATTTTTTGAAAAAATCTGCCTTTTTGCGCGATTTTTTTGACAAAATTTGCTGTTTTATCGCTATTTTGGGCAAAATTTACCTTTTTTGCGATTTTTTGAAGAAATCTGCCTTTTTTTTGGGTTTTGGAATGAAATTAGCCATTTTTTCGAGAATTGTATGACAAAATTTACCGGAAATTAGTCTTTATTTCGCGATTTTTTAACAAAATTACGCGTCTTGTGGGACGCGTAAGAGCTATTTTTTTGCGTCCCATCGCCGATTTTTTGCTTAATTTACGCGCTATAGCGCGTCCGCGGCATCGCTGAAGTTAAAAAAAAAAATCTTATGTGCGATCGGTTGCGGCTCTCTCAGGGCCTGAAAAAAGGCACTGGTCCTGCGGACCACTAAATTTTTCAAGTTAGTGGTCCGATTGAATTATCGGTGGTCTCGGACCAGCGGACCACCAAGGATTTCGAACGCTGTATATGTACACCTAAGCTCACATTATGCGCACATCAGTGTTTTATTTTCTTATTATACAACTACTCGGTACTCGGTACTCGGCCAAAGTACTACTCGGTACACCACTAGTAATATTATTTTGCCTTTTCATTTTTACTTATAAAACTTCTAACATTACATGCATATTTTTTTCTACCGTTTCTTTAGTCTCTATCACCAGATTTAGGTAGTGTCTTGATATTTTTATAGATGTGTTGTCACATACCCTGTTGACACATAATTTAAAAAAATGGGATTAGTTATGTACATGTTACTCCTCTTGTTTCTGAGTGAGAATTAGAGTTTTCCTATTAAGCTCTTTTTGCAGTGCAGAGCAAGTTTCAGAATGAACTTTATTTTAAAGGTCACTTGCAATTTTAACATGACTGGGTGACTTATAACAAGGTGTAATTAAATTGCTTTGGAAATTTTTACTAAAATGTTTTTTTTTTTTTTTAATGCAATTTGTATATTTAATGATTTTTTTCTTTTGTTTTTACCACATTTTTTTTTCTATTGTTGACTGCTTAACTTGTGCAATTGATGTTCCAGCAAAATTTGAATGGTCTCTTCAATATCAGCACCATTTTGTTCTTGATTTTCTAAACAAACACACTTTGAATCTGGAGTATGAATATTCATAAATAAACTCTTTAGTTTGCTGGAAACTTAATTTTTTTACATGGTTTTTAATCCTCAATACTTTAGCACTTATAAGATGGCCCCCATTGTACACATTTCTGACTCAGAATTTTTAATTTATTAACAGCAACTTCATAGAACTTTTAGGTTAGATATTTATACCTTCCTCTTTTGTTGATATTCTTAACTAAAATTAATAATAAAGTTATTAACAAAGCACTTGAGAAGAACTATAAAAGTCAACTACTTCATTTCGGCAATTAAAAAAAAAAAAAAAAAAAACTGAAAGCAAAAGAAAGTTGAAATTGTAGTTGATATTCTAGTTTTGGTTTTACAATTACAGTTATGACAGAATAATTGAACATTGCAGTTAAAATTTGACTGGTGAAAATTACAATAAAACTTTTGAGAGGAGTAAAATTACTTCATTAATGAAATTTAAGAACAATTTTTAAGAGAAATAAAAAATTTGAAATTGTAGTACACATTCTTGTTTTCATTTTACAATTGCTGTTATATGTTATGACAAAATATTGTCATATTTTAAACATATCTTCATTTACGTATAAACATTATAATTTCATAATTGTAAAAATATACGAGTATTTATTTTTTGTTAACATTGCTTTTTAACCCTTTCCGGCATACTGTGCCCGGTCTGGGATACTTAATTTTAATTCCGAAACTTGCAAACGGCACCAATAATATTTTACTAAAATTTTGCTTTTACAATAGAAGGTAAAATTAAAGTATTCAAAATATCTAAAAAATTCGTTTGTGAATTCCGGTTTCAGTCGATAATTTCTCATTTTACTAACAGATGTTGCCCGTGCCAGAAAGGGTTAATAAGATAAGGTTGTCAAAGAGCAAATTAGTTTTACATTTTTTTTAAATGTAAAAATCAGAATTTAAAAAATGTTTTACTATTCGGCCACCGGATATTAAAATATTCGGCCGGAACGAATATCCGGTTTGAGTGCCGAATAAGCAGGATATCCGGCAGAAGCCTGATATCCGGTGCATCCCTAGTCAAAAGATGCCAAAAAATGACAAACTTCGTAAAAAGCACAAAAGACTGCAAAAAAAGGCAAATTTCATCAAAATAGCATGAAAAACGTAAATTTCATCAATGGAGCACGGAAAAATGTAAATTTCATCAATGGAGTGTGAAAAAAAAGAAAAGAGAAGCATAATGCCGGGATTGGATTTTCTAATCTTTTTGGACAATGTATGATGGAGTTAAAAATTCTGAGAATAAAAGTAACTTATCTTTAAAAGTACTTTCCTTTCATGTTAATCACAAATACTTGGGAGGTTTGATTGCATGTAACATAATGCCACAGACTGGAAAGAGCAGTGTTGAATACAGATACATTTTTCCGGGAGCCCGGTAGCAGAAAGTGCGTGACGCGCGACGTGCATCACAGATTAATTTTTGCCCTTACAGATAAATTTGCTAGCTTTGAAAAAAAAATTTCTTACTTGTGTAAAAAAATATATATTACATGAATACATGCGGAATAAAACGCGGAAAAATAGCAAATTTCATTCAAAGATCGCGAAAAAAAAAACGACAGATTTCATCAAAAGACCACCAAAAATGGCATATTTTGACAAAAGATCGTGAAAAAACAGCAGATTTCGTCAAATATCATGAAAAAAATTGGTAAATTTCGTTAAAAGATCGCGAAAAAAAATGAAATATTTCGTGAAAAAATCGCAAAATCAACAAGGTTTGTTAAAAGATTGCAAAATAAGACAAATTTTGTCAAAAAATCGTGAAATAAAACGAAATTTCGCCAAAAGATCGCGAAAAAAACGGCAGATTTCACCACTAAGTCACGAAAAAACTACAGATTTCGTCAATAAGTTGAGAAAAATGTTAAAAAATATCACGAAAAAAGACAGATTTCTTCAAAAAATCACAAAAAATGACAGATTTTGTCAAAAAAATCGGGAAAAACGATAAATTTTGTTAAAATATCGCAGAAAAACGACAGGTTATGTCAAAGAGTCAAGAAGAAAGGTAAATTTAGTTTAAAAAATAGTGAAAAAACTATAAATTTCGTCAAAATATCGTGAAAAAATGCAAATTATGTCATAAGATCGTAAATAAACGGTAACTTTTGACAAAAGATCACGGAAAAAACAACTAATAATTGCATCAAAATTATCACAAAGAAACGACAGATCTCGGCAAAAACCGAAAAATTTCGTTAAAAAATCGCAGGAAAACGACAGATTATGTCTAAAAGTCACAAAAAAAAGGTAAATTTTGTTAAAATAAATTGTGAAAAACTATAAATTTCGTCAAATGATCTCGAAAAAATGCAAATTACATCATAAGATCATAAAAAGGGTAAATTGTGGCAAAAGATCCCGAAAAAACACAAATTACGTCATAAAATCATTAAAAAAAAGGTAAATTTCGGCAAAAGATCGCGAAAAAACTGCATATTTCCGTCAAACAAAAAAACTCAAATTTCGTTAAAAGAGCGAAAAAAAAAAAAAAAAGTTGGGAGTGTATTTTGCTGCTTCAAAAATTTGTTTTTTCCTTTCTCAAAAAACTGATTTTGCTGTTCCGAAAATGGATTTTTCCGCACCAAAATTTGTTTTTTGTCCATAAATTAGCACTGCCAATTTTAACAAAATTTTAGATACACATCCAGTGTATTTAGAAAATTTTCATTCAGAATTTTCTATTTCTTTTTCATAATATCTACTTACTTTGTATTTCAAAGTATCACTGCTATAAAAATATAACACATATACTTCATGGTAAAAAAATAGGGACTTTAAATTTTCTGTGCAGTCTTTCTAGAATAATTTTTAGATTTTGATATTTTAAATTATTTTTGTCCAATTTTTTAAAAAAATTTTTAGCACAATTTAACATTTTATTATAATATTGATTTAACAACTAAAAAACTGTTTTGAGAATTTAAGGAAGCAATCTTACAGCATATTCTGTTCAATGGAATGGTAATTGTTTTCTTCATCTCATCACTATTACATATGTAACTATATAAATGATTTTTTCCCCTCTAATATCATTCTGTTTATTTCTTCTGTGCTTTTTATACTTAAGCAAGTAAGAAACTTTTTCAATAAATATACACTATACTATATTTCGCTTTAATTTTAAATAAGTTGAGCTATAAGCTCAGACATAAAGAGCCACTTTACACATCATTACTATCTAATTCTTCAAAAAATATTAATTTTGCTTTTTACTTATTTAGGTTTACTATAGTTAAAATACAGTTCTATTTTATAATATTAATCAGCAAGAGCCCTATTTATTATGTACATAAGGGATACATTTTGGTTAATCAGGTGCCATTGTTATATGTATGTCTATATACATGCATGTATATATAACAATGGCGTCTGGCTAACCGAAAATTATATCACACTACTCCCGCAGACAATTTTCATCCCACTGCATTTCTGTCGCAGACTCAGTCACAATTTTCTGCTACTGGGTCCGGGAGGGACATTGATGGCTCCAGGCAAGTCATTATAAAGTTCCAGTGGGGGACTGCACTTTTTGACCATTGAAAACACTAAATCTTAAATTTTCCAGGGAGGGGGAGGAATACCCCCTATCCCGGTAGCCCACTGAAATCAACGCTGGAAAAGAGGGCAGTTGTCCTTAAAATTCTGCAGGCTGTTTTTTAAAGTTTCTACTTGCATTGCTGACTGCAGAAAAAAATTTTGCTTCTGGACCCAAGAGTGGACACCTCATAAAAGCGGTCAGTTTCCGCACACCCGAGGCGTCTGTAATTTAGAGGTTTTATTGTACTAAACAGATTTGGAAGAAAAAAAAATCTTCAAAATAATTCAATTAGTATAAAGCCTTTTTTCTCCAAAGTACAGTATCTCTAAGCAAACATATAATTCCCCTTTTTTTAATTATACATCTAGACCAAAATTTAGAGTCACTAAACTTTTTAAAGTTATATTTCTACATTATAACAGATGAAAATGAAAAAAAATTAAGCGATTTAAGTGCAAAAATAAATTTTACTCCAGTTTTCGATCGTAGACATCTAATCACTAAGCACAGTATGATTTAAGCACATCTGAAATAAAAAGTTATACATGGCGGCGGCGGTAAAGACAAACTAAATATGTAGAATCTTTCAAACGATTAGTTGAAAAATTCTACATAGAAACAAAATCAAAATAAGATTTTTATTTAGCTTGAAGGGAAAGTAATACAGACTACAGAAATTTCGAAAACTCTCTAAATTCTATTAAATTGTTATTGCAAAAACACTCATATGCTGCGATCACAATAAGCAAAGTCTGTAAATATAATAACGCAGATCAAAATGAATGAAAATGTAAAATATTTAAAAGATACTTGAGGAGGTTTTACCTTCCATGATACCAATCTTTACAGGAATCACACTGTATCATAAAACGAACAGAATCATAAGGCTCACCGCAAATACAATAAACACTACGAGAAGCCATCATAATTTTGAACCCTGGTAATAAAGTTGAGTTGTACGGTGTAGATTGTTTATTGTTTATACTATTTTGATAAGAAATTGGTAAGAATGATTACTCTAAAAAAGACTTAAAAACCATAATGTTGACTAAAATACATTATTCATATAATCAAGACATCAGGATAAGTTTTATTTTAATTTTAACATGACAATTTTAATGATAGTTGTTTTTTTTTTTTTTTTTTTTTTTTTTCACTGCAGTTTCCATCAATCACCACTAGATGTCAGCACTGTTGCGGATAGTTAGTTTTAGTTTTCATTTCTCATAAAATTTAAAATGAATATTTCCTCGCGAAAATCATTGTTCCTTTCAATTATTTGCTTATTATGTTTTATATTATATGCACAGATGATTTTTTTATCCGATTATGGGCCAATGCTCTCTTGTTATTTTATTTATTTATTATTTTTTGTGTGTGTTTTTTTTGGACAATGCTGCTCAGTGTGACGTCATTCTCCGGTTCTCCAGCGAAAACAGCGATATTGATAATTCGTCAGAGCTCGGAGCACGATGAGAAGGCGAAGGCCAAGTCTTTGTTCGAAATGCGACATGACAGGCGTGCTCCCCGTTCTCTCTGTAGCACAATTCTGAGAGTTGATGAAATTTTCTTAATTCAAAGATAGTGGATTTTATTTCTAGTTTTTGAAATTGTCTTCTCATTACCAGTTGTTTTCATCTTGTATTGTTTTATTGTGTGTTTTTATTGAAAAATAAAATTAGGATTATTTTTTTCCCTGCTTGAAGTGAATGTAATACTCTACCGCTGATCAAACAAAGTTTTTAAAGACATTTGTTTACAGTATTTTTTCACTGCTAGTAATAAGAAAATAATATTTAAATATGTCTCCTGGTACTTCCTCTGAAGATGTACTATTAATGGTAAATCATGTTCATCATAAGAAGAATGATGGCACGTTGTATCTCATGAATGAGCGTATCGCCTGGATGCCGGACGGTAAGGATACTTTTACAATCAGTCATAAATATGCCGATATTAAAATGCAGAAAATTTCTCCGGAAGGCAAGTCAAAAATTCAACTGCAAGTTGTATTACATTCAGGTGATACGACTACTTTTCACTTTGTTAATCCGATGGGAACAAATTCTCAGTTGCAAGATCGGAATAGTGTAAAGGAACTATTACAGCAATTGTTGCCCAAATTTAAGCGAAAAATCAACAAAGAGCTAGAAGAAAAAAACAATATTCTTGCAAGTGATCCGGTGCTTTTCCAGTTGTATCGCGACCTTGTAGTTGCTCATGTAATTACTGCTGATGAATTTTGGGCTAATTATGTCAAGAAACCTAGTCAAAAAACTCCAAATATTGAACAAGAAATTGGCGTTTCCGGATCTTTTTTGATAGGAATTGCACCACAAACTGATGGATCTTGTGGCATTAAATATAATATTACACCCGAGATAATTGACTCGATATTTAGGACATATCCAGCAGTTAAAAGAAAGCACATGGAAAATGTACCTCACAAAATATCAGAGAGTGAATTTTGGACAAAATTTTTTCAATCTCATTATTTTCATAGAGACAGGTTAAATATAAATTCAAAAGATTTGTTTTCTGAGTGTGCTAAAACAGATGACCAAGATATTAAATCTGCAATCGACAAAGGTATTCCTAATCCATTTATTGATTTGTCTTCATTTGAAGAAGATAATTTGGTAGATGAAGCTAGTAAAGTTACTGTTAATACCCACAATACTCAGAAAGAAATCTATCAATCAATGATTAGACGGTTTAATCATCAGTCTATGATGGTTCTGCAGAGTTGTTCCAAGAAAAAATCAGATTCAGTTTTGGATGTTGCGCCTGATGCTAAAAAGCCAGCTCTTGTCAATAATTGTATTCCATCTAACAAAGTTAATTCCCAACTTGTAAATGCCAACTCTAAGAAAGCCATTGTTGAAGAAAAAATTAAATACGATGATTTAGTCTCAGATAACCGAAAGCATACAAGCACCTTAAATTTAACTAAGGCTAGTCGATATCTTAGTGGGCCTACTCCCATTACAGATTCAGATAATATTTCACATGAGGAAATAATTATGTCTGTGAATTATTTAAATGCTTCTGTGCATTCGTGGGAACCAAATTTGCCTGCTGTTTTAGCTCCTTCATCTGCTATTTTAGCTCTTGGTGAATTGATGCCAGGTGGTTCTCTGATGAAAAATTTGGATAGTACTCATCTGAAAGATACTGTTCCTGTGGAGATACAGGCTGAAATGAAGCAATTATACTGTGCATTATCAGAACTGTTGCGTCACTTTTGGTGTTGTTTTCCTACAACAACTCCACAGTTAGAGGAAAAAGTTTTATCGATGCAAGCAAGCCTTCAAAGATTTGAGCATTTTAAACTGCAGCCATTTCAAGATAAACTTTCAAAAAATTGCTTACCTCCTCAATTATGTGAACACATGCGAAGTTTGATACAGGCCGCCTATAAAAAATTTGCTACTTGGCAAAGTAGATTAATTAGATGATAAACTTTTTATATTATATTTAAGATTTAATCTGCCTAAAACTATATGGTATTGCCATATGTTTCCTTCATTGTTTGTTAGCATTAGTCCTGCCTTGTCAGTGAAGCATATATATATATTTTTTCATTTATGTAGTTATTGATGTTTTGCAATAGTATGCACTTATGATTTGTAATTTTATTCAAAAATGGCAATGATTTTAAATTGTGGTTATGTTACAACTTAAACATTATTTTATAGCAAGAAAAGTTTATATTGAATACTAACAGTTTATATAAAACTGCATATAAACTATAAAATTTTAAATGTTATATAAAGATTTTGATTCTATAAAAATAATTTGATTCATTGTTAGTGTAGTGTTTATGTATTGGCACAGATGTCATTTAAGCACCAGATATGGCAAAAATTTTTTTACACCACCTTGGCAAAAACCTCTTTTTCAAATATCAGTTACTTATAGCATGCTATACACATTATTTCTTATTTTAATATAAGAATTGAAATAAAGTGGTAAACAAAACATTTTCAATTACTTTTAAAAAAGAGTAACAATAAATAAAGAATAGTTAGATTTCATTGATAACTATAGTATGCATTTCATTAATAACTATAGAACAAAAGAAAAGAAATTTCGGTACTTACGTATTAACGCCACTGCAGCAGAAGTTGCACTAATGCGCCAATAAAGAGCAATCTTGTTGTTTGCATACCCAAAAAAAAAAAAAAAAAAAGGCATCAAAAATGAGCAAAAAAATATTAAAGAGAACTAAAAAATGGCGTCAAAAATCGGCAACAAGGAATCCAAAAGATAACTGTATGCGTGTGCAAACAACAAGATTGCTCTTTATTGGCGTATTATCACAACTTCTGCTACCATGCCGTTAATACGTAAGTACCGAAGTTTCTTTTTAAAAAGAAAAGAAGTAATATAGTTATTACTAAGTTGTTATATGAAGCAAAACCCATCAGAAAATAACCAGGATACCATTTCAGAAAAAATAACAGCATTTTGACAACAATCATGTACCACAGTGCTATGACATCTGTGCCAATATATTTTGTCTTTTATTTAAGTAAACCCCTCTTCCTTTTTTTAAGTTAATATCCATTGTTGTGGGTGGGGGAAATGTTTAGTATTACCATTTTCACCTTTATTTGCCAGTTTTAAATAAAATTTTAATTTATATTGTAATAGCATTTTTAAAAGTACTTTTGATACAGATGCTTTATTATAAAATTTGGGTACTACTAGGTTATCCTGTTGACCAAAATACTATTGCCGAATTATAAGATTAAATGCCAGAAATGGATGATCGTGAATGTCAATTCAATGACATTAAATGCGATACACGTGTTTAAAAGTCATTGATTTTTATTTCGACTTTTTATTTGTATTTTTATTAATATTCTACTAATTATTATTATTATTATTATTTTTTTTTTTTTTTTTTTGTTATTTAATATAAAAATTACGTCAATATGTATAATTTGGCGATTTGTATAATTTGGCGAAATCGGTCGATGGGATAAGAGTAGTACCAAAATTTGTCATTCTATATCTTGAGATGAAATATTGGAAATGCAGTAGTAGAGAGTAAAGAAAAATTAGCATAACAAAGGTGCAAACATTTAATTTTCTTTATCCATACTTTTAATGTCTTAACAAGTTTTGACTTTTTATAATATCTTATTATTTTCCATGTTCTCACTGCCACCGGTTAAAAAGTTGCTGTATACAAATTTGCAACATTATGAATAAATTCGTAGTACCTAATTTACAATAAAAATTAATTTTTGTATGGCTTAGAGGAAAACATGCTTGTTTTCATCACTTGAGAACTGTTTCATTGTTATTTATAATATAAAAAATCTTTTTCAAATAATTGAGTTTTTCATCCTTTAATATCATTAAAATTGTAAATTAATTTTGCAGAATGATTGTCTATAAAAAATTTAGTATTTACGTATTATCTGGACCAGGTTACAGTTGCTGCGCCAAAAATATACTAAATCTTTATAGCTTTTTTTTTTTTTTAAGTGCATTGTTAATATTATATAGTTGTCATATTGAAGGTAGTGGCAGAAATAATTATGTAAATGTGACTATGTAATATGATATAGAATAGATGAATATATTCATTGATACAGTTTATTTATGTTAGAAAATACTTGCATTATGTTCATTCTAGTGAGCATAACAAGCTGCTAGAAATAAAACTACCATCTTTAATAAATGTTTAATTACTGTTTTCTATTATATCAGTTATATTATTTTTAATGATTTTATTTATTAAATATTGATTAAATTGCTTCAACTTTGAAACAATATACGAAACTGACAATTAATAACCTTTTTTTGGCAATTACAGGTGTCCCCATTTAAATGAATATTGATGGTTCCAGAAATATTCGAATAAGCCAGGGCTCGAAAATTAAAAAAATGTTGAGATTCCCAGCTGGGAACCTACATGAAAAGTGCAGGTTCCCAGATGAAAAATATAAGTTCCCAATAAAATTCATGTGTGAGTATTTTGACGAAATTTGCCGTTTTTGCGATCTTTTGGCAAAATCTCCTGATTTATTGCAATGTTTTAACGAAACCTGCCAATTTACGCGATATTTTAACAAAACCTGCTGTTTTTCAATGTATTTTTTAACGATATTCACGACTTTTTTTTACGAAATCTACCGTTTTTTTCGCAATTTTTTAATGAAATTTGCGATTTTTTGACAAAATTCAGGCCTTTTTTGTGATCTTTTCTGTTTTCTCAGTATTTTTTGATGAAATTTGCCGTCTTAGCGCGATTTTTTGATTAAATTTTCCGTTTTTGGCAATCTTTTAATGAAATTTGCGTTTCTTTACGCAATCTTTTGAGGAAATTCAGGCTTTTTTCGTGAGCTTTTGTCAAAATGTTATTTTCTTGGTATTTTTTGACGAAATTTGCCATTTTAGCGCGATTTTTTCTAACAAAATTTGCTGTTTTTTCGCGATTTTTTTAAACAAAATTTGCTGCTTTTTCAGTAATATTTTGACGAAATTACGCATCCAACAGACCACTCAAGAGCTATACTTTTGCGTACTTTACGCGATGTAACGTGTGCGCAGTATCGCTGGTGACCATGACTATTTTTTAGGTTCCCAGCTGGGAACCTAAGTGAAAAAATATACGTTCCCAGAAATTATTTCTGGGTTCCCCGGGAACACTATTTTTCGAGCCCTGAATAAGCAGGTATTTGATTAAATGGGAAACATATAAATGCAGTATTTAATGTGTAATAAAATGGCAAAATTATTAAATACAGTATAATTAACAGAATAACAATCCTTAAAAACTAAAGTGATACAAACTGAAATAAAAACAAAATAATGTAAAGTAAATATGTATTAATTTAATCAGTAAATATATGCATTTGGTTTACATTGCATAATACAGCTCTTGGTGAAATTGGGTCCAAATTATGTAATGCTTGTTAAAATTTAATTTACACTATACAGGTTTTAAAAAAATCTATTAGTGGTTTATGTGAAATGTTAGAAGAACAAATGACAAATTATTTTTCGAATGATATAAATATCTTGAGCCTGCGAATGATGGTACATTGTCTTGAAGGAGCTACTTTAATAACGTGAAAAGAATTGCTTGCTAATGCTAATCCTATGGAAGAAATTTATAAAGATATCTTGGTCGCATTTCAGTATTTTTAATTGATCTTTTTTACACTGGATAGCTGAGATCAATTTGTACAAAGGTCGTTTTTTTACTTTTTCAGTTTTCATTATTATTATTTTTTTTTTTTTTTCCTTAATAAGGATGCTTTCACTTTCAAAAATAAGTGTCCCCATAAAGAAAAAAAACCTGTAAGAACAAAAACGAAAAAGTAAAAAATGTCTTGTCAAATAAAAACAAACAAATTACAAAATTGATCTAAACTCTCCATTTTATTTCATCATTTTTAAAATTCATTCAAAAAAAAAGGGTAAGGAGTTTACATGACCTGTTCATTGTATTACCTGCCGGCTGAAATCCATGCAGGAAGTACTGGAAATTTCTTTTCATTGTTCAAACCGAAAATGATAAAATATGGGAGAAAATTCCAGTTGAAATGTGTTTTTCACACCAATTTTCCAGATTCCCACTCAATCGTAAGCATGGAAATTTCATGAAAAGTATTCTGTTAAATGTTTAATAAAAACATTAACCTAATGGGAATAAATTTTGTTCTGGAGAATTTCATTCGAATAAGTGGGATATTTAATTATCCGTGACCCGATTAAGTGGAGAGAATTGTATTTACCTTGCCTGTATAATATGTAAGTACAGAAATTTTTTATTTTTGTAAAATTTCTCTTTGGTTATTGCATAGCTGCCAACCTTCCAGATTTTTTATCTTACCCACCCCCCAAGTCAAATAAACCTATTTAAACCAGAAATTTTATTTAAAGGTGTATGCCATTTATTACGCAAGAAAAATACAAAAAAAAAAAAAAAAATCTGATAAGTAAATATAAATACCACATTTAATTGTATATTTTTTATAGCCTCAACTTTTGATTGAAGAAATAGTGAATAGAAATGCATAAAATATGTTAGTAGTAAATACAGTAGGGGGGAAATCAATTTTGACACCAAAAAAAGATTAGATTTATAGAATACAAGAGGAAACACTTTCTAATGTCCTTGAACAATATAGAAATACGATCCTATAAATTCAGAAAATTTTTTATAATAAATAAAAAAAATTGCAAATTTCAAAATGTGTCCCATACCTCCTCACTGACAGGGAGGTATGAGACAACTGTAAAACAATGTATTATAAGGCAAGGCACAAATTGTCTAGTGTTGGCTACATGTACATTCTAATAAAGATTATAGGTTGATAATGTCTGTGCTACAATATCAAATTCCAGTACTTTCATCATTGTAAGAAAATTATAGATATTTTTTAGGTTATGGATCAGTCAGAAACCTTTCAATATAGTAAATGTATAATATTAATATATTTTCAATGTTATAATTATGGATCAATCAGAGATGACATTAAAAAAAAGCCTTTCAATTTATTTATATTTTGAAGTAAATTAATACTTTTCAATGTTATAATTAATGTATACTACCTTCTTAAAATATTTGCATATTAGCAATTTACACTTGTCTTATTAAAAAGAAGGAATTAGACTGTCTTATTCCTTCCTTTGACATGGCCCATTCCTCTCTCTCTACCTTCTTTTATATTAAACTTCTTGTATAAACAGAAATGTTGCTATTAAGCATAGTTTAAGTTATGAATAATATACAATGTAATGTTCCATAAATAGGGAAACTATTATATCTATGCATTAACAAGTCATTAATATGCAGAAAGCACAAAAAGTATATGAAGTAAATTTACTTTTGATTCTTGAACTATTTTTTTTTTTTTTTTTTAATCTATACAATTGCAAGCTGATGCAGATCAGCTATTTTTTATCACTGAAGATTGGTATACCATTGCTTCATCTAATGTGTGACAATGAAACATTTAAAATGATACATAAAGAGAAAAACATACTGTCCCATTCCTCCAACTGACCTGTTCCAACCCACTCTCCCTTATATTTCATTTTTTAAATAAAGTTAGCAATTTTATCATTGTTTATATGAGTGGTTACAAAACTGTAATCTCTAGACACCAAAGTGTCCACAGTGCACATCAGGGGGTCCTCAAAAGATTTGGTGCCTAATTTAAAAAATTTCAGTACTTTTCTGTTATAGAGGCCTTGCCATTGTTTAATAAGCTTGATAAAATTCAGGCTTCAGGGAGGGAAATTTGTTGTCAAATAATGTAAACAGGTATGAAAGAAATCTGATGGACTTTTATGTTTTTTATATAAACATTTTATTTTTATCACCTCAAAAATATGACATTGTTCGGACTGAAATGAAACCAGATTTTTTTTTAAATTCTGGATATGTTAAAAGAATATCACAGGGTTTCAAGTGCTGCACAGAAATATGTTTCCTGCACGTGTCTGTGCCGAAATGACATTTTTTTCTGAAATTTGTGCCAAACTTTCTCCAAATTATACTTAATATCAAAATGAAATTTAGCACAAATTCATCAATCTGAAAAACAAAGAAAAATTCCATTTTTATTTTTAACTTTTTCCAGATTGCTAATTTTATAAATATGGAAAAAATTGTGGTCAGAGGATTGCAAAAAAAAAAAAAAAAAAAAAAAAAAAAAACATGGATTTTCTTAAAAGATCAGATTCTGTCTAAAGATTGCAAAAAAATGTGCATTTCATCCAAAAAATTGCAAAAAACAGATAAATTTATCAAAATCTCAAAAAAATTTGAATTTTATCAAAATATCGCGAAAAACACGCCATGTTTGTCTAAAAATTGCAAAAACCTGAATTTTGTTAGAAAATTACTAATTTCATTTAAAATGAACAAAACATGATTAAAAAATCGTGAAAAAAAAAAAATCCCAAATTTCTTCAAAGTAACACAAAAAAGATTGATTAAAAAAAAAAAAAAAATTGAATTTTGTCAAAGGATTATTAGTTTCATGAAAAAACATGGTTGAATAATCTAAAAAAAAAGTATTTCGTCATAATATCGCAAAAAAATACAAATTTTGTCAAAAGATTGTGCAAAACAATTCGTTCAAAGATTGCAAAAAATAGAGACTCAAAAAGTTCATTTTTGTCATATTATCCTCTGTTATTTCAAGGAAAGTAAAAATATTAGACTGCTTATAAAATTTGTATTGTATACAGACAATATTTCAAACGATGTTTGGAAGTGGTTTGAGAACTTAAGCATAGAAATTTTAACCTCAAAAATGATGCTGCTGTAGACGATCATCATCATCTGTAAAGGAGGGCATCTTAAGGATGTTCTTAAATCTAAAAGGGTGGTTTATTTTTGTTCAAGAAAAGCGTGAAACTAGCAGATGTTTTTCTTCAGAAACTATCTAATAAACATTCATTTTTCTGTTTTTTTTACAAACACGATAGATATTTCAGAACAAGCTGTCAAAATTGACGTTTTGAGCTGAATTTTCCCACGAAAACAAAAAAACAAGTCAACAAAAGCATGATCACATGATCAAAATAACTTATAGCTCGATAGGTAATTTAACCACTTCACCGGTTGCCCTGAGATAAGTCGGGGGTTAAAGCACTGTTTCCCCATACCCATCGCCGGTTAAGTGGTTAATCATCATAAAATGGAAAACTCGGTTTGATTCAAAAGCGCCCCTCCATAGTCAGTCCTTCCAATTTTTTACCTTTCCTTTTAAAAATGAATTTGTAAATGTGTCAAAATGTTTTGTGCTTATTGAACAGAATAGTTGAGAACAGATTTAAAAGAAGCTTACAAATGATCATACAAATTGTACTTTTTGGAATACTTAATTTATGTGATAGCTCTTGAACTTTATAATATTGAATTTCTTCGATAGCATTTTTTAAGGGGGCTTCCTTTACAGATGATGGTTGTTGAAAGCAGCATCACGTTTGAGACTATTTCTGCACTTAAATTTCTCAAACTGTGTCGTTTGAAACAACATATTGTCCATATATAGTAAAAATTTTAGGAGCAGTTCGACTAGCATTTTTACCTTTCTTGAAATAACTGAGAATAATATAGCGAAAAAGATCCGATTCTCCATTCTTAATACAGCATTGAAACTATAATTGAGCCACAATACAAGCTAAAACTAGGCAGTGTCAGCAGAAAAATCAGAATTTACATATCTGGTTCATTCAAACATTCTCCTTACAAGCAATTGCAAAGTAATTAGATGGAGCTGTGCTTCACTTTGAAAAAACGCAGAACTTTCCGAATGACCTAATAATTTGAGAGAAACATTGGAAGTAAAGTTTAAAAAAAACTAAGAATACTGTTTAAAAGTTTTTTTTAGCATTATTATTTTATCTATTGTATGATTAATTTATATATTCTGTATTTGATATTTATGATGCATACTTCTATATTTATCTTTATGCCGCATTTGTTATTTAATTTTGAGCTTCTCTATTTCTGAATAGTAATTCTCATCTCATTTTATCACAGAAACTTGTTATAGACTCTGTGATTAAGTTGAAGTTTACTGTTTGGAGATAGAAAATCAGGTATTATTTTAGTTAATAAAGATATTTTTAGATAATCAAGGACTGTAAACTATTCATATAGACAGGCAACTCTTAAAACATTTGGTTACAACGAGCCCCCTTTTGTATATCCTGTGCCTTTGCCAATGCCCTTGATTTATACTTGAAAGTACTGGTATTCTTTAATGTGATTATCTCTGTAATTAAGTAGTTTGGAGATAGTGATGCGCAAAAGTAGCATCCATACACACCCTGCATATACTTAAGAATTTCAGTAGTTTCATATTTAATCATGGTAGCCCACAAAGACACTGGATATATATATAAAGGGGCCCGTGATAACCAAGAGTTTTAAGAACTGCTATTCTGTGAGAATAGAATAGGCCCTCATTACCTAAAAACTTTATTTAATTTATTATACCTTTTATTGATAAAGTATTATATGGCAGAGATAAGAGTAATTTCATTTGCTTTAAAATTTAAAAATATTTCTTAAGTGTATGTTGTATTTAAAAAGAAGGTCATAGCAAAACATATATTTGTAGTTTATATAAAAGTAATTATGTTGATAGTAATTGCACGATTGTTTCTTGGGGAATTAATAGTATCTTACCTATATTTTTAAAAGCATTAAAATAATTTGAATGAATGTATTCTCAGTAGATCAACAAGAATGGTTACAATAGAATGTTGGGAATCAAGACCATTTACATTGCATCATTTCTTGCAAAAGGTTGGGGAATGTACAAAACAGTTCTTTTTCTTTAAGTCTATTTTGTTTTAGCTTATGAAAATCAAAGTTATCAAAACTGTAGTCTGGGAAGGGGAAAAAATCCTCAAAGCTAAAAGTGAAAAACATGGTACAGTAGAGTCTTTCAAATCTGCACAGCTTGGGACCATAGGTTGTGTGGATTTTAGAATTTTGTTGATTTTTGGTCATTGTTTTGTTTCTATTTTATAAACAGTAATTTGAATGCAATTAATAATGCAATCGAAACTATAATAAATGCTTGCAATATAATAAAATATTAAAATAAGTAATAAACTAAAATAATAAAAAATTAGATACTTTTTAAAAATGATTAAAATATTAAAAGCTAAGGTCAAGTCAATAATCATTGATGCATGATTAAATATTCATTATAAAGATGAAATGCATTTTTCCTAAATTATTCAATGAATTTTGGCTCATAAAGATACATTACCAATTCATAACAAAATCATAAAATAAGGAAGTTTTATTTCAGGTTTACCACACTTAATAACCAAAAAAGGTTGATTAAACATAAATATATTTGATAAGAAGATTATGATTACCAGTGATATCAGCAATACCTTGAATATTTTCAGAAATAAATTTATTCTTCCTTTATGAAAAAACATGAATTCAATAATATTAGCAAAAATTGCAAATTAAAATATGTATGGAATTGATATAAACTAAAAAGGTCAAATTTTTTCCCTATATCTGAAGTAAATGTTTCATTTTTTTTACATCCGTAAATTATGTGGGGATTTTAGAGAGTTACAGGTTTGAGGGAGTCTACTGTATTTCATTCAGAAAGATATTTTAATGTTTCACCATATTTATTTAATAGTGAATCCTAGTTAATAGAGTTGTAGTCGCAGAAAAAACAGAGGGTATACGCTGAAGCCAGAAGATATACCTTAGACTGTATATACTATAGCTTTCTTAAGAAACAGAGGTTATACAGTGTTCTTTTAAAAAATCTAGAAGGTATACGGTGTACAATCTGTATAGTCTTTCAAAAATGGTAAATCAGCAATTCTCTAGTTCATAAATCTCAGTATTATGAAACAAAGTTAGTTTTAATATTTAAAAAAATCATCTTTTTAAAACAAACAGCACTTTTATTTTTTAAAAAGGCTTTATGTACTTTCTGAATTTTGTAATCCATTCTGTGGGCCAATTTTTTAAATACCAATTTCTAAGTTCCTGTGGAAATGTTCCTGAAATTCCATTATTTATATATATATATATTTGTCATTAGTATTTATATTTTCAATCATTTTTAAAATTTTTGCCAGTTTGGTAAATAAAAACTTACATAAAGATGCAAACAATGGTTTCAAATATATATATTATCTGTGAAGCAAAAAAACAGAAAACTTACTAATTTCCATAAGCTTTTTTAAAAAAAAAAAATCATTTTTAAACATTTGTGTGGATTTTATTTCTTTCTAAAAGTCATAGAAAGTAGGATGGCAAGAATTATTTTTTAAAAATAAAAAAATTGAAACAAAGTCATTTCTCTGGAAATGCAGTTTGCTGTTGTTCAGTGTTGTAGAAACTCTAATTTTTCACCTGGTGCAAAAACCTTTTTGCATACTGTTTATGCATCTGTATAATAGATGGCACTGATGAAATCTGTCTGCTCCTCTCTAATTTTATGATGGCTGTACAGGGGCACGATCATGCCACATTTGCTGCAGCTTTGGTTGTGTTTTTGGGAGACCTTTTTCCTCTCAGCTCAGCAGCTAAAAGAATCTAGAATGTCTTAGTAGTTTTTATTGCTGGCAAAAGAAGAAATTACTAGAAAAATAGGATTTGAGAAAGTAGATTAATTTTAAGATATTTCCAACAGGGCATTTTAATTTATTTTGTCGGATGGAGAAGAATGAAGGTGTTTAATTTAATAATATTTAGGGATTCACTAGTAAAATGTAAGCAAATACGAACTCTGCTTTAAGCTGTGAAATCTTACAAGAGGCACATTATTAATTCCCAAGCTAATGTTAAACCATTAAAGGAATTTTTAGTTCTTTACTAATTTCTTATTTGTATTTCGATATTTAAAAAAAAAATTTTTTTTTCTTTTCAAAAAAATATTGGTTGTCTAATGTCGCATCTTTGTACTTTTTAGATTGGAATTTATTTATTTATTTTATTGATGACATACATCTGATTTGTGTGCTTGACATCAAAGTCCACTTATAAGTCCAATTTATTTCTGAGCTCTTTTTTAATTACAAAAGGAATCAGCCAATTTTTTAACCAAAATTTCTGAAAAAATAAACTGCAACAAAAATAATTATTAAAAAAAAAAAAAAAAAAAAAAAAAAAAAAACGCATTTATATATGTCCTTCAGATATGGACAATTCCACATATAGTATCATTTTAAAGCAATAACAAAATTAATAATTTAACGATATATAATGAAAAGTTTAATATTTTTATGTTCTATAAATAAATCCTAAAAAGGCATTGTATATTGCTGTTCATAAACTATTTTAAGTACTATTATTGTCTTTATGAAGTAGTAACGTTACATCAGTTACACTATAAAAGTTATGTCAGTCTCATATGTAATTGCAATTTTTTCTTTTTTATTGTTCAGAAAATAAGTAAAGTTATTATAATTTGTCATTTCTTAGTGTTGTTAAGAACGTAAAATCACTGTTTTAACTGGTTAGTTTCGGTCACATCCGTTAATGGTTACAGAATTTTAAAGTACAATTTTCGGGTCTAAAATAGATTGCAATAATCTATAGGTATTTGGTTATTAAATCTTTATCCTTAATAAAATATTTTTTAAATTATAAAAATCTGTTCTATCTTTATTAATAAATTTTAATCACAGTTTAGAAATATATATATATATATATCATCAAGTGTTACGCCAGTTACGATGGAATTCGCCATATCTAACACAAAAAACTGATTCAGAGTGCTGAAATGCCAGTGGGAAATATTTAAGAAACTAGTAAATCAGTATAACATTTGCTTACAAATTTAAGTGACTAGAATGTGTGTTCGGTCTAAAATATATCATTTTGATTTATGCTGGATGAAATTTTTCAGTATGAATCTTAGTGAATTTTTATTCTCAATGAGATCTTTCTGAAACTTTACAAGGCCTTAATATGGAAATTATTCTGTGACATTTTGAAGGTTTTTTTTTTTTTTTTTCTTTGTAAATTTTATTTTTTTTTTTTAATGTATTGGAATCTAGCTTATAATTTTTGGCAAAAATTGTATACTTAGAAGAAAAAAAAAAAAAAAAAATGCTACAGCATAATCTTATAAAGTTGTATGCTGCCATATTTTTTCTGATTTTTTATGTGACAAATATCGTTGTCCATCTGGTATTTTAAAAAAAGACAATATGTTGCTAGAGTGAAAAGGCATTTTTTAAATTTTTAGTAGCATTCTTTTCAAATCGCAAGTCAGTTTTTACTATGCAAACAATTGTTGGTACTACTAGGTTATCCTGTCGACCAAAAAATTATCGCCAAACTATAAGATTAAATGCCAATAATGGGTGATCGTGAATGTCACATTCAATGACATTAAATATGATTCACCTGTTTAAAATGTCATTAAGTGATTTTTATTTAGACTTTTAATATTTTTATTAATATTCTACTAATTATTTGTTTTTTCGTTATTTAAAATAAAAATTATGTCAATGTATAATTTGGCTATCAGTTTGGCGATTTGTATAACGACGGGATAACAGAGTAGTACCCAATTGTTTTATAATGCAAAAGGCTGTCATTTTTGGATGAAGGGAAGAAATGTATATTTTTTTAGCCACGGAGCAGGCAGAGTACAGTGTTCTTCTGAAATTGCATGGGGAAAGTAGGTATTTATTTAAAAGACATTAAAGAAGAAATGATTTCATCTTTTTTTTTTTTCCCCTCCTCTCTTATTAATATTAAAACATTCTGTATTCTATTCTTAAAGTTTGTTTTTGACTACAGAATTTAATTACTTTTAGAATATATGTTGTATGATACAATTTACTACTATATTTATATATATAAAAAAAGTTGTGTGAAAATATTTGTGTAAGGCACATAAATTATAATTGTTGCTTGTAAACTGTTAAAATGATTGGTGTTTTTTGCAAAAACTCTTTGTAATGTTGAAATGTCCTTTCCAAGAGAAAGGCGTTAGCTACATCTTCATCAATTAATCTATATTTGTTTGATGTTAAATCAATAAGTACGAATCGTTCTATCAGACTTGTTCATTCTCCTTTGAATGGACCACTTTTAAAATTTTACGTGGTTGTAACAAACTGTCTTAATTTTAAATATATTCTGAATAAAATCTTGTTTTGTGTTAAAGTTAGTTCAAATTGTGTTGTTACTTCAATATTTCTGACATACTTTCATTTTTTATATGTATACATCTAAAATATTTCAGTTATTTAAATTTTTTAATTCTGCTGATTTTTTTATTGGAAAAAAATGCTAAATACAATAAGATTCATTAAATTGTCCCCTCATAATTAACTTTAGCTGCTTAAAGTTCCGCCTAAAAAAAGATATTGAAATGCTGCTTTAAAAAATCTAATAACTACTTTAAAAAATTAAGATTCTGTAAAAAGCTCACTTGATTTAAGATTTACATAATTTAAAAAAAATAAAAGTTATAAAATGGTTTAAAAAAAAAATAGTAAGGAATTGAATGAAAATCGGAGTAAACTTTAAGAGATACCAGCACACAAAAACAAAGATGTTGCAGCGGAATTTAGTATGTTGAATAAATTAAGAGGATTTCACAATGCTAATCAAATTAGAAAATGAAACTGATATAATAAAAACCAATGAGAACAACCACTGTTCTTTGATGGACCCTTTTGGGTATTTTTTTTTAAATCATTAGTTAAATTTATACAGTGAAATATTTCATTCATCTAATTTCCCATTTAATAATTGTAAAATAATATACTGTAATGGTGATTTTTAAATGAATTCTCTACTTTGGATGTTTTTTCTTAAGTGTATTATAGAAGAAAATCACCCCTATTATAAAGTAAAGTGAAGTTAAAGCTCATAAATAAGTTTCAATATAATGGTCATTAGCAAATTAATATAATCAATTTACCTGTGATTTATAATATATAAAATTAATCGTTTGTACTATCAATCATCTTAAAGTGTCACAGTCATTCAGTCTCAAGTGGTGATGGCTTCTTAACATACTGGTTAATATGGGGGGGGGGGGGGTCTGTTTATATCTAGATAAAATCATTAACTAATTCATTTGTGTCGAAAACTTTCAAAATTTTAAAATAAAACATTCTAGTTAGAAAGGAGTTATTCCATTCTTTTATTTTTAGAAATTTGCACTGTTATTTTAATTTGTTGGTTGATAATAATTGTTTAAATAAGTAATCTGTTTGACAGTCTGCATTTTATAGTTTTGTCATTTTTATTTTTATATATCACTTTTCATAAACATACCAGGCTTAGAATTTACTGTTAACATTAATAAATGTTCTGTTATATAAAATAAACTAAGAAATCTATTCTTAGATAATTGAATTATTAATATAAGATCCAAGGCAAAATTTGTGTGAGTTTTTCTTGCTCCATATTAATAGATAATTAGTTCTTTGCAAAGAGTTTTATATCTAGTATTAATGTGCAACACATGAACCCCTGAAAGTAGATGTGAGACTATATTGAGTATATTTGTAAATTTTATGTTAGTTGTTTTTTATGGTGATAGTATCAATTTGTTAATTATAGATTTTGTAATATGTGCTCTATTTTAAAAATTTAATTGATTTAAACTTATTTCCAAAATTGTATGATAGTTTAAGTCATGCAATAAATTTTATATGATGATGAAATTTTATATGATGTGAAAAGTTAATTTCAATAACCACATCAAGTGCACATGTATCAACTCTGTTCTACCATAAAGAAAATAATTGTATTTTTAACGTTAGAATGCATGGTCATTTTCATAGAATAAAGTACAGTAGACTCCCTCAAATCCGCAACTCTCTAAAATCCGCACATATTTTATGGATGTAAACAATGAAACTTTCAGTTCAGATACAAGGACAAAATTTGATTTTTTTAGTTTTGTATCAATTCCATTTATTTTTTAATTTGTAATTTTCTTAATAATACTCTATTCATGTTTTTTTCATGAAGGAAGAATAATTTTTTTTGGAAAAAATTTAAGATATTTCTGATATCACTGGCAATCACAATCTTCTTGCCAAATATATTTATGCATTAATCAAGATTTTTTGGTTATTAAGCCTGGCTAAACTTGGAAAATAAAAAAACCCTTGTTTTATGATTTTGATGTGAATTAGTAATGTACTTTTATGAGACAAGTTTTGTTGAATAATTTTGGAAAAATACATTTAATCTTTATAATGAATATTTAATCATACGCTATTGATTATTAACTTGATCTTTGCTATTAGTACTTTAAACATTTTGAAAATTATCTAAATTTTTATTATTTTACTTATTTTAATATTTTATTATATTGCAAGCATTCATTATAGTTCCGATTGCACTATTAATTGCACTCAAATGACTTCTTAAAAAATGTAAACAAAGCAATGACCAGAAATCTGCAAAATTCTAAAATCCGCACAAGCTCTGGTCCCAACCTGTGTGGATTTGAGGGAGTCTACTGTATCACACAAAGGTTACAATGTTTAATCCTTCTCCATTCACAATATAAAGGCCAGTATTTATTCTAAACTTGCTGGAGTAAAATCTATGTTGGAAAATAACTGCATTACACTTTTTTTTTTTTCCTTTATGCAGTAGTTTCCCTCAAATCTGCACTGTTTGGGATCAGAGGTTGTGCGGATTTTGGAATTTTGCAGATTTCTGGTCTTGCTTTGTTTACATTTTTTAAATAGTAGTTTAAATGTAATTAATAATGCAGCTGAAACTAAAATGAATGCTTATAATATCAAATATGTATATATATATTAAAATAAGTGATAAAATAAAATAAAAAATTAGGTAATTTTTTAAATAATTAAAATATTAAAAGCAAAGGTCAAGTTAATAATCAATAATGTATGATTAAATATTCATTATAAAGATGAAATGTATTTTCCCTAAATTATTCAGTGAAATTTGCCTCGTTGAGGTACATTACTAATTCACATCAAAATCATAAAATAAGGAAGTTTTATTTCTGGTGCAGTCAGACTTAACCAAAAAGAAAGAAAAAAAAAAACTTGATTAATTCATACTAAAATACTACTTATACTTGTAAGAAGATTAAAATTACCAGTGATATCTGCACTATTTTGAATTTTTTCAGAAATAAGTTTATTCTTCCTTCATAAAAAAAATCATGAATTCAGTAATATACATTAACAAAAACTTACAAATTAAAATATGTATGGAATTGACATAAAACTAAAAAAATCGGATTTTGTCCCTATATCTGAACTTAATGTTTCATTGTTTACATCTGTGAATTATGTGCGGATTTTAGAAAGTCTGCTGTCTTCCTTTTTAAAGACACCCTTTTTTATTTTTTTTTAAATCTTGCTACATAAATTAAATTGTAATACTGTGCTTTTTTCATGCAATAAATTTTAAATTTCTGTTTTACCAAAGAAAAAATCATAAAAATCATTTAACTATAGCATACAGACATATGTCTGTATGCTATAGTTAAATTTTTAGTGCATAATACATAACATTGAAACTAGGCAAAAACAATTTTGATATATTTTAAGGTTAGAAGATTTATTGTTTTCAGTCTTTGAACATGGATTTAGGAAAATGGAACTTTCTAAGTTAATTTGGGAATTTAAATAATTTGATGCATATTTCAGAAAATATTCCTGGAAAAACTGCTATATGTACGAATTGCAGGAACCTGTGACATGCAGTATAAAATAAAAAGAATGACTAAATTTTGTGAAATGTAGTAAAAACAGAGGAAAGTGTAGTACTGATAACTTTTCTTCGTACCAGCTATTTATGATTCATTTACATATATTGAAGATACTTTCCTTCCATAAAAATTCCAACTATTTGAAGGCTTGAAAATATTTTTTAAAATATTATATGTAAGAAAAGTAATCTTTGGTCAAAATATAAATTTTAGCAATCTTTTAAGTCTAATACTTTATTTTTAACCTGTTAGAAAAACTCTCAAGTGTCTAAAATAATCTGCAGTACCCACTGTCAATGTTGTATTATTTTTACTATAATACTTAAATTATGGGAAACGGATTTTAAAAATTAGTGTCAAGTATTCTGCTTAATGAAAGCTGGTAACTTTCAAAGATTCAAATGTTTCATATTTTTTCAGCGGACCTGTGGGTAGTTGCCATTGCTTTTAGAAATTAACCATTTACCAGGCAAGTCTTTGCAGGTTTTTATTCTTGAGGCTCATTTTGTAAATTTTATATTTTTGTGAAAAATAACATCTTGTAACCTAAGTTGAAATCCAGTTATTCAAATTCTCATCAAATATTTATTAACAAAAACTTCTTTGCATCAACTTGCTAAAGTGTTTTTTTTTTTTTTTTTTTCTGACTTAATTTTATTTACAGACTAAACATTTTAAATCAGTTTTTATGAAAAAGGATGTGAAGGTGTCTGTTTTATTAAGTTCATTTTTGTGAAAGGGCTATTTTATTACATTTATTTCTGTGGTGCGCCATGGGTGCAAGTTTTCTGTCCACAGCCGTCTTTTAAAAGTTTCCAAGGACAAAATAACCTCCAAAGGAAAAAAAAAAAACATTTTTTTAGAATTTGCGCTAAATGTTTAAGAATCGGATTAAAAATAACTCTACTTTATGACCATCCCGTTTAAGAATTGCGAAAAAGACGCGATCTCTGTCAAAGGATCATGAAACAGGTGCGATTTTCGTTAAAAGATCGAAAAAAAAACCTATTGTCAAATGATCACGGAAAAAACGTTATTTCTGTCAAAAAATCGCGGAAAAAGACTCAGCTTCCGTTAAAAAATTGCGAGGGAAACGAGATTTTTGTCGAAAGATCGCGAAAAAGATGTTTTTTCCGTAAAAAGATCGCGGAAAAAAGCGAAAATTTCGTCAAAAGATGGCGGGAAAAGGCGATTTTCGTCAATAGATCTTTAAAAATACGCGTATTTCAACGAAAAATCGTAGAAAAGACGCAAATATAGTCAAAAGATCGCAAAAAAAGCGAGCAGGAGGTTGAGGTTGAGCCTACTAGTTTAGATAGTTTATTTAAATATTCCAATGTAGTGATGGGCGATTCGAGATCTAAGAATCGATACATTAATTTTCGAACTTTTAAGAATTGAAATCAGAATCGATTCTTTGTACCCAAAGGCTGCAGCATTGAGAACTGCAATATTTGATACGATAAACTCGCTGTAAAGCGGACACTTTGTGTAAAACGAAATCTGTCTAACTCGAAATTTTTTCAAGTCGATGTGAATCCATCAACCAAAGTAAAATGTGTGTGTGCGGGATATTGTCTACCACGGATAATTTTCTCTGTGTCCCGATTGATTTCGCCTTAGACACAGTTTACTGTACTTCGTTAAAATCAAAATACATGTGAGACGACCTAGTCAATATCGCCTACGTAAAATCGTTCGCTTGTTTTAATGATCACGCGTCATATTTACATGAAGCTGCTATAGAATCCGGTGAAGAGCGTCTTCTTGATCAAATTTTTATTTTTGGCATAATACGAGTAGCTAGCTTCTCTTTTGTTAATGATCATGTGTTATAATTCATAGCTCTGAGAACGATTTACTTTGTACAATATTTTTGAATTTTTATTAATATTACGTTTGTCATAATGATTTGTTTTTTGTATATTTTTTAACGGTTAAAAAATTCTTTAGAAATTTAAATTGTAATTTTTTTTTTTTTTCAAGTTACTTTAAGTAGATTTCAGTAGATGTTTAATACTTTAAATGGCATTTAATCGAAAATTTTATTTATTCCGTTATTATAGTTGTATGTAAAAAAATATGAAACCAGGCAACAAATATCAAAAGTTTGGAATTATTTCAAAAAAAGTGGACAATGACTTTGTTATATGTCAGGTGTGCAAAAATATTTAAAATTTTGTGGAATTCCACTAATCTGAATTTCAGTACCACGTTTTTCGAATAGTAATACTTTCTTATTCAATTACAGAAATTTTGCAATTAAATAAGATATTCATTAGTATTCAGAAATATTAACAGTGAAATTCAGGAAAACCTTGTGGTAATATATTTTGATGTTTAATACTTGATCATATTTTTACTTAATAACATGGCTGTGCTTGTTTTCGTAAAGTATAGGCGTTTCATTAAGGGCAGATCTGTATAGAAAGGAATAGAGCGAGTATGAATTACCAGTGGGCCTGGATTGGGTTTTCAAAAGATGGGAAATAGAAGCCTCGTATTTTTTCCCGTCGAAGTTTTGAATTAATTGACAAATAATCTACAGCAGGTCGACGATTTTACAAACTGGCAGGGACCGAGACCGATCCCATTAACCCGGGAGGGCGCACGCAGGGCCTAAAAGACCCGGAGTGCGTATGGTTTTTACAATTGCAACCACTAATTTTTTAAAGCAATCTTCAACTTATTTTATCGCAAAATTTGTAAGAATTGTCTCCGTTTTAATAAAGTGACTGTTATAATTTGATTTTATTGGTGACAAAGTTAAACCATTCATACCCTGGGTAAACGCGCGTTCTTTCAGGTTAATAAAAAATCCAAATAATTGGACAACTTTAATAAATAAATGATCGTGATAATGTTTTTTAGGTTACTTACTTCATTTAATATTTTTTGCATGCTTAGGACTAGCAATTGTAGTAGTGCATATTTTAGCACATTACAAATGATATGTTTAGAAGTTATTTGTTTGACATTTTTTAAATTTTATTTTCTACAAAATTGGTGCAAAGTTATACATAGAAGTACACAAAGAATTTATTACATGCATATAAACATACACTGTACGAACAAACGTGAACGGAGAAAGAGAGGCCCCTCTTTCCAAAGACATGAAGGGACAAATGAAGCAATTTTTCGACATTCTTCAGAGGATCTGAAAACAAAGAGAGATTTTTGTGGATTTATATATACACTATATTGCCATTGATTATGGGACAATTGCAATTTTAGACATTTTACTAAATATCTAGAACAATGCATGAGGAATCACCTCGAAACTCTTAGTGTATAAATATAATAGTATACGTCATACATCTCCGTGAAGATTTTTTACCGAAACTCCATAGGGGACCGTCAACAAATTAAAAAAGAATGAATATCTTTTGAATAACCCTGTCAAAATTAATGTAGCAAAAGCGCTCAAACTCTAGATTATGATTGAATGCCTTATTGTAATACACTGTGTTCATTTTTATGCAAATAGCATGCATACTCGCAGAGAAATTAAGGTTTTTATAAAAATGGTCCCAAATTTTTCCAAGTTTTTTCCTTATAATTTTCAGAGTTCTTAATATAAAATAATATTTTTTTCAGAAAATATGGCAAACAACATTGCACACAGTACCCTGTAATCAAAATTAAAAAATAATGAAAATTGTATACAAAATGAGTTGGTTTACTAAATAATTTTTTACTGCGCATGCGTCAACGATATCAAAATATCATTTGCATATTATGTTAGCTAAATGTATAGAGCAACTTTTGAGAAAGTCACAAAATCATAACTTGAAAATTCTGAAAATAATCGCCAATTGAATAAGTTGAAAATCCGTTATTCGCAAAATGAAGCAAAAACAAGAGGGGTTGTATCCATATATTCATTGATTAGAATACACAATACGGGATGTTACGACTACTTTTGGATAAAATCCCTCATTTTTTTGCTTCATTTTGGAAACAACGAATTTTGTCCTTATTCTATAGACGATTACTTTCAGAATTTTCAAACTATAATTTTGAGACTTTTACAAAAGTTGCTCTACACATTTAGCTAACATAATATGCAAATGAAATTTTGATATCTTTGACGCATGCGCAGTAAAAAATTATTTAGTAAACCTACTCATTTTTCATACAATTTTTATTATTTTTTAATTCTGATTACAGGGTATTGTGTGCAATGTTGTTTGTCATATTTTCTGAAAAAAATATTTTTTATATTAAGAACTCTGAAAATTATAAGGGAAAAACTTAGAAAAATTTGGGGCCGTTTTTATAAAAACCTTAATTACTCTTCGAGTATGCATGCTATTTGCATAAAAATGAGCACAGTATATTACAATAAGGCATTCAATCATAATCTAGAGTTTGAGCGCTTTTGCTACATTAGTTTTGACAGGGTTATTCAAAAGATATTCATTCTTTTTTAATTTGTTGACGGTCCCCTATGGAGTTTCGGTAAAAAATCTTCACGGAGATGTATGACGTATACTATTATATTTATACACTAAGAGTTTCGAGATGATTCCTCATGTATTTTTCTAGATATTTAGTAAAATGTCTAAAATTGCAAGTGTCCCATAATCAATGGCAATATAGTGTATATAGCGTTCTCAGACATTAGAGCTGAAACTTCTTACAAGGAAGGTCTCCATACTGGGCACACTCAGAATTTTTTTTTAAAAAATACTAATTAAACTATTGATGTATGTGAAAAGGATCAGTCAAAATTACGGCGGAATTACAAAAGAAAATTTCTAAAAAACTAAAATATTTTCTAATATTTGACGTGAAAAGACGAAAGTGTCACGTGATTTGGCGAGCAGCACTTTTCCTTGCCAAAAGCAAACGATTTTAATGCAACTGAAAATTGTTTGTAAATGGATTTTTAGAATAACTAAATTTAAACATAAACAATGAGACAGTTAATATATTATACACGCACACATATATATGTTGTATTATATACATATATTACTTGTTACTGTAGTTATTTATCACTGGAAGAATATTTTCATGTATAAAAATTTGATATTGAAAAAAAATATTTTCATATATGTAAGTGTATTTAAAAATAGAAGTCAGATGTTTCCATAGCAACGAAATTGAATCGACAGTGCTCAATTGGACTTTGAGCTTGAAAGAATTTTAATTATGAATTTCATTTAAAATCGCAAATTTTGATGGTTAAATTCGAATATAACTACACATAAATATCAATATTACAAAATTATATTTAAAACTAACAAAACCAAAGTTATCAGACATCGTGATTATAGCACCTCCTTCAGGCGGATTTTTTTCAAATTCAGAGAGTGTCTGCTGACCATAGCCAAACACTTATACAAAAAATTTCATTCAATTCTATGCATAACTTCATACACTTTTCTGTGGCAAAATATTGTAAATGGTACAAAAAATCGCTATTGTAGCGCCCCCTTTCCGCGAATTTTTTTTTAATTCAGGGAGGACCAACTAGCCATAGCCCATAGCTTACACAAAAAATTTGGTTCAATTCGATGCATAACTTCATACTTTTTAAGTTGGTACAACATTGAAAATGGCGCAAAAAGCGATATAGGGCAGTTGCAATTGACGTCATACTGGAGGTCTCATACTACAAATAGGCAGTTCTGATTGGTGGAACTACCCTGACCTCCACTTGAAATACAATGGTTATCAGCTGATTGCAAGTTCCCTGTTCTGCGCCCCAATTCGGCGGATTTTTTTTTAATTCAGGGAGGACCAACTAGACATAGCCAAACACTTACACAAAAAATTTGGTTCAATTCGATGCATAACTTCTTACACTTTTAGTCGGAACAATATTGTAAATGGCTCAAAAATCGCTATTGCAGCGCTCCCTTCAGGCGGAATATTTAAACATTGAAGGAGAACCTGCTTGCCACAACCAAAAACATTCACAAAAAATTTGGTGCAATTCTATGCATATCTTCATACAATTTTTGATGTTAGAATGGCAACATACCGACAGACAGACATTTTGTAAAAAACATGTTTTTTAATATCTCTGACCTCTAAAACGCGTAAATCTGTCGAAAAAAATTCCGATTGCAATGCTTTCTTCTATTGAAGATAGAAGAAAGTAAAAATGGCACAGACAAAGACATCGCGATTATAACACCTCCTTCCGGCGGATTTTTTTTTCTTTTTTCCAAATTCTGGGAGGGTCTGCTGACCATAGCCAAACACTTATACAAAAAATTTCATTCAATTCTATGCATAACTTCATACACTTTTCTGTGGTAAAATATTGAAAATAGCACAAAAATCGCTATTGCAGTGACCCCTTTCGGCGGATTTTTTTTTTCATATTCAGGGAGGACCAACAAGCCATAGCTAAACACTTACTCAAAAAATTGGTTCAGTTCAATGTATAACTTCCGGCTTCTTGTTGTATGTTAAAAGTGTATTTCATACACTTTTAGTCAGTACAATATTGAAAATGGCACAAAAATCGCTATTGCAGCATCCCCTTCCGACGGATTTTTTTTCAAATTCTGGGAGGACCAACTAGCCATAGCTAAACACTTACACAAAAAAATTGGTTCAATTCGATAATAACTTCATACACTGTTAGTCGGTACAATATTGAAAACAACACAATAATCGTTATTGTAGCGCCCCCTTCCCGCGGAATATATCAAAATTGAAAGAGAACCTGCTTGCCACGGTCAAAAAAGATTCACAAAATATTTGGTTAATTTCTATGCATATCTTCATACACTTTTTGATGGTAGAATGGCGAGATACGGACACAGAGGCAGACAGACATTTTGTAAAAACATGTTTTTTTTGGAATCTCTGACCCCTAAAACGTGTAAATCCGTCGAAAATCGGAAAAAACTTCGATTACAATACTTTCTTCTATTGATGCTGAAAGACAGTAAAAATGGAAGAATATGCTTTCAGTGTTTAATCTTTTATTTTGAACTCCTCATTTGCTTAGCTATGAGGAGTATCTTGATATTCCTTACACATGCGCAGTTGACTGAGAAACCACTCGAAAAAATTAATTAAAACTTTCTTTTTAAATATTTCGGGTATGAAAGTATTTTTTGTTCAAAGATTTCAGCTCTGTAATTTAACTTCCGATTTTTAATAGATTTACATGTAATGGGATATCTGAACGTAGGGGCGTGCGAAAAGAAATCTGCGCCGGGGCAAAGTTTAGCCCCCCTCATCGTTCAAATTTTACGCCCTATTCTATCGTTAAAATATTCGATTTGAGCCCCCCGCCTTCTGTTTGTGACGGGTGTCACTTGCAGAAACATAAATAAATTCTACTGAATACATATTTCGCATTTATTTAGAACCTAACCCGTTCACGACGGCGCGCACATTTTGAAGTGCGCATCTGAGGACGGAGCGGGAAAATTTGATTTCATCTTCAGGGCCGAAGGATTTTGTGAAACTAAGCCTAACTCTTGTAAAGTGTTCTTTAAAAATTATAAGAAACACATTTTTCCATGTGACCTTTTGAAATATACATACTTGGAATAAGTTGCTATTATGTATATTAACACAAAAAAATAAGATATTTTCTCCGATATTTTAATATAAAAATGACTTTTTAAATATATAAATTACATATATTTAAAATGCATATTTTAATTACTTTTTTATGTTGCAAAATAGTGCTATTTGATCACAAAATATTACGTGATTTTAATGTAGCAACATATGAGAGATTTTCCTCGAATAAAGTATAATTTTGTTAAAACAGTGATGGTTTTGCTTCAAAATAATTTTTAACACATATCTGAAACAAAATAAGTGTTTGAATGAAGTTGATTTATTAACTATTAAACAAATAAGACTAACTGAATAAAACATGCAAGCAACTTCTGCATATTAGTTTTTATTACTTATTATACAACATACATAAAAATAATTTTAAAATATTTCCTTAAAAATAATATCTGAGAATTCAAAAATTACACGTAAACATATATACAATCAAAATATTTATCAAATAAAAAGTATTGCATTATAATAAGTAAAAAGTGAATAAAACTATACTTTAAAATATATGTATTTCTATAAAGTTGCCAAATAGATAGATAGATAGATAGATATTGTAATATATGTTAAAACGAAATATCAAATAAAGAGCATTTGAATTTAAAGAGTAAACACCTGAATGATAAATTAAAATACATTCATCAAAGAATTTGTTGATGTTCAAATATCTTTATTTACATCTTATGTATTAAAAAAAATATTTAAAAATATAAATAAAGTTATGAAATTAAAAGTATTGAATGATAATTAATAATGATGAATGAAACTAAATAGTAATTTTAAATATATTGATCAAAATGCCATTATGTTAAAAGTATTTTTGAAATTGGAAATACAGTCGAGTTTCTCTATAACGAAACTCCATACATCGAATTTCTCTATATAACGAATTTTTAGCAGGAACGGTCCCCCTTTTTCATGATTACATCAAAACAGTCTCTATATAGCGAAATATCTATCTCCATATAACGAATTTTTTCATAAAATGTACTTTATTTATTCAGTTTTAAAAAAGCTTCAAAATCAAATGGAATCAAATTTCCATCACATATTTTTGATTTATCGTTCAAGGCTGAGTTTTTTATAATTCTTCTCTAGCTTGAATCTCCTTGATCTTTAAGTCCAACGAATTCATTCCACCAGTCGCCCCCCCCTCCCCCTCCACGCATCTTTTAACATCCTTCGAGAAACAGTGTCAATTTAATTGCTACACATATAAAACCTGGATCAATGTGGTAATTGAAGTCAGTGTTGATTTCAGAGGGTGGCTTAGAGGGACATTCACTCCTGGAGCAATGAGATTGCCACCTAAAATTTGAGATGTTGTGTTTTCAATGGCAAAAAAATTAACGTACGTTTTTCTTGTGTGATTTTTATTAAGCTTTTAAATAAATGTTTATTCTCTTTTTTGAAACTGTTAAAATACTTAAGAAATAGTATATTACGTTAATATTTATAGTTAAACACTTCAAATTTTTAATTAAACGTATAAAAAATAATACTTATTCAAAATTTGCACATTAAACAGAAATTTTAACAGCTTTCTCTATTCAACGAATTTCTCTATATAACGAATTTTTTACTGGAACAATGGATTTCGTTATATAGAGCCTCGACTGTATATGTAAAACCGATCATCGAATAAATCTATTCAATTTTAACAGCTAAAACTGACTATTAATTCGAAATATGCATGCTAATGTATGCGCTTATTTATCAAAATAGTCAAAATTTAATTATTGTGGTAATCTCTCAGAAATTCTTCTTTCTGAAGGCTGCTTTTTTTTTTTTTCTTCTGACATTTCAATGTGTTTGAGAAACACGAAACTTAAATAGTAATAATTCAATTGAAAATGAATTTGTTTGAAACGATATAATAACATTATAGAAGGGGGGGGGAGCACTAGAAAACACGCATTAATTGGAGTCTGTTAGTCAGACGCACTCACACAAATGACATATTTATTATATGCTTAAAGCTCAAACACACTTTCACCCTTCTAAGTACTACAGAAAAACTTCTGATTAATGAAAAATAATGTTTTGTTAGACAGACAAAAGGTTTATGATCGAAAAAAAAAAAAAAAAAAAAAAAAAAAAAACCCTTTGGCTTCAAAATCTGGCCGAAAGAACAATGAAATGTGGTGTCTACTTATATGAGAAGTATGTGGGAAAACCAATCCTAATTTTATGAAATTAATCATGAGGATTGTCCATTTAAAAATCGAGTTAATTTAAAAACATGTTAATAGTACTAATATATTAAAACACATATAAACTTTAATGTTTACAACTCTGGAAGAAATATTCCATTTAATGTGAATAGATGGAGTAAATCAAATAGAAAATTTAATATATATATATATATATATATATATATATATATATATATATATATATATATATATATATATATATATATATATATTTAGAAATTAAAAAATGTATTCCGAAATCTCCCCCCTACCCTTCTTCAACTTAATCTGTCAAATCTAATAGTTAAAAAATATATATATTATCTCATAATCTCCTTCAGAAAACTGCTTAAGAATACATAAAAAATGCATTATAAAATATTCAAATCGAAATCCCTTAACTAAAAATTTTGGCATAAGCTTACAAGGAAAAAAAAGGGGGAAGGGTGTAAATACGAGAATTATTTTAATGTTGGTGCTAATCTTAATAAAATATTAACCGTTTAGGACAACTGACCTAATTTAACAAAGGATAAATAAACGCATTGAAAGATAAATCATTAATTTATAAAACTTTATCAAAAAATTACACTGAAAAAATGAAATCTCTGATGGGGTAAAAGGGAAAATAAAGAATACTGCCCAGTTAAACTGAAGGCATTGAGCTCACAGGCTACAAATACTAATTGCACATTAAAGCTTTATATTTTCAAGGGTTAATTCCGTTCGAAAAAAAAATTAAGAAGGGGAAACAGCTCTCCCTTTTTCTCTTTTTTTATACTTAATCATTGAACCTCCTATACTATCAAAGACATGCTTTATCATATAAAAAATCTATATCCAAAATTCAGAGCAAATTAGATAATTCTTAATAAAAACCCATTTAGCATTTATATAATTTAAAAAGAGTTATCCCCCTCTTTTATACTTAACCATTAAACTTCCAAAACTATTCAGAGATTTGAACGAAATCTGAAAATTCTGCTTGAAAAACCCATTTATATAAATTAAGGGGGGGGGGACATTAGAACCCCTGTTCCCCTTATTTATACTTATTCAATGAACACCTAATAACAGTCACGGAATCGCCTCATCAGAATGATCCTAATCTAAATTTTGAACGAAAATTAATTCTGCATGGAAATCCCATTTATATCAACTAACGGGGGGGGGGCATTAGAGCCCCTGTTCCCCCTATTTATACTTATTCAATGAACACCTAATAACAGTCACGGAATCGCCTCATCAGAATGATCCTAATCTAAATTTTGAACGAAAACTTAATTCTGCATGAAAATCCCATTTATATCAACTAACGGGGGGGGGGGGCATTAGAACCCCTGTTCCCCCTATTTATACTTATTCAATGAACACCTAATAACAGTCACGAATCGCCTCATCAGAATGATCCTAATCTAAATTTTGAAAACTTAATTCTGCATTAAAATCCCATTTATATCAACTAACGGGGGGGGGGGGGGCATTAGAACCCCTGTTCCCCCTATTTATACTTATTCAATGAACAACTAATAACAGTCACTGAATCGCCTCATCAGAATGATCCTAATCTAAATTTTGAACGAAAACTTAATTCTGCATGAAAATCCCATTTATATCAACTAACGGGGGGGGGGGGGCATTAGAACCCCTGTTCCCCCTATTTATACTTATTCAATGAACACCTAATAACAGTCACGGAATCGCCTCATCAGAATGATCCTAATCTAAATTTTGAAAACTTAATTCTGCATGAAAATCCCATTTATATCAACTAACGGGAGGGGGGCATTAGAACCCCTGTTCCCCCTATTTATACTTAATCAATGAACACCTAATAACAGTCACGGAATCGCCTCATCAGAATGATCCTAATCTAAATTTTGAAAACTTAATTCTGCATGAAAATCCCATCTATATCAACTAACGGGGGGCATGAGCCCCCCGTTCCCCCTCTTATACATATCGAATGAACTCCAAAAACTAATCAGGGAAGCGCCTTGTCAGGATATACCTACATACAAAATTTCAAGTGGATCGGATATTTTTATCATGAGTTATCGCGTTACGTACATACATACAGAACGGACGGGCACATAAGCTCTCAGGCTATGATAGCCTGTGAGCTAAAAATCAGTAATCCGTGACAAACGATCAATTCCGAATTCTATTATATGTAATATTTATTGTCAAATAACGATATTACATACAAATATAATATAGTTAGTTTTATTTTAAATATGTTAATATACAAGTATATAATATATATACAGTAAAATATTATAATATTAAAATATACAACATAAAAATAATTTTTTGCAGATTTATATAACAAAATATTTTTATATAAGTTGCAGCCAGTATTACAATTTTATTATTATTATTTATTTCCTTCTGAAATTAAGACTTTTTTTTAAATTCAATGTTTTCTGAGAAAGAAATTACAAAATTCAAGATTGTTTATTTTAATGCTCCCATAACTGAATAATAAACGAAAGTGAAAAAGGAAATCTACACATGATTGGGGGAAGAAAGCTGTATTTTTTTTCTTCCTTCTCCCCTAAAGAAACGGAAGGTAATTTTTTTCAAAGTTCTATTGTTAGAAATCGTTCGGTCCTCAGGTGTTCGTGTTCGTGGGATAGGATTGCCAAAGCCCTGCCTCGTACTCGTATGTAGGTAGGTCGCTCGTTCCGAAGGAGTTAAATGACTAATCTTTTAATTTGAACTCCTCACTTGCTTAGCTATGAGGAGTATCTTGATAGATGTGACGCATGCGCAAACATAGAGCTAACCACCCGAAAAGATTAATTAAACTTTCTTTTTAAATATTTCTGGTATGAAAGTAAGCATTTTCTATTCAAAGATTTCAGTTCTGTAATTTAACTTCGGATTTTAAATAGATTTACATGTAGTAGGACATCTGAACGCAGGGGCGTGCGAAAAGATATCTGCACTTACCAGAAAACTAATTACCGGGGCGATTGACCTACCCGCCCATGGGCGTAGGAACCGGGGGAGCTCTGGCTCCCCCTGGGATTATTCAGACGGGCTCAGCTCCCTCGAGAGAAATTGAAAAATAAATTTTCTTTTTCTAGAAAATTCACGGGGAAAGGACGAGTGTCTCCAAACAAAAGATAGTTCTAATAAAATAAGAACAGACAAGCTATCCTTCCGCTCCAGCACAATAAGAAAAAGTCCTTCCGGCAGTACCGGGAGGAAGAGGTAGCTTTCACATGCTTATTTATTTATTTATTTATTTATTTTAAATTAAGTTATACCATTCGAAAATACGAAGCTCAAATTAGTGGAACCCGATTATATAAGATTGAATCCTGGTTTTTGTCAATACTGAATATTAATAGGAATTTTTAGAAATTAGTCATCTTTTATTCAAGTTAGTTTTATTTTAAGCGATTTATAGAGTCACCAAATTCTACAATATCATGAAGTGAAGTGTATACCATTTTAAAGCAACATGATGAATAAAACAAACCAATGAACTTGGTCAAAATTTTAATTCATGTGCACATGCACACTCACATTGAAATCGATTAATATACGAGTGCTGTCACGGGCAAATTGATTTTTTTTTAAATGTCACCCACATTAGAAATTCAAACTGCTATATCTCAGGCGTTTTTTAAGTTAAAGACAAAGCAAGAAATACTCCGGAATTTATTATTAAGATAAATACTTTAGAAAGAATCTCTTTTTTCAATTTCTAATTTTTTGTTTGTGCATTATTTTACATTTAAAAGATTTTCGACAAACTTAATTGGCCGTTATTTTGAAACAGGAGGGCGGATGAAGTTGGCAGGTGAACTCGATAAAGACATTGTTATGTACTATGTACAGACGGAGTTATATCCAAATCAGTTTATAAATATGCGTATTATCGCGTGACAAATTTCAGACCGTTTCAAAATGTCAACCACACTGGAAATTGAAAGTGCTATAACTCAGTCATTTTTCAAGATATAGATTAAACTAAAAATGCTCTCAAATTTTTGCATCAAGGTCAAACCCACACACACACAAAAATCTTTTTCAATTTCGTATTTTTGCACCTAATTTTAAAATTTAAATTAAAAAAATTTAATATTCCGCCATTTTGAAATAAGATGGCGGATGGAACTGGACAACGAATTCGGTCCAGACATTGGTATGTACTATGTACGAACCAAGTTTCATCCAAATCGGTTTATAAATACACGTGTTAACACGTGACGAAAATCAGATCATTTCAAAATGTGAGCAACACTAGAAATTAAAAGTGCTATAACTCAGCCTTTTTTAAGATACAAACGAAACAAAAAATGCTCTGGAATCTTTGTATCAAGGTCAAGTGCATAAAAGAAAAATCATTTTCAATTTCTCACTTTTTTGTACCTAATTTTAAATTTAAATTTTTATTAAAAATTTAAATGTCTGTCATTTTGAAACAAGGTGGCGGATGGAACTGGCTAACGAACTCGGTCCAGACCTTATTATGTACTATGTACATACCAAGTTGCATCCAAATCGATTCATACATACACGTTTTATCACGTGAGAAAAATCAGATCGTTTCAAAATGTTCGCCATAAGATAAATTCAAAGTGCTGTAACACAATCATTTTTTTAAGATATAGACAAAATAAAAAAATGTTCTGGGATTGTTGTTTTAAGTTTTTACACATAAAAGAAAAATATTTTTCGCTTTTTACTTTTTGTAATGAAAGCTATCTAAAATTGAGTTTTTAGCGAAGCACTTGACCTTATTAATCTCGTCACTAATGCATAAAAAAAACGATTTAATCAAAAGACTTTTGATTCTCACATACAGATCGAATCCATATTCACGAATACAGCTTCAACTACGCCAGAAGATCTCAAACAAAAGCTTAGAATAGATGCTAATGATTTTGATTTGACAAAATTTTCTGCAAAGTTGACACTTCTACGAACACTAGTCCCGAACGAAACAGACGTAAATACGTTGTCGATCACAATTAAAATGATGTCATCACAGGAATTGGTAAACAAATTATTTTCTAAAGTTTGCCTTTTGGCAGAATTTATTTTGTTTTTCTGATGTCGTTAATGACAGCTGAGAGCTTTCAATGCTCTTCTTCAAACAGACACACCGCCGAACAATAATGTATGAATATAGACTCAATCACTTGATGGTATTGCATATTTATATAGAAGAAGCCTTTAAAATTGATTTGGAAGAGATTGTAAAGAATTTGTGAGCCAACAACAGAAATAAAACTTTAACTTTTGGTAAATGGGAGAGGGAGAAGCCTGAAATTTGATTTTATTCGGTATCATCCATAAATTAAGTGTCATCAAGTAAATCGAATATAAATTGTTTAAACTAGATTAAAAAGTCAGTGTTTTGATATGCTTCTATTTTATACTCTTGTTTGTGAAAAGTGCAACACAAGAAACCATCCGAAATTAATGAAATGATCCTCACCACTTGCTTTTAACAATATGCTCCACAGGGGCGTGCGAAGAGAAAACTGTGCTTTGGACAAAGTTTCAATTCGGAGCTGCTTTCTCCGAAATTTTTCTTCTGACAGGCCAAAACATGGCGTTGGTAGTATTAATTTGGGGCCTTTTAAAATTCCACGCCCGGGGCGACAGCCCCATTCGCCCACCTACTTTCGCACGGCACTGATGCTCCAGCTCCCCCTGTTTTTTCAAAGTTCCTACGCCACTGTACCCGCCGACCGAGACGCATATTTCAGATGTGTATATTGCTGGGACGATTACTGTTTCTAAACCAATAGGAGACCGTCATTATCACGGTCAAGTACACGCCCACACAGTTTGATTGACAGGAACTCGCGGACAATTGATTGTGTGTGTTTATTATTTATTTGTACTCGGATTGTTTGAATTTGTACTCGGTAATTAAAAATTAAAGGTACGAAAGAATTTTTTTTTTTTCAAAATGACTGAATTTTATTTACTTCAATTAGAAATTATACTTCCTCTGATCCTGAAATAAATAAATAAATAAATAAATAAAAATTAAAGTAAGAATTTTGCTTATACGGATATTTTCGCAGAATACTTTTTTCCCCATTTGTTTAATATATATATAAATCATTTTGGAACGATATTTAGAATATTAAAAGGGTTTGCAATTTTTTTTTTTTAAATGTCTTATTTATTAATAAAAGACAGCCTCCAATAATTAAAAAAAAAAAAATCACCAACGGACTCTCGGCCCGCGATGGACTCGAACCCATATCCTCCGATTTCAAGCTCGACGCTCTAATCATTCAGCCAGTCAGCTCACTTTCATCCGCAACAGATTATCGTTATAATTAGCACCGTCAATTGTCCACGAGTTCCTGTCAATCAAACTGTGTGGGCGTGTACTTGACCGTGATAATGACGCTCTCCTATTGGTTTAGAAACAGTAATCGTCCCAGCAATATACACATCTGAAATATGCGACCGAGACTAATAATATCACAGACTTCTCATAAGTAGACTTCACATTGGCAACCCTTTCTTGACGCCGGTATATTTGTCCTCCGTCACTTGACGGAGGGCAGATTTAACGTGCCAAACCGGTTTTTCGCCTGCCAAAATCTCAGAATCATTCTCTGCCTCTATGTTTACATTTATTTTACTGCTAGGATGAAATCTGAATCTTGCCAATAAAGTTACTACCGCCAAATAACGGCACCAGAGCCGTAACTAGAAGGGAACAATAGGGGGGGGGGCAAGAGAAAATAGGGGGGCTCCATTGACTTCTAATATAACTGGACTAAGAAACAGCAACCTTTCTTGAATCCATCATCAACCTCCCCACCAGCACGTGATGGTGGGAAGAATGGGCGCCAAACCGGTTTCTCCCGCCGATCCCACCAGCCACCAAGGCCTTTTTCGCTCGCTTTTTCGACTACGTTGCGTTCTTTTATTATCAGAATGAAAGCAAAAAATTGCCAAAAAGGGATCATCGTCAAAAAAGACACCCTTTTGGCGAGGAAAACTGTCGCCAAATCTTGGCCATTCCGGCTTCAAGCATTCCCGAAGAGAACAAAGGGATCCGTTATCTAGTCATTTCTGATCTAAGGGGGGCTCATAATTTTTTTTCTCTCACTCTCACGCAGAAAGATAAAGTAATGCATATCCACATTGTAGGTACTATGTTTCTTGTGAAACTGTTGTAATAATTTCATTTTATGCTAAGAAAAGTATATGATGATGAAAATTTTGAGTGTATAACTGGTGCAAAATTAAACATCATGTTAGCAGATAGGATGAGGGAGTTCTGAAACACTTATTTTAGATACAGCTTAGTAATTCTGCAAAACCTGTGAAAGGCTCTCAAAACTACATTAGATTTTTGAACAGAATTTCATTTGAATTTTCGGAACAGAAATTCATTGAGTGACTTTGGAATCTTTTCCAGGGAGGGGATCAAAATATTTTAGGGGGGGGGGCTGAGCCGCCCATAGCACCCCCCTTTCCTACGGCAATGAACGGCACCCTTTTGTGGTGGAAGCGAAAAAAGTTGGATTCAAAGTCTGGCCGAAAGACAATGGAATGTGGCGTCTACTTATATTAGAAGAATGTGGGAAAACCAATTCTAATTTTATGAAATTAATCATGAGGACTGTCCATTTAAAAATATGTTAATAATACTAATACATTAAAACACATATAAACTTCAATGATTACAACTCTGGAAGAAAAATTTCATTTAATGTGAATGGATAAAATAAATCAAATTCAAATTTTACTTTTTTTTTTTTTTTTTTTTTTTTTTTTTTTTTTAGAAACTAAAAAATGTATTCCGAAATCTCACCCTAACGTCCTTTCAACTTAATCTGTCAAATCTAATAGTTAAAAAATATATTATCTCATAATCTCCTTTAGAAAACTGCTTAAGAATATATAAAAAATGCATTATAAAATATTCAAATCGAAATCCCTTAACTAAAAATTTTGGCATAAGCTTACAAGGAAAAACTAGTCGTTGGGGGCCACCGTAATACTTACCCATCATGGATATGTATATGAAAATAAAACATATGAAACTATTAATACAATGCATTGCAATTCATAAACAAAATTTAAATATTGTTAATATACATAGTAATGCTACATTAAAGAACTGCTGATGTACCAATTTCGACAAATTATATAAAACGCCAAACTACTCAAGTAGTACCGAACTGCGTAAAAGAAACATCCTTATAACTCCAAAAATAATAATTCTATTAACTAACAATTAACTGCGTCGGATTAAGCGTCTCATTTCCAATTAAAATATACCTCTGAATTGAAATTTGAATGAAATACAGGGTCATGAAAAATCGAAGAATGTGGAAAACAGGATTACAAATATCTCGGCAACTAATAATCCGATCGACTTTGTTCTATATGCAAAATGTGTGTTATTTTATTGCCTTTTACTTCCATTCCTTAGAACAAAAAAATTCGAAAAATTTTATATACCTTTCATCAGAACGAATTTTTCGAGAGTCCGAAAAAAATAGTTCCGGATAATCGAGGTTGCTGATATTAAACAGGGTTCGTCCCATTTTTACATACTAACTACATACAAAATTTCAAGTCTCTATCTCAATTTGTTCGGAAGATAGAGTGTTTACAGACAGACAGACAGACGGACGGCAAAAATTTTTTTTCTAAAAATATATTTTTCGGAATCTCCACTATCTAAAACGTGTAAATCCGTCATAAAAAATTTTTCGATTTTCAAAACGATTGCAAGATTTACCCTATACTACGTATGATGGGTAAGTAAAAAGGAGGAAGGGTGTAAATACGAGAATGGACCACTAGCATTTCTGACGTCAAAGAACGTCACAACAGATTACAGCTAATCAGCTTCTCTATTTATCCCACAAGGGTTCACCAAAAGCCAATCAAATACCGCAACGCTTGCGGGAAACATTGGGAACTCCGCCCCGTACTAGTGGTCCATTATTTTAATGTTAGTGCTAATCTTAATAAAATATCAACCATTTAGGACAACTGACCTAATTTAACAAAGAATAAATAAACGCATTGAAAGATAAATCATTAATTTATAAAACTTTATCAAAAAATTACACTGAAAAAATGAAATCTCTGTTGGGGTAAAAGGGGAAAAAATCAGTATTCCGTGACAAACGATCAATTCCGAATTCTGTTATATGTAATACTTATTGTCAAATAACGATATTACATATAAATATAATATAGTTAGTTTTATTTTAAATATGTTAATATACAAGTATATAATATATATACAGTAAAATATTATAATATTAAAATATACAGCATAAAAATAATTTTTAAAGATTTATATAACAGAAGATTTTTATATAAGTTGCATCCAGTATTAGAATTTTATTATTATTATTTATTTCCTTTTGAAACTAAGAGATTTATTTATTTATTATTATTTTTTTTAATTCAATGTTTTCTGAGAAACAAATTATAAAATTCAACATTGTTTTTTGTTTATTTTAATGTTCCCATAACTGAATAATAAACGAAAACGAAAAAAGGAATTCGACACATGTTTGAGGGAAGAAAGCAGTATTATTTTCTTCCTTCTCCCCTAAAGAAACGGAAGGTAAAATTTTTCAAAGTTCTACTGTTGGAAGTCGTTCTGTCCTCAGACGTTCGTGAGATACGATTGCCAAAGCCCCTCCTCATGTACCGGTCGCTCGTCCTGAAGCGATTAAATGTCTAATCTTTTATTTTGAACTCCTCACTTGCTTAGCTATGAGAAGTATCTTGATACATATATACGCATGCGCAACTATATGGCAAACCACCCGAAAAAATTAATTAAACTTTCCTATTAAATATTTCTGGTATGAAAGTAAGTATTGTTTTTTCAAAGATTTCAGTTTTGTAATGTAACTTCCGATTTTTAATCAATTTACATGTGATGGGATATCTGAACGCAGTGGCGTGCGAAAAGAAATCTGCGCCCGGGACAAAGTTTCGCCCCCGTCATCGGTCAAAGTTCAAATTTTACGTCCTACCTTAAACCCTATCGTTAAAATATTCGATTTGAGCCCCCTGTTTCTCTTTGTGACGGGTGTCACAAGTGCAGAAACAAATAAATTTTACTGAATACATATTTCGCCTTTCTTTTGAACTTTAAAAGATTTAATTTTAATTCAGAAATTCCATACAACAAAGTAACATAAAGAAAATTGCACTTATATTATGGCAAAAGACGTCTGAAAAATGGCTATTGGAAAAAAATGTATCTAACACTACAGTATAATAGTTTGCAACCATTTTGGATTCCACGAAGGAACCATATCCAATTTTGAAAGCATATGTTTTTGTCCCGAGGTCAGAAAGAAAATCTCACACTCAGAAAAGGGAAGGTTAACAAAGAGACAATGACAAAAATCTAATATACAGCAATTTTTTTTAAAAAAAAGGAAGAAATTTCTTTTGGGGTGTAGGATGAAGGATGATGCACATGCATTAACTTTGAAACATTCATTTCAAAAAGAAAGTACCAACATTTTTCGAAAAATGTAGGTACTTTCTTTTTGAAAAAAATTCCCGATATGTATCTATAATTTATTTTTAGTAAAAAATAGGTTGTATAAATTTGGCGACTATCGGTGTCCGCGTCGGAGCGACTTTCCCCTTCGCCCCGCCCTCTTTTACACGGTTCTGTCTGAACGTGAACATAATTTTAGTATATTCAGATTTTTGCCCATCTATGTGTTACACAATTTTGTGGGTGATGTAATTCAAAATTAATGCACACAATTCAATAAAACTTCACATTTAGGTAAATGTAAACGTAAATTGTTGCGAATTAGATTACGTGTAAATCGCTGAGCAAGTCATGCTGCTATTATGCATTTTTTCACCATTTCTTTTCTATGATGTACAAAATTTAGTATGCCGGATGCTATTCATAAAATTGGAGCTGATTCAATATTGGCTTTGATCAATCTCAACAGAGGGCGAGTTCGATGTCCTATGCTGTTTCATATGAATATTAGAGATCTATTTCAGTTTTTGTTCTGTAGAAATGCATCTAATTCAGTGATTATTCATTTAAATTATATATGTTTGTTCAATCTTAATTTTTAATGGCGGTTAGGGGTGCTGTTGTATTATTATTACTATTTTTATTTTTATTATTATTATTATTATTACTTTCATCTATCTTTACAAGAAGCATGTATAGGATTAGTGATTGGATAACGGTTTTTGACGGTTTTACATATTTTGAGGATCAGAGAATCCGAAAAACATGTTTTTACAAAATGTTTGTCTGTGAGTTTGTTTGTCTGCATGTGACACAATTTTTTTAGTACTCTATCTCAAAAACTAATGAACGGAATTCAATAAAACTTTATATTATTTGTCCCTCATATGAACTGGTGCTGATTACTTTTTGGGGTAAATCGCCCAGCAGGTGGCGCTGCCTTTTTTACGATTTCTGTAATAGTTGTATCTGAAGAACTAATTAACGGATTTTTTATAAAATTTCAAACTCCATTAGTCCTGGATACGATAAGGTGCTGATTACATTTTGGTGTAAATCGTTAACAGGTGGTGCTGCTATGCAGCATTTTGGCAGTGATGCATTTGGCATCGCCAGGGCCCGATTTAGACAGTGGGGGGGGGGGGGCTGTGGCAAACATTATTAAGAAAGCCCCTTCCATCTTTTTTTTTTTTTTTTTTTTTTTTTTTTGTAAATTATACTGAAGTGACTAAAACTGAAATTCATACTTATTGTATGTGTACATAAATATCTATATACATAATAGCAGAAGAAGGATAACTTTAAGAATCTACAGAATACTAATTTTTTTTTCGATTTTAAGAATATAAGGATAAGTGTGAGGCTTTAAGGGGTGATGGGGTATGGAAACAGAGGGGGTAGGAGAAGCAAGCCTCTTAAAACTTTAAAAAAAAAAAAAAAAAAAAGAATTTTGGTCACATTTGGTCATTTTTATCATTTGACATTGCTTTAACAAAAAACGCATGTCTGTCCTTGAAGAGGGTGTGTGTGTGTGTGGGGGGGGGGTCAAGCTGGGGGACCCCGGGCAATTTTCCCGCATGTCCCTGCTTTAGTCAAGCCCTGGGCATCGCCACGTCCGACTAGTTTTCTTTATTTGCTGATCTCCATGTTCAGAGAAATGCACTGTTCTTAATTACTGAAGTGTAACTGACATGTTTTAAGAAATATCACTTACAAGGTAACCTCTTATGGTTGGCATCTAGCGTCAAGACCTGGTGCAATTTATAACCCTATATATAAAAGTTAGAGAATCTATAAAAATTCTTTGTTAAAGTCATATCTTATACGATTTTTTATACTTTAATATATTTTTTTTATTGGATTTTTTTTGTTTATTTCACGCCAAAATTGAGTTAAGTCGCCAAATGGGCGCTACCAATTTTTCGCCTGCCTTATTTTGGACAATACTACTTGATATACTTATGTATCAAGTAGGTGTTGTTTTGAGGCTATGACATCGGTTAGATTTGTCAAAAAATCTACTTTTGAAAATACGCATTTAAGTCGCATAAAAAATATAAATATATATAAATTCTGGTTAAAAAAAAAAGCGCTAATGAAAATAAAAAACATTGCTTAAATATAAAAAATTTGAAAAATGCAGAATTTAATGTTTTAGCATTAAAAAAAAATCTGAAAAAAGTCAATATATTTTTTTTACTATTTCCTCCTAAATAAATCAGAAATTCACTTATTTTTTTAAAGGAAAGGGGGCTGTGCATATATAACAATAACGTTATCATTTTAGGGATGAGAGGGTGTCTGGAACATGATATCGTAAGAAATTTTTTGGAGGAGGGGGATAGTCTTCTGATGATGATTTCATTTTTGATCCAATTTCTTTTCATTTATAATTAATTAATTTATTATCTATTATATATTTAATGCGCATTTAATTAAATTTTTTATAATATTATTAATTAATTATTTAATATGATTTATAATTTATATTTATTAATTTTACTTGTAATATTATTTGTTCAATCTCATATCTCTTTTTATATAATTTGGTCTTTGGTTCAAATAGTACATTATCTATTTTTAGTCTTTTATTTATTTTTATGAAAATAAAAGTTATTATTAAAATCCCTAAATTATTATAAAATTATTTAATTCTAAAATATCGGACTCCAATGCTTGACATTGTTTTTTCTCTTTATATGTGTATGCATATATAATCACGGTTCGAGAAACCATATGTGATGTATATTTGAAATGAAGCTTGTGTTTACTAATTTTAAACAAGTTGGGAATTGCACGTGTAGCGTAGCAAATGAGGTGCGTTCGTACGATAACGAAATTTTAAAAATATCACTCTCATATATCAATCTCATAAAATTGTAAATAATTGCAATTGAAATGCGCACCAAACAATGTTCTCCCTATGCCATTATGTAATGGAATACTTTTGTGTGGGCTTGTAAATCAATAACAAATATTTTTTGCACCACAGATTATGCAAAATGTATATTATAATATATACTTTATACATGCATATCAATTTTATTACGTTCGAACGAGTGTAACACCATTAAAATGCATTTGAAACATTTTCCCTATTAACCGTAATGTAACGGAACAATTTTGGTTGTCCCTGTAATTTATCTATGCATCCGATTTTCATAAAATTTGAAATGACTCGACGAAATTATGTAATAATTATGTATTTTAAATTTCAAACGATTCAGTTGGGTGGTTTTTGCGTTGTTATATGCGGACAGATAGACAGACAGACAGACGGACGGACAGACGGACGGACTGAACGACAACAATAGGTGCTACGTATTTACATAATTACGAACGCACCTAAAAAATGTTGTTCGCTTGTTTTGTTGATAAAAATTTCTATATGTGCCCCCCCCCCCCTCCCAACACACACAACTCCAATGTTCGGAGCAAGTGCAATAACACTTTATTACTTTTGAATGCATTATATGAGAAAAAGGTATTATAAAATACTTTTAAATAGTAACTATTTTTTAAAGTGTTATTTGAATAAAGCGATTTTTTTATTGACTTGTCTTATTTGAATCAATAAAGTATGCAAAAAGATATATTTAATCAATTTTTTATATTACTCTAAACAAAAGAACTAAAATCTAAAAATTAATAAAAAATCACTTTGATTACGATATTATTACCGGGGGGGGGGGGGATCCAAAATTGCCAAAAAGTTGATAACGTTATATATCACAGCCCTAAAGGCATTGTAGTAAAAAAACGTGTAAGTTGTCTGCCTATAAATAAAATAAGTATGATTTCAATTAAATAAAAATCTGATAGCATCTTTTACTGAGCAACTCACTGCACATATAGAATACTTTTATTTATTTATTTATTGAACACATACATCTGACTTGTGTGCTTGACATGTAAGCAGGGAGAGTACAATATGAAGCCAGGCTCTGAAACGATCAGTAGTGTCTTAAACACTAGCAAAAATATTAAGGGTGTATTCGAAAAAACGCTTTTCCACCTTCAACAGCTCGAAATTTTCCGATACAATTTCAGACACATTTTTAAAAGTAGAAATATGAAACTTGCTGAGGGGATTCTTGAAGGGACGTACAAGGTGCCGTGTGATGTCATTTTACTCTCCATTCATTAGAATTTGATTTATGAACAATTATCCTCTCAGTATGACACTCTTTTTCGTTCCCAAATCTCCCGCATCGGAAAAATCTGCTCAAAATGCCTTTTTTGATTGCTTTTTTTGCAATATTTTCTGCATTTATCAAAGAATCGACAATTACGGCACCTTGAGTACTTTCTGAATAAGAGAATCTGCGAGTTTGATGAGTTTGAGAGCAAAAGTGAATTTAAAAATAAATCGGAAAATAAGCAGTTTGAATCGAAATACAGCCTTAACGGGTACAAGATAGAAAGCTCTCATAGGCCCAATGTAAATTGCGATCTACTCTCCCTACTACGTCATCTATGTTACTTTGAGCAGTGCTAGAAAAAAAAAACTTTACAGGGATGAGGCGCAGCGAAGAGCGCGCGCATTTAGCTCCAAAACATGATGGGGGTAGAGACCGCGCATTTCGATCTGATAGTATTTTTACATTCCTGCTTTTGTTTTAAGACTTATAAGGAAGCGATCCTAGAACAACTTTATTATTATTTTTAAAATCTTAGTAATAAAACTATATATAGTGTATCATTATTATTATTATTTAATAAGTGTCAATTATTTTTTGTTTTTATTAAGGGGAAATGTATGCATAGATATATGAAAGAGCTGATCTTGCATTATCTCCCAAAGGAAAGAAAAATATTTAACAATTGAAAAATATTATTTTCTTTTGAGACATTGTTTTAACTCATTTGTAAATGGAATAAAAAAATCTTTTTGTTTACTTCTAGTTTTTTTTTTTTTTTTTTTAGTTTATTTGTGATAACAATGAATTCTTTGCATTTAATCATTTTCGCTCAAATTAAGAAGACGTTATATAGGATTATTCATCCTCCTCATTTTAAAATGTAAGCGACAGATTTTTATGCATTTATATGTAATTTAAATATTAACACAAGTTTCCATTTTTATTAAAAAAAACTGTGTTAAGAAAATTATTTTAATTTGTAATTAAAATAATAATAATAATAAAGGAATAATAATACGATTCTATACAATTCTTAAATAATATCCTATAATACCCTTCTGCTTTCTTTGCCAGTAAGGATTTTCCCCTACATCTGAGAATGCTGCTTGCACTTGTACAGTATTCAGTTCCGAGTCCGTGGCATTAAATAACGGAAATCTGTAAATATACGCTTCTTTCATGGTCATGAGACATTGATTCGCCAACATTGGGATTCAATGTTTATAAAAAACACCCTCATACTATAGTACGTTGCTTCAAAATTAAGCAAAAATATTAAATAAAATATACCTTTTGCATTTTCCGGGATGAATTAACTTTTTAAAAACCAATCAATAATGAAACTTTCAAAACATTTAAATGGTTAAAATTTTTCGTATTTACTAGCAGAATTATGTCAAGCCTAGTTCAGAAGGGCATGAAAATCACAAGGAAAACTGATTGCAGATTTTTTATTTTAAAATGTTATTAAAAAAAGTTAAAACAATTTTTTTTTATCATACAATTTCTTTTAATGTTTTATTTCTATTTTTTCTTCCAATCAACATTCATATTTAAACTTAAGTATTCAATAAATGATTCCGATAATATCAAACAATTCTTCAATTTTTAAACGACTGATTTATTATTTTAAATTTTGTTAAATTGTCATTCGCTGAAGAATTTAAAATTCAGAGAAAACTTTGCTGCGTGTTGAATATTTGTTCTCTAAAAAATGAAATAGGCTTTGAAGATTTTATAATTAAATAAATTTCGCCCATGGACTTTGAAGGTATTTCCAAAGATCATCATTCACATGCGAAATCTCAGAACGCGTAATTATGTGAGAAAGTGCATTTGCAGCGACCAGTTTTGACACTCATTATTTTCAGAAATAACTTAAAAATATGCGAATGGTTTTCCTTGTGCCGCGAGAATGAGAAATCTCATCGCTATTATAAAATCATTCATTCCAGCCTTTAGGAAATGCGACAAATAATATAAAACGAGTAGTTTAGAGAAAGTCAATCCGTTATTAAAAAGATCGCGGATTCTGCGAACCTTGCAAACTTTTGTAAATTTATTCGAATTGAAGAATCACCTGAAGGGTTCTGGAATCTATTCCATGAACAAGTGATGAGGTACTTTATTCACGCCAAGATTCGAAGATATGTTATGCAAATCAAAGGAAGCGATTAAATAAATAACTATATATATATAGAATGTTTTGTAATTTCCAAAATCAATAACGGCAAAAAAAAAAAAAAAAAAAAAACAGTGTGGCAGATTGAATTTTTCAAAACTACTCTAATTATTCTAAATCTGATCTTAAATTGCAAAATATTCGCAATTGCAATGTCTAAAGACTCTTTTCCTTCCAAACCCGTCTTTCTAAGTGCATAGCTTTTACGCAGATAAATTATTTTTCTTACTTTCCTATAAATTTCTTTAAAAATGCCAGTTTCGTTCAATCACTTTAACATTTTATCAACATACAGTGGTTCACAAAAGTGTTCGTACACTTAGGAATTTCAATGAAATAGGGCTCTATCTATTAATTAAAATTAATATTTTAGAACGGGTATTTGAGAATAAGATCTATGACTCATTATCAACAAAATTACATAAAATATTTTAAAAACATAGCAAAAGTTTATTTTGAAAAAATCACTAATCAAAAAATAACAAAAAATTTACCTCACAAAAGTCTTCGTACACTTTTAAAAAATCGCTGTATATTTGTAAATATTGTAATATTTCGCTAAAGTTGTACTTAATAGGATATTATTTAGCACCCACAAAAGTTTTTCAAACACCTGGGAATAGATTTAATTAGTGTTTCTGTAATTTCTGCATGAAAGTTGATGCCTTCATCGAACATTGCTGTTTTTACTTCGCTTTTTGTTTCAATGCTGTGTTTTCGTGTTCTAACTTCCAGTTGCCTCCAAATATATTTTACTGGGTAAATTCAGCAATTGAGGTGATGTTTTCAGAACTTGTGAACAATTATAAAGACGCTAGAGGCGGACGTTGAGAGCCATGTGCCTTGTATCATTATTCTGATAAAAAACAAAGTTGTATCTGTTACCCATATATTGGCCAGATAATTTTAAATTGCCTTTTAAAATATTGGAACAAAGATCGTGATTTATTATGCTATCAATATATACCAAATTACCTAATACTGATGCTGATATGCACCCTCACACAAGGACAACTCCACTGCCATGCTTAACTGTTCCAACTAAGTTCTTTGAATTAAATTCTTAATTTTTTTTTTCTCCATACTATTATGCACTCATTGGACAAAGAACGGCATACTAGATTTAATCTGTAAATAAAACATTAATTTAATACGATTCGGGTTTATTTATCATTGATTTTGCTAAAGAAAGCCTAAGCTTTCTGTTTTTCGCATTAACAAAGAATTTTCTATGGGCAGAATACCTATATAATGCAGCTGGGCTTACCATTCGTCGAACAGTTTCAGGTAAAAATGAAGTAGAAACTGTTTCATTAAATTCTATAGCAACTTTTATAGCACTTAAACATGGATTTTTTAAGACTTTTCTAATTGTAAGTATTTGATCTCATTGCGTTCACTTAGATTGACGACCTTTTCATACCTAGTTTTCAATCCATTTTTTTTTCTACAAAGCCTTTTATCGCATACTTCACCATGGAATGGAATAAATTAACTAATTTTGCAATATTTCGAATTGATTTACTACTATTATGAAGAAAAATAACTAATTTCAAACGCTATTAGTCGTGACATTACGATTACAAACCATTTTTAATTAATAAATAGAATTTTACGGACCAATTCTGCAAAATATAAAGCCAAGCGATTTTTTAAATGTCAATATAATGCAAAAATAAACATAAAGCGATAAATAATATTTTTAATAATGAAATTATCCGAAAATGTTTCTGTGTACGAAGACTTTTGTGGCGTCTTCTTTCTGTGGCATCTCCTGTTTTCATTTTTAGATTAAAAAAAAATCCCTTAATGTTAAACAAAAAGGTTGTGTGTTATTTAGAATAACTTGAAGGTAATATAAAAAATTTCTCTACTTCATATACGAATTTAATTTCAGGGAAATTTCTTTTTAGTACAAATTTTTAAAGTGTACGAACACTTTTGTGAGCCACTGTACATGCTTTGCCTTTAAAAGGGATAAATTACATGCAAACATTTTTGAACTAAATAAAATCTCATGAAGAAGATTATAATTAAAATGGCAACAAAACCAGGGAACATCAACATTTGGATTTCGAGATAGGCGGAGTTACCATTTCATAATTACTTAAGTATTCTAGTCACTTTTTTTTTAAATAATTGCATAAATTTAACTTAAACCTCTTACTTTTACCGATTACCATGTCTAAAGACACTTTTTTTTCTAAACAAGTCCTTCCAAGAACAGAGCTTTCTCTTACGTAGATAAATTATTTTTTATACTTTCCTATAAATTTCTTTTAAAATGTCAGTTTCGTTCAATCACTTTAACATTTTATCAACTACATGCTTTCTTTTTAAAAGGGATAAATCACGTGCAAATATTTTTAAACTAAATAGTATCTCATAAAGAAGATTGTAGTTAAAATGGCAATTCGCGTTTGAAATGAAATAGACGCCCTCTCGCGGACAATGTCTGAAACGAAATAGAACTGATACCGTGTGCATCTTCCGATGAAATCAGTGTTTAAAAGGCCGATAAATAAATAAACAGTTCTATAATAAATAAAATATAAAATAATAAAAACAGTTCTATAACGCATGCAACGTTGAGTTCTTTGTATTAAAATTATCTAAAATCAAAATTTTATACACAAAATTTAGATCTATAATATAAAAAAGTACATTTGACTTACTCATGGCAAAATAACATGACAGCAACACAATGCTTGCATGATTCGCTTGCTCCAGCTGCATGGAAGAAACAGCATAACGTAAACAAACGATTATCAGGTCTATACAACGCCACCTTTCGGTCATTACAAACGCGAATAAATCCAGGCAACATGAATATTTGGATTTCGAGATAGGTGGAGTCACCATTTCATAATTACTTAAGACTGCTAGTCACTCAGTGGGCCGAATTCTCCTCTGTAATGATAAGTCTATGGGCATTTGATGCATTCTGATATTCAAGGTATCTCCTCACGGAATTATACACCCAAATAACCAACCAGGCCAAGTAATCAGCTGGTCTAATACTTTGGATCAGCAGATGAAAAAAATCAAATTTATTTTTAGTTATCATTTTATAAACTAACTGAATACAATAACAACTCTCTTTCTTTGTTCTTCTTTTTCATTTTTGTTACTTATATAATCCTTATTATTTATAATTATGATTGTATCATATATTTATTATATTTATATAATGAATTAAATTATTTATATAAAATATAATATTGACTTAATAGCATTAATTTATATAATAGTAATAATAGTAATATTTTATTGTTATTTCAAAGTAATTTATGTAATATTAATACAATATGTACAAATTTAGTTTTGATTTTTAGCTCACAGGCTATCATAGCCTGAGAGCTTATGTGCCCGTCCGTTCTGTATGTATGTGCGTATGTGCGTAACGCGATAACTCATGATAAAAATATCGGATCCACTTGAAATTTTGTATGTAGGTATATCCTGACAAGGCGCTTCCCTGATTAGTTTTTGGAGTTCATTCGATATGTATAAGAGGGGGAACGGGGGGCTCATGCCCCCCGTTAGTTGATATAAATGGGATTTTCATGCAGAATTAAGTTTTCGTTCAAAATTTAGATTAGGATCATTCTGATGAGGCGATTCCGTGACTGTTATTAGGTGTTCATTGAATAAGTATAAATAGGGGGACAGGGGCTCTAATGCCCCCCCCCCTTAATTTATAGAAATGGGATTTTCATGCAGAATTAAGTTTTCGTTCAAAATTTAGATTAGGATCATTCTGATGAGGCGATTCCGTGACTGTTATTAGGTGTTCATTGAATAAGTATAAATAGGGGGACAGGGGTTCTAATGCCCCCCCCCCCTTAATTTATAGAAATGGGATTTTCATGCAGAATTAAGTTTTCGTTCAAAATTTAGATTAGGATCATTCTGATGAGGCGATTCCGTGACCGTTATTAGGTGTTCATTGAATAAGTATAAATAGGGGGAACAGGGGTTCTAATGCCCCCCCCCGTTAGTTGATATAAATGGGATTTTCATGCAGAATTAAGTTTTCGTTTAAAATTTAGATTAGAATAATTCTGATAAGGCGATTCCGTGACTGTTATTAGGTGTTCATTGAATAAGTATAAATAGGGGGAACAGGGGCTCTAATGCCCCCCCCCCGTTAGTTGATATAAATGGGATTTTCATGCAGAATTAAGTTTTCGTTCAAAATTTAGATTAGGATCATTCTGATGAGACGATTCCGTGACTGTTATTAGGTGTTCATTGAATAAGTATAAATAGGGGGAACAGGGGTTCTAATCCCCCCCCCGTTAGTTGATATAAATGGGATTTTCATGCAGAATTAAGTTTTCGTTCAAAATTTAGATTAGGATCATTCTGATGAGACGATTCCGTGACTGTTATAAGGTGTTCATTGAATAAGTATAAATAGGGGGAACAGGGGTTCTAATCCCCCCCCCCGTTAGTTGATATAAATGGGATTTTCATGCAGAATTAAGTTTTCGTTCAAAATTTAGATTAGGATCATTCTGATAAGGCGATTCCGTGACTGTTATTAGGTGTTTATTGAATAAGTATAAATAGGGGGAACAGGGGCTCTAATCCCCCCCCCCCCGGTTAGTTGATATAAATGGGATTTTCATGTAGAATTAAGTTTTCGTTCAAAATTTAGATTAGGATCATTCTGATGAGACGATTCCGTGACTGTTATTAGGTGTTCATTGAATAAGTATAAATAGGGGGAACAGGGGTTCTAATCCCCCCCCCCCGTTAGTTGATATAAATGGGATTTTCATGCAGAATTAAGTTTTCGTTCAAAATTTAGATTAGGATCATTCAGATGAGGCGATTCAGTGACTGTTATTAGGTGTTCATTGTATAAGTATAAATAGGGGGAACAGGGGTTCTAATGCCCTCCCCCCCTTAATTTATATAAATGGGTTTTTATATAAATGGGTTTTTCAAGCAGAATTTTCAGATTTCGTTCAAATCTCTGAATAGTTTTGGAAGTTTAATGGTTAAGTATAAAAGAGGGGGATAACTCCTTTTAAATTATATAAATGCTAAATGGGTTTTTATTAAGAATTATCTAATTTGCTCTGAATTTTGGATATAGATTTTTTATATGATAAAGCATGTCTTTGATAGTATAGGAGGTTCAATGATTAAGTATAAAAAAGAGGAAAGAAGAGAGCTGTTTCCCTTTCTTAATTTTTTAACGGAATTAACCCTTGAAAATATAAGGCTTTAATGTACAATTAGTATTTGTAGCCTGTGAGCTCAATGCCATCAGTTTAACTGGGCAGTATTCTTTTTATTTTTATATACAAAAGTATAAATTCATACATTCTTATTATTGATTATAAATCAAAATATAAGAAGTTTAAGTTAAATTTATGCAATTTTTTTAAAACACTTCTCTATATAACTTATAGTAAATTACATGAAGAAATTCAGAACATTAAGTTTTAGTTTTCAAAATAAATTACTAATGTATTTATTTCACCCACTTTTATAACATACAGTTCAATTTAATGCTTTAGAACAATATAGCTGTGGTTCATTACCTTTCCTATAGAAGCGAAAGTATTAAGGCTCCTGTCCCTGCCCACGAAGACACTAACGAGCTAATGCTATTCGTATGGGGAGGCATTTTATTAAAAACTCTTTCGCATTTTGATATTTTTAAATATGTATATACATTTATTTTAATTTTTATTTTTTGCATTGGATACCTGAGGTCCCATTCAAAATCTCTCGTTGATTACTTTTTCAATTTTGGTCGCAAGTATTTTTTATAAAGTTATTTTCAATTTCTAAACCGGTTCTGAAAGTGAAACTATCTTTATAAATGTGCTTGCGACCAAAATTAAAAAAGGAATTAAGGAGCGATCTTTAGAGGGACCTCAGCTATCCAATGCAATAAAATAATAATAATAATAATAAATGTCAAAATGCGAAAGAGTTATTAGAAAAATGCCTCCATATGGGAATAGCATTAGCTCGCAACGCTCTTCGCGGAAAGGAACAAGAACAATAGTTTGTGCAGTAGATCAAGAGCTGCGGAACCGAGTTGCAGTTAAACTACCCAGGCTTGTGTGTACATGCTCTCCATATGATCTTACTCTGTATGAAGCCTAAAATCATAGAGGAATAGATTACTATATACAGTCGACTCTCGTTACTTCGAACTCGTCGGGACCACAAGTAATGTTCGAAATATCCGAAGTTCGAATTACGGAAAATATGAAATGATAACATGCTTAAAATGCTACTATTACAAAAGAATAAATGTTTTCGTACTTTTTTAATTTATATCGTCTGTTATCATTAGAATATGACTGAATAGTAAATTATAATGTATAGATACATAAATTAATTAAAAGATTAGAAATAAGCATAATGGAAGAAAAAAATTAAAGCTTCACTGATGGACAGACGGGGCACTAAGAAAGTTGATATCAAATGCTTTGGATTGTATGTATACTCGTTCGGAACAATTTTTATAAAAATTAAAGATAGAAAGTCATTTAAATGATCTGAAATATGTAAGAAAGAAAAGAAAAAAAGAAAAGTCGGAATTCTCGTTGGTTCGAATTAAACAAAGTCAAGAGATACTGAGTTCGAATTAATAAAAAATTTTAACGTTATTCTGTCATTGAAAATTTCGGGACTTCATGTTTAGTTCGAATTGAGCGAAGATTCGAATTATCCGATTTCGAATTAACGAGATTCGCCTGTATTTATCTGTACGAAATATATGTTTAAGATGTGTGATCTTTTATTTTGAACCCCTCACTTGCTTAGCTATGAGGAGTATCTTGATATTCCTAACGCATGCGCAGTCGAATGTGAACACACGAAAAGATTAATTTAAGCATTCTCTTTTAAATGTTTCTGATGTGAAAGTACTTTTTGTTCAATGATTTTGATTATGCAATTTAACTGCCGATTTTTAATAGATTTACTGTTTTTAGTTCATTTTTAGTTTTAATGTTGCCTCTAACCTCCAATTCTTTATAAACATGTTCCACTGGATTTAAATCCGCCGACTGAGGTAGTGTTTTTAGAACTTGAGTTAAATTATAGACCGGCACCAGAGGAGAATGTTGAGGGACGTGTTCTTAGGATTGTTATATCTTGATAAAAAACAAAGTTATTTCCAGTACTCAAATTTAGATTAATAACTTTAAATTGTCTTTTAAAATATTTAAATGAAGAGCATGATTCATTATGCCATCGAAAAATATCAAATTACCTAGTTCTAATGCTTCCATGCACCCCCAATCAAGAATGTTCAACTAAGTTCTTAGGATTACGTTCGTTTTTTCTTCTCCATATTATTATACGCCAATCCGAACCAAAACTGTTAAATTTGCTTTCGCCTACAAATAAAACATTATTTGAATATTATTCGAATTTATTTATCATTCATTTTGAAAAGGAAAGTCTAAGCTTTTTGTTTTTTGCACTAACAAAACATTTTCTACGTGCAGAACCGCCCAGTTAATTCTGTTTATCTCAACACTCGTCGAACACTTTCAGGTGAAATTTAAGAAGAATTTTTTTTTATTATTATTATTAAAATCTGTAGCAACTTTTAAACGCACCCAGACTTGCATTTTTCACAATCTTTCTAATTATAAACCTCTAATCACTCTGTGTTAACTATGACGGATGACTTTTTCTCATCCTGTTTTCGACGCGATTTTCTATTGAAAATCAAGTTACCAAACACTGCGACGAAGAATGTTTCAATCCATTTCAAATCACCAAGGTGGCTCCTTCGATATTTTTTTACTTTCCTAATCTTTCAACCAAGTTTTCTTCATAGTTTTCTGAGTTTAAAAACACGATTAGACATTATTGATTACATAGTTTTTGGCGATGGTCATTTTTTAACAACCTATACAGCCATTTTTGGGTGAAAAAAAAAAAAAAAAAAAAAAAAAAAAAAAAAAACATGATTTACTGAAATTTGGTAACTTCTTTAATTTTACACCCATCAAGATGAATGAAAAACCAAAATGTTTCAGCATAAAATTGTTTACATTTTTCTACCTATAACATTTTCATTTGAGTTAAGGATGTAGGTTATTAACATGTTCAAAAACCGGGGAGATAAAACGTCAAGCACTACATTTCGTTGTCATTATTTTTTATGAACGAGATCAGATTCACCTTAAATATTTATTTATTTATTTATTTTTGGCACAGATGATAGAACTACTTCTTTTTATAAATTTCAGACCTAAAAACCTTTTTCTATTTTTTTCCCCGCACATTTATTAAAAACTGCGTTAAATTTAAATTTAGCAATTTCCACTTATAATTATCTCAAACTGCGCCATACGAAGAGAAAATTGCGCCCAGGACAAAGTTTCATTTTACCCCCCTTTCTTCTTCACACACACACACTGATTCTTTGTGAAATGTGTCACAAAACTGAAAAGTGCAGAAACAGAAATAATTTCTATTGAATATATATTTCGCGTTTACTTTGGAATTTTATATTTTAATTTTTAGAAACTCAGTAACTTAGTTTTTAGAAACTAATTAACATAAGATAAGAGGGAATTACACGTATAATTTTGGCAAAGGTAATCTGAGAAACGGATATAGAAATCTAAGAGAACAGTACAACAGTTTGCACACTTTTGTATTTTCAGAAGAAAACACCATGATATTTTGAGTATATACGGTTTTGTCACTAGCATAGAAAGATAATTACAGACTTAGAAAAGAGAAGATTAGCAGAACAAACTAAGACAAAGACCTAAAACAAGTTTTAATCCCATTACCTATATATATATGTGTGTGTGTGTGTATATATATATATATTTTTATTTACAAAAAAAAAGAAGAACAAGTTGGAAATTGCACGTGAACGTAGCAAATAAGGTGCGTTCGTAAGATGACGAAGTTTTAAAACTATTCAGATCTTTCTGATATAGTAGAGCGTACTCCGGATACAGTATAGTAGTCGAAATCTTTACGTTTCTGTAAATATGCAGGAAGTAATTTTTATTACACCTCAGCAACGTATATCTTATTCATAAATGTGAAATAGTTGAATATAATTAAAACACGTACCAAACCATGTTTCCCCGTATAGCATTATATAGTGGAATACTTTTGTGTGGCCCTGTAATTTAATAATAAAAATTCTTTGCATCACAGATTGTACAGAATGCATATTTTAGTATATATTTCATAGATTCATGCGAATTTTATTATGTTCGAATGAGTGTAACATCATTAAAATGCATTTGAAACTTTTTCCGCATTGACCGTAATGTAACGGAATCCTTTTGATTGTCCCTGTAATTGATCTATGCATCCGATTTTCATAACATTTGAAATGACTCGACAAAATTACGCAATAATTATATGTTTTAAATTTCAAACGATTAAAATGCATTTAAAACTTTTTTCCCTATTGACCGTAATGTAACGGAATTCTTTTGAATGTCCCTGTAATTGATCTATCTATCCGATTTTCATAAAATTTGAAATGACTCGACAAAATTATGTTATAATTATGTAAATTTCAAACGATTCGGTTGGGTAGTTTTTGCGTTGTTATATGCGGACAGACGGACAGACAGACGGACAGACGGACGGACTGAGCGACAACAATAGGTGCTACGTATTTACATAATTACGAACGCACCTAAAAAACTAATTTTATAATACGAATTTGGCACCCCGTCAACTTACGGCCCCAAGGAGACCGCCTTCTTTGTCCCCCGTTTTGCACGGCCGGCCCTGATCTCCAAACGGTCTCAATGAAAAATTCTGAAATTTTAGGATAATAAACGTCTTTTTAATTTAAAGTTGAATTGTAAATTTTATGATTGAGACTTAACTAGTTGTTGAATAACAGTTCACAAAATGTGCGCCCAAAACTCCACCCCTTTTCTTTTTTATTTTCTTCCAGATAGAAGTATTACGGGTACTTTCTTTAGCATTAAAAGTGGTTTGTGCTAGGTACATGAAAATGATAATAAAGGCAAATTTTACGCATTATTGCTTAATAAATATAACATAATGGAATGTTCAAATATTCTAAAATATGAATTAAACATTCTAAATAAATAAAAAACATTATGATTTAATGCTAAAAAAATGAACGCTGGGCCGTGTAAACTGTAAAATAAGTTACGAATACTATATGACATGGAATTAAATTGTTAAAATTTAATTTTTATATAATTGCATTTATGCCAAAGCAGTGCTAAACTTCTTTTTCCCTCAACTCAACAGTCTGAGTTTTGTCACTTGCCTGAGTGGCAACATTAAGTTGATTATTGATGTTCGTGTGATCGCTAGCACCATGCTCTGATGCTGTCAATACAATCTTGTCTTTCTATTTTAATTAAAGTTTAAAATCCCAGCTACAAGTACAGTTATTTTTAGCATGTTTATTTTTTCTTTCAACACGTTATCAGCACGAAAAACTCTGATGAGCATTTTTTTAAATAAAGCTCATAAAGCATGCTAAGCCTTGCACGCTCGTTAAGACTGAAGTAGATGTACTGAAGGTATTTGATCGCTAATATTTTTTTTGAAGAAGTCGTGAAATATTGTAGCGGTAAGGACTTTTTGATACATTTTTTCAAGTGTGCATAATGGCTTACGAAGATTTATAAAGTGCCGAAATTAAACGGCGAAAATTACCACGCGTGGTCCATTCGAGCACGTGCTGCACTTGTTCAGAAGAAATGCTGGGATGCCGTAGAACCTGGATATGGAATAGAAATGACAGAAAACGAGAGAAAAAAAAACGACGAAGCGCTGACTCTCATGTTTTTAATTGTCGACGATACTTTTCTTGATGATATCGGTGATTGCAGTAGAGCTAGAGAAGCATGGAATTCATTGAAGGAAATGCACACAAAATTCGGATTGCTGCATGTATTACAATTAATGAAAGATTTTTTTAACACCTCAATGAAGCCTGGAGAAACTGTAAAATCATATCTTGGCAGATTAATAGACATCCATCGTAAACTGTCCAGTGGCGGATATGCATTTACGGACAGAGAAGTAGCTCTAATTATGCTCATTGGATTGCCAAAATCTTATGAATCCCTTATCATCAATCTAGAAAAGGATGAAGAAAACCTCACAACAGCAGTTGTTAAATCAAAGCTCTTAATTGAAGAAAAGAGAATTTCTAGAAATGAATATGCTGACGTAGAGAAACATGAAGAACGAGCACTACACACAAAAAGCTTTAACTCAATGCAGAAGAAGCCTGTACATGAGAAAAACAAGAAGTGGGCATCTAAGAAGCAAGAAGAAGCTGAAAGCTATCAAAGAAAAACTAAGTGTTTCAGCTGCGGTGAATGGGGCCACATATCCAGACACTGTGAAGAAGCGAAGCAGAAGAGTCAAAGTGCCGCAAAGACCGTCATAGATCTCAAGAACTGGGCATTATCAGTAAATCTGAAAAATGAAAACAAGTCAAGATTGTGGATTTTAGACAGTGGAGCCACAGAACACATGACGTCCGATAAAGCAAAATATGTAAATTTCAAGCACTACAAATCAACTGTTGAAGTTGCAAATTCAGAGAAAATTGAAGTTACTGGGATAGGTGACTTAAAGTTGTTATTACATGACGAAAATGAAGTATCCAGAACTGTCACCCTCGAAAATGTCCTGTACGTCCCGAAGCTAGGAGGGAACTTACTTTCAGTCGGAAGAATTGAAGAACGGGGCCTTAAAGTAGAGTTTGCAAATGGTGAAGCCAAAGTAACAGAGAAAAATGACGAAACCGTTTTCATAGCCAAGAGGAAAGGAAGACTTTATGTTGTCGAAGAACAACAACCCACAGCTTATGTTGCAAGAACTGCCAGTGAAGAACTATGGCACCGACGTTTGGGGCACCCTAGTTATAATGCCTTGAAAGGGCTGAATGAAGATATTTGTCATGGTGAAGAACTTATCCCAAAACAAGAAAATCTTTGCTCAGTGTGCATACAAGGAAAGATGAACAAATTGAAGTTTCCAAAAACTGATCATATACGGTCCCAAGATGTATTAGATGTAATTCACTCTGATGTAGTTGGCAGAATCACTCCATCATCATTGGGCGGCTCAAATTATTTTGTGACATTTACAGATGAATACTCACATTATACTTGTTTATACCCAATGAAGACGAAAGATGAAGTCTTGGATAAATTTGATGAATACAGGCGAATGGCAGAAACATTTCATGGCAAGAAAATAAAAGCTCTAAAGAGTGACAATGGAGGCGAATACAAGAGTGAAAGGTTTGATAATTACCTCATCAAATTTGGAATAAAAAGACAGCTCTCAGTACCAGAATCCCCACAACAAAATGGACTGGCTGAAAGATTAAATCAAACATTAGCGAACATAACTAGATGTTTTTTGATAGAGTCTGGAGCCAATCTCAATTTTTGGGCTGAAGCTGCATGCACAGCGGCATACGTTCTCAATAAGCGACCATCTACAGCAATCAAGGGAAACACTCCAGAAAGATTATGGTCAAACAAGGAACCAAATTTGAAGAACTTAAAAATATTTGGAAGTAGAGTTTGGAGCCATGTACGTTCCTATGAAAAGAGAAGCAAATTTGATCCTAAAGCCAAAGAATGTGTATTTGTTGGGTATCCTGATGGAATTAAAGGTTACAAACTATGGGATCTAAAAAATAGGAAATTCTTTATTAGTCGAGATGTAGTGTTTGAAGAAAATATTTTTCCTTTCAAGAGCAAACTTCCTGACACTAATGAAAACTTCGTTAGACTTCACATTGAAAATGAAGAAATCCTGGAAGATTGCACAATGGAACCAGAAGTCCAAGAATCATGTACAAATTCAGAACAAATTTTTGATACGAACAACTCAAATGAAGCAGTTGAAAGTTGCCACATAAAAGATTTAGATGCATTATGCTTGGATGAGTGCAATGAGGAATCTGCAATTCAAAATACAGATGAAAAGGTAATAGAAGATGACAAAATTGACCCTGGAAGTGAGACTACAACCGAAGAGCCTAATATATCTCCTGGTTATCGACAAGCTAGCGGAATGATCAGAGCAAGAAGACCACCACAATATTTAGATGATTATATTCTGTACAATGTGAAGGAAATGAAAAAACAAGATAAAGATCCAATATCAGTCACAGAAGCTCTGTCATCAGATGAAGCAAAAATGTGGAAAGAAGCTATGACAGAAGAATTTGACAATCTTCTCAGCAACCAAACATGGGAATTAGTTCCAAAACCAGTAAACACCAAACCTATTGGTTGCAAATGGGTGTTCAAAAGAAAACTAAATTCAGAAGGAGAAGTAATTAAATTTAAGGCTCGTTTGGTTGCAAAAGGCTACTCGCAGGTCCCAGGTAGAGATTTCTCTGATACCTTCTCTCCTGTTGTAAAAATAAAATCCATACGTATTCTTTTAGCCCTTGCCATGGAGCTGGATCTGAAAATCCACCAAATGGATATCACCGCAGCTTATCTAAATGGGACACTAAAAGAAGACATATACATGTTGCAGCCTGAAGGTATGCAACAACAAGGCAAAGAACATCTTGTGTGTCACCTGAAGAAGACCTTGTACGGCTTAAAACAGGCTGGAAGAGAATGGAATGAATGTTTTGATACCTTCCTTAAAGAATTTGGACTGTGTAGATCTAAGAGTGATCCATGCATCTACTATCATCCAAAGAAAACATTGTATCTTGGTCTTTATGTTGATGATATGCTGATTGTTGGAACTTCTGAAGCCATAAGTGTTTTCAAGCTCAAGGTTATGCAGAAATTCCAAGCTAAAGACCTTGGTGAAGCAAGTGAAATTTTATCTATGAGAATCCAGAAACAAGCTGATGGTTCACTTACACTGGATCAAACAGCCTACATTGAAGAAATTCTGGAAACATTTGGAGCAAGTTCAGTTAAAGGAGCATCAACCCCTTTAGACCCAAGTATTAAACATCACAAGGTAACTGATGCAGAATGGTCTAACATAAAAGAGAAGAGCAGTGAAATTCCTTATAGGCAAGCCATTGGAAGTCTGCTGTATGTTGCCTGTGGAACACGTCCTGACATTGCATTCAGTTCCACCTACATGAGCCAGTTTAATGAGAGACCTTCTGAGCAGCATTGGAGGAGCATTAAACACCTCTTTCGATACCTGAAAGAAACCAAGAACCTGTCTCTTACCTTCAGAAAGACTGGAAGAGCTGTGGAAATTTTTTCTGATGCAGATTGGGGTGCAGATCATGTGGATAGAAAGTCCTTCAGTGGATATGTGATTATTTTTGGTGGTGCTGCAGTTTCTTGGTCGAGTAAAAAGCAGTGTTGTACTGCATTATCTTCTGCTGAATCTGAGTATTTGGCATTAGCCCATACCACAAAGGAAGTGTTATGGCTGAAAAGTCTAATGCAAGAACTTGGTGTGGAGAAATTTATCCATACACCAGTGTCAGTGAAAATCGACAGTCAGGCAGCTATGTTTATTGCAAAAAATCAAACAACATCTGAGCGCAGTAAACATATTGATATTAGGCATCATTTTCTGAGGGACTATATTGAACAGAATGTTATTTGTTTAGAGCATGTAGCCTCAGTGAATAATGTTGCTGATCTTTTAACTAAAAACATTTCAAAGAAAACTTTGATTGACTTAAGAAAACATTTAGGTTTTGAGTATTGAGTTTTTTAAAATTGATGTGTTTGTAGTATGCAAGTTCCTTTTTTTTTGGGTTTTACACAATGTTTTTGTATTTGTGATGTAGTTAACCTGTGTACTATTTCTTGGGGTAAGTCTATATGTTTTTTTTTTCAGCCATGCTTTGGCAAGGAGGAGTGTTAAAATTTAATTTTTATATAATTGCATTTATGCCAAAGCAGTGCTAAACTTCTTTTTCCCTCAACTCAACAGTCTGAGTTTTGTAACTTGCCTGAGTGGCAACATTAAGTTGATTATTGATGTTCGTGTGATCGCTAGCACCATGCTCTGATGCTGTCAATACAATCTTGTCTTTCTATTTTAATTAAAGTTTAAAATCCCAGCTACAAGTACAGTTATTTTTAGCATGTTTATTTTTTCTTTCAACATAAATTAATTCTGTTACGTTAAATATTGAATACATAGTTCAAAGAAGAAAAAGAATACTTATAGAAAAAATATACAGATTTTGAAAGTTCGAATAAAAAAGGGAAAATAGATCCTTGGCAAGGAGTAGGGCAAAAGGCGGGACATAAACAAACGAGGTATCTATCTATTCATATTATAAGGCCAAACATACCTGTGCGTAACGGATACACCATTTTGAGAATGGCAATACTTTATAATGAAATTTCGGTTTTAAAATTTTTGCTACTTCAAAATTTTAAACATCGTACATTTTCAATTCTTTCACCATCGTATAGGAGGGGAGATACACTTTTAAACGCGGTTTGATTAAAAACTGTACCATAATTCATTTTGAGATATTATTATTATTTTTTTAATTTTTAATGCTATTTTTTAAACTGTGGAAATAGAAATACTCCATTTCTATGATTTCTATTCATGACCCAATTTCTGGAGTTGTGACGTCGCCACTGATGAACTCTATTTAAAATACTGCGTTTAACTAAATTTAAAATTGTTTCAAAATAGTCTTTAGGAAGAATCACACTAAAAAAATTGTGATTATTGGTACAAATATCAAAAAATATAATTTTTCAATTTTTCTTTTCAAAATAAGTTTGATTAAGAAGACATCAGCAGTTTGATCTGCAGTTGAACGTCATACCCTTACACCATTAATTATCTAAAAGCCGACAGCACAAAAACCTAAGGTATTGAGCACAAGAAAAAAACTTTTTTTTTATGGAAGGGTAGTTGTAGAGAATCCAATGATCCATGTCCGCCGGCAGTGAAGTGATGCATAAACCAAAAATTAATATCACTAATGATTTACTCGTAGGTTTAACATTGTGTTTACCATACAATCAAAGGTATGGAATTATTGTATCGCAAATACAATGATAAATCTACATCGCTAGATTCTACTTAGGATGTTATTGCCGAAACGTCAGTGAAGGCTTACTTTGGAGACTAGAAACTTTTTGGTTTCCGTCTGTCTGTCTGTTCCGCGATAACTGCCGTAAAAAGCATCCCATTTCCTTGAAATTAAGTAAACACGTTCATAAAGTGACTGGATTTAGCTGTATAGATTTTTGTTATGTTAAATTTCTTCGTTCGAAAAATACAGAACATTTTATTTTGCACCACAATGCTTTTCAATAGCAATTCAGACTATTTTCAAATCTCCAGTTGTTATAAGGAAATGGCGCGCTTGATTATCGTAATTTAAATGGTAAATAATGAATGTTAAAAGTTCCAAATAAGGTTTTAAATTATTCCCATTCATTTGAAATTTTGTCAATATATTCGTCATTTTTTTTAATTAGGTGTATAATTTTTTGTAGAACTTTAGACATGTTTTCCAATAATATAAACTATTTTGTTTTATCATTTAACGTTTTCGACTTGATACATATTGCATTTTTTTTCTTTTTCTTTCGTCAATTGCTTAGCAACGCATTTCAAAGCTGATAAAAAATAAATCATTTAAAAAATTCCAATTACGAAAAATTAAGCAGAATGCCTACCAGAGAGAATTTAAGTTATGAGTTGATGAACAACTATATATGAGTTGATGAACTATAAACGATAACAAAAAACGAGAAAATAAGGCATAATTTCATCTGTAAGTGATAACAAGCTGTTTCTTGAAATTTTCAAGAAATGGGGGGGAAATTCACAATATAACATTTTAAAATTATATTATAAAAGAACAAAAATTAAAGAATGCCATTATAACTAATTTACATTACAAATAATGCAATTATGCCATTAAACTGATTTTCCGAAATAAAATTTATAACAACACTATTATAAATTAGATATAATTTAATTTATAAGAGTTTGTAAACTCTTATAAATTAACTTAAACTCATGAGTTTAAGTAAATATTGCTATTTGGATATTTTCTTCTATTATTTATTTCTATTGAAAACCTCTGTAGCGGTGCCATCTTGAACGGTCAATAAAACGAGTTTCTCGCCGGAAGCGATCGAGCTAGCCTTTTGCTCGGCACATAAGATCTTGCTTTCTGACCGTGGGTTCTCCGGTTCGAACCCTGCCTGGGCACATCACCTGCACCTCTAAGAATTTTATATATTTATAAACATTTATGTGTTTAAAAATTGTAGATTGTTGGAAGTTGAATATTATATAAAATAAGATTAAAGTAGAAGAAATTGCAGAGTTGACGTTGAGGCTCCTGATATGCAGATTTACTAGTTTTAAACAACCAAAAAAGAAAAAAAGCCGCGTCATGCGCGCAACGGTATACGCTAGGGCTACTAGATTTTATTCTAGCAGCTCTAGTATACGCAAGCGCTGATTCCACAGGATCAGATCAGAGGATCAAAATGAAAAAGTGTGATCGCTAGATGTGTTTCACTCCATATGTCTCAGTCTTCTTCCAACCCGGGAGACACGGTCGTCGTCCATGAACAAGCTCATTGAAGAACTTGGCCGTGTTCAAAAGCAGCTTTTTTTGTGCGCGCGCGCTCAGAAGATTCTGCTTGGAGTAGGTACTATCGAAGAAGAGAATTTTAAATTTATTCAATTATTGTATTATTTTTATGGTTCAGAATTGGTAAATACAAATACCATATCTCATTATCCTTTCAAATCATGATTTTCGTAACAGAAATACATACCTGTGACCACTCAAATAAAATTAAAAGTATTCCGGAAAAGTATCACGTGACCTATTTCATGTAATTAAGCCCGATTAGCATTTAAAAAATGACAACCAACCCTGTTCAAACCTTGACGCGTGCGACGCAAATAAAATGATGGGCGATTTGATCACGTGATTGTGCGTTTTGTGCTTATCTATTATTGGTTGCACGTTGTTTATTGTCAAAGTTGGTAGGTTGACTGATACAATTTAACAATTGGTGATTTAATTTTTTTAATAGTTTTATTTTTATTTATTTAAAAATCATTTATCAGTTGCTTTATACTTTTCGTATTAAATAATAGAATACTGTTGATTCTATTGTTGTAATTAATAGAATGCTGTTGATAAACCAAGGTTGAGATATCCACACGGGGGACTAGCTAAGGGGGGGCTACCCTCCCAAAACATTGACAAATGTTGTTACACTTTGCAAATTTAAAACTTTTATGTCAAATTTAATTAAAATTTTAATAAAAACTGCAATACATTTTCTATTTTTGATAGAATTTGCAAAAGTTACAACTCTAATTGGGAATATTATTAATTTTTTTTACAAATAAGAATTGTCTTACATTTTTAAAGTGCATTAACTTGGCAAAATTATAAAACAAGTTAACGAATATAAAAATTTGACTTGACAATATTAAGGTTTTCTCCCCCACCAATAAAAAATCTTAGCGATGGCCCTGTATCCACATATTACAAGATTGATTTGTAATCTACAATACTGGATTGATTTCAATGGAATTTGCATTGTTAGTTAGATAATTTTTCAGAAGAAGTTTTAGTATGTATATATTTCTTATTTAATGATTGTATATTTTAATACCGTGTGGATAACAGGCCAAAATATGTCATAAAATATGAAAAACAAACGACATCCGTAATTATGTAAGTATAAGCAAAACACTTATTTATACTTTTAATAGAAAAATTATAAACATTCTAATCATACTTTATTCATTACAAAACTAGAAGGCAAACTCCAAGTATTTCACTTCTTTAAAATATATGTATGCAGATATTCTTAATTTAAAAAAAATGTATATCTTTTACATTTTGCTTTTATAATATTTTCCATTTTGATTTTAACACCGTAAAATATCCACGCATGCATTATATTTGCATCCTAATCTCAATAAAAAATTACTTCTAAAATTTTCAAAAGAAAAAAAAAAAAAAAAAAAAAAAAAAAAAGAAGAAGAAGAAGAACATTAATAATTATTTTATGCGTATACGGATATTTTCGCAAAAAACTTTTTTTTTCATTTTCTTAATATATATATAAATCACTTTGGAACGATATTAATATCGTTTTAATTATCCTTTTAATATTCTAAATTTGGAATATTAAAACTTTCTCCGCAAAAATCTCATTTTCTCGTATTTAAATAAGTATTTTATTATTATAATAGAAATACATGTGCTTCTGTATTATTAATATAAAATTTACCTTTAATAAAAATGTCTTATTTATTAATAAAAAGCAACCAAAAAAAAAAAAAAAACACAAACCAACTTTTGGCCCGCGCAGGTTTCGAACCCGTATCGTCTGGGTTCAAGCTCAGCACTCTAACCATTCGGCCAGCCAGCTCACTTTCATTTGTAACAGATTATCTTTATAATTGGCACCACAAGTAATTACATCCTTGATCTGTTCTCCATCTGTTACTGAGCGAACAGTTACAGTAACTGGTGGCACAGTAGCGAGGACTGAACGCACATCCCATCAACTATAAGTACCCACTCCATGTCCGTGGCTCCTAGCGTGCGCGTGCAGCGCGCGTAACAGCTGAACATGGCCCTTGTTTTGGTTATTTCAAAAGAGTGGCAACAGTTCTGTGGTGTTTTTGTCAACACATGTGTTTGTTTACCGCACGTTTTGTGAAACGGGATTCTTTTCGGAGAAGTTAATTTGTAAAATTATAATATTTTAAGACAGTACCATGGCTTTAGGTAAAACTGGACAAATTGTTCATCGACCTGGACCTTTAAAACAAACAAATAAGCCACACAAAGGCGGTAGAAGTAAAGACAGACAATCAAAAGGTACTACATGCATCATCCATCGAAAGTTTCACTTATGTTTATAGTATTTTGTTTTTTTTAATTGTATATATTTTTTTGTGATCATAATTGCATTATTTGTGACGTAAATTAGTTAGCATTCTTTAATTTTTGTTCTTTTATAATATAATTTAGATATGTCATATTGTGAATTTCCTCCCATTTCTTGAAAATTTCAAGAAACAGCTTGTTATCACTTACAGATGAAATTATGCCCTATTTGGCTTAAATGCAGTATCTTTCCGCAAGCCGCCATGTTGTTTCCCTGTTATTTCTCATACATGATTATTTAACTTTAAACTACAAGATGCAACTGAAATGATTATTTAATGATTGAATCATACATTTCAAAAAATTATATGAAATTAAACAAGACAATCTACTGTAGAAACTCAAAGATTAAAAGAGCAAATTTTTTGTAGTAAAAATCTTTTGATTTACTTATTAATTTATTTTGTAAAACATTCAAGCAAAGTGAAAATAATTATTTTAGTATGCATATGCCATAAAAATATTTATTTTATGTTTCCTGAAAAAAAAATAATTGCAAAATAATAATAATAACAATTTGAGAGAAATAATAGGGAAACAAAATGGCGGCTCGCAGGAAGATACTGCATCTTTCGAAATTTTTTATATGCTAAAGAAAATATTTTGAAATCGAAAAGAAGTTTCGAAGAAATTGAAAGGAAAATATTAATCACATAATGTGTTATTTGTCAGGAAAAAAACTAAAAGAAAGAAAAAAGATTTTTCAAAAAGTGGCAATTTGTCAAGAATAACTTTTCTTGCTTTTTCTGATATATTTAACAAGGAAACTCTTAAAGGCATTAGAAAGTAATGTATCTGGAGTGAATGATTATTTTCACATTTTTAGACGTTAGAGATATACAGATATTCTTGAAATTTTAGAACAAACTTACAAGAGAGATAAGAGTCAAGATAAATATTTTTTGTACAGGAACCCACCATCACAATCCACTTAATTCGAACAGACATGCTCGGGCCTCACTATAATCTGAATTTTCATCTATGTTCAACATTAATCAAGAGACATTTTATCAGGATTTTCATCACAATAACTTTGATTTGTATGAAATATGGTAATACAATAGAAATCTGAATTACGTCAGTGACACAAAATATTAGCCATTTTATGAAAGATGGACAAAATGTCTGCACATGGCAATTACATGCATACCTATATTTATTAATTTATAAGTTATTAATATGAAAATTATGTATTAAAAATAATAGAAAGGCTTAGATTTTCATATTAGCATGATTTTCTTTTTTAAATATGAAGATACAACAAAATTGTTTAAACACTCAGTAATGTAGAATGTCCCGCACATCAGAGATGTAGTGGAGATTATACGGATGTATAGGGTCACCCGGGGTAAAATGGTTATAAAAATCAGCTTTTTTAATTTTAATGTTTCGTGGCAATAATATTATGAAATAAATTCATGTTTTTGTTCAATATTTTTGACATTGTGTATCTTAGGTCTAAATTAAACATAATTTGTGTTTCCTTTTTTAAAAAATTTTTGTGTAAAACACTATACCTATTTTACCCCAGTGTATACCCATTTTATCCCGTGGTTTGGGGTAAAATGGGTATATGCTGGTTAAAGTTGAATAATAAATTAAATATACTTAAATACACTATAATTAATGTGTAAACCATTCAAAAGTTTTGTATTTTCATCCTCTGAATCATGTGTAAACTTGGAAGGAGAGTGAGGAGCTTCAAAAACACCCCACTTCAATTTGCTTACATTTTTTTCTTGACATATAAAAACATTGTTATGAAACTAATGTAAATAAGATGAGAATAATGAGAAATCCTATCTTCCACCACATCAATTTACGCACATGCTGTAAATCATGTTTCTCTTTCAAAGTTTTTTTTTTTTTTTTTTTATTTATTTAATGCATTTCAAAAGCAGATAGATATCAGCATGAATATCTGTAGGGAAAATATGAGAAATTAAATTACACTGGAAAATCAGTGTTTAATCAAAAGCAATTTATGCAGATAGGTATAACATAATAAAAATTTGCATGCAAAGTGTATATTAGCAAGGACTGTTGCAGCTTGGTTGAGATAGCTTTCTGACAATTTGGATGCATTCAAATCAGCAACATCGTCTTTCTCAGAAAATACATAAAATAATCCAGCAGATGACTTTGTTGCAAACTTTACAGTATTTTCACCTTCATCAGGGATATCAATAATAAGACCTGTGAATTCTTGTACAGACTTCTTTACATTAAATTTTACAGGGACTCAATCACCAATCACTGGATTCATTGCATTGAAAATCTTTTGTTTAACTTCTATTTTATGGGTTGCTTCGATTCTTTTAACTGTTTGTACTTTTTTGTGTTCCTAGTGCAAAGACTTGCAGCCACCTGCTCTGTAGTTAAAACTTCTATCTTTGCTTGTACTCTCTTGTGTTTTCTCTGAGTTTTTTTATATCCTCGCCAGTACTAGAAAATGTTTTAATTTAATTTCGCGATATTTTTCTTACCTTGTGTTCCTGTACAGTTAATCAATTTTCATGTATTTTAATGTCACCCAAAATAGCCTAATTAATTATATAAATGATAAATTGATGATATAATCAATAGCCTAATTTCATATAACAAAGCATAATTTCAGTTTAAAACATAGGATCAATAACAATTTGCCCTCAAAGGTCTTTCAACTTTAATCAATCTTCATATATTCATATCTTGACCTATACCCATTTTACCCCAAATGACAAAAAACCACTATAAAATTTTTGTGAGTAAATAAATTTACTTAATTTTACAGTTTTCAGTTAGAAGAATCCTTCTTCTGTAAATATCAACCAGTTTATTCCTAAAAGTCTTCCAGTATATTTTTCTGGAAAGAAGTTTTTCAACACTAAAAACACTTTGTTCTATCTTCTGGTAAACAAGATGGTTGCCAAGCCCATTATATGCATTGCCAGTTTGTTTTTATAAGGTTTAAGTATTGTCAGATAGGTAAGTACTTTGTTCGTAATTTTAATTTTTTTTTTTTTAAATTTGTCTGGTAAAATAATAAAATAAATAAATAAAATATACCCATTTTACCCCGGGTGACCCTATGCCATAAAGGGCAAAATTAACACTAGCCACCGGCCACAGGGCCAGTAAACAAGGACGGGGCTCCCAAATGGTCCCCTTTTTCCCACAAAAGTCCCCTTTTTAGAAAAAGGTCCCCTTTAGTCCCCTTTTATGTATTTTGGTCACCCAAGTCCCCTTCTCTGTGTCTGAAAAAAATCGCCGCAAAATAAAAAAAACTCTGAAAATCATTAAAAGCTTAAAAATCCAAGAAGACAAAATTTATTAAAGTGGTCATAAAAAAAAGCATTATAATGGGTATAAACAAGTTGGAAATTTCACGTGAACGTAGCAAATCAGGTGCGTTCATACGATAACGAAGTTTTAAAAATACAGTAGACTCCCTCAAATCCGCACAGCTTGGGACCAGAGGTTGTGCGGATTTTAGAATTTTGTGAATTTCTAGTCATTACTTTGTTTACATTTTTTAAGCAGTAATTTAAATGAAATTAATGGTGCAATCAGAACTATAATGAATGCTTGCTTACAATATAATAAAATATTAAAATAAGTAATGAACTAAAATAATAAAAATTTTGATAATTTTTTAAATGATTAAAGTACTAATAGCAAAGGTCAAGTTAATAATCAATAGTGTATGATTAGATATTCATTATAAAGATTAAATGCATTTTTCAAAAATTATTCAACAAAACTTGTCTCATAAAAGTACATCAAAATCATAAAATAAGGATTTTTTTTTTAAGTTTAGCCAGGCTTACTAACCAAAAAATCTTGATTAATGCATAAATATATTTGGTAAGAAGATTGTGATTACCAGTAATATCAGAAATATCTTTAATTTTTTCCAAAAAAAATTATTTTTCCTTCATGAAAAAACATTAGTAGGTTATTATTAAGAAAATGACAATTTAAAAAACATATGAAATTGATACAAAACTAAAAAAGAAAAAAAAAAATCAAATTTTGTCCCAATATCTGAAATGAAAATTTTATTGTTTACATCCATAAAAAATGTGCGGATTTTAGAGAGTTGCGGATTTCTGGTTTCCGGATTTGAGGGAGTCTACTGTATTCAAATCTTGCTGATATAGTAGAGCGTACTTCGGATACAGTATAGTAGTCGAAATCTTTTTTGTGTTCCTGTAAATATACATAAAGCAATTTTTATTACACCTCAGTATATCTTATTCAAAAAATGTGAAATAGTTGAATATAATTAAAACACACCCCAAACAATGTTTCCCCGTATAGCATTATGTAGTGGAATACTTTTGTGTGGCCCTGTAATTTAATAATAAAAATTCTTTGCATCACAGATTGTACAGAATGCATATTTTAGTATATACTTCATAGATTCATGCCAATTCTATTATGTTCGAATGTGTGTAACATCATAAAAATGCATTTGAAACTTTTTTCCCATTGACCGTAATGTAATGGAATACCTTTGATTGTCCCTGTAAATGATCTATGGATCCGACTTTCATAACATTTGAAATGACTCGATAAAATTACCTAATAATTATATGTTTTAAATTTCAAATGATTAAAATGCATTTGAAATTTTTTTTCCCAATTGACCGTAATGTAACGGAATCCTTTTGATTGTCCCTGTAATTGATCTATCCATCCGATTTTCATAAAATTTGAAATGACTCGACAAAATTATGTTATAATTATGTATTTTAAATTTCAAACAATTCGGTTGGGTAGTTTTTGCATTGTTATATGCGGACAGATGGACGGACTGAGCGACAACAATAGGTGCTACGTATTTACATAATTACGAACGCACCTAAAAACCATTATAGCTGAAATTTTTTCATGAATCTAAATGTTAAAAAATCACCACAGAATACAGGCAAATTTTAAAAATCTCATTTTCTTAAAAATTAAAAAATTGCAGTACATGAAAGTTACTATATTAAACTACTATTTGACCAGTTTTCAATAATGGGCCTTGGTATGCTTCAATCCCCCTCCCTCCTCCCCCCCCCCCAAAAAAAAAAAAAAAAAAAAAAGCTTTTTAAGTGGAAAGAATCATTGAATTGTGGGGAAACAGACAATTAAAACTAAGAAAAATGAATTTAAAGTTCACAACTCTGAATCATATTAAAAAAAATGGTTAGCCTTTTCACATATTTTTACTTTTTTCTATCTTTACAAGAAGAAAATATTAAATTCATAAATAATTTCGACTTCCAGTTTTCGATGGATTTATACATTTTAGAAGGTCTTGAACACAATTTGGTGGTTTTTGAAAATGTCTGTATGTGGCAAAAAATCTGTGGGTGCTGTATC